>OY292525.1:9688629-10888629 GCA_958496365.1 Subacronicta megacephala
AGAAAATAGCTGAATATATTATATTGGGTCGCCAAACAAGAAAGGTTTCCGAAACTTGCCGATTTGTGTGTGCCATGCATTGTCTCGTGTATTAGGTGTAGGAAACGGCTCGGGTACGAGTCAGCGGCATGGGGAGGAAAGGGGATATGTAATTATGGCCTAGGTATGTATTAAAACTAATGAATTAAAGGTGAACAAATTGCAATGAATGCTTTTGTTATAATGACCACCCAAGAAGTTTATTCCGTTCATGTTCAGTAAGTACATGGAAAGCAGATTTCACTTGCTCAATAAGATAAACAAGTTTACCTCATATTTTTAAAATATCTGGTCTATACGTTCAGTTGGGTTATCTTTACTTGTAAATGAGTGGTGAAATGAGCCTCAAATGGATAATACGTGGGGGTCAGATAATTCCGGAGCACCCGAGACCTCATAAAACTATGTATGTGCCCTACTAAATTACAGAAATATATAGATGTAAAAATGTTGGCAGTCAATTTTACAGCAATATGAAAAATTAATATACATTATTACCTTTATTGTTAACTTATAAACGTATTTTTTCTACAGTTTTATCGGGATAACTTTGCGTTTCCAAACACACAAAAAGAAGCAAATTTTCAAAATATCGATGTTAATAAGGACAATAATTCTCCTAGTTTTTATCCTAGTTTTATTGTATTTAAAATTGACAACTGCCCAACCACTTGCGTATAACTTCGGACACGCCCAGTTATTTTGTTGGAACTATAGTGACGTAGGGGTTTATGAGGGCACGCGGGCTCCGGCGAGCGGCTTCGCCGCGTGTTAATTCTTACATGGCTGGTCCTCCCTACAGACTGCGTTAAGCAGACGGTGTCGCAACTGAACGTGCTGGACTACACGTGCGCGGAGTGCCGGCGCGGCGGCATCACGTCGCGCGCCGCCGCCGTGCGCCTGGCGCCGCGCACCATCGCCACGCTGTTCATGGCCAAGCGGCGGTTCAACAAGTACGCGCACCGCCAGTACATGGAGAGCCGGCAGCGCGAGGCGGCGGCGCGCGACAGCTCCGGCGACGCACACGACGCCCACGAGCTGCCCGCGCTGGTGCTGCCCGACGACGCGACGGACGCACACGACGCGGCCGACGCGACGGACACGGCCGACGCGTGGGACGCGCCCGACGCGACCGACACCAGCGACCCGCTGGACGCCGCGCCCGACGCCTGAACTCTAGTGTCCGTTTGTACGCGAGTGACGCGCTGAACTATATACAGACGGACCTTGTAATATATTATGTAGCCGTTGTTAGTTCGTATGTAACTCTTATTCGCTTCGGTACTACGGTTGTAAGGTAAAAACTGTTACATAAATCTGATTAATATAACGATTAACCGGTAGGCTATGTACGTGTAAGTTGTCGGATAGTGAGGAGATACTAGTTGTATTGTCTCTTTGTGTTATCGCTGCGTTTTATTTTCCGTGCGCTGAGATGTTTGCTATTACGATCCCGGGAGGAGCCGGCGCTGTCGAAATATAATGTATATTATTATATCCCTAGTGGGAATTAGACGGTTTAATTTAACAGAAGATAAAGATCATAAAAGTGGTTAGATAGATAGCTGTAGATCGCAGGACTCTTAACATGTAAACTGTACAGTAATTTAATACTAACTTCACTATATGGGTAGCTGGGCAATCATATACTATTTTTAATATCATAGACTTGATTTAAAGTATCCTGCAAGACAAATCATGTATTGTATTGTGTATTCGTCCACAATTGGTTATGTTGAAAGTGATTAGATTACGAGAGACTGTGTAGTTGTGCTGTTATATGTTACGAGAGGATGATGATATTCATTGTGACAATCATGTTCGTTTCTGTGTGTGAACTCTATATTAGAACTGTGTAAACGGACATGATACCTTTTGTCTATTACGAATTAATTAGTTTTCAGGAATACAAAATAATAATAAATGCATACAATAGTAATCTGCCTTTTAATGCATTTTTGAATTTTGTTTCGAAATTATTATTATTTGACACTGGTGATCATTGATCGGTCCACACGCTCATGAAGACAGTGCGCATTTTGTTTTATTTTTGATAGAGTATAATTTTTAGATTATCGTTAATTTCGCTTAATAAGGTATTTATTTTAGTTGTACTTTTATATGGATACAGCTGTATACAATCTTATGCCCCAGATAATATTCGTGGAGGATTGTTACATGAACGTAGGAAATTATTAAATCCGTCAGGTCCGGATAATTATGATAGATTCTGTTGCCTGATATGAGTTTTATTTATGAATTGATTGGGTATGATTTAAGAAATGTTTCCCCCTAATACGCACTTTATGAAAGTTGTTGATTAATTACACTATTTAGATTATTTTATAAGATTTTATCGTTTCTTTAGTTTAATTTGTACGAATGAAATTCAGCAGCTCTTCTTTCAAGTGACAATTTATTGTTTTTCTTACTTAATTTCAAAGTACAAAACATAGGCTACCTTTATGTACTATTTACTTGCACTCGTTCTGGAAGGCAATATGAACCCAATGAATATAGTTTTATAGAAAGATCAAATAAATTATTTAACTCAGAGTATAGTATGTTTATTTTTCATTATGAGAAAATTATTTATTTATCACTACGATGTTACAAAGATAGTATTACATATAGCCGACTTGGGTGGTATTCATTTCCAGGGCGATTCCGGAAATGTTTGGTTGGACATTGTTCATTTAGTAGCCACTGGTATTCATTTTCGGTATACGTAACATTCGATTCAAGTGTATGCATTTGCTGTACTTACGATATAATCTCTGCGCGCTATCGTCTCTTAACCACTGCTGTGTGCAATTATCCCCATAATGTTGTGTATTATATCTTGTATTAGAACTATATTGTGTAAGTGCAGGCGATGACCTTAGTAACTTCATTGAATACTGACACTATTGTATCAATGTTTTAGTTTATAATTATGCTTTGGTTAATATTAATCATAATTTACTTATTAGTGATGACTTTTAAGATAAAATTTATGTCCTCGAAATCATGATATATAAACCTTTTATACAATATACACAACTGATCCTGGTGTGACTCACACCGCAATTCGCATTGCTTTATCGACACAGGTGAATTTGTAAGACTTACTTGTAAGAGAATAATGATAACTTTATGTCTACTTAATGCAAGTGTAAACGTTCTAGAAATCTCGCACTGTTCGGTCAATTTTGTAAAAAAAGAAAATAAATTTTAATTTGAACTTAAGTTTTTTTATTGCAAAGACAAAAAGGAAAATAAAACACAAATGTGCAATAAAAAATAATGTATATATAATTTGACTTACAGTACGGTAAACTCGGTAGCATAATTAACAAAATTTTATAAACACTGAAAATATTCAGCAAATATATTTTAAAAATTGGCAATAAAGCATCTGTATCCTTACATTTCGATGAAACCTGAGGACAAAAAAAATTACATTAATAAGCGGAATAATAGTCTATTACACATTTAACCATCAGTGCAGTAATTAGAACCACATCTTGCAGAACTAATACTAAAATCATTGATTTGCTTCACAGTTAGGGCTGCCATCTGTTTTAGCTACTGAGCTTAAGTAGACCATTTGCAAATATTATTTACTTGCCTGGCAGTTATTACCAGGTGCTTACGAAAAAGTCTTCGTTCAATATAGCGAAAAACTATCACTTGGATCGTGAGGGCGAGAATTCTGTTAATTCGTATTACAGAGAATATTTTTCTTTTTATTAATAGATCTGTCAAACTTTTACTGTTTAACCAAGCGCCATATTGTAGATACAATGAAAAATGTTTTGCCCTCATGAGGCAACTACGTGCGTCAGTAAAATAAAAGTGCGCAACAAAACGGGACGTAACGTAAGGTTTAGATTAGCAGCCTGAGAAACATTTACCTGGGCATATACACGTCACTCGTCGAGCCGAAGTCCGCTGATGGAGAGGAAGGTGAAGGCGTTGTGCAGCGCCAGCACCGGCACCGCCGTCACGGCTGCGCACACGCCGGTGCGCGACCGGACTGCCGACACCGCTTCTGTTATTATTGACACCGGCGGAGCGCTCCATACCTGGTAATCATTTCGATACTAGTAAAAAAATAATGTCACACGATTTTCATGAATTTTTGACCCCTCGTTGTCACAAATGGTCACATTTGTGGGACCCCCCCTCCCTAGTGTGACGTCACATGTTTTTCAATTTTACATCTAGTAAATTATCAAATTAAAACAGCAGTTCCAAAATTAGTTTTATTTCCAATTAAATATAATCAACATCAAATCAAGCATTTGAAATTTGCTTTATTAGATGTATCTATAAGATTTTGAAGTGTGACGTCACGAAACTTAGGACTCCTCCCACCCCGTGACGTATTTTATGGATGATCCCTTAAAAGTATAAAAAATAGACAAACGATTGTATGCCGGCTGGTTGGTTTTGGGTTCACTGAGGCCGACTGATTAAAATATTAAGTAATTCATAAATAGTTGATGAGGGCTCAAAAAAAGTTAGGTAAGAGAAAAACATACAAAATAGTATACCACTGTAGTTTTGGTCAGACCTTTGTCGAAAAGCGGAGATATAATTATTGCAAAGGCATACCTGATAGAGTATCCTCATCTTGACGGCGTGGCTAGCGTCGGTGTGCGTGGCGTGTGTGAGCTTGCGCAGTGCGTAGTGCAGCACGTCCTCCAGCTGGGCCTGCGACATGCTGCGCGCGCGCACACTGTGCATAGTGCACGCCTCCTCGCTCGGGAACGACAGCTGGCAGCTCGACGGAGACGAACCTAGCACAACATTATACTCACAGGACTGGAATACCAGTCAACCACGTTTCATTTTACTTGTCGGAAAAAAATTGCAGCATAAAAATATTGATTATATATCTGTGGAGAGGTGTGTGGCCCCTCCAACCAAAGAGTGGATCTTCCGATCAGGGTGTTTTGCCTGGCGGCAACAGTTGATGTCCGTCGGTTATATGCTAGTCACGCGGTGAACTTTGCTTGCGCGATTCAGGACTTGTTACGACGTGGTTCTCATGTAGCGCACTAGATGTCGCTACATATCCAAACACCCTAGCCCCTAGCTCCAATTTAATTTTATACATACATAATGAGCTGTTGGCCACACTTTCAGTATTATTTAATGTTATGAGACAAAAGGTAACCTTTAGGCGAGAAAAAAATTCGAATAAATAGGAGTTACTTTCGCATTTATCATATAATTATGGTACTAAATGAACATTTTCCAAACTGCCTCATTAGAAGTGCAGACGTGATGGTATGAATAGCGCTACCACTGATTTTTTTAAGGTTTACTAGCAATGTGGGTCTTACATTACTAGTATTCTTGTTACCCCTCGTGCTTAGGCTAAATGCTTGTGCTACGAGTGGGTTCACGTCAGTAGTGCAATGGGTGGGTTAAGAACCGGCAACTACATGATCGCAAGTCCAACATCCTATTAGGCTACCGCCGCTTCAATGCATTGCATCTTACCTGTAGCAACATAACAGACAAAGGCGGCGACAGTATTCTCGTAGTTCCACCTCCTGGTGATCGCGACCTTGTAATCGCCTACATTACACCCTGTCTCCTCATCTGTAATAAAAAGTAAATTATTACACATACACCTACTTGTGTTAAACTGAACACAGTGAAGAAAGCATTGTATTTTTGAACTATTACTTTAGAGAAAGGTTTGTCTTAATAGTAAGTAGTGTAAAATAAAGGATTCCGCCAAAAATTACAATTTCGACTACTATCTGCTAAGATAACGATTTTTTTATCTAAACTTAAAATAGAAATAGATGAAGAAATTGGTGTCCAACAAAAAAAGTCCATATGAGTCGGCCATATCCTACCATATCTCCATCTGAAGATGGCCGACATTCCTTGACAATTCCCTGAACGTCATCACAAAGGCCATCACTTTAAGCTATGCAGCAGACTGTCAAATAACTTCATAAGCAACCGCAAAGTTAAAGCGTGGAATAAACTGCCAATGGACGTTATTGCAGCCCAAAATGTGAACCAATTTAAAAATCGACTGCACAAATAGCTTCAGAGACTAACTTAGCCGTGAATATACTATTAGTTTTCTCAACTACCTGCCTGCAGTGGCGTGCACTCCATACAAGCAAATAAGCTCTGCATACCCTGTAGTCCCTAAATGTATTTAATTAATAAGAAATTTATTCCCCTCTAATGATAAATAAATGTAATTAAAAAATGGTAATTTAGCTTGCGCACCATCTATTACTTTTTTTAAGAACTAATTCGTTGAAGCGTCGATAACTTGCGCGCGCCGCGTCATTCAGCTCCGCGCTGGTGGCGCGCTCTGCTGAGATAAGCAGTGCACCTCGCTGCTTATTCTTCATACAATGCATTTGGACGCATCTCGTGTAGTGCACGGCAAAAGTGTGACTGTGTGCGTGTAAATATGAGCGTGTGTGACAGATTTAGAAGCACTGCTTATTTGCTTTGCGACCAAATTAAGAACCCGCAAAAGCAGCGCATATTGTTTATTGCAGAGGGTCAACGTTTTTAGTCGGATTGACCAATTGATAGACTATATTTTTATTCATTAAATTTTTTTCGCCATATTGTTTTTCTTGGCGCAAGTGATTGTTTGTCGAGTAATTTTTAATAAGTTTATTATTGTAAAAAAGTAATATCAAACTCGTAAAAATTGAAAAATATACCTGTGAGACCTGTGTAGGTGAAGTGTGTTTAAACAAATTAAAATCTGGCGTTTTTTCGACATTATTTTTCTGAGGAAAAAGCTAAATTGATTTCAAAATTAAGGTCAGTACTCAGTTTGGATTTAACTCGAAGAAAGGGTTATATTACTCGTCATTTTAATAAAAAGTTTTATGATAATCATTACTGGTTAACTGGTTGTGTACATACAAACAAATTGTATTTTTTCCATTGTATTTTGTTTACTTATCGCGATAGTAAGAATATTTTCGGTAAGAGACAGGTAGGTGGGGAAGATACCTACAAAAAGCTGAAACTGGTCAGTTTTTTATTGCATACCCTGTCTGAAATCTCTGTGCACGCCACTGCCTGCCTGTTAATAAATAATAATAATAATTTTCCGTATTATAAAAATAATACTGTGAAGTGAGTAATAGAATAGGACGTACCTACACTCAAATATTTTGTTGCCGGTGTGTGCATTTTAAGATGGCAGAGTTTTTGAGTTTCAGTTTTAAGTATGGGGAACCCCTAAAATCTTTTGTTTTTTTCTATTTTTGTGTAAAAATCTTAATGCGGTTCACAGAATACATCTACTTACCAAGTTTCAACAGCATAGCTCTTATAGTTTCAGAGAAAAAGTTCTGTCACATACGGACGGACAGACAGACATGACGAATCTATAAGGGTTCCGTTTTTTGCCATTTGGCTAAAAAAGCTGTAAAGTGAGTAATAGAAGCGGACGTACATTCAAATCTGTTGTTGTCTGTGTGCGCCCAGGCATGCCACTCGACCTGCGCGTGGCGGGGCAGCGCCTGCACCACCGCGTACTGTACGATGGCGCCGGCCGTGCGCCGCTCCAGCTGGCGCCGCGCCTCGCCCACCGCGCTGCCCGTGGTCACGTAGCACACGGACTGCGCACAAACAAACAAACAAACATAACACACTGGACAATGGACAATGCTCAAACTCAACGTTTAGGAGTTAAGTTGACTGGTGTTTTGTAACAACATAATAGAAGGCATAGGTATAGTTATATCTATATATTAAAAAAGACAGACAGGCTTTTTTTTTGTAAAAAAAAATTTCATTACCACCGCTCCAAAAAACAGTGAAGGAAAACATCGTGAGAAAATCGGCATGGCCTAGAAGCAAAAATTCGAAGAAGCCCGCGCGGTGGCTTACGATCTAGCCCCTCTCACCGAGAGAAGGCCTGTGACCCAGTAGTGGGAACTCTATAGGCCGATTATGCATGCATACATTAATCGATATTTTATGTTTGTATATACCCTATAGACTAAAAAACAGATTGATAGCAGATCGGATCACAGCTAACTAAATATAATTCTAAAAACATAATATAAATCAACGAATAAAATTCTACGATATAAGAGTTTCAAGATTTATAACGAAGCAAACCGCTATAGTAGGCTTGGTTTAGCATAAAAAAGGTTGCCGACCTTTAAGTTTAGGGATAGGTACGCACAGCTTCACGTCGAGCTGTAAAAATCTAGTTTACGCTGGCCTCTTATTGCATAGAAAGTCTATACAATATGAGATCAGCTTAAACTAGAATAGTATATTAACCTGTAGCCGTGTGTACACAGAAATTGCACAGTAAAAAGACACTGACCTGTACAACACTGCGGATGTGCGCCCGCGGGTGCAGCGCGCGCAGCACTCGCGTGAGGTGCCTCAGCGACAGCGCGCTCTGCGCCCGCGCGCCGCCGGCCGCCAGCCGCAGCGTGCCCGGCACCAGCGCGATCTGACCGCACGTCCCCATCACCTCGCCCACCTGACCACACAATCATGACATGCTACACTTAGGCCACCAAGTTCCTATGATTCCTTCACACATATGACGGCATTCAGACTGACGTGCCGCAAACTTTGTGTCAGACTCCACTATGAACCGCAACCGAGCCGCCGGGCATGTGTGGATGCGTTGCTACATTTTTAAAGATTTACGAAATCTGTTTAAATTATCACATAATAGACTATCTGACCCGACAAACGTTGTCTTCTTATGAATATTCATAGTCTTAGTGATGACTATTCAGTTAGAACTGAATTCGCAACTAAATAATTCGTCGTTAAGCTTTCTTATTTTTTTCTGTCTACAAACCTTCTACTAACTATTAGAAAACTTAAAAAGGAGCTTAGAGCTCGTAAGATTTTTAAAACAATATACTTAAAATATCATGTATCCTTTTAATTCTTTTTGCTTCCACTTAAAATGGTGATCTTACCTTAACGGCCTGACTGTATGGTCCGATGTTAGCGGGTGCCCAGTGCGAGATGCCCTGCACGTGCATCGTGACGCGCTCCTTAGTAACTACCCCCTCGCAGTCGTGCGTGTTTTGATAGTTTGACTTGTGGGCAACCTGGCCAGAACAGGAACTTTATGTTGTAACTTTCCAAATTGACCTTTATAACTAAAAAACGCTTACTTCTTTTTCATAAAAATAAGTAAATATAAAGTAAGTAATCGAAACGACAAAAAATGTTGCAAACAACTACCTATCCGATTCACTCTTTGAGATGATAGATGTTTGCAACATGTTTTGTCGTCAGTGGAAACGCAGGGTTAACTACTTATAATGTGTTTTATCTTGTTTTGACACGGGATATTTTGTGAATAAAGAAAATGGTAAAGAACACGAAACATCATAGCTATAGGAAACTTGTAGTGCGTTTTAAATTTTTATGAATAGGTACGATGGTTAACCTGCATTTTGCCAGTAACAAATTTGACGAATTTTGACTTTTTCCACTATGGAGTCACAATGAGGAAAGTCGTTACAGGTGATTGCATGAGGCTAGATTCATAATTCCCAAATAATCATGAATCTTATTGAGGCATGAATATCAACCTTGTGCGCCTGAGAACTCATGATTGCGTAGCATGTTATTACAAATCACAAATTCTTATCGTGATAATTTCATTTATAGTTATATAACTTTCATATCAGTATCCATCATTACATAACACTAAACAGTTTTTTTATAGCAAGATAATTGTTATTTGGTACTAGGATGTAATAATTTATAATACGATAATATAGGCATAGTTTACACTTACTATTATTAGTATTTATGACTAAATATCAAGCTATAGGTAAGATTCAGTATTCAGTAGCTCTCATTGTACGATGATGGCCAGCACATCAAGTTACCACAAAATGTCAAATTTTCTCAGTTGATTTTGAACTTTATCTTCAATAAGTTAATGTTTAAAATGATTTGGAGAAATTTAACAGTTTTGTATACGTTGACCTGCCGGCGACTGTACGTTTGTATCGCCAAATATGAGATACCGATTCAAAAGGCTGAACTTATATGCATTGAATTTAAAGTCTTGTGCTAAGGTTGGAAATGACTAAATACAACATCAAATATAGCAACAGGAAATTGGTAATAGACGCACACACGCATCGTCAACGTCATATCTGGGAAGCTAAATGGAAGTGCAATTCAGTGCGTTGAACTATAAACCTTGTATTAAACAACATAAAGCAGAATTTACTTACAGCGTCAAATATTAGTCCGACGTCATCAGGCAACGGACATTGTACGCAGACGCGCGTCGGAGGGTTGGGGAAGCTAAACGTGTTCGCGTACACTTCGTTCAATGCCGCGTATTCGCTCATGTCGCGCATGTAGATGTTGACTGAACATACGTCATTGAGACGTAGTGATTCAGAGTCGAGCAGGCCTGAAATGTGGCGGAACAGCCATAAATTATAAGGGAATTAATGATTACTCTTTAAGTATTAGCTAGAAGCTATAGCTCAAATTATTTATTTGAATGCGTTTTTGTTATGCCTTCGTTATAAAGTTTTTATATGTCCAAGTTAAAATATAAAGTCGGCAGAATGGCAGAATAACCGTCCTTTGCCTTTTATTTAAAAAAGTAATTTACTATCACTCAATAATAAATTATTCCCATTCTCAAAGACAACAATTAGAGTCTAAACAAATCCTACGATTTATTATACTGAGCCAGTATTCGGTTATATTTTGGACATGCCATATATTTTCAGTAAATACACCAAAATACTTCTCAACATTTTTTAAACAATTGATAGTTAATGGCTCATTAAAGTTAATGGCTGTCTGTCTACATAAGCGATTCGTAACTTTTAAAATACATGTAACCGTCGACCATAATGAGCATAACAAACACATTGTTTGATATTCTAAAACAAAAACATCGCAGACAGAAGTCTTTATCTACGATTCCTAGTAAAACATACTGAGAGGAAAAACTTACAATAGATATAAAAAGGTTTATGTGGATAAAGCAAAATTGGTATGCAATTATTGTAGAAGGTGGCATTCTCTGGTTTTAGGATACAGGCGTTAGTGTATTTATACAGTTGTCCATAAAAAAGGTGTACAAAAGGGCTTGAATATTTAATACATC
This sequence comes from Subacronicta megacephala, assembly GCA_958496365.1. Taxonomy (NCBI): domain Eukaryota; kingdom Metazoa; phylum Arthropoda; class Insecta; order Lepidoptera; family Noctuidae; genus Subacronicta; species Subacronicta megacephala. Next base: position 9,699,791 of record OY292525.1, read on the forward strand.
TAATTAGTTTCATCAAATTCTTTGTGTTTACAGGTTCCGTATGCTTTATGTGAAATTATGGTAAACTAATAATACTCACTACTTTCAACGGTTTTTTGCCATTTCATCCATGCTGTTCCCTTTTAATGGACACTGTATAATTACATTTATAAAACTATGGTGGCAAATATAGTATAAAATGGACGTCTATTCTTTTATTTTGCGTGCATTGCCGCAAATGTATTTAAAATGAATACGTACAAAATGTAAACAGCAATAACAAACGAATATTGTATAAGCTGTGAATTGGGTGGTAAATATTGAAATTGAAATTTTAAAAGTATCAGAAACTGCCACTTAAACAAATATAAGTTGTCCCATATTAAAGACACAAAGCAAGATCTATTATTGGTACTGGCGTCTCTAAATTTATATCATCTAGAATCAATCTGGTGAGAGAATACGACAATGTGAAACCATACACAGCGCACACAATTATCGGATTTAAGAATCAAATATTACAGTAATTATTATTTCTACATAAAATAAAGCTCGTGAACAAGTTTACCTACTAATGAGTTTTTTCATAGCTTCTTCGGTGGCTAGCCGGGTATCGACACCCTCGCCCACAATGCCCCCGATGAAGTACCAGCCATGCTTGTTCCCATATATACTCCTGTGGTCCAATACCGGTACACTCTCGTGTTTACTATGAGCCTGTTCATAAGTATACTCGTCCACTACTTGCACACTATCGGACTCCGTATCGTCCTGATACTCCACATCTACACTAGTTACCTTATCATCAGAATACGTGAGCAAAGGATTCAGTTCATTCTGTTTCTTCTTCTCCTCCTTTTCTAACTTCTCAATAGATTCTATTTCCGTCTCGCTCAGTTCAATATCGCTTATATCGCTAAACACGTTATCGCTTAAATCGTTTACAAAATCTAACGGGTTTTTAACAGTTGGAGGTAGTTTGATTGGTTCATCAACGTTATCTTTTTGTGCCAGATGTAGTTTTAAGTTAAGATAGCCGACGGGGGCGACGGGGTCGTCTGTGTGCATCACCAGTTCCTTATCATCTCTGTAGGAATAAAAACAATATTGGTACAGCTGACTCAATCATTGATAAATGTTAATTGTTTGTTAATCTACGTCGCATTTGATGTTATGTACCTCTGTTTATCATGATGGATTAAATATTAACTCCGTCGTAGTCTCAACGGAATCGATAAAAAAAATAAGCGTAATATGGCTTCAGCAATTCAAGATTCGCTATGAACAAGAAAGTGAGCGTGACTGCTGGCAAACTATTTAATGATAAACCCGATATAAATTCTCTTAGCAACAACTGTTCAATTTCACAAGATAGTAGTAATAATTAGTCACATGTTCAAGACATGATCGATAACAATGACTACAATACTAACGATTACAGGTCGCATATGCTAATCAATTATGGAACATTCGAAACATTTATTTATTATAAATATTAATTCTGTATAGAACAAAGATAAGGAGATTTATGACGTCAAGTCATTCTTATTTGTTTCCACTGTATATTATACAGTAGGTATGTTTATTTTCTATACCTATATTATAATGAAATGTAGGTACGTATATTAATTACTACAAATTATACCCTACACAACATCAACATAGAGAGTAGCCCCACTGCCCCATATATAGTTGATCCCATCCCAGAGTTAGATTCTCAGTAGAGATGACATCTGACTGATTTTTCTAATAAATCACGTTAGCTAGGTTAAGAGAACTGTTGAACAATTGGCGATGCCGTTGTCCCTATATGGTTGAATGATATACTCACATAACTAGTTTCTTTTTAAACAAGGGACAGTCTAGTGTGAAGGTCTCGTACTCGCCGCCCTCGCCGCACATGTTCAGTCCGTACTTCTCTTGCATGACTAGAAGGTGCGGTTGGATCTCGCGCAGAGATAAACCTAGGTGCACTCGCGGGTCCAGCCCTAGTGCAGCTACCTGTGGCAGAATCATAAATTGAAAACTAAGGGAGCTAAAATAAACCCCTTAGGAACACCAGAAAAGAAAACGATCATTAAAAACGACTTTTGAAATGTAGTTAAATAAAATGAGCGTGAACTGAATAATATTAAATGAACTGAACTGAAAACTGAAATAACTGGATAATATTAAATCAGTAAAAATCTAAGTAAGTCTCTCTGTAATACTGTAATTGTCTTTGTAAGGAAATACATCGACATTATCAAAAGCCTACGATAGTTTCGTGTTCGGGGTCAATCAATTATATAATTTATTTGGCACAATTTTATTGAGGTTAGTAACAATCATAATTGGATTTCTAATATACCATTAAGTTCGAATCTTTAACTAAGATTTTAATAGCATATTGTTTGATCCACGTCAAATTAATCGATTAAAATGATCTATGACGTATGACCATTCGTAGTATTTTGTGTTTGACGAGTTAATTAGGATACGTTGTGTGAACTGATAAGAGTTATTGTAAACAAGACTACGGGTTTCAAATTACGGAAACACAAATAGGTGCAGTAATAGAACATTTCCGCTGAAGAAAAAAAAGCAGAAAACCGTATCCCAGACGCATATATGGACGACGCTGTATGACTAAGTAGGAAAAAAAAAAATTGTGACTAGACGAAATTATAAATTCTTGTCCGACTATTACAATTTGCTGTAGCTTATCAATACATTCTCCAAGTGATAAGCCGGCTGTATTGGCTTATGAGACATTATACCTATTGCTATTCTTATAATCTATAGCTATAAATTTTCTGTTTACATTTGTTCAAGGTGTGTTCAGATAATTATACCTATAGATTTTATCTGGTGCGTGATTGCAAATCACATTTCCTTGGTACTTATCCTTCCTTATCATAAAGGGTATTGACACCTAAGTAGGTAAGTATGACGATGAAATGAATGGCGTCGAGTTGCAATGACAATAAAGATTTTATCTGATAGTCTCTATCTTAAATATAGACTGAGAGGTTTAAAGTAATTTCTAGATGCATAATTCATTTGACATCGGAATAGATGAGACCAAATAGAATGAAGATGTGCTGACACAAATTAACAAAGAATTCAGAGTATTTCATATTAATGTCGTCTGACAGTCAAAAGCACGTTTTAATACTTATTATTTTAAACAATATCTACTCTGTGACCAACCCGAAAATAGCGAAAAAGTCCCACATTTCATTTTGTCGAAGAACACTTTTCTATGAAACTACTGCCTTTTTAACGATTTCAGGGTTTGTTATATTGTGAAAATTTATCATACTAATGAAAATGACGACGCCGTAAGCCCTGCGTGTAAGACGACTAAAATGACACGGTGTATGTTGCATTGATAATCTTATTTACCTTAATAATAATAGCTTCGACGCCGCTTGCTATCATCTCCTGCAGCAATTCCTTTTGGTTCCGCCTCCATAAGTACGCAAGGGAGACTAGACCTAACCGGTGACATCTATAAGAAACCAACAATATTAGATACACAATAACAGGTATATACAGCTCAATAAATACTGTGATGATAGACAAAGGTATCAAGTTCACCATCATTACAAGACAAAACGGCATATGCGTTGAATATCTGCCTGATTAGTTAGTATAATGTAAGTAGCCCTAAACTTTACTTAATATTTTTGTATCTACTTATATACAAATTTATACATATTTACACACATTTTCTTTCATACTAGCTGTTGCCCATAGTTTCACTCACGTCAAAAAGCATTTGTTTAAACAAAATCCTCATTCTTTTTTGCTAAACAAAAGTAGCTGAAGATACTTGTTAATACATTTGCTATCTGACAGTCCTGCCAAAATCGGTCAAGTCGTTTCGGGAATTGGTCAAAACAAACAGACAGAAGGAAGCATGGTCAGGCAGACCAAAATACTTTTGTAATAAATACTGATTTCCTTTTATACAAATTTAGTAAAAGCTTTTATTTTGACAGTACAGATCCTTCAATTTTATTTATTTGTAAATGTATAGATTTCTACTATTATTTTAGCAATGGTGTGAAAGTGAGACTTGCTGAGGTAGCTGAAATTTGACCTTTATCTAAAGGCTACTTTGTTGTAATGCAATAAAACTAATATAAGCAACATAAATGTCCTTGAAAAAAATAATTCAAAATGAATATATACAAGTAATGTGTAATTTATAACTTTTTTTGGTAGCCTAATTAAAATTGTAAAACAATCTTACACTGGATATAAATGTTGAGCATTTCCAAGTAACAAACAAATAAAGAGATTAGTGTAATTTAATAAACAAAACTATATAAGTTCAATTCAAAATGAATGTTGTTTGTTTACCATACCTATCATTTTGAATAACTTATGATTTTGGGGGCATCATAATAAAAATATCTATACACAGAGGTAAACTGTCTAAAGTTAGGATTTAAAATAATATTATGAAATGGACTTAAAACAGTTTACCTTCAGTATACAAATATAAGTTTTTTTTTACATGTTTTTAATAACCCTTCAGGTCCCATATTAAACACATTATTCAAAATCTATTGTTTTGGTTTCATGAGACCGGTACAGGCGTCGCTGAATTAATCTTCAAAACAAACAAATTTCTGTCATATATCAAAATCAATATGACCTACTTACTTCTTGTAACACAAAATTATATTTAAACAACACTCTGAAAAAATATTTTATTCTGCATAAATATTTAATAATTACTTAGTAGATATCAGCAGTCCATGTTTGCTCTTAAACTTTTAAAATATTCTGATCATATAGCGATATGTATATGCAGGTATACATGCATATACGTTAGACTTTTGAAAACTTTGTTCATTCTTTTTAGGAAATACATTGTCTTTGTAATAAATGTTTATATATATCATAATAATTATTGCTCAAAAAATAATAATTACTTACACATTTTCCACCCTAATTCTTTGGTAATCTGACAGTATGGCACCAACAGCAACTGCCTCTATATCTAAATCATCCTGAAACAATATTGATCATGATAACAAAGTACTGCAGTGTTATAGATGGCTCCTTATCAACATTGTAGATTTTATTTACATTCAGATTAGTCTGTGAACATTACTCTCACACATTATAGTATAAATATTATTAACACATATTTACAATGTCAATGGAACCAATTTCAAAGTCACATTACCTATATCTTGAAAAGTGAATGAATCAATTTTTTTTTTAATCATTGTTTTTTTTGTGCTTTGCACCTTCAGGTGACTGTACCATGGCTTTTATAAACATTCCTAATAAAAGAGCTTCCTATATTTAATTCTCAAGGTCTATGGTGTGACAGTAAAGCAACATTCAGACAATATTGTGAAAAAAGTTTTATTAGTGAACTATTGATAACATTTTGAACTTGAATATCTTTGTCTATGTCTTTAAATTATAAAACTCAGATGAACAATTAAAGTATCAAATAAACTTAAACTGAACTTTTTACAAGCATTAATACATCCTATTACTATAATCTTATTCATATTATTTTATAATTGTGAATCTATTTTTAAAGTAGTTTTCTCAACATAAAGAACAAGGGCAACCAGTATAACAATAGGCAGAATACATTTTTATTGTAATAAAATCACTTACAAAAATAACTTTAATTTTCATATTTTGTCCTTGAAATAGAGAAGGATGGAGAAATGAGATTACATTGTATTTATTAACTGAGAGAGGAAGAGATGAAATTACATTGTATTTATTAACTGCCTACCTTTGCTCAACATGAAAAACAAATGGAATTCAACAAAAAAAAAAATAGTACATAATATATCATTACTACTAGTCATGGACTACAGTTTTGCATTCAATTATGATGGTAATTTAAAACCTGTTGTATGAATGACATTTGTATGTATGCATTTTAAGTAGATCAATTTAAGACTGTCATAGTCTGACACATATTAATATAATATATTGTTGCTACATGAAGTCAGAATACAATGGCACTAACTTTGTTAAATAAATAATATTAAAAACAAGCACATGCCCTGACTGATAGTAATCAGTACCTAACCGTTCTCAGAGGTCGTCAGATAGGAAATGTTGACGCTACCTAGTTTAAAAAAAAAACGACTTGGTAAAAGTGTCTTAAGATCTATTTACAGAAATAAATATCATTTCATTTCATAACTATAATACATTGACCAGCAACACTAGGCCCATGATTTAAGCATTGTCATAGCTATCTATGCTAATAAAAAATTAAGTAAAAACTGAAAATATTTCTGTAAATATTTTTTATTCTGCAAGAATAAGTCTATCTTTAACCCATTTATTAGATGCAAGAGGTTTTAAATATATTATAAGCTCTCAACACTGACATTAATAATTCAACTAATTATTTTATGTTCAAAGTCCAAGATCAAAAGTGGGGGGTGTATACTTTCATAAACTATTGAACTATCCAAAGTATATAATCAAATTATTTGAAAGAATTCATGTTTTTACACATGTTACGTTTTCATATGAAATTGTGGACAAATTATTTTATGAATAATAATTTTATGATTTACCTTAACTTTAGTAAGGAGTCTGTATAGGTCTTCAACCTCATCATTTTCTGTGGGGTGATAGTTTTTGCCCTGGTTGACTGCATCACCAGTTATTGCTTCCCGGTAAAGAGGCAGACCCATAGCCTCAGCATACAGGTCTATGCCTTGGTGTCCCACTGTTTGGTACATGTAACTATCCATCTCATCTGAAATATTGATCAATTTTATTGATATAAAACTACTCGCATAAAATATGGTTATGGTTCAGATACAGTTTAAAATGTTTCTTTTAAAAATATGTTTCTTAATTAATTACAATCCCATTCTGGTAACTCACTAGAGGTAAATTGTAAGCATAAGACTTGAGGCCAAACCATACAGATGCTTAAAATAACTTCAGGTGTTATTATTTTAGGACATATGTTTCAAATTTCAGTGACTTCATAATCTGCCCAGTTTTACTTCAGACTATTTTTTGAATGGTAAAAGAATAAAAACAATTCTTAAGCGTTTATAATGGTAGATTTACGTGTCTAAATTGGTTTGCGGGACGAAATTAACCTTTGTGTATCGGTTGGAGGTTGGCCAGCGCGACGATAGTGTGCCCGGCGCCGACACACTGCATCATGTTGTAGCAGCTGTCCTTACCCCCGCTGATCAACGCCACCGTCCTCATCTTCCCCACAATATAATAATCACTCACGAAAGCACTACAATACACATTACATAACGTTCACAATAATTGTGCGCCTTTTTGGCAAAATAAAGAACAAAACGCGGTCCTGTTCACGACAGTGGCATTCTTTCGACGCCTCGCTGGAGTGTGCCTTTTCACTAACTCTGGGGCGACTTTACCACCTGGTCGTGAATGGAATAAAACGCAACATGTTCGTTATCTATTTTGATAACATTCTTGAAACTTAGAGCAAAATTATATTATTCCCAAAAACCTCAGCAACGGCATCTGTCAAATAGCTTTTCGTTCTGAAATTGGTCACAAAATAAAATCTCAATGGTCACAAACACTATTTAAGCTTTTTTAATATTTACATTTCTATTTCTAATGAACTTTCGCACACATGGCATCAAAAAATCATAAAAGTTATATAAATTTATGACAAGTTAAAATTAGGTGGCACAAACCAAAACTTAGGTGGGAATAATACTATAAGACTAATAACTTCATCATCTCATTAACCTTTAGCCGACTTCAAAGAATAAGTACATATACAAAAAATAGGAGATGAGAATAATAAAACCCCAATGATGCTACATGCACATGCACATAATTATAGTACATATACTAGTTTATGTCCGCGGTTTCACTCCCGTGTACGAATACTCGACTAGAAATAGAAACGATAGAAAATTAGAAACCATATAAACCGATAGAAAAATAATAATAACCAATAAAATAATAGAACAATAGAAACCAAGTGATGATCCCTTTTTTCTATGGCTATATATATATACAACAATAAAGAGACCAGAGAGATCATAGGATCTATTCAGTGTTTAAGTTGGAGCATAATATGCTTGACAATGATAATAAATACAAAATTCAAATCTAATTTGCTTACCCCTAAATAACGGGTAAATACTAGAAAAATCACTTTCGCCTTCGGCGTCGTATATATTAATTTACACTATAAGGTCAAATCCCTTTGCTTTTTTTTTAAATATTTATGCAGAAACTAGTAGTCTGTGTTTTCTTGTCCGTTTTTAGTACCTACTGCTGAATGATGATGATTACCTACTGATGAATCAGTGCTCACATAAATTTATATTTACATGACACGAACAAAATAATATTTAAGACGTACGTACTTACGCAGAACAATATCGGTCCATTATAATAAAACCACCACCTCAGACGAATTTCGCATTCGCAGAAGCATTGGATATTGCAGACGTTGTAGTAACGGCACACGTTATGGGGAAATCCCCTACTTATGTATTTATTTGGCGCTGTTGAATAGAAACTTTTCTTGTAATTAAAATTACGTAACCCAGCTAGCTACCTATTCTATGAATCGTATGATATGAATGACGCATTTTTATACTAATAAGGACATTGAGTGGGTCGGCGCAACCCCCTGGTCGTACGTACACACGGCAACACATCAAGCTATACTAATCCAATATAGGCTGGCCTCGCAATGTGCGGAAATCGTTTACAATGCGAGGTCAGTTGATACTGGATACCTATACCTTGATGTGTAGCGGTGCGTACGTATGTTTACTATTTTATGGGAGTATGGGAGGATAGTACGTACTGCGTACGTCGTAAGTACTCTCCGCCCATCCCATAGAATAGTAGCAGTATGCATAATATTGCGTTTCGTAGCATGCGAAGCATTATAGGCCGAATTTCTCCCTTACTCCCCTTCCTTCTCCTTTCCCACCCTTTTTTGGCTGTTTGGTTATGTATGTTTTCTTCGCTTTGTTTATACAATATTTACTAAGAAAACACGTAGCTAGTCAAAAGAAAAAATAAGGGGATGTCTGAAATAGCGTTTTGAGGAAAGAACCATAGCATCTTTCAGTAGACCAGTGCCAACTGACACAACGGCACGTACCTACGCATTACACATTGTGTAGCTCAATCATAATTTTAGGAAATTCAACAATCCGTCAAATGACGATACCAGATCAGCGGGACATTTGCGTAGCCCACAAAAGGAGTTTAATTACTCACAGGATAGCAGTTATATGATTTTGCAGTATACGTTTTGGAATAAGAGTGTATACAACAACCAGAACTGGCTCTTACTCGCAAAACCAAGTTAATTTCGACTGAGTCTGAATGGTGCGCGGGATTACAAATCTGATGCTTGCATTATGACATTGAGATAATCTGAGAGAAAAAATACATATATATTTATATGTATATATAGAATTGGCCTTAGAATACTGGATTGCATTATGCATCGGATCAATGTAAGGAGGGAATCAGGGAACGTATGTAGGTCTAGCGTGTTTCAGCGAACTGCGATATAGGCAAGTGGTATCGGCCAACCGATTCGGTATTTATAGGCCATGACTTCTATGAGTGGCCTGCATGATAAACAACCACGTATCTACGCTGTTTTCCTGAGGCTCATCCCAACTGTGACTGCTGATGCTGGTGCTACAAAGAGGATACGGTATGGTACGGGTACTCTGTACGGAGCTTTGATAAAAAGCAAAGGTATATCTACAAGATTACATGCAAAAGCATCCGTTTCTATATTCTCGAAACGGGGCTTTTATAAAACAAGATCAAAATGATTCATATTGCTGAATAACGCCATCTTACATTGAAAAAGATAAACAGTATTTTAAGTTTCTTGATACGTTTTTTAAGTTACAACTTTAATTTTAGTTCTTAAAACTTCATAGTATGATTTCAATACTGTGTTAATTTAATCACGAATCTATACCAACTAGCTAAACGAGGATAATTGCTTTTATAAGTAATCATTTTACGGAAAGTGTATCATTTCATTTCTCAAAGTCTGTAACAAAAAGTTGCTAGATAAAAATATAATGCAATCCATACATACGAACACCAAATCTAATTTACTAAGGATTTATTAATTATAATAATAACATTAAATTACCAGAAAAAAACTGATGTTGTGTTGCGAAATTATCATTTCATCCCCACGAAACAAAGTGAATGCTCAGCTAAATACAGACGCCACCAAATGAACCATTACGTTCCATGGCTGGTTTGTCAAATTATTGATGCGGTGGTTTGAATCACGTTTGAATTTATGTGCGAAGCTCTAATATTTCTTTTAATTTCCTATAGTCAACCACAATAACGAATAAATGAACTTGTAAATTGTGTGATAAATAAGTGAAATCTGTGTTATCAAGTGCGCAATCATGGTTTTAGCGGAAAGAAGTAACGATGTTCGAAATGGGAAGCGGTCGAGGGGGCCAAGCCCCAATGGCCATGGAAGTCCAGATTCCAGTTCTGAAGATGAGAATGGTATGAGTTGTTCAGAATTTTGTATTGCCTATTATCGCTTTTGATTATTGGTATTACGGGCAATCTGGGAGCTTTAGCATGTTGATTGCACTTACGTTCTGACTGAACAATATGTACTTAGGATGTACTTTTATTTTGTACGTACCTAAGTGTAAATTCGAGGTGAATAAATCCATAACACGTTATTGCTTGTGTACCTAATACGTTTATATGGTGTAAACAATAATCATCATCACCTGACATTCGTGCTTTATTTTTTATGCTTTCCATCATCGCCTTCATGCTGCGTTCATCTCATCAACAATTGTAACACGAAACCAAGCAGTAGTACCGTTTGCAGCTGAGAAAATCAGGGTGGGCAGAGATTATCAGGCAGTATGCCCTGAACTGGAACCAGTTGACCAACGCAAGCCTGAACTTATTTCTGACAGAGCTTTGTTGGTTTGGTCACCCACTTGTGACATATCTGACATCAAATGTAAGTGAAAGCTGTTACATGTTTTTTTAAATTAATAATGTTTTTTATTTTCAAATAAAACAATAATTCAAATTCACAATAATTACATGTTTTAGTGGATGAATATATAACAACAGCTAAGGAGAAATATGGATACAATGGGGAACAAGCACTGGGTATGTTGTTCTGGCACAAACATGACCTCAACAGGGCTTCAATGGACCTTGCAAATTTTACTCCCTTTCCTGATGAATGGACTGTTGAAGATAAGGTGCTATTTGAACAGGCTTTTCAATTTCATGGTAAAAGTTTTCATAGGATACGACAAATGGTAGGTGTTTTGTCTTAGAAATTATGTTTTTGTACTGTGTTACAATATCTTAATTATGTTTTGTTTTCTACAGTTGCCAGACAAATCAATTGCATCCTTAGTTAAATATTATTACTCATGGAAGAAAACAAGAGCTCGTACTTCACTGATGGATGTGGTCAGTGAAGGTCGTAATGCTACTGGTTCAGGAACTGGCAAACGAGAATCTGGTGCTGGATCAGAGCCCGGTGGTTCTGACAAAGACTCTGACAATGATGAGAAGGTATGTATCACATATATTATCTTCATAGCTTGTTGTATCAGATATACTTTGCTCCTTTTTTATTGTGTGCAATTTCATATTTCCAGTGTACCTAATTATGGGACAATGTCAACTGTATCATTTCCCTAGTAATTTTATTAACCATGTGATAGTGTATCTGGATTGTCCAAATTATTGTGTACAACTTCCAAGTGGCAAATTTTTTTAGTATATAAAATTGCAGAGTGGTGCTTATTCACTTTCACTGAAAATAAAAGAATATTTGGTTTTTATTGAGTAGCTGTGAAGAATTCCTTTACTAAATTATATTTACAGAGTACATAATTTATGTCATACTAAATTATTTGCTCTGCATGTGGACTTTTCATTATGGGTTTGATGGTGTGGAGGTGATTCACCGTTTATAAATATACTTTACATATGCCATAGTAAAGTTACTTGTTGGGAGCTTGACTGGTCAATATTATTCTGAGTTATGGACTTATGTTAAATGTGGCAGAAGTGGACTTTCCACCGTGGTATTGTCAGAGGAGGGAAGTCCCTTGCGGCAGGCGGGGCTCCACAACGCGCCGCCGGCCAGCAGGGCGCCCAGGTGGGTGCTTTGCTTCCCCACAAAGAGTATTTAAACTTGCTGTCACCATGGAAACTTGATGTTCAGTGTCTTCTTCCATCCTCTCACTTATGTATGTCTATTGAATCGGTGTTTTGTCATCTATTATTTTGATGTTTGAGATCTTCCACCTGAGAAATGTTGGTTCCCTGTTTCAAAATCCAGTTCCATCAACATGTCTTTGTCACACCATGTCATAGCTCTGCACTACTTTGTTATCATGCAAGTTTTGATTGTGGCAACATATATGCTTATGTTATATCCCACAGTTATTTGAAATGATGAGGAAATTATTCTGAACTATTGAAATTAATAAATGATTTCTTCAAATAACTGTATAATTTAATATTTTATTTAACTGTCCTATATTTATCATGTTTAAAACATTTACAAATACAACATTTAAACATATATCAAAATGCTTTATGTATTCTGGTAATGCTTGTTAATTTTAATTTTGACTGCTCTGCATTTTTATCTACAAATGATGATTGCTACCACTCTCATGTACAACATCCATTTTTAATATGCTAACAATTTTTATGATACATGAAAATGTTCAGTGTTTCACTTTTAAATTATGATCTGTACAATAATTCTGTATAAAAAAAAAAAAAACTCAACATTGATTATTATAAATTGAGTTGTAGCATTTTAATATTTTATGTTCATGTATATGTATGCAAGCAAATATACTTAACTATGATTAAGTTTAGTCTTTTATTGCATATATTTTTGATACGGAATATGATAATTTGCATTAATGGAAAAAGGAGAATGGGTGTTAAAAAATAATTATCGTTTTTGAATGATGCATCAAATTAAATTATTATGTTGTAATCATCTGTCATTGTGCTTTATCTGTGTACTCACTGTGTCTTCCGCTTAACACTAAAACTAATATAAACCTTCCTTCTCCCTTCCTGTTTCCCATGATATTCCCGCATGCTTCCTTTAATAGCCCCGAACAATGAAGGAGTACTTGTTTAATAAATCTAATGTGTGCAGAATATCATTTAATATTCTAATGGGTTTTAAAAGAAGTGTGTGAGAAGTCATTGTATACGTCTTTGTCCGTCCCTACACGATAACTGATTAACTTCGTGTAGCTGGTGGAAGTCGTTATGTGACAGGAATGTAAAATGTTCATTGGGGTTTAGGGCGAGGGCGGCGGCGAGAACGCGGGCAAGTGGTGCACTGTGTGCGGCATTCTGTGCAACCAGATCACGGCGCACAATTCACAGAAGTTGTGTCAGGCATGCCTCGTGCACGCCAGGTCGGTAACGATACTATTCATACTTCAGTTTTATTAGTTTATCCGCTCGTTACAATCACTTGCATGTCAATTACAAGACAGTTCAATATTTCGAGTGTGATTTCATTACATTTATATAGGGATGGTTGTTTGAATATTGGCGGTTACATTATAACAGACGCACGGGGACGATGAGACCGCTGTGCGGACCGTCCGGGAGACGCGGTCCGGGTTCCAAACAGCAGCGGTACAAGCACCGGTTGCCGCGTGGCATTTACATCAATCACGATGATCTCGTCGCCATGGCGACCGGCCCCCAGCCAGGCGATCCCCCACAGCCCGGACTTATCAATCAGGGCGAAGCCATGCTCAAAGCTATGGACAGAGAAATTATATCCTTAAAGAGACAAGTAAGATGCAACCCGCCACGATGTCGCTATGTAGTGTCGTTGCGAGACACATTCTCACCCTTACGTTGACACTGTTAACTTAAAATACGTTGATATTAGTCATTCTAGACAGCATGGATGTGACTAAGTATTTGTGTGATGTAAAGTGAGAATGTGATAATTCAACTAATTTTATTACATAGACAATAATTTTGTAGTAATTAACGCTAATTTACTACAATACTGTATTAGGTAGTATTGTGGAAAAATGTATTCTGCACACATAGATTAGATGATGAACATTTTTATAAGTTTCATTCATTTAAAACCATTAAACTCCAATTATTATGCTTCAAAAGTTGCTATACGACCAAATCCCAAGTCCTACAATGTAGTTTCTTGGATAATCCAGATATGCACTTATATCCTATGTTCTAATTTTTTTAGCTCTAATTTGTGATTGTTTCATGTAAAAGTAAGATGTGTTGCTCTGAATATATTTAATTAATGTTTTAAATAGGTACAACAAAACAAGCAGCAACTGAGTGCGATGAAGCGTAAGGTAGGCGACACGGGCGTGGAGGAGTTGAGATCCGGCGAGCCGCCCGCAAAGATAAACTCACGCTGGACTAATGACGAACTTCTCATGGCGGTCACAGCTGTCAGGAAGTATGGTAAGGAATTCCCTATGACTCGGGGATTTTCCTTAAATAATATGACTTAATTTATGAACATTTCAACATGGCCAATATTTTATCATGCTTAAATTTGACGCTAATTGAGTTTTGTTCAGTTCGGCCGCACACTGCCTAATTTTGATGATCAGAAACGAAATAAAATGTGCCTTAAAAAGGGATTTAATAAAAACTATCTTTGGGTCCCTTGTTATTACCGTCCAATTTTAATCAAAACATGAACTTATTTCCTATTTCTTCCTCTTATTGAATCCAGGCAGGGACTTTCAAGCGATCGCCGAGACTTTGGGCACGAAGACTGAGGCTCACGTACGGTCCTTCTTCATTTCCTATCGGCGTCGATACAATTTGGACGCCATGGTACGCGAACATGAGGCCGAACGCGGCAACGCCCATCATATACAAGCCGGTACTTAACTTTCTTACAATCTTCACTAATTTTAAATTGCTTGGAATTTCTAGAACAATTACGCCTTATAATTGCAATACCAAAGACTACAATAATTTTAAAATAATTTTCTAGGCACCACAAGCACGGAATCTGCTGAAACAGGTGAAAATGCTAATAATGGAACAGGTTCTCCTCAATCAACGAATAAGGATGAAAAAGTAAGTAAATAATTGGTCATAACAAACTAACACTCTTCGAAAGGGCTTAAAATTAACGTTAATAAACTTAACACGAATGATACCTTCACTCTTTATTCCGGTCATACTCAACTTGTTCTTTTTATATTGGTTGTTTTAATATTTTGATTGTTAATTGTATTTATAGCTGAATTTAAGTATTTATATGCAGACCATCGGGTCTTTTAAATCATAAAATTTTTAATATGTTGTTATTTGTTGAAGACAGAGGTAGACAGCGAGGGAGTGGCCATCGGCGCGTCAGCGGAGGCGGGCGGGCCTCCCACCACGCCGCCCAAGCACAAGCCCAACAAGTGATGCTCCTAGCGGCCTAGCGCACACCTATGACCTCACTTACACGTTCGGGTATCACATCCCATTCCATATGATATTATGATTGCGTGTCGGACATAATTAGACATCAGTATAAAGCTTCGATCACACTTATCATTATTTTACAATAACTTAAAAGCGAAAACAAATATTTTTCACATGCTGTATATTAAAATGCTGTTTTCAGTATTCAATCTTTTTAAGTCCATAGGCTTAATGCTATAAACTCGAAACTCACTGTTATATTATATTGAATGGTGCAAATTGTTATTATCAATTAGACGTACGAATCATAATGTCTGATTGATTCTAAATCGTTGAATTTCTGATGGAATAGGGAGGGACAGATATATTTGTATACGCCTTAGGGAAGCATCGGACTAATGTATATAATTGTAATGTATGCTAATAGGTTAGTTTCCAGTTTAGGAAGCTCGTGTATAATAATTTTAATCATAAGTGTGTTCCTGTATCTGGATTCCCTGACTGACGCCCAAGAGCTGTGCTCTTACAATGAGTTGTCGTGCTTTGTCCAATATTTCTTCAGATTTCTCGAGTGTGATAGATTTTTTAAGATTATTATAGAAATAACATATTAATCACTTGCCTTATGATATAAGTTTATCTTATGTACTCGCATGCTTATTAAAATATGACTTACCACAGGAGACACTTTCAGATCTTACCACGGACTTCTGTGGTTTTAATTATAATAGTTTTCTATGTAAATTACTTAAGAGATAATAGTAGCTAGATATTTTCATGTAAGACTTTATTTTATCGATAAGGATATTATCAATCTTGAATTGTCCAGTTATAGTGTCGTAGATATAAAGATGATGAAATAATGTTTAGACAGATTTTTACTGTTGATACTCATTTAGGTAAAGTGGCATTTATGATTGCAAAAGTAAGAAGTTCCATTATAAGGCCCCTTATAAGATGGCTTGGTTTAATAAAAGCAATATATTAAATACAACATTACAGCACGTAGAATAGCTATGTTATAAAATTGAATTAAACAACTTTTTCCATACGATTAAATAGAGCGATATAGAGTATATGGTATATGACGATATTTTTATACTAGTAAAAGACATCCCAATGATTAGAAAATTTTGGTGTGTGATTAATTGATGTTTTTTTAATGGTATTAACTTTAATTTTGTACTTTTATTGAAGATGTTAGGTTTTATTAAGCGATATGGACTACCGCGTCGCCGTCGTTTATAGCATAATCTACTATAGTTAATATTATTTGTACATCACAAATGAGATGAGTTACACTTACCGGTTGCTACGAAACCGAAGATTTATTGTTACCGAAACATCGTTTTGCTTATTCAGTGTGACTAAACTTATTTGTACATAATTATGTAGTATTTATTTACTAACCCATTTAACGGTGCACACTCGGTAGTAAAATTATGTTCCATATTATATAAAATTAAGATGAGGTTTGGTTCCAGACTTTTTTTTTGTAAAATTAAACGTCCGCCTAACATTGACGTAAGCAATATTTTTTATTCAATTTGAATGCTGTTAAAGCAAATTTGTGTCACAGATTACAGATAAGTCTGTACTAATTTAATTTTATTCGAATTTGGGGCATGGGTTATTTTTAATACGCCTGTAAATATAAGTTCCTCGAGATAAATATAATTTGTAACTAATTTGTGGTCAGACAAAAACTGGTTCTACTATAGATTTAGTTTCAAATCCTTAGCATATTACGAACGGCGTAAACCTTAATTACTCCAAAGACATCCACAAAACAAAATGAAGTCATCTTATTTATTGATGCTAATAATTAGGGCTAGTAGAAGATTGTTACTGAATTAAATTATTTTTATTAGGATTATTATTTTCTGTATATTAAGAACTTAAATCAATTGAAAAGTGTTTTTTTTTAATAATTAAGTAATGCTCAAACTTTGTTTTGTCCCATCACTTGACAGTGGTCTCCACAAATTATTTTGTAGCTATTACCGAAGTTAAGGGAGTTTTCATTTTAAGAATAATAAATAACTTTAAGTATGTATGAATGAGAATTTTTATTTTTTAGGAATCTGCATATTGATTCAATTCAGTTATTCAAATTATATTTTGTATTTTAATATCTTATATATAAAATTCTCGTGTCACAATGTTAGTTACCATACTCCTCCGAAACAACTTGACTGATTTTTATATGCATATTCAGTAGGTCTGAGAGTGGGCTACTATCTATTTTTTCATACCCCTAAGTGATAAACGTATACTCCACGCGGGCGAAGCCGCAGGCGGACAGCTAGTAATATTATATGAAGGCTTTCAGCAGCGTGTAGCACGACAGCCTCATTAGCTTTCTTCTGGCGTGCCCGTACACTCTTGTAATTGAACATTCAACTTTTTGTGGAATCTGTCGATCCAACTTTTCATTGATTTCGCTGCTCATCCGACCAATTCGCAATTAATGCTTAGCTGCTGGAGTCGCTAAGGGCTCTGTTCTCACAGCAAATTTTGCTCCACATAAACGATTTGTCGACCTTTAGGATGCTATAATTTACGTGACAGTGAGGCGAAGATTTAATCTCTGGAGTGTGGATATGATTGAACCCTTGACCTTTTTCCTGAAAGCTAAAATCAAGCAGACCCTCAACAATTGAACTTTTACCTCAAAGCTCTCCGAAAGGATAACGCTTTAACTACTACTAATTAAAAAAAGATGATTGAATAATGTAAAACAATAGAGAAGTATGATTGAAACCGAACACAGGTTTGATCCTTGAAGAACCCCTGAATAGGACCTACAGATACTCTGTAAGAGAGATGTTTTTTTTATGCGCCTCTTTTGTGTGCCACTGCAGGGCAAAGGCCTCCCCTAACTTCTTCCAGGATTGTTTATCCTGGGCTTCTTTATACCACGTTGGCAGAAAGCGATCGAGATCATCCCGCAAACGTTTCCTCGATCGACCTGGTCTACGAATGGTATTACGAGGTTTCCACGCGGTAGCTAGTCTCGCCCACCTGTCCGGTTGCATGCGGCTGACGTGGCCAGCCCATCGCCACTTCAAACTCGCAATTTGTACCCCCACATCCACTATGCGCGTTTTGGAACGGAGGGTGGTATTCCGAACGTGATCTGTTCTCTTGACCCCCAAAATAATGCGTTCCATTGCTCGTTGACAAACCTTAAGTTTGGTCTTCTGCTGTTCGGTCAGTGACCAAGTCTGGCAGCCGTAGATGAGGATGGGCAGGACACACATGTCGACTAGTTTCCGCTTTAACGAAAGCGGGAGGCTGCCTTTCATTAAATCCTTCATGGACCAGTAGCACTTCCAGGCGTTTTCGATGCGACGATCAATTTCTTTGCCTTGCCTGTTTTCGAAGCTATAAGAGAGAGAATATAATTTTCAAGTACTTTAGTTATTTTAATCGCCTCCGCATTATAATTATAACGTATTACCATAGTGTAATGAAATCTAATAGTGGGGCAACTCGCCGTCTAGACAGGTCAACGATGAGGTGGGTTGCGGGGCAGAGCTGCGTCCCCCCGACCCTTAGTCGCAGGCGTCCCGTCCGCCCGACATGTACTGCGCGACGGTACTGCGCTGCAATAGTGGCTCGCGCTAGCGCTAATTATAATTTATTTTACAATGCGTTCTACATGTGCAGTTTACGGTTGTTTGTCGGCATCGTACACAAGTAATAATGAAAACTAGAGATTTCATCGATTTCCAAAGGATGAGAATCGGTAAGTGCCTACTAACCTATTATACCTAAACAAATATTATCTCTACTTAGTAAATAAAGTCGGTTTCCGCGAGGCTGTGCGTTTACTTCTAAATTATTTTAGCCTTCCAATTAATTTAAATAAAATAAAATAATTTAATTAAATAAATAAATTCTAATTATTATATAGGTACTTATACAGTATTAAACTGGGTTCTTAATGTTGGTACGTTTACAGGATAATAAATAAGTACCTACCTGAGTAAGATTTGGCGAATCTGAACGTATTTATTATCTATAATATACTATATCAAAACTAATATATTAGGATAAAATTATTTATTATTATTTACCTACCTATTTTTTTATAATAATATTATAAGGCTGAAGATTTTGTTTGTGTGTTTGATCGCACTAAAGTACTGGTTGGAATTGTTTTTATTTTTGTATTGTATAGTCCATTTATCGAGAAAGGCTTTAGGCTCTATAACATGGTCCCGCTATGACCGATATAAGTGGAGCATAAGTGAGAAATGTTGCAAAAACAGGAAAAAATGATTCCTTTTGAGTGCTCCCGTTGCGTGCGCTGCGTAAACGGTTAAAGTTATGCAAAAATACTGTATGACGGAAATGTTCCGCTTTAAAAGTTTTAAAAAAAGTCCGCGACAGCATAGGTCTATCTTTTAAGGTTGACTTATTAATAACCCTTTTTATGGTAATCAAATTTGTTCCAAAATAATGCATTATTTCCGAAGGTATTTAGAAAATGAAAATGAATGAGAATTAAAATAGACTTACTATTCATTTCCCACGTTCGTAGGGGACAAACATTGGAGAAAGCTAATATAATCGCCTAATTCAAATTAAATTTTCACCACCGTGTGATTGCTTCTCATTGCAATTTTCGCATCCGTTTGTATGTGAGGATGAGAATCAATTACCTATATTGTGAAATTTAACAACCGAAAATTAAAATCATCAAACAATAAATGTCTCTCTAAAGAGATAAATAAACTGGAGATTTTAACCCCCGTTTTATTTAATAATTAGGGCCTGTCGCGAAGAATAAACAATAAATCGTGAAGGTAATATCTTGCTAGAAATCAATGCTAGGTACTACTAACACATAGATTACTTTTGAACTTACAATCATTATCACCTGTAAATCACCTTTCAAACAAAAAACTAAATCAAAAACGGTTCATCCGTTCGGGAGCTACGATGGCACAGACAGACACACATACACAGACACGTTAACTTATAACACCTCGCCGTTTTTGCGTTGGGGGTTAAAAAGTAAAAGTAAGTCATTGTAAAATAATTCTTGTGACAACCCTAAGCTATTTTCAATGTCTAGACGATTGTCGGCATTTCGACCCCGACAAAGGAGTGCGCCCACTATAGATTTTATTACACTATGGTATTACCCTGTGTTGATACCTAAACATAATAAATTCACGATAACACGGGTAAAATAAAATAATTAACTAAATTGCATCCCTATTTAATGCCGCATCATTGTAAGTAGTTATTTCTTTAACTCTTACCCACTTGCGTATCTATGTAAGTTAAAGCACAATATAAGTATAGTCTATAATATTATAGAGGCACTGACCCCTCACTGACCTGTAGGCAGGTATATACTATACACAGAGGTCAGTGCTCGAGAAATAAATAAAACCTCTTAAAATGACAATTGACAGAAGACATATGTAACTTGTCAGGAACTAAGTTAACTTGAATTTAACAATTTATATACACATATAATACATATATTTACATACCGTAAATGGCTGCTCGTGTTGTAAAACAACCGCCACTAGATATTGTGCGATTGGCAAAAGTCGAGGATGCTCCTCACGTATTTGAGTTACTAAGCGACTCTATATCAAAGACCTTTAGGGTGAAATGCACTAACGACATCATCTATCTCATGTGAGAATATCTGTATTCTTAAACCAGATAAGTATTTTGGTCTGGATATCGAAGCGGTCTTTTTTATTAAATAAAAATAATACCTTTCATTGTATATTTGGCTGAGTAAGTGTGCTGAATGAACAACAGTCCCAGAACACATAGCCACAGGATGTTTACGTCAATTCAGTGAACATATACACACGGCTACACATCAAGCTATACAAATCCAGTTTACTGCCTCCCTGTAAAATTTAAGGTCAGCCTATATTGTATTTGTATAGGTTGATGTGGAGCCGTGCGTACTTAGATAAGTAAATGTTCAACCAGTACGTACCTACTCAGCCTAACTAAATAAACCCTAAGTTAAAGAAGATAATTCCTTAGTACCCAATAGTCAGATTGTTTTCAGTATTTTTTGTATTTCAGTGAAAATTGTGTACTCTCCATATGTCAGCTGGATGCCAAGAAGCTCATTGTTGGGTTCCTGGCGGTTAGAGATTACCCAGTGCTGCCGTCTGTGCATCCAATGGCATGGGAGGAATATGTTTGGGCTAAATACAAGTACAAATTATTATTTGACTTAAAAAAAATATAACTAATCTATTAGGTGTGATCTCTTGTGTATCTGGTGTTCCAAACATCGAGATCCGGAAACGAACTAAGGTTCAGGACGTTGGAAGAAAGATCATGGAACTAAAGTGGAGGTGGGCAGGACACTTAGCGAGACGGAGTGGCGACAGGTGGAGTAAGGAAGGCAACGACTGAATGGTGGCCGCGGGACGGCAGTAGGAGTGTCGGGCGTCCAGCAGCAAGATGGGTCGACGACATAACTTACGTCGTTGGGCGTAGTTGGATGAGAGTGGCACGGGACCGTGGTGGATGGCATAAACTTGGGGAGGCCTATACCCAGCAGTGGGTGAAGTAAGGCTGTGGATGATGATGAATATTATGATAAGGGGTTGTCTATTAATCACGCGAGGTTTATAGGTCACTTTTACAGCTCACTCCTGGTGATACGTGGTGGAATTCAAGCTACCATTTTGACTCTATTTGTGTTCTATTTTAAATAACGATGTAATTAGAATATTAGAGATACCTACATACTAATTTGCCAGAGTATAGTGGGTAGATATAACTATCTACCCACTTTAGACTTTATTAAAACGATTACTTGCTATAACTAGCAAGAAATAGTTTTAATAAAGTCTATACTTCCATGGTATTAGTTCTTCATCTCCTACTGAGAGGGGAGGTCCTTTGTTATTTATAGATAACTACAATTTTCATAAAGGAAGAGTTTATAAGGTATCTACTATGATCTACCTAGTTTATAAGGTCTACCTATGCCTACCTAAAGTGAGGAAGGTTACCAGGTATAAATACGAGCTCCTATTACATTAGCTGTTGTTTATATATGCTATTGCAGTAAGCGAAAATTAAGGTTTAGAAATACAAACGAAATCATGTTATGTAAGTCCTTTTCTTTGGTCTTCAGATTTCACTCTTATTTCAGGGCGGCCGAAATGAATTCTCGCAACACATTGTTCTTACACTTGTTGTGTTGGAGTCCGATTTATGGTCGCGAAGTTGTAGACAACATGCTCAAAACTGTATTCATGAACGACCCCTACCTTCAACACATCGCTATGCTCAAAACTTTGGTCAATTATCCACGTGTGTAACTCTTAAGTATTAAACATTTTATCATCCATATGCAGTATTTATGTGCTGGTAATATTAGTAACTACCATTACATAGGACTAGACTAGACTTAGAGTTAATGGTATAGTCAGATTTATTTGTTTACGACAGCGTAGACCAAACGATTTGTCTAGATTTCTAGAATTATCGAAGGACCTAGAGCACCAAGAGAAACTATTAACAGTGCTGGCTCTAGCCCATCTAGCGCCCAGATGCAGACCCTATCCTGGCGCCAATAGTGCACAATAGTTGCTCTTTTCTAGCCGTCGCGAACAGCGCCCGGCGTCCCCTAAAACCCCTGCTCTTTAAGCAAAGCCGGCCGTGACTACTAAGGTACCATCATTCGGATTTAAGAACCTAAAGCCACACTGTATAGGCAAGGTAACTGCAGTCTGTTCCACAAAAAATAGGATCAACTTTTTTCCAGTGTTAATACCAGGCCAGTCCCGGTCAGAGGCGTCTTTCAGGCGTGTAACAGTAATGGAGCGCGGCATTAGTGGCGACATTCTACCCGCGCTTTGTGTCGCCGATCGAACTGAGGTCAGCCCCAGACTAAGGATCAGAAGAGCCGTGTTAGTTTTAATTATTAATGCTCATGTAAGGTACTCCAAACTTCGCCGGTATGTTTAGGTCCGACGTAATAAGGGGCGAGCCGATTGCCATCAACCGGGCACAAATCCAGACTCCGAGCTGCTACTGAGAATTTCATAGAATACCCAGCACTATGCTCGACCTGGGGATCGAACCCAGGACCTCCAACGTAGCAGGCGCGCTAAGAACCACTAGACAAATGAGGCAGCCATAATTGACTGCTATACTTTAGGTTCCATAGAGGCGGCGAGCTACAAGTCTATTCCTACGGAGTAGGTACCTATTTAACGGTAGAACCCAATTGGCATTTTAGATAGCTAGATTACTAACCATAAATAATTCCAGGGAAGAAGACAATGATGATTTAGTTCCAATCATTGAGCAGCACTCTGATCGATTGCGACAGCTGTACGGAGAATTCTACGTCAGCGAACTTATATCCAGGCATCCGGAATCGGAGAGGGTATTGTTAGTTTGTGAGGTGATTGTTACTTTACATCAGCAAATTAGCCAGGAAGTCCATTTCTAAAATGTTTATCCCATGTGTTGAACAAAGACGTCTCCCATAGATTTCAATTCGATTTATGCTGCGAACTTTTATAGACTCCTAACGACCTTTACCAGATCTGGTCATTCACTTTACCCATAAGAAGCCCATAAACAAGCGATTTTTAACGAATGGCGAAGATGGTATTGGGGTTTTTGAAAAAGATTTTTTTAACCACCATTTACTTAATTGTTATGGTTATAAAGAAGATATTATTTTTGTTCATAATATACTAAATGCGTAATGTTGTTTACCTATTCAGTAGATTTATCTTTTCTAGCACAGTGAATTAGCGGTTGGAGTGATGTGTCTCAACACACAGATAAATTACGAATCTTTGGAGGAGAATTTTGTGTTATCACCCTTTGGTGGCCTAAGGCACTTAGAGACTGCGCCGAAAGCTATTGCCAGAGATATTGACTCAACTTACAGGTATTTTTTGCTAATGATTACTGCTGGTGCTGGTGCTGCTTTTAGGTGTTGGATATTTCAGTTGTTATCGTAGGGTTTATGGGCGATAGGGCGAATAAGAAGGCTTACCGGTGGTGATAGTAGGTAAGTACCTACGGGGGAAATTCTTAGTGCTCTCGAAATTCTCAGGATCAGTAATTAAGGCATTAAAGTGCTCCATTGCGGACCAGACAACATGTTTGTCGCTTTTTTACGGGGCCATACAATCTAAGGCCCGTTACGGTGCTTTGTGTCTTATTGTCAGGAATCATATTTTTCAATACAGAGTGGGTATTGAAAAACCTAAAATTCGTATTTCTTACCCAGAATCGTATTTAGTCTAGTGCAGTGGTACTCAACCTTTTTTCATAGGGGCCGCAAACACCGCAAACACACGTGTGTCTCGGTTCGCAAAAAAATATGTTAAATGGCTTAATGGTTTAAAATAAAGTAACACCAGATGGGCTAACTACAAAATCCCGGCGGGCCGCAGGTTGAATGGTGAAGGTACTTACATAAATGGTGACTGACTATTTTTTTCAGCCTTTTAGGAGATCTAAATTATACTGATTCTTCAGTGAAGCAGACGAGAGAAAGTATAAAATCTAGGGTAAGGATAAACATCATTGTAAAATATTTTTTCGGAAGCCAACAAGTAGGTACTTAAATAACCCGAGAAACTCTTCAAAATGACAGGTGACGTGGGTGTTCGAAGATGATGATTTTAACAAGTTCCGGAGTGTTGGAGTACAAACACCTTCAGCGAAGAAAGCAACGGCTGCAGTCGATGCAGAATTACCTTTGAATCAACTCCATATACTAGACCTCTTTGATGACGAAGAAGAAGAATTTGAGTTTGATATCGTAAATATCGATACAAGTCATTTGAGTGTGCCGGAGATCCTTTCCTATGAGACTTTAGGAAGGTAAGACCGATCAAAATCGATCTAACTGTTTAAAAAGAGTCGGTGATATGTCTTTTTTTTATAACGTTATATAATTTTGCAGCCCTGCAGAGGTCATAATGAATATAATTAACGGACGAAAAGATTCCACAATCGATGATAAACGAAAGGAGAAAAACAAAAGAAGTAGTAAGTTATGTGGTTTACAAATACGTGCAATAGTAAAATATTATCTACCAATACTTATAATTAAATTGAAACTTTACTTTTAGAGAATAAACTTAAATAAATCTAAACTCACTGATTAGAGAGGATTAACTCACGCCTGTATTCGCCTGTATTCGCCTGTATTCCCGAAGGGTAAGGCAGAGGTGTACTAGTACACCCACACTTCGCCGGTATGGTTAGGTCCCATGTAATACGTGGCGAGCCTATTGCCATTAATACGGCACAAATCAAGACTCCGAGCTGCTACTGAGAATTTCATAGAAAAAACCCAATAACACTTTGCTCGACCTGGGGATCGAACCCAGGACCTCGAGCGTAGCAGTCGCGCTTAGGACCACTAGATTAATGAGGCAGTCGCTGTACTTACTGCAACGTTACTGTAAATTTTGCAGTATCTTCAAGTAGCGGGGTTTTCAAAATGCCGGACACTGTAAAATATACGGGAACACCTAACGCTTTTCTACTTGAGCTGTTCGCCATTCACCCTGAATACGATGAGAGGTACGAAATGATTCCTGTGGATTACTTTTAATCTGGTCTGTTATTTTTTCTATAGTTGCTTTACCTAATATCTCGATGATAATCGCAGCCTACAATTAACCTTGATCAGTTCTAATATAACCAACTTCTGAAAATGGACTCGGGACAGCCTATGCAGCATTATGATCACGGAAGAGATAAATTATCTCTTCCGTGATTATGATGTTGACATAATTTCTAACTTTTCCATATAGGAACAAACCCAGGGCCACCGGTCTCTATAAATTTGAATAGAATCATAAAATTCATCATTTGATAAAATTTATCAATGTATAGTAATATAAAATAATTTTTTATCAATTTATACAAATATTGCAACGTATGCAATATTAGTATAGATACATTTTGTTCGCACCAAATCGAATGCCTCGTAAATTTTATTGCCTATAGAGGGTACCTATGTTTCAATAAAGTTGTAGGTACAATGTTTTCATGTGGTGGGACAGTGTTTTCATAATTTTGCCTTTATAATGCAGGTATGGGTTCGATTTACTTGAAGCGGCATATGAGATGTTCCCTAACAGAGATTATTGCGTCATGTGTTTACCCTCAAACCATCCATCGTTTCCATTGCTAGAACATTTCACGGTGAGAAGTTAGTAATTTAATTATTACCTATACCTGATTACGAGAGGCAGTGGTGCAACCTTTTCTATGACCTTGATTGATTTTAAAATCTCGACTCACATTGATAATACAAATTTTATGTGTTGTTTGTAAAAATGTCGAGTCTTAGGGTACAAATGCAAATTCATAGACAAATTAAAAAGAAAAAAAAAAACAGCTAACATTTTTGACCACTAGACTAATGAGGCAGTAAGGTATCACAGGCAATAATTATGTTGAAATTGAAATCTTACTTAATAGTTTTATTTAAAATTTTATAGCGTATAGAAAATCATACTTAACAGGCATGGGTTTGTTGGTTCATGGTATAACTTTTTTCAGCTAGTTACTCCGTTTAGCGTGAAAATGAGGTATATAAACGAATCGTTGTACGTGGCACATGTGAATTCTGTACGAGGGTAAAAACAATAATCACTTGTTTGTAGTACTTTTTTAGATTATATACCATGATTAGTCTATGGGACGCTGGTTCGAATCCTGCTTGAGATCGTATCTTCTTCCTTGCATGTAATAGTTATTATGTACTTACGTCTTTTATAGCTATAGACTTTGAAGTTTTCTTAACGATATTACAAATTGGTGACGTATTATGTAGAATGCACGTAAATGACCCTGTTTGATACCATATTAAGGCTTTATTTATTCGTTTTTCAAGTAGTTACGTTATTGTAATAACCAACTTTAGACTGACATTTAATGTAAATTTCATTGCGTAGTCTATACTTATTAAGATGATGAACCATTTTAATAACATGAAACGGCTCTGCTGGCAACTACAGGCAGTGTGGTTCCAGTAATTAAAATATAATAAATATTAAACATTTAAGGAAAATGTCGGTCCGCCCGGGCGAAGCGCGTGATGCTATTGCATTGAAAGACGTATTAGAGCATGCACCACGTATTGACACTCTGCTGGGCCTGTTCCAGTCCACGCTTACGTCGGATTCTCTGGAAGCTTTTATACTCCTCAGTGAGAACCAGCCTATGGGCATTGCAATTATTGGGTGAGTTTAAGGTAGATAATGTAACATTTATTAAGCTTTCAGCCTGCTTTAGTTCTGCACTAGCTATGGGTCACAGAAATCTTAAGAACTTATTGTTTTTATGCCCAGTTGTTACCAGCCTTGGTAAATTATTTGAAATTATACATTGGATTTTTATCATGGATTTGTGCTGCTGAGGTCGGCGTGGCGTAGGATGTCCTGGTCAGGTAGAGTAACGACTTGTGAAAGGCAGCTGATAGTGACTGGATGTGAAACAGAAGATCGGGCTCCGTGGCGTTCACTAGAAAAGGAGTACTAAATATAGTATTATTTTCTTTCTTTGACACGTTTATTACAAATAAATATTTGTTCATAGTCCATTACAAGACGGGACAGCAGTACGAACACAGTACGACTTAGAACCGGAGCCACGGCGGCCAGGCACCGATGGAGCGGTGAGATACTAAAATGATTGTAGATTAATAGCCCGCGCGTAGATCACCAGCTAATGATTCCCTGGCAATAGGAAAATTATCTCTATCAGTCTATAAATAAGACACCATTCTTAACACATCGTAACATCTCCGAGAAGTCTGACAGTATGACAATTGTTAGTATATAGTAGTTCGAGTAACTAAGGTTATTCGGGCTTCTGGTTGTTCGGAACCAGTTCACTCGTAGGGTAAATTTTATGTTAAAATGTCTTGTGTTCATTGTGTGCTTTCTTTCTTTTTTTGTATACCAGTATTGCCTAGAAATTGGGTTATTGAGGGTCTAGAGGCGGTTGCTTGTTAAAATACGTTTAGTTAAATACTGATATTCAGCCGCATCCATGGAGTTTCTTGCAGGACTCTTCTCCATAGGATCAACTTTTTGGAACAGTGCAACTAGAGTCAATAACGTTTCATAAATGCCTGTAAAATGTTATTTGAACTTTAGATGGGAAGCCTCCTCCAAAGCACGTTAAGAAAATGACTAGGATTTTCATGATGTTGATTTTCATCTAGATATTAGCGGGTGTAATGTCTCCGGCATTTGAGCCTCACGCCCGTTGGTACATGAGGGAACTGCTAAGACAATCACGATATTCCACGCTGTTTTGGATTTGCAGGCTATTTGCTAAAGGTGAATCGGTACGTTCTTTTATATTTAAGTTTTATAACAATGACATTTAAATACTTTAACCGATAGGCGGGACAACACAAAAAACATAATCGAGTGACCAGGTAAGGTAAATACCCATTTGTACAAGTTAAGGGTACATACAATTTCAAAGGAAGAAATCAAATTAAATTGGTATAAATTTTTTTGCATGGAAATGTCCCCAATGGCCGATCTATAAGCCTTTTAAGGCCGCATGTTACGCCAAGTCCGAATAATTTCCCATTAAATTGCTCGGCAGTTTCTATTTTTTAATTTATTCGGCTGGCTGGTAGCTGATTACGAGTAGACCGTCCTATTCATAAATTGTTTTTTTTTTTATTGCACTCATAGAGTCCAAGTCGTAATTTGATGTCACTGGCCTCTCATATGGTCCCAGTACATCCACGCCAATCAGTACCCAATGTAAGTGGGAACAAGGATTTGGACAAAATATTTAAAGACTTGTAAGTATTTTTTTTACTTATTGTTTTTTGTAAAGTTCTCAGTAACAGCTTGGAGTAGGGATTTGTGATGGGACCTAAATATTCCAGCGATTGGTGGATTTTCTCTATTTATGAGTACATTAAATTTCTGATCAAACTTTCAGGGCATATATGCGTGATGGTATGTTGCTTTTTATATCTTTTCTTTTTAGTTTTCTTTTTCTACATATCTCAGATAGGCTTGCGCTTGACCACAACTTGCCTGATGTTAAGCAACGAAGTAGTCTACGATGGACCTTGCCTAGAAGATACCTATATTGTAAATAATAAGCCGTAACCCTTTTTTCTAATCCATACTTCCATTTTTTTATGACAGAGCCTGCCCATTCGCGTTATGGGTGCTAGAGCGGCCATTAACGAGTCTACCCAAAGTATACGTCAATAATAGTATTGTTGTTGTTGGCGCCAGTCGGACGGGACTTGCTTTCCTAGAGACTTTGTTGATGGGGTAAGCGTGAGACAACCTACCATATTTCGGATTTTTCAGTGAAATTCTCAGTAGCAGCTCGGAGTCTGGATTTGTGCCCGGTTGATGTCAATTATAGGCTTGCTTCCTATTACATGGGACCTTAACACACCGGCGAAGTGTGGGTGTATATTGGTACACCTCTGCCTTACCCTTCGGGGAATACATGCGAGATGGTATGTGTATGTTTTTTTATTCTTAACATTATTCGGAGAACATTTTCTTGTTCGTAATCTGTCAATACTTTTATTCTATTGTTCTCCTTTCTTCCATAGGCCGACGTGTGAGTATTTAACGTTCAGCAATGTGACTCTAGTTTCGGAGCATGGTCTCCCGACCGTGCCAGATTGTCTGAAGGCAGCAGATATCTGCGTGCCAAGGGTCGGCCGGTACACCGATCGTTACATCAAGAGCGTGCCTTTCTACTACTACGTGGATGTCATGTCTGCCGTTATGACCAAGATTGACAGGTAATTTTTAATGCTTAGGTCATGCTTTTAACAGAACACATCGTTAAAGTTTCCAGGAATAAATATATTCGTCTAGATCGATCGGATTTCATATCATTTTTTATATCTTAGCTATTTCCTTCTTTTATTAATAATAATAATAACTTTAAAAAAAAACAAATAAAAATTAAGTATAATTAAATTAAAATAAATCTAGCCTATTTATGTATGAAACCTGTGTTTCAGCATTTGGCTATATGGCGTTTTATTATAAATGCAATGATGATATCGAGGCGATACTGTCATTATAGCTTTCTATGTGCCATCCTAAGGTCATATGTATGTTTTAATATAGGACACGATTACTGAAATTATAGAAATATAATAATATATCTTTCTTTAAATTTTATTCTTCCTGTAGAGGGGTGCAAGTAGCAAAGTCTATCCTTTAATAAATTCATGCCATTTCAGAAAACGAAAATGCATTCATTTCAAAGGCGGCGGTTCTAAAAATTACGATCAACTAGTGTTGACTTGTGGACGGCAGTTCCAACATCCAGAATATTTGAAAGAATCCCTTGGACTTGTAAAGGAAGTAGCGTAAGTGTTGGGTAATTCTAAGTAGGAGCTAACATGTGTGACTGTGCTGAACCGCAGCGTGTTGGGTTCGTAGCCATTGTGGTCCCGAGTCAGTCCCATGGTCTCGACTATCATCATCAACGTATTTACTGTCACATGGCTGGGTAAGGGTTCTCTCTCGGAGTGAGAGAGGGTTAGGGCTATAGTTCACCACGCTAGCCTACTGTAGGTTGGTGGATTTAAAACGGCGTCGAGAGCAGGCAGGTTTCCTCACGATGTTTTCCTTCGTCGTTTTAAGTAAGTGATAATTAATTATTAATACGCACATAACTTCGAAAAGTCAGAGGTGCGTGCCTTGGATTTGAACTCAAGACCTTTGAGTTGTCTGTCCAATGGTCATATCACTATGGCTATCACTACATTCTCGGTCTCAACCATTGAATTGTAATTCGAAACGTTTTAATAACATAACATAACATAACATACCATCACGCCTGTATTCCCCGAAGGGTTAGGCAGAGGTGTATTTAATGTACACCCACAGTTCGCCGGTATGTTTTAGGTTCCATGTAATAGGGGGCGAGCCTATTGCCATTCACCGGGCACAAATCCAGCTGCTACTGAGAATTTCATAGAAAAACCAATAACACTTTGCTCGACCTGGGGATCGAACCCAAGACCTCTAGCGTAGCAGTCGCAATTGGGACCACTAGACTAACGAGGCAGTCTGAAAGGTTTTAATAACTTGGGCAAACTTCAATTTAGTTAAAGAATATTCTGATTAAGCGTTCCTGTTGAAAAAAATATGTTTTGTCTTGTTCAGAAAAGGTAAACCGTGTGACAGAATGCTGTTGGACAATCCCCAGTATAAGTCAGATTCCGTACCGATGCCACCCGAGATGCCTGAGAACGTGTTCTTGATCAACTCTTTGTTCGAAGCTAATATCTGCTTGAAGAAACTCATGCGCATGATCAGTGAACCTAGTTAGTATAACTCATGTCTTTTTTGTTCATGATAGGCCTAGGTACGTCTATTTAATAGTAATATCAGTTTCATTTTACTGACAGTTGACCTTTTAATATAAAAAATGCAGGTGCCTTATATACATAAAGAGATCAGATATAATAGTGACAAACAAATTCTTCTCCGTTATTTTCATGTACCGCAGAAGACTCAAGAGAACCATTGAGTAAAAACAACCAGGTGATTGTATATGGTGATTGTGTAGAAGCGTACAGTTGCATCGCTGCACTTCAAGAACTGGGCTTGCTATCAGAACTGATTGTTTTCGTGGAACCATTCCCTTCAAACGAGGAACCTGCTCCACTACGAGTTAATTGTTTTAATGATGAGACGGTAAGCATTAATTGTTGAATTTAATTTGAGCTGAGACCTTCGTGCTATGCGTCAAAATAAGAGTGTTTGAATTGGTAGTATAAGCATGGCTTGGTACAGGGAATTGCAGGGAATTGGGAATTTATGAAAGTAACTACCATTTTCTAAGAATTTTGAATTCAAAGTTGTATTGTTTATTGGCACGAAAGAAATTCCTTAGACTGGCTAAACTTTCTGTCCCTAACGAGCAGAATCTTATTAATATCCATGATGTATGAAGTAGAATAAAGATAACAAAAAGAACCTGAGAGAACATTTTCTCTCAACGCTGATTGATTAAAATCATATGATGAAGCTAGAAATCATAGTGTAAAGTTCAAATAGGGAAAGAGATTTTAATTAAGGAACTATCTAATTGTAGATTGACGCAAGAGTTCAAGAGACAGTAGAAAAACAAGGCATTAGAGTCCTACGCCAGTGCCATCTGGCAGCGTGGCATCAGATAGGCAATCGCGTCGAAACTATTGATTTCATGTCCCCTTTAACTGCGATATCCCTCAAGAGTTTCGCAGTTTTCTATTATGGTCTACGGGCTATTAATATGCATGCATTTAAAGGTATTTATATTTTCTTTTCAACATGCTTCAAGATTTTTTCATTTAAGAATGTGATTTAATCTTCCTGAAGATTTTAGTTCTCATTAGGACGGAAACCGATCACACCTTTTATTAATCCACCCAATTATCAGACACTATATTAAAAGACACTAAGTATATTAAAACTATGAAACTTAGAATAGAACAGAATATTCTTTACTGTACACCAAAACAAAAAAAAACATGCCAAGAACAATCTTTATAAATCAAAGAGTGGTATATGTGTGGTATACAGTGGTTGTCTTATAGCTGTCGCTTGAAATTGAATATTAAATTAAACTTTAGTCGCAATACCTTGGTTATTTATTTTTGGACTGAAATTGACAAAACGTAAGAGAAACTCATAATTTTTTGATCAGGGACAAGCTTATCATTGCACAATACTGTAGATAACTGTGGAAGAGCTTCCTTAGTGGGTCTTCCCCGATGGATATAATCTGGGTTTAAATCACGAGTGAATCGGTTTCTTCTAGGCAAGGGCGCTCCATCCTAGATCGCAGTGTCGCTTAAACATCAGGCAAACTGGCGGTCAAGCGAAGGCCTATCAAGAATTAAAAAAAACATAAACTCAACTTTTATTTAAGTGGACTTAATGCTCTTTGATACAGCTATAAACGAGAGTGGGTTAGTCTACGACGGTGGTTTGGTTGTGAGTCCTACGTTCGAGACCAACGACCCGACGATATACGGTGCGGGCACCTGTGTGCGGTATTCGCGGCGGCTGTATGCAGCACGCTACATGCATCAGTACAATTACTCCGAGGATATTGGAGAAGCGGTAACATAACAGTTGAAGCTGTTTTTTTTATATATATCCTATGACATTGAGCAATCCTTTGAGTGCCTCGCTGGCATGTCTACACTCCCACAGAATATCGATGTCAAGTAGCAGTAGGCATATGCGTTTCGTAGGGTGAGTGTGGAACGCCGGAGGCCTAATTCCTCCCTCAGTCCTCTTCCTTCTCCTTGAAAGAAAGAAAAGAAACATTTACTTATTTATCAACAACAACAGACGTGCAAACAGACCTTCCTTCTCTCCTTTCCCGTCCCTTTTCTGTAATAGGCTCGGCAACGCATCTGCAACCCCTTTGGTATTGCAGATGTCTATAGGTTGCGACGACTACTTACTGTCAGGTAGCTCGCCTGCTCGATTGCCGAGTTATCCCATAAAAAAAAACCTTCTTGTGAACTGATAGTCATTAATACTTATCGAAAATTTGGTTGCGGGTGTTGGTTGACGTGCGTCTTTTACCACGCGGTAAGGCCTCGCTTCTTGATGAAGCCCAGTGTTTGTACCGGACCGAGTGAGCCTGTCACGGTCATGGCAAGACAAGAGACGGCAATTGTGGTGTTTAGTCGGCACGAGTTCGACATATACTTTGTCTCTTCAGGTCCAACATCCATGAGGATTTTCTGCACACAAAAAGAGACTTAAATCCGCTGATGACGACTCAATAATTTTATGAATTCATTACAGATATATATATATATTTAAAAAAAAAAAAGCTTTCTAGCAATGTGGGTCGCACATTACTAGTATTCTTGTTAACCCCTCGTACTAAGCTAAATGCTTGTATCACGAGTGGGTTCACGTCGGTGGTGCAATGGGTGGGTTTCGAATCGGCAACCACATGATCGCAAGTCCAATGCCCTAGCCATTAGGCTACCGCCGCTTAATTTAAAAAATTGCTAAATGTTTAGGCTCCCTTTTCTTTATCGTTTTATTTATGTTATAACCAACACATTTCCAGTTGGCAAAACTATTTCTGCACAAGTTGGATCCGTTTATGATGGGCGATCCAGAATTTAATGAAGCGCCTACCGATCTCTTGCCAAGATACAGTTCCAGCATCTTAGGGTAAATAAATAAAATTATACCTATTGAAATAAAACTACTTTTTACGGATTTTATCCCGAAAACGTCGGATAAAATCCGTAAAAAGTAGTTTTATTTCAATGTCTTATATTCGCGTAAGTGTTAGAAACCAGTAAAATTATACCTACTTATAATATTTCAACGTACTTGATGCATTGTTCAAATTCATTTATTTCGTGTACATATTTTATAAACTGGTACTTTATGTCCCTCTATGTACTCTTGCCTATAGGTATACGAATTATTAGTATATACTAATGAGAATTTATGGTATATTGATCAATCTAAAAATGGTATAAATAGATTTTTGTACGACAGAACTAGCGCCATTATCATCATTATATTGGCCTATTACCGTCTATTCTGGAACATAGACCTCCAAATAGCGCCAACCACCCCAGTCCAGCGAAGAGGCGCCAGAACAGAACAAATTGGACATGTACTAAAGTTTGTAAAAGAAATTCTACCGTCAATTTCGTCCGCGATGACGAAATTAGACCCATAATTACGAGTCTTTATGCCATATTGTCTGCGGGTGCGGGCAAAGATTTTTAGATATTATAAACTAACTTTCCGCCCGCAGCTTCGCCCGCGTGGACAACACGATTATTACTGTTTAGTTTTTTCCAATCCTATATAATATAGTAGTATAAATATATAATATAGTAGGGAAGTAGGGATAGGGATTATGAAAACAATAGATCACATAGGATTGTCTTATGAGTGAATAAAAAATTCTATAAATCCTGAGGCACCCCATTTACTATGAACATAACAAATCTAGATATTTTTAATGTAGCAGAGTTTATCCCTTTTAATTTTTTTGTCTTTTCTATAGTTCTGGTTATCGGACAGTACCTATGCCCTGTCAAAAAACATGGTAGGGGTACATTTTGCTATTTCTGATCATAGGAGCATTTAGTATCGAAAATGTTTCTAACTTAGAGCGTACCTCATATTCAGGTTCAGAGGGAGTGTCGGCACAATGAATACTTCGCGGCTTTCGGTTACTTCTTTATATAGACGGTAAGTACGCTTTCTATTACAGGTACATAATATAACCCATTAGATTGTCCTACTGCTCGGCACGGGTCTCCTCTCAGAATGAGAGGGAATAGGCTATAGTCCACCACGCTAGCCTACTATGGGTTGGGAGAATTCACGCCTTAAAGAAATTCTCTCGGGCATGCAGGTTTCCTCACGATGTTTTCCTTCACCGTTTAAGCGCGTGATAATTAATTATTAATACGCACATGAATGAAAAGTCAGAGGTGCGTGCGTGCCTTGGATTCGAACTCGTGACCTTTGCCTTCACGGTCCAATGGTCATATCACTAGGCTATCCCTACACTTCAATTATATAATGATATCTTAAAAACCCACTAACTCCACTTACTTACCTAAACATATGCCAAATCGAATCCCAATAGATACCCAATAGAGTTGAACAATGTAAAAATGTTTTAACCTCATACAATTTTAAAATTTTGAACTTTAATATTCGCAGTATACAGCACAACTTTGATGCTTTTTGCATAGCGCTTGAACGACTGAATGTTGTATATGATGTCATTATACTAACGGAATGTTGGCTAGCGAGTGGACCAGTTATAGGGCAAATCCAGGGCTATACCTCTTACTGCACATTTAATAACCTAAATCAAAGCGGAGGAGTTGTGACATATGTCAGAGACTGTTGGAATGCGACTGTCTCTGAACCTGATCTTCGAGACGCGGAGTCACTTCTGATAGAACTCTCTAATAACATTACTCTAATAGCCATATACCGTTCCCCATCATTTAAACAAGTGGATAACTTTATATCTTCTCTAGACTCCATACTTAATTGTATAAGCAGACATCCTACAACTATTTTAGCGGGAGATATTAATATAAATCTTTTGTCCACATTGGACAATACATGTTCAGAATACATGTGCCTTATGTACGAGCATGGGTTTAAACCGGTCATTTCTAAACCTACCAGAATGGACTCATGCTTAGATCATATTTTTCTCAAGTCAAGATCTCAATTGGCTGTTGGTCTTGTCTGCGACATTGACATCACTGATCACCGCATGGTAATGCTGGGGTATGACACGGTCATCCCATCTGGTTTAAAGGCTAATCATCACACAATTAGTAAAACGAACTCTTTGGCAGTTGCCGAAAATCTCAAAAATGCCGACTGGACTAAAGTTACTCTCGAGTTGGATGTGAACACTGCAGTAAATGAATTTAACACTATACTTACCAAAGCAGTAGTAGAAAATACCGTACAAAAGAAAATTAGCCGCTCTAAATACATTCTGAAACCATGGATCACCCCTGGTCTGATTAGATGCATGAACCATAGAGACAAACTTCATCTACAAACCAAAAAACAACCAAATGACCAGATAAAAAAACTTATTTATACACGTTACAGAAACTTTTTTACAAACCTCGTACATAAATTAAAAAGTGAATATGAGAATAATAAGTTAGAACAGAATGCTCAAAACACCAAAGAACTATGGAAGACTATCAAAGACATCAGTGAATATAGAAGTAATAAAAAAAGTAGTAATATAGAACTACTCAAATGTAAATCGACTGCACAAGATTCTGTGGACAGCTGTAATGCGTATTTCTCTTCTGTTGGCAAAGATCTGGCCAATAAAATTCTATCTGAAAATAACGAGTCTCTAGAATCACTTATATCAAAACTGAAATTAAGCGAGCCTGTAGGTATAAATTTCTTCATGCATCCAACTGATGATATTGAGATTAATAAAATTATTTTAAGCTTATTTTTTATTATTTTTTAGCATTAAATATTGCGAAATTTTCACAAAAGGTAAAGCGTCTGGTGTACTTAACCAGAGGGACGCAGGTTCAAACCCTGCCTGAGATCGAATTTTTCTTTCACTAGAAATTTTCTTTAATTAGAAAATTCATTTCTTTGTGAAAATTATTTTAAATTTAAGAAATGATAGTGCCCCCGGTATGGATGGTCTAACACCAAAGCTAATTAAAGATGTAAGAAACGAAATTACTACCCCTCTCACTCATATTATTAATCTTAGCTTAAGCTCTGGAATATTTCCAAACAAATGGAAGGAAGCCCAAGTCACCCCAATACATAAAAACGGTCCGAAGCAAAATCCTGCAAACTATAGGCCCATCTCTCTCTTGGGAATATTCTCCAAGATACTTGAAAGAATAGTGAATAAACGTCTCATCTCTTACCTTGAGGCGCAAAACTTGATATCTGATAAGCAGTTTGGGTTTATACGCGGTAAATCCACAGAAGATGCAGTCAGCTTATTAACCAATCTTGTAACTTCTTATTTAGATAACAACGAAAAATGCATAGGAGTGTTTCTCGATCTCGCGAAAGCTTTCGACACTGTTGCAATTCCCCTCCTTCTAAAAAAGCTAGAGAATCTAGGTATTAGAGGTATACCACTGAAGTGGTTTGAAACCTACTTAACAGACAGAACTCAAAGTTTGAAAGTGGGGGATTGTACCAGTAGTCGAAAACAGGTAGAATTCGGAGTTCCGCAGGGTAGTGTTCTCGGTCCAACTTTATTTATAATTTACATGAACGATATACACACTGCGAGTATTCAAAATGTTGAAATTATCTGCTATGCTGATGATACGGTCGTTCTTTGTCATGACAAATCCTGGGAATCAGTACATAAAGTTGCTCAAAACAGCATCTGTAATATTAAACTTTGGCTTGACCTCAATCTCCTTTCACTGAATACAAAAAAAACTAACTATATTTGTTTCCATAAAACAATAGCTTCGGCATCATTTCATTTCTCTAACATTAAAATTCATTCTGAGACTTGCGATTCCTCTCTCTGCACTTGTGAGAGTATAAAAAAAGTTTCATCCATTAAATATCTGGGAGTTGTAATAGACCAACGCCTCTCTTTCAAACCCCACATTGATCTGGTATCCAAACGAGTTAGGAAATTGATTCACATAATGAAACTGCTACGTAAATCTGCAAACAAAAAAGTTTTATACCTTGTATATGTTTCACTATGTGAGTCAATTATTTGTTATTGTATATCAGTATGGGGTGGTGTGGGTATCACTTTCATGATACAAATTGAACGAGCCCAACGCTCTGTTTTGAAGGTAATGAATAGGAAACCTTTTCGTTACCCCACAGAAAGTTTATACACCGAGGCCTCAGTACTTAATGTTCGTCAGTTGTATATCCTCAAACTAGTTCTAAAACATCATAGAAATATCCTACTGTCATCAGATTATCCCCAACTTATTAAACGCCGAGTCTACAAATGTCCTTCGGTCATTGTTAAAACTACATTTGCACAACACATGCAAGAATTTATGCTCCGATATATTTATAATAAAGTTGCAAAAGTCTGTAACATAAAAACATGTACACACAGGCAAGTTAAAAAACTAGTTCGAAAATGGTTGCTTACCCAATCATATTCTGATTCTGAACAATTTATTAAAGTTATTTCATAAACCCTTACATGCACGCACACATACACCCACATGTGCAAACACACACGCAGATAACCGCACATACACACAACCGCACACGCACAACTACACACACACACTCTCACACACGCACACACACACTCATCTACACACTCTCATACCCGAGCGTACAGGTACACACGCTCACTCACGCACTGAAACATACACACACAATTCATTACTACTTCACAAATTTTATAGTTTTTAATTTTTCCTTTTTAATTAATTAATCACTAAAATGATCATGATACTGTATCGACCCCGTAGATCTATTTTGTTAACCTGATCACATGGTCTCCACGTGACAGGCTAGTCCTAGTGTGGAGGCCACTAGTAAAATTTCCTTGTCGCCACTAGGTTAAGCTAATTAGAAATATATTAATTAGAATTAGAAAATGATTTAAATGATTAAATGATGATTAAATGATAAAAAAAAAAAAAAAAAAAATGATAAAGAATCAGAGTTGCTACGGAGAATTTCATAGGTAACCCAAAACTATATGATAAAATGATGATTTAATTATGGCATTTTTTGTCAGCACACTGTGAGCTCGAAAGAGTTTATCGTTCTTAATCGGTCCCTTCTTTTATCCATCATTTTATTAGAATAATAATTATAGAAAAAATTGTACATAAGTACCTAACCAGATCTAACCTAGTTCAAACCTATACATTGGTGCACCTTACTTCCATGAGTAAAATTCTTTACCTAACACTTCGGGAAATATAGGCATGATCGTATGTTTATATATATAGTACCTACCTATACAATATATTGATTTTATAGTTGGCAACCTGTAATGAAGTTTGAGTCTCCGATAGTACAGTACGCCACGTTACCGGGACCCTTGTACTACATGAAGATGAGGAAGCCTGGGCAGGAGATCCCTATGGCCGTCCAACGGTCCTTGCCAAGACAGGTACCAACATAATACATATAATTGTTATACACTTGAATAGTTAATTTTGGTTAGGGAGTTATAAATTACAATATTAGGCAGAAAACATAAATTAAATGAAATTTGGTGTATTCCAGTTAGGGCTCTAAACTACTTTTACGTAGGTTCTATAAAATTTAATGTTTTTTTTTTCGGTTTAGAGCAATTGTCAGAAATTTGGTCTAAGTGGAATACCTCATGTGCTATTCGGCTGGTTGCCCTAACTGGAATCATCATCATCATATCAGCCTATTGCTAGCCACTGCTAAACGTAGGCCTCCCCCAAAGAGTGCCAACTGGAATGCACCAAATTAATAAATTGATTTCTACATAGTATAAAACAAAGTCGCTTCCCGCTGTCTGTCGCTATGTATGCTTATGTAGATCTTTAAAACTAGGCGACGGATTTTTTTATAGACAATGATTCAAGAGGAAAATTTATATTATGTATAATACATACATATCATAGTACAGAAAAGTCGAGAAAACACACGGGCAAAGCCGTGGGCGGAAAGCTATTTTCATATCTATATTTACAGTGTAGATGCAGATAAATGGGCATTGGGAAACGTAACAAAACTACTGCACCCCTACCGGACAAATATTTGGCATCTGACGTTATATTGTTTTAAACATTATCCATTAGAAAACAAAGTTCTGCAGCCTTGTTTCTTCAAGTAATTCCTGGCATTCTCAGGGCCATACCTTGGTGACGAACAAAAACTCCAACTACTTCCGTGTCCAGCTGAACGTACTCCACGTTATCGACGGAGTTACCTGTCTCTCCACCAAGCCGTTCTCGCCGGAAATTTTGACACAGTTGTATGGAAAACATGAGGCGTTCTTCGATAAACTTTATTCAAGATACCAGGTAAATTAGATAACCTAAGTACTAAAATTCAGGTTTTTACTATTCCTGTGCATGGCATGGGAATTTTCTCGGATTGAGAGGGATTTGGCTGTAGTCCACCACGCTATTCAGATTTTACATAGCTTGAACACTGTAGTGTTCTCTTTCATTAAGATGCGGATGTTTGTTTTTTCATTTGACGTTAAACTTATAATTTATTCATAAATCTATTTGCATATATGAAGTTGATGTCTGCTTTTAAAATAAAAGCACTACGCACGATCTACCAGGTTTCTAATCATTAAGTTAAATCAATAGGTTTCTAATCATTAAGTTAAATCAATACATTTTTATCAAATAACAATACGGTTCATTGCTGTAACAGTAAAAAATTAAAACATTTTAATGGGTAAGTAGGTAGGTAGTATTTTGCGTAAAATTACAATGACCGTCAATTTGAGTGACAAACAAATGATTTTGTACCTAATTTGGATTTTACTAATGTTGATTTTTTATTACTTATTACCAGAAGAAGCAAATCGACGACTTTTACGAGTACTTCACTAAACCGTGGATGTCGGCACTCTACCAGGAGACGATCAGAGATCTCATTGATGACATCAACCAGCAGGATGTTGGCACGGTAAGAGATATCCGTATTCAGACACAATACCGTGATTCACAGAGCGCAAGGACGCAAAGGCTCGACGATTTCCACCGGTATGAATTGAAATTGCCATATATTATTATAATGTATGCTCATATTTACACTATTTACATTCCAAAAGAAAAGAAATAACATACCATACATACATACCATCATGCCTGTATTCCCCGAAGGATTAGGCAGAGGTGCACCTAATGTACACCCACAGTTTGCCGGTTCGTTTTAGGTCCCATGTAATAGGGGGCGAGCCTATTGCTATTCACCGGGCACAAATCCAGACTCCGAGCTGTTACTGAGAATTCATAGAAAACGCTCGACCTGGGGATCGAATCCAAGACCTCTAGCGTAGCAGTCGCGATTGGGACTACTAGACTAACGAGGCAGTCTAACTAAAAGAAATAAAAAACCAACAAAGAAAAAAAAATGTGGGCCACGACTAGGCGTCAAAGTATTCCCCGGCATCGCTGTCGTCTGGCATCGTACCCAGAAGGCTGGCAGCAAAAATAAATTAAGATTTTACAACGACATCTATTTCTATTACCGTATATTTTGTAAAGAAATCCACCTCATTTGAAATTCGAGCGGATTTGGAGTGTCGGAGAATTAACAAAAGGGATGAATTTCGCATTGCGTGCTTGTAAATATTTTTTATGGAGGCTAATAGATGGCGACACTAGTGTTTATTCTTATGGGTTAAATATGTGGATACTCATACCTGATTAATTATGACATAACCTACCATCATGTATGTATTCTGCGAAGGATTAGACAGAGGTTTACCTACTAATGAAC
Organism: Subacronicta megacephala; assembly: GCA_958496365.1. Taxonomy (NCBI): domain Eukaryota; kingdom Metazoa; phylum Arthropoda; class Insecta; order Lepidoptera; family Noctuidae; genus Subacronicta; species Subacronicta megacephala. The sequence continues at coordinate 9,742,219 of OY292525.1, forward strand.
ATCCACAGTTCATTATGGTCCGGTATTTTTAAGGTCCTTTGTAACAGGGAGTGAACCTGTTGCCATTTAACGGTCACATATCCAAACTTCAAGCTCCTATTGAGACTTTCAAAGAAAATTAAATAACACTGCTCGACCTGAGAATCGAAATTAAGGGTTTGAGCGTAGCAGTTTATTATTTATTTTAACCCTTACTTCGACGGAGATCTAATAGTCTTTCGGACAGTCAATATCTCGTAAATCAAACACAAAGACGTTTGATGGAATGTCAGCCTTATATCTGAATTGTCTTTTCTTCGACATTTGGCACAGCTCATACAGGAAGTTTCCTCTTACGCCTGATTGTTCTTGATGTTGATGAACTAGCAATAGACGATGTATTTAGTTAAGGAATGGACAATAATGAAGCCAAACTGGGTAGAGCATTATAATTTACTTCAACAGTCGGTGGTAGCACGTTTTAAAAAAAATAGGAGTCAATGGAGGTCACTCATGGTTTAAATTGTCTCCGATTTCTAACACAGGTTTGTTCTCACTGCCACTGATGCTAAGATGGTCCTCTGTATGACGACTTTCGTTTACTCTCTCCATTAAAGTAGCAGCATCAACGTTAGTCTTATCACTGTCGATTGAAGTATTATCTTGCGTATTATTTTCTGAGCTGTCTTATATATATTCATGCGCTCTATATATCAATCAATGGAAGGGCAAGGTGAGGAGGACAACTCTTCAGTTCTACGAACAGCAATTTCCTCTTCGTTCTCATGTTCAGATCCACTATCTAAATCGGAAGGCATTTTCGAGCATTTTCTGGCGACACCAATGCTACTAAGCATTTTCTTCTAGACTTGAAGCTTTGAAAAACGAAAAGAAGAATCGTGTAAAACATTTTATCTGCGGATCCCTAAAAATATTATTACGAGAAACAACAAAAGTTAATTTTCTTATACGGCAAGGGGAAAAATACTGGGCATAGTAATTGGCAGTTACTTTACTAGTCATTCGACGACGGGAAGTATGCTGGACATACAAGTTGTGGGCGTCGTAAAAACTAAACAAAACTCAGCAAGACAATCAAAACGTTATGAGTAGCAGTCTGGGTATCTTATCTTTAGTTTTCAATAAAATTACAAGGTAATAAGCTGTAAAACAATGAATAAAATGCAACTTACCGTGAGCCCGTGCAGCGAGTCCTTCCTCCCCCCCATCTTGCCGGCGACTGCTCCCACCCCATCGATGTGCAAGTGATGCCGATTTTTCACAACATAGTTGGATAGTTCAGCATGTAATTACGGCACCTTGAACTCTAGATATACTGACTATTTTTGATGTAGATTTTTTTTCATTCAACGGGAAGTATAGAAGAAAGAAAGAAAGAAAGAAAAACATTTATTTGCACAGAATACAGGTATATAATATATACTGCACAGTGTCGAATTAATGGTTAACATAAGACAGATAGACACTGTTATTTCGATATAAGCATCTCATAATCTTCAGTAGACGTGATAAATACCAAGAAGTGTCTATTACCGTTCTTCTAAAATTATAAAATGTAATTTTAACAATATAACTAATATCTCTGTTATGTAACACAATAATTGTCGTTACATCGCCTTAATAGTGTTTAATGTTATAATAAATAGGTATATTAATAGTTATTCTTACATAAACAAATTTAATGCTAGTCCCATGACTAGTATTAAATTTGCTTATGTAAGAATAACTAGCCATAACTAGCCTACCTTTTCTTAAAAATAATGTAGCTGAGAGGAACGTGGTAATAAGTCAACTGTTTTCATTTATTTGTGTTTAAAAGTGTATTTAAAACAAATATTATAGGTATCCGTTAAAGCACGAACGAAAAATTTGCGGAATGTCTATCTATGTGTCATTCCACTGCGCGGAGTTGTTACCGTGGATTTTTTTGATATTACAAAAAATATTTTTCAGATTGGTGAATTATTCAAATCTAAGTTTGCCTTGTTTGATGAGGAAATCAATCAACTGAAGTCGACATTAATGGAGTTTGATTTGTCCAATGAATCTATAGCATCCAGTAGCAGTTACCTCAGGGTTAGTAACTTTCATATTCAGGGAGTTTTGATCAGATTTTTTGTTTGTTTATGTCCTTGCAATACATACATACTCAGAATGCACGTCAAGTCGTCAGTCCCGGTGGACATACAAACACCTATGACCATCGTAAGTCGTGGTATTCAGAACCAGAAAGGGTGGGAAGAACCGAGTGTTTCATCATTATATGTTATGATCAAAAGTTCCACATCAATACTTACATATATCATACGCTTTCCATTATATAAGATAGGAATCAAAGGTATTCAAGTCAATAAAAAAAATACTTTACTCAATACTCAATACTTTATTGCATTCCCATTTTATTTTCGGAGCTCATTTTTTTTCTGGAGGCCAAGATGGTCACTGTTGATGAATCGCTACCTTAAACACGGATACAGCAGGCAGCTTTTGTGTACGAAAAGCCTATACAATAAAAGGTTAGCTAACTACTGACAAAGTTGGCCGATATATTCCGTACTTCCAGTGCTATCATTCTAGCCATCACAAACTTTTAAACAGCTCATCGATTACCTACATATTTTTTGGAAGACTCATATCCTGGAGATGCCTACATTGATCATGTTTGTAAGAGTCCAAAGAATTACGGACTCTGGGTTCTTAAATCATATTCTGTTTCACCGTGTTGCAGGAGCCACGTCGTGTTGGCACATTCCGTTCTGTCATTGATAGATTCGTGGCAAAGACAAGCTATATATTATTTAATCACTTTGTAAGTAACAATATATTTAATTATTCCTAGGCATAATGAAAGGCCTTTTCGATAGACCAGGATTTTGGTAAAAAATCTTAAGATTTTTTGTTATATTAATATTATCTAGCATTTATAGAGATAAGGGGGAGGGAAAATAATCATTTTTTATTTTAAAAAGACCCTCTTACGCACTAGAGTATGAATAGTAGACGCTGTTCGCAGCACGAATGGGCCGGCTTGACCGGGGAAGTACCACACTCTCGCAGAAGACCGACGTCCGAGTAGTAGCGTTTCTCTACTGCGCTTCGTTCGCTGGGCGAGAGGGCCGGAGGGCCTATTCCTCCCTCAATCCCCTTGCTTCTCCTTTTTTCCTTCTCCTCCCTTTCCCTAAATAGGCTCGGCAACGCCATGGACGGCGATGACTACTACACCATAAAAAAAACTATTTTTTTATGGTGAGCCAGAATCGCAGTTTTTGATTAAGTATGTTTGTTTATCATCAACCTATTTACTCTCCTACTGTCAGGCTGAAGTTCACCACGATGGAATCATGCGAGTTGGTAGATTTCACATACCACCGTCGAGAAAGCTTTTCAGGCGCTGGTTTAGTCATGATGTTTTCCTTCACCGTTTAAGACATTGTCTTGGTCTCATCTTTGCTCTTATATTTATTTGTGTCTGCTGATTGTATGTTCGTAAATTTTCCCTTGATACCCCTGGCTTGTGGCTATCGCGGAAGCTATCTTTTAAAAAACGAGAAAATAAAGTTCGTATAGAATCTTAATAATCATAGTTCGTTAATTAGAAGTAAAGTCAACCTCTACAATATATTTCATCAAAAAATCTCACCAAATGAATTAAGTATTTTTTGTATTTACAGGAAAAGAATATGGAAAATAAAACTGACACACCATCGGTAAGAAACATGTTATTTTTTTCATGTTGATAACTAAGGTAAATGTTATCGTAGGGAGGTATTATTACTGAACGAATGGAGTATAACATTAAGTCCAGTGAAAGTAAAACAATCACTTGAGAAAACAGCTGAATCAAAATCCGATGCGTAGTCTAGAATAACAAAACGCACAAGCAGACAGACGTAGATAGCGACTTTGTTCTAAACTGTGTACTGATTATAAGCACGTTGGCTGAAGTTGAAGTAGCACAAGTTAAAAATTACGAACATCGTCGTTTTGAGTTAGTAATGGATTCTTGTTATAGTTACGTACTTAATTTTATTTGAAAATTGACTTATTAACGATACTTAATTTTATTTGAAAATTGACGTATTAAATTCAGTCATTTATGACTCATCGTTGCGCAACGCAATTTATTTAAATAGTATTACAGACACATGGATGGTGCTAGAAGTTTAACCGTTTTTGATCCAGGAGTGCGGCCAAAGCAAGGAGATCCGCATGAAGGCGTCGAACTTCTGGAAGAAGGTGGGCGGCGAGCGTATAGTGCTGGCTCACCTCACTAAGTACCTTGACAGGCACTCGGTTACCAACCCACACTTTGCCATTCCGAAAAAATGTTGACGTAAGAAGACAAACAGGAACAGCGGAAATTATCAAACAAGAAGGCAGAAAGTTGATTGTAGTTTAATTATCTAAATAACAGAAACGCAGAGGTGAATCCTATTCAACTTTGGATAGAGTAGGTATTTGGCAATCATAGACAAAACGTTGCCATTGTTATGTTTTTTATAGTTTATTTATTTTAATAGTAGAAACTTATGACGTGCATCCACCAACCCGCACTAAGTAAGTAGTTATAGTGCGTTCACAAAGGTACGATAGAATAGGTATTGGGGAAAATATAGTAGACAAAAATGTTACAATTGGGATATTTTTTATAGATTATTTATTTGAATATTAGAATTTTATATATGCATCTTGCACAGCAAGAAGTTATAATAAAAGAAAAACATTTAACAAATGTTGGCAGTGTATTATCAGGAAACATTACGACAAGAAACATAATAAGTATATATTTACCTATGTAATTCTGACAAAGTCTTGCTTACCTTACAATATTGAGGAATTACAATTGAAATCGATATTTTTGATTACATTATTACATCGATTTTTGTTGCTTTTGTTAGATGATATATTATATGACTGTATGTAGAGGTTTAGGACGTTTTTATAAAATTAAAACAGTATTACATTTTAGACAATTTATTTCATTTTACACATGTTCATTATTAGACGAGTTTCCTTACATTATATTTACATTAAAATGCACAGTATGGCCATTGACTGGGAATGGTAATTGCCGAAACAGTCTTAATTGATATGATTTTGTTTTGTACAAAAGCCGAACCATATATAATTATTTTCTTTTTAATTTAATCCCTATAATTACTTCACTATGAGATCAAAGTGTTTTAAATGTGTATATGTTTGACTAGCAACCTTTGGCTTTAGAGCCTTGTCACACCAGCGATTTCATTGCGGCGGAGCTTAAGCCACTTAGGCAACATTCCTTTTTTGCTATACATTAGTATGGGATTCGGTACCTCCGTCGCTTCGTGCTATGAATCGCTACGTCATCGCGTTTGTGTGAAAAGGCTCTTATCCTCTGTTAGAAATGTAATGAAATGGCCTCTTATTTAAAATTTGACTAAACAATACCTAGTTAACATACAAAATCGTTGAGCTGTTAACACCTTAGAAATGTATCATGCAAAACCAATTTATATTTACACAGGCTGTATTGCAATGTTCAATTTACCTTTATTCTATGACGACTCTAGGCTCAATAGTTAAGTCCTCCAAATAGTTTTTATACCACAGCTTTCCACTAGACAGAAAAAACCTTTGAAAACTTTGGATAAGGCTTAAAGTAGACGTTCGGTCACGACTCAGTACGACGAAGTAAATTACGAACGCTACAAAAAAAAACTCTTCGTAGAAAAAGGAGATGACATACATTTTATCTTAAATTTGCAACCAGTTGTGATAGAGCCATCAAAGACATAAAGGCATTTAATACAACAATCAAGAAAATATTTAAAATTATCTTATTCGATTTTAAATGTCTGTACAATAATGACTAGCATACACAATTTACGCATATCGTGAAACAAACGTCTCTTATACCCATCTCAATAAACTGACGTCATTGTGGTAATGATAGTAGAACCGAGATTTATTTATTTATTTATTTATAAATACTTTATGCACCGTTGGTATAAAGATTTAATTGTAAAATTTAAAGATCCCATAAGACAATTTGAGAACTACAGGATAACTGAATTCATCTCTCGTGTTTGCCGTACGCGTACCTTCGACAAATGTGAGGCCGGGCTTTTAAGGTGTTCAATTATTGAAGAACTGCAGCCTATCATGATCATGTCCAATCTCAAAAATCATAGGCCGCCGGCCGTAACCATAGGAAAAGCGTATCCATGAGTGTTTTCTACACCACAATAAATGGATTTCGTTGTTTGTGTTAATGTAAAACCATGATACAGCAGAGTATCGCCAAATGACTAATGATTCATAAAGATTTTCTGGTCACAGACAGGTTTAATAAGTGACTGAATTAATTGACAAAATATCTGTACAATACATTGTTCTTATTGATCATTTTCATTGTCTTGACTATATAGTTAAGCACACAGGTACTTCTCTATGAAAACACTGCGAAAAACTATATTAAAATAATGTACGGTATAAATAATTTGTAAGTAAACAAAATAAGATTTTTTTCAATAGTGTTACAACAAATACAGAGTAAAGTTTTGTAATTGGGTATTATATATTACGTAAACGAATAAAACCGCGTTTCACAGCGACACTATGAAAATTTCGAAGAATACATTTTCAGCCAGTTTATTGATACGGGCGTCAATAAATTAAAACACTATTTGTACCTATGTATAGACTAGACACATCACCACGTGAGAAAATAACTTGGTGGAACTTTAGTTTGCACCCCAACTTAGTGACGTTTGCAAAACCTAATTATAAATTAGTTTTTTGCGTGGAAACATACGCATCACAAATGTTAGGTTATAGCTTTACTCCAATAAATTATGTAGAGAGAAGGAAAATGGGATTATAAAATTATGACATGTAAGTATGTGACTACTGGCGCCGAGAAGATGCAAAGGGAAGAACTAGTACCTATCGTGGAAGACCATACTTTAAAAAAAGAATTCATAAGTCACTGAGAAATATAACCTTGAGGCGTTTAGGTGGTCCTAAATCATTCAATTATTGCCCTATCGTCTCTTCGTATAAATAGGATGAAAATACATCTCCCGTAAATTAATCCCGGCGACGTCCACGTAGATAAAATTAGTGACTTTAACCTTTAAGTACTTCACTTACATACCTTAATCATATTTTTAAACACGTCAAAATTAAGAAATGGCGCTTTTATAATCTTGAACTTTTTTCCGAAGCTGGTGGCGCGACCTGTCGATATTTGGTATTCATATAGACAAATCTGACAGGTCTTCAATTTGTACATACTCGCTAATACAAATTTGTACACCACCGCAATAAATAAAACAGGAATTATTAATAAATTGCTGTATGAACCGGCTTAATTAATTCTCACTTGCTTTGAAATTTAAAATCACGGCTATGCGACGTTTCCACGTGTCACCGTACGTCGCAATTCATGTCACGCCGACTACGGGGGCGCGTAGTCGTGCGCCGGCGCCGGCGAGTAATCGGCGCCGTGCAGCAACGATTAGGTCTGGTATTGCAGCATTGGCGCAGCCGCTAGGTTTGCGTGGTGGCCACTGTTCATCCGCAGTGCTGACAGCGACTTGTTATACCATTCGTCCTCCGCGCTCATTCCTGTTGATGAAACATCATTTTATTATTAGGTACATGATACATAAAATTCTTAAAAGATTTGCTAGAACAACAACAAAATTTCGAAACTTTTCGTGGAAACATAACGGTATAATATTATTGTTGTAATTTTTAATAAATTAAGTGTCGAGAGAATGGATGAAAGGCGATTAACGAAAGGGATTTATAAAGCGAATGTCATTGAAGTCGCCGGGAACGGACGCCCTAGAAAGACATACCACGGCCTTATTGGTGAGATCCTTCAGAAAGGTCAGGTGCGTAGTACCCGCAACCGGCGCATGTGTATGACAAGATGTATGAATGTGGACGAAGCAAAAGAAGTATGCAAGAATCGTAGCAAATGGCGTTCTGTAGTTTCTGCCTACCCCCATAGGAAAAAGGCGTATGTATGTATGTATTAATTTTATAAATGTATAAAGAAACGCCAAATGAAAATAGTTTAATTTAAACACAGAAAACCGTTTCAATATTATATAAAATACTTGGTCGGTTCCCATTAAACTTCGTTCAATAAGATATTGGACATTGTTTGTATTAACAGTCTACGAGAGTTCGTAGCAAGTTCGTAGCGCGACGCGCACGTTCGACCCGTAGTCATGCCGTAGTACCAAAGCTCGTAGCTATAAATAGCTCTATATACGTAGGGGCAGGGAAGCGAATAGTGATGTACCGAATCGACCCTCGCGTTTTCTCAAGATGCAATCTCGCCGCAGGAAATAAGATATTTGCCAAGACGCCGCGAGGACGCCCGCCAAAGTAAATGTAGTGGAAATTTTCTTATTAGAATATCTACGGTACGATGCCTCGCCTCCATTACTTGCTCGTTTTTTCTTACGCAGGAATCTTTGCGCCCGCGGCCGCCTTGTATTTCACGGTTTATCGCGTCGGCGTATTTCTTTTCATTTCTATTTTTGCAATAGAGTGTAGTAAATGGATTGTGAAAGGGAAAATGCCTATTAATGTCATAATGGTTTGCATTACTATATTCTAAACACACAATTTTCTTTGGAACAAATATACCCCTCGCCTCATGAGGTATCGAATATGTCCAGTTATTGCTTCTATTAAGAATTAGGTCACATTAAACGTCTTGACTTGAGGATGCCAAATGAACAATCTCCGGCCGCGAACTCAAGGACCGATAAATTATGCAACACATATCTTGAACTGTATACAGTTCGTAGAGCTATAGATCTACGTAGATAGGTGGTATATATTCTGTTAACATGATATAGGGATATATATTTTGATAAAGGCTGGATTGAATGCCAATTTAATGTTGCCAAAGTGTGCTTTTAGTAATTGACTTGTATGTCATATTGTTTTAGACGAAACAAAATTATGAATCTTTTTTTATAAACGTGTTAGGCTGCAGTACGATCAGCTATTGGCTAGCTACTTCTACAATCGTGATATTTTCATTCAAAATGATATCAAAAATTTACGAAAAGAGTTGAATTGCTTGATCATACTTTCAATCGAACAAGACACGGGTTCAACAATAAATATACTTTGCAATCTTTATTCATTCTATAATCTCACTGGCGATAGATTAAAGGTGTATGGTAGCCATCATCTCCGACAAAGGGTAATAAAAAACCAGAGCGGTGATATTAATAAATTGTAATCGAGTTCTTTCTCTTTCGCGATCATCTGTCGGAGCGAGCTCCGTGTGGCGAGGAGCAAGTTTTCCCATTATTACAAGGGATATTTGTATAAAAACGAGGCATCATCTTCGCTCCAGCCAACTTTATAATTGCCTTGACGGCTCTAATAGAAACTTGATGAAAGCTGCCGCTCGCTCGCACCGATGTCTACCGCTTTTTGTTTTACGCTACAAACTTACATTTTAGTTAGTATAGCTCTTAGTGTAATTTGTTACATGAAAATATTTAACGATGTTTCCGCATGGGTGGCATTGTAGTTATTAAATTGTTTAACAGAAATTAACAAAAAATAACGTTCTATGTCTGGTTTTTAAGTACTTATGGGAACGGAAAAACTTATTGTAGCTTGTTTTGGTAATTTTTTAACATAACACATCATGATCCTGCATATTCCGAAGGATTAGGCAGAGGTATACTAATGTACACCCACGGTTCGGCGTTATTTTTAAGTCCCTTGTAACAGGGGATAACTATTGCTATAAACCACGCACCGATCCAAACTTTGAGCAGCTACAGAGAATTTAATAGAAAATATCAATAACACTTCGCTCGACCTGGGAATCAAACTGGTGTAGATCTCTGGTGTAAATGCGCTTACCACAACTACTCCCATGAGGCAGGTAAAGGTTTCAATTTAATGTATCGTAGATTATACCGTTTTAGTATACTGCAGTGATGTTATTATAATTATAATAAAGCAGAGCGATTTGTTTGTCTACATAATCACAAAATTCACTAGATAGTTAAACTGAATGACTCTTTAGTTCATTCACTACACTATCTTTAGTTCACTCACCCATAGTGTCCTGTCGCATGCCGACGGCGCTCATGTTGGCGCTGTGCCCCATGGAGAAGCCCTGCGGCATGGGGTACGAGCCCCCGCCCATCTGCGACAGCGAGAATATGTCCTTCTGCAACTCCTCGTAGCTGCCGTGGTGCTGGGGGACACAAGGATTGGTTACTACATGAAGTCATAAGACTTTTCTGAAAGACATATGAAATGCTAAAATTTCATAATTAGAAATGCTAAAACTTCATAATTATTTAGAATTTCTAGCAGATCCTAGCAAATTACTTAGCGTTTTTTTACGAGCTCTTTTTAGCCTTTTGATAGTGTCGTCTTATACGACGGCACGCTGTGTCTTAAGATCCTACTTATATTATAAATGTGAAGGTTCGAATGTTTGTTACTCAATCACACAAAAGTAGCTAACTAAACGGATTTGGATACAATTTGGCGTATACGTCTGCGGGGAGGCAGACGTATACGTGGCTGTAGTAGTCGTGGGTTGAAGTTATAAGATAAATATTTATTTGCATAAATGCTGAGAATTTAAGAGATATTTTAAGAGCATTATGATACAATTTGATATACCCCGTAGGTACATAATAATCTTTTTATTGCATAAATAATTAATGCAGTAACTCAACCAACATATAAAAAATACTATGTACCGGAGAGTTCGCAATCTCGTCATCTCATTACCAGCACGCAGCGCCGCGCTGCTCCGAACATAATGATTTTTCCCACCCTATTTTATGTTAATCCCGAAAATCATCCGCGGCTTTATGTTTTATACCGATTAACACTTCCGTTAATGGGATGGCGGTGAGCAATTACGTTAGGTCACCGACGAGGCGTCGCTGGTGAGGTCTGCTTGTATAACTTATTGCTGTTTGTTCGCATATATTAAAGCTATTGGCAGACTGATAAAACTAGTCTTGCCGCGCAGATTTATGTATTGATCCAGATGAGTGCACGAGGCGGATTAATCAGCATAACAAGTCGGACGTTGCGGTGAAATTTCTTCACATTAAAAGACTTAAAATTTCGAAGAATAAGAGCGCCTTCACGCTAGCTTTTGTCCAGCGAAGGCGTTCGATGGACGTATGAGCAGCGCAGATGCTTACAACTTTCCGTCACGTTTACTCTGCAGTTAATTAAATGCTGAACTTAGATGTGGATTGTGGAGGCAATACGCGGCGGCGCTGGTGTATGAACAACTGTCATCGAGACTTCAACAGTACGGTCACGTTATAATCTGCTCCGTAACTATAATTCTTAAATCATAGTAAAAAGTGAATTTGCGACTAGGTTCTACCAATACCTTTAAAGTACAGGTCAATGCAATAATATTGACATAAGTTTCAAGACGATTAAAGTGTATTGAACTGTGTTATTTCAAGAAGTTCGGTGTTGAGTGACGTTCGTAATCAGTTGTCATTATTGAGTATTTTTTTTTTTTTAAATTACCAATCTACCGCCTTAACTAATTGTTGTGTGTTGTTGTTGTAACTACTACACTATTTGCATAGAAAATATTATGGCTAGTTACCACTCTGCGTAAGGCGAACGGTTGACGTTGCGTTGACTGTGAGTTCAAACCCTGCATACTACAATTTGTCTTTTTGGATTTATTTCAACATTTAAAATATAAATTATTGTTTGGAATTTCTGACAATGTCTGACTGTGATATTTGTAGATTACCAGTCAAAACAAATGAAAAAATAACTTGTTCCAATTGCGATAAATCCTACCACCACATATGTGTTAACCTGAGCGCGTCAGCGTTTAAAAGGCTAAGTAAAGTTGCACGTACAAATTGGAACTGCCCGAGTTGTGTTTCTAATAAACATCTCACCGTTAAATCGACGTCGGATATGGAAGATAGCTCGGATGATGAGGTTAACAAATACAACGACATACGGCGTATTATAAGGGAGGAAATTCAAAAATCAATGCGTTTGGAAGTTAAAAATATGGTTTGTGAACTTAGAGCTGAAATGGACGATATAAAAAAACAACTCGATGAGTTAAAGTTATCTGGCTCATTTGATATCTCACAAGTTAATGACTTGAAAACGGAGCTGCGAAAGGTACAAACTGAAAATATTGATCTCCGCTCACAAAATTCCGAGATGTCACGGGCTATGGCTCAGTTGAAGGCGCAGTTTCTTACCTTGGATCAGAGTATGCGTGAAGCCAATCTGGAAATTAATGGCTTGCCAGAAAACAAAAACGAAATCTTACCGAACGTCGTTTTACAGTTGGCTAATGTTGTGTCCTATGCACTTAAAGACTCTGATATAATTAAGTGCGTTAGAGTAGCCAGTATGAGCAGCAATAAGGCACGCCCACGTTCTGTGATACTGAAACTGCGAAGTACTAGATGTCGTGATGAGTTGTACTCCGCAGTCACTAGATACAATAAATCTCACATTGATAACAAGCTGAATACATCTCTTCTGGGGTATGGTGGTATCAAAGAACCAGTTTATGTCTCTGAGCATCTTTCACCAACATATAAATCTTTACATGCTGCTGCACGACTAAAGGCCAAAGAAAAATCTTACAAGTTTGTCTGGGTTCGCTACGGAAAGATTTTTGTATCGAAAAATGAAAATTCGGGAAGTATACTGATTAAGGACGAGCAATGCTTGGATAAAATTGTGTAATTTTGTCTAGGCTATTGTACAATTTTGTCTAAAGGTCGTATTTACTTTTTGTTATTCAAATGGATGGTATATCAATTTTCTATCAAAATGTAAGGGGTATAAAAACGAAGTCGCATGAAATTTATATGTCAATATTAAATTCCGACTATGACATAATATGTCTGACAGAAACGTGGTTAGACGACTCGTTCTTGTCCTCTGAATATTTTGATCAGAGATACACTGTTATACGCCGTGACCGCTGCGCCGGGTTTAAAGAATTGTACTCTAAAGCTTATGGTGGTGGAATACTGATAGCTATTAGTAATAAATTTAAATATGTAAGTAAGACTGATTGGCAAACTGCGGTTGAAGATGTTTGGTTACGTGTATGTGTTGGCAGTGTCTATATTAATATCTGTGTTGTCTATTTACCGTCCTATTTACCTTGCAATGTTGTTACAGAATTCTTTTCTAAAGCCGAGGAGGTTTGCTTGCAGAATGCCGATTGTCCTACATTAATTCTTGGGGATTTTAATATACCCGGTGTCAAATGGCTTTGTAGCAGTACAGGTGTCAATAAAACTACTTATAGAAATAGCACGCATATCTATATATATTTATTCAGAAATTTACATGATTGAAGTAGAAATTTATTGTCACTGAAACTACTCGTATCTCAACCATACTAATATTTCACGCCGACCAATAGGAACACGGCAAACTCCAGTGCGCCGCGCGAGCGGGACGGATAGCTGTGTGAGCAAGATGGCGTCACGTAAATATGTCGCGTCCGTTGCGCGCGCGCTGCAGTTGAGGGCGATGTCCGCGCCGAGCATGACGATGCGCGGGCACTCACAGTACTCCCCCCTTAGCGAAGCGTACAATTGGCTTGCAGACTCTGCCAGCTCGTGTCATGTATGGTTGTTGCGGAATGACGTCCTTTGATATAGGGCTTGATGTGGTCTCTTCTACGCAGATGTATGCAGGCTTGAGTCTATCCAGCGACACAATTGCGACTCGTTGCGGTAGTTGAATTTTGAAAGACTTCTCATATCTCTGTAGCACTTGGTACGGTCCATCGTACGGTGGCGTTAGCGGCGCTCGTACAGTGTCATTTCGTACGAATACGTGTGTGCAGGTCGCGAGATCCTTGTAAATGAAGGGGCGAGCCGCAGTTCTAGTCCTAGCGTTGCATTGTGCCGGTGCGAGTGACGTCATCGTGTCGCTTAGACGGCGTACGAAGTCCTCATTTTTTAAGTTTGTCGTCGCCGTTGGTACGAAAAAATCCGATGGAACACGTAGTGTAGATCCGTACGTCATTAACGCTGGGCTTAAATTGTTATCTTCACGCAGCGCTGTTCGTATGCCCAGTAGTACCGTAGGTAGCTCGTCACTCCAGTTGGTATTTGCGCCTCTTGCCATCAGTGCGGTTTTGAGCGTTCTATGCAACCGTTCAACTTGTCCATTCGCCTGCGGGTGATATGCCGTCGTACGTATTCTTGTAATGCCTAGCCTCTTCATTAGCGAGTTGAACAAAGACGATTCAAACTGTCTGCCTTGATCAGTTGTAATGCGCAGAGGGCATCCAAATCTTGCGATCCAGTTTTCGTACAGTGCCTTGGTGACAATCTCAGCTGTTATTTCACGTACTGGTACAACTTCAGGCCATTTCGTGAATCTATCAATTATGGTCACACAATATCGATAGTCGTATGATAGGCGGAGAGGGCCGACTATATCAATATGAACGTGCTCGAAGCGTTGAGATGGTGGAAAGTTCCCCAACGGTGTGACGACATGACGATGTATTTTTGCTCGTTGACAACTGACACAGTTCTTGGTCCAGGTGGTAACGTCTTTGTTTATTGATGGCCAGAAGAATTTTGATGACATCTGCTTCCTGGTCGCTCTAATCCCGGAATGGCAAAGATCGTGTTGTGCTTTGAATGCCTCGTAACGATATGCCGATGGTAAGTACGGGCGGTGCGATGTTGTTGAGAGCTCGCACGTGATTGGTCGTAGGATGCCAGGCAAGGTGACGTCAACGAACTTTAAGTTAGTCTGCGATTTTAATTGTTTTAACTCTTCGTCTTGTTGTTGATCTTGTGACAATTTGTCGTAATCAATAATTGACTGACAGTAAATTTCTTCTAGCCGAGACAGTGCGTCCGCCACTGAGTTGTCTTCTCCTTTTACATACACGATGTTGGTGCAGAATTGACTTATAAAATGTAGCTGCCGCTCGCGCCTGGGTGTGTCACTTGTACTTTGAGGTTTTGAGAGTGCGTAAGATAGCGGCTTGTGGTCCGTGTAGATCGTGACATCACAGCCCTCGATGAGGCGACGAAAATGCTTGACAGCCATGTAAATCGCTAGCAGTTCGCGATCGTACACGCTGTAGCGGCGTTGTGTGGCACTCATAGCTTTGGAATAGACTGCTAACGGTTTCCAAACTGTCTTGTCCCGTTGTTGCAGTACAGCGCCGATACTGTGGTCTGATGCGTCAGTCATGATGCAGAGCGGAGCGCCGGGGATGGGATGAGTGAGCGTCATGGCATCCATAATGCTTTGTCGGCATTTTTGAAATGCTTCTTCAGAGGCTTGTGTCCAATCAATCGGCGTCTTGTCATTTTTTTTGCTGTTATGTAGATATTTGTTCAGTTCGTTCTGCATGTCAGCTTGATGAGGTAAACATTCTCGGTAGAAATTCAGCATTCCAAGAAAACGACGCAGTTCAATGACGGTCTTAGGTTGCGGATATTTTGAGATAGTCTGTATGTGTTCTTCTGTTGGTTTTATTCCCTTTGCTGTGACTTCGTAACCAAGGAAGTTAATCTTTGTCCTCGCAAATTCACATTTTTCTATGTTCAGGGTAACTCCATAGTTGTTCAGGCGCTCAAGAACTTGGTGTAGTAGACTTTTGTGCTTCTCTTCGTTTTCTGTATACAGAAGAATATCGTCCACAAATGAATAGCAACCTTCGATGCCGCGCAGCACCTCATGCATAAAACGCTGAAAGGTCTGGCTTGCGTTGCGTAGTCCAAAAGGCATGCAGTGAAATTCAAAAAGCCCGAAGGGTGTTATAATTGCAGTCTTCTTAGCATCTTCTTTACTGATGGGTATCCTGTAGTACGCCATTTTTAAATCTAGTTTTGAGAAGATGTTCTTATTGTGCAGCTGATATGTGAAGTCTTGCAGGCGTGGAATTGGATATCTATCTGGTAATGTGACAGAATTAAGACGTCTGTAGTCGCCACACACTCGTAGACTGCCATCTTTTTTCTTCACAACATGAAGTGGGCTAGCCCATGGGCTTTTAGAAGGTTGGCAGATTCCCATTTCCATCATCCGCTCGAACTCTTCTTTAGCCGCTTTGTATTTATCAGGGGGCAGAGGACGAGCACGCGCAGAGATAGGCGCTCCCGTCGTCTCGATGTGATGCTCGACATCATGTTTGGCAGGAATATTCAGTGACATCGGGCGAAGAAGATCTGGATACTGGCTTAGTATCTCCTGGTATGTTTGATCATTGCTGAGCACGTGTATAGTTCCTTGTGTTGTCGAAATTTCCACGGCGTTCACAGATAGATCGGTCACTTTGTCGATAATTTTTTTTTGATGCAGGTCCACAAGAAGTTTGTAGTGTCGAAGAAAATCTGCGCCTAAGATTGAAGTCTTCACGTCCGCAACGACAAATTTCCATCGAAAACGTCTTCTAAGACCGAAATCCAGTTGTAAATCCTTCTCGCCATAAGTGTTGATTGGTGAACTGTTTGCGGCGTATAACTTGTAGGCGCTTGGTGTACATTTTCTCTTGTATATTGGGGTGGCGGCCAAAACGGATATATCGGCACCGGTATCCACGAGGAAACGATGTGATGTGTTGCGATCGTAGATACTCAGGCGATTGCTAGCAGTTGTAACACCGACGTCCGCCACGGTCGGTGTTCCATTTAGTTTTCCGGCTTTTTCTGGTTACGTTTTGCACATGGTGACACGCAACGTCTTGCTCGATCACCGAATCTGTGGTGGTATATACAGACTCGATTGGCATCGTTCTGATATCTTGCAGACTTGGACCTTGATCGAGAACGATAGGGACCTCGATACCGTCGTCTCCCTCGGTCACGGAGTTCAGCTATTTCCAGTGATAGTTTTTCTAGTTGTTTCGATAATACTTGTATTTGTGTTGACATCACTTGCTGAGTGGTTGCTGTAACATCTGGTTGCGGTGAGGAAACCACTGCGATGTTACTGGACTCGGAGTATTCGATCATCTTGTCGGCCATGGCAGCTAGCATGTCTAATGACGAATCAGTATTGACCGATAACACTACACGAACTTGGGCGGGTAGTTGATTCATCCACTCAATTTTAATTCCATCCTCCGTGATCATGTTGCCTCCGAGTTCACGCATGCGCCTTAGAAGTTGCGATGGTTTCTGATTCCCTAGCTCTAGACCACTGATAAGGTTTTTGAAGTTTTTGACCTCGGATTGTTCATACACGGAAATAAGACGTTGTTTTATAGCTGCATATTTTCCGCTTTCAGGTGGTTTCACTAAAATATCAGTCAGATGTTGCAGATCGGTGGGCTGCAATTGACCGAGTACGTAACGGTATTTGTTTTCATCGCTGGTTTTCTGCGGGTCCACGATTGCTTCAAATTGGATAAACCACATACGAGGATATTCTCGCCAAAAGGGAAGTAATCTTGACTGGACGGAGATAGCTGCTAGGTCAGCAGGTGCGCTGGGACTGGATAATTTCGATTCCATTTTGCGAAGATCACGTCGGGGTCACCAAATGTAGCAGTACAGGTGTCAATAAAACTACTTATAGAAATAGCACGCATATCTATATATATTTATTCAGAAATTTACATGATTGAAGTAGAAATTTATTGTCACTGAAACTACTCGTATCTCAACCATACTAATATTTCACGCCGACCAATAGGAACACGGCAAACTCCAGTGCGCCGCGCGAGCGGGACGGATAGCTGTGTGAGCAAGATGGCGTCACGTAAATATGTCGCGTCCGTTGCGCGCGCGCTGCAGTTGAGGGCGATGTCCGCGCCGAGCATGACGATGCGCGGGCACTCACAGCTTCAACCTACAGATCCCTTTCTAGGAGTTAGTGACCCAAAATCTATACGGCTGAAGGATTTTCTAAATGTTACAGGCTTTTCTCAAGTCAACAACATTTACAATGAATATAATAATATCCTTGATCTGGTGTTGGTTGACATAAACTCCAAAGTTTCTGTAAGTAGTGCTCCTCCCATTAGTAAACCCGATAAACATCATCCACCACTTGAACTGGTTCTAGTTAAAACTGCTTCTTCTAATTTAAATTATAACATTGTAGAATCAAAATACCTTTTTCGTAAAACAGACTACCAAAAGTGTGTTTGTGATCTTCGAAAGGTTAACTGGGACAACTATGGTCATTTGAATTGTAATGAACTTGTTCATAAGTTCTATAATATATTATGGGAAAATATTGATAAATATACTCCTAAGGGAAAACCTAAAAATAATTGTTACCCTGCTTGGTTTTCGGTTTCTTTAATCAAAAGTCTTAAAGAAAAAAATAAATATAGGATTCGATTCAAAAAATTTAAAAACCCTCGGGACTACGATATTTTTGTATCACTACGCACTAAAGCTAAGAATCTCACTAACACCTGTTTCAAAGACTATATTAAAAGAATTGAAAATGAATTAAGAACCAATGTCAAAGCGTTCTGGCGTTACACTAAAACTAATAAATCTTACAGAGGTGTTCCTAACCAGGTTTTTTGGGGAGACCGTGTTGTGGAGGGAGGAAGTGCTGTCGTTGACCTATTTGCAAAGTACTTTGCCTCTGTGTACATTGCCCATCAACCGCCTTGTAATTCGTTTTCTAACTTAGCCGCGTCCAATTATAGTATTTCATTTGTTACCATTACTGAAAAGGATGTCAGGGAAAGTATAAAAAGACTAGATTTGAATAAGGGTGCTGGTCCTGATGGACTACCTCCTATTTTTATTCGTCTATGTATGGATGCTCTTATAAAACCTCTCAAAATCATTTATAATAAATCTCTCAGTGAAGGTATATTTCCCGACTTATGGAAAATATCCCATATAGTCCCTATTCATAAAACTGGCAGTATTAATGACGTGACTAATTATAGGCCTATATCTATCATATCACAATTCGCAAAAATGTTTGAAGGTCTCATATATAACGTAGTTTATTCCCACTTACGTCATATTATTAGTTTTAAACAGCATGGTTTTGTTGCTAACCGCTCTACTACATCAAATTTACTTGTTTATACTTCGTTTATTACCACCACTTTTGAGGCTCGTGGTCAGGTTGATGCTATCTACACAGATTTTGCGAAGGCCTTTGATCGCGTTGATCACTCGATTCTATCTTTAAAATTAAGTTTTGCTGGAATTCATGGTTCTCTGTTGCGGTGGTTTGAGAGTTATTTGCTTAATCGTTCTCAACTTGTCAACTTAGCGGGTTATGAGTCGGTACCATTTTCTCCTTGTTCTGGTGTCCCACAGGGGTCAAAATTGGGCCCTTTGTTATTTTTAGTATTTATAAATGACCTTCTAGATATGATAAATTGCAATTGTTTAGCATATGCTGATGATTTAAAAATATATAGTAGTATATCAGGCTTAAGTGATTGTATGAAGTTGCAAAGTGATATTAATGTTTTACAGCAATGGTGTGTGGATAACAGAATGTCACTCAATGTCAAGAAATGCCAATTCATTACATTCACGAATAAAATGAACTATATCAAATTTAGGTATCATATAGATGGAACTTTTCTGAACAGAGTCTCTGTTATACGTGACTTAGGTGTACTTTTTGATTCAATACTATCTTTCCGTGAACAAATTGAGAGTGTTACCAATAAAGCTAAAAGAATGCTTGGTTTTATAATACGCATGACTGAACCGTTTCGCAGCAACAGTGCCATTATTATACTTTATAACGCCCTTGTGAGGAGCTCCTTGGAGTATTGTTCCACTATATGGTCTCCCTATTATTCAACTCACGTGGATGTGGTAGAATCTGTACAAGCTCGTTTGGTTAGGTATCTATGTATAAAAAATGGGATTCGTAAAACTATTCCTGACTATAATGACAGGTTACGGCATTTTGAGATGTTAAGTTTGCAGGCAAGACGTAATATTTCAGACTTACAAATTCTCCATAAGATCATAAATGGTTTCATAGATGCTCCATTAATAGATCACTTCAACTTTAAGCTCAATCAACGAAGTAAGCGTCATCATCGTATTTTTGAAATCCCCAAGTCTACGTTAAACACTACATTTAATAGTCCCCTTACGCGCATGGCAAGGTTATATAATGAGTGGTCCGTTGCAATGGTTAATCGTATGGATATCTTCTCTATGAAATATGCATCATACAGACGTGTCCTGTTCGATTGGTGTGTGTACTGAAAGCACACTTATTTGAAAGGGTATGTGAACTTGCCTGTGTGATGCATATTACATATTTACATAGGTACACTTAATATTTACACTTTCTTTCTTTTGATTTAGGTTTTATTTAAATATTACTTTAACTTCTCAGTGTACTACTTGTTGTCTCTGAATATTGTTAATGTGGTCAATGTCATGCATACCTGTAATTTGTACAATTGCTAGATACTCAATTTTACTAGTTATTTTTTATATTACATATAAGTGATTGTATTGTTGGTGTGCTTATGCTTAAATAAATAAATAAATAAATAAATAAATATGTATGAATGTTTGAGGAAGTAAAAGGAATATGCAAGAATCGTAGCAAATTGCGTTCTGTAGTTTC
This sequence comes from Subacronicta megacephala, assembly GCA_958496365.1. Taxonomy (NCBI): domain Eukaryota; kingdom Metazoa; phylum Arthropoda; class Insecta; order Lepidoptera; family Noctuidae; genus Subacronicta; species Subacronicta megacephala. Next base: position 9,762,802 of record OY292525.1, read on the forward strand.
TGCCTACCCCTTTGGAAAAAAGGCGTGAAAATATATATGTATGTATGTATCGTATTTACATAGGTATTTATTTACATTAAACTTATCATATTCAACTTCGATCAATAATAGTTCAAATCGAAGATATAACAATTTACACATCTCTACAAACTACAAAGTGAAGCTTTTGCTTATAACATGTTGTAATTCATACTTCCTACTAAATATACCAGAATGTACAGTGCGATACATTTATTTATACATTTCCATAATTATTGGATCCTGCGGCCAGTATTTGCATTATTTTCGTTGGTCAGTTGGTTCGGGCGTTCAATCGCATTATGGCGTAATCATGGAGACTGATTAGCGCCGCATGGTAATCACGTACAAATTGCGGCGAAATATACACAGCGTGTATATGTGTATACACGTGTTTTTAGGTCATCATTAATTATTGTTTCGGTTGTTCGGCATTGATTGAAGTACTTAGGTCGAGGCGCTTTGTGTTAAATGAGAATTGGCGAACGTGTGGGCAATCCTCATCGCCTTTTCCCATTGTATATTGGGAACTCAATGGTTCAACGTATTTCCTTTTCAACCGAATTTGGTTATTAAGGCCGTCATAATAGAATGATGACGTTTTCCAAGCGGTGATAAACACTCGGATCTTTTTCTCGTAACGTGGGTGTGTGAATCCCTACTAATATTATAAATGCGAAAATAACTCTGTCTGTTACGCTTTCACGCCTAAACCACTTAACCGATTTTGATGAAATTTGTTACTGAGATAGACTAAAGCTTAAGAAAGGACATAGGCTATATATTATCCCGTAAAATGAAAAGAAAGGTCCACGCGGGCGAAGCTGCGGGCGGAAAGCTAGTACTAAATATAATCCCGCACCACCCGAAAAAACTACATATTTGTATTTCATACGGGAATCGAAAACACAACTCATAGCGTAAGTAGCGTGAGTTAAAGTAAGTTAGTTGGTAAAATTGACACCTTTGAGAAATTATCATATAATTCACAGACACATGGTAACATATCGTCCAATATGTTTCCAGCATCAGTTGACCATTTTGCAAAGGCTTTTCGTACGACTGGAGTTCAGCTTATACTGGGAGTATAGCACGATGTACTCGTATGTCCGACAAACATATTGCGATTAATTACGCGTCCATTTTATCACATAAGACTGAAGGATGATAATGATTATATTACCTGTGGGTATCGGTTGATGGTGTTGGGATGTGGATACGGCTGGTATCCTCTATAGCCTTGAATGTTCCTCATCATGCCGTTACAGCCGGGGAGCACTGCCGGCGCGAGCGCCTTTTGCAACTGTTTCTCCTGCTTGCGGTACTTGGCACGTCGGTTTTGAAACCAAACCTGGTTGAAAAAAAAAGTTGTTTAATATATGAACATAACATACCATCACGCCTGTATTCCCCGATGGGTTAGGCAGAGGTGTACTAATGTACACCCACATTTCGTCGGTATGTTTAGGTCCCATGTAATAGGGGGCGAGCCTATTGCCATTAACCGGGCACAAATCCAGACTCCTAGCTGCTACTGGGAAATTCATAGAAAAACCCAATAACACTTTGCTCGACCTGGGGATCGAACCCAGGACCTCTAGCGTAACAGTCGCGCTTAGGACCACTAGACTAATGAGGCAGTCATGTATGCCTCATTAGTTAATTTATGAAATTATAGAGTTAATATATGAACTACAAATCTATCCCCATACTATTGTTGGGAGAAAATTAATCTAATTCTAATTTGATGAAAACACTTTCTGAGAGTAGAAAACCTCTTTCCACATAGATATATGGCACTTGAAGATTTAGCAAATGGGAAAAAGTTGGAATGTGAGAGAGATAAAAGTACCCCCAAATTAAAATCCATTACCTACTTTTCTTATTTATTTTTTGGGCTACAGATTCCTGATATATACTCGTTTTTCTTGATCTCGTAGGAAATATCAAAAAAATATTTCATTAAATATCTCACCTACTTGCAGTTTAAAAAACAAAATTGAGTAATAAGTACTCTAGAGGTGTTCGATTCCTTGGTTTGATTTCAGTGTTCGATTCAAATTCTCAGCTCAGAGTTTGGATTTATATATGCTTGATTAATGACATATGCTCGCTTAAAGATATCGGCTAACTCTCGGTACATTAGTACACAGAGGTGTACCTAATAATTGAAAGATGGGTAATCTTTGGATATACAGGAAAGAAAGAAAGAAAGAAAGAAAATTAATACGTTTTAACGTTTTATAGTATCTTGACTGACGTCAATGTTGTAGGATATTACGAAGTGTTCATTGCTGTAAAGAGGAGTAGGTAGTAGGAGGTGGAATCTCATATTCCAAACGTAGATACCACAGTTGATCGAAATAACTAAGACTGTCTAAAATTTGCCGTTCCGCACTACCGCACAGGTAAAATTGTTAAATCAAGTGTGTTACACATAAACATCGAAAAATCAATCTATAAATCACCGGAAGAAAGATTATGTAGTAGAGGAATTCGTTACCGCACCTTCTGTTTTCACAAAAATTCGAACTGTATATAAATCGTTTATGTTTACAATTTTATATATATAAGTTACTAAATAGATTCATTGTAAAACAATGGACAAAACACACGAGCCCCTAATCTGTGTGTTGTCAACGGGAATGAAAGCGTGCGTCGTTTGATATGGTGATTAGAGCTGATTAGAGGGAGAGGGTGGAGTGCCACCCTCCCAGCCCTCGCACGGCCCGGGAGGGGCGGAGCGCCCTCCGTACGCACTCTCCATATAAATAAACCGATATACCCTATACCTAACAGTTAGTGAGGCCACCCTATCCAAAATATATATTATGTAGGTATTTTGGATCACTGTTTCTCAACATTGTTTTAATTTATTTATTTACGCATGTACTACTTTTTTATGCCTAATATTAAGCTGCTGTAAATGAAACTCAGGCAAGTATACCAATCTATACAAATACATACACTGGTCTTTTGAATAACGTGCAGCAAATAAAATACCATTGACTGGTACTTAGTCCCCTGGGACAAAATGATTCGTTTATAGGCAATAAATATTATCTGTCCTTCCTTCTGAGGCAGACCCCTTAGGGCAACTGTCACAACGTTTAACAAACTAGTCAAAAAAAGGTAAATATCAAAGATGTCCTGATCTCTAAAGCAACAAGCTTTATCAAAGAATCTAAAAAATAATGTGTAATAGAAACTTTATATTTTGCTTTAAAGAATAAGTTGATCCCAACAGATTGAGAACCACTCCCTTCTTCATAGATACATGTAGATAGAGGGAGGAAACATAAATGGGATATTAGTTTTTTCGCAAAGCTACCCGACTTCCGCCCACATTGCGCGTTGTAATGAAAAACGAAGCGATTTCCTGAAGGTTTAAAAATACTTGGCTTTGTGTAAATTGATTGGGTTACGGTAATAATATCCAAACTCTTTTGTATTCATTCTGCATGGTGGTTTATTGTCGCAAATAATGAAGAATTTATTGTAAATACTGGATGAATGAGAGAAGAGGGCTGTTTATAAAGAGTATCAATTTCAAAAAAGGATTTCGATATTAAATCAAAGCATACCACCATGTCTATTTCCCCAAAAGGTTAAACAGAGATGTACCTACTAATTAATGTATAGCTAAGTGGGTATGAACATTTTGAAGGGGAAATCGGAAGGCCATAAGTCGCAAGCTCAGCAACTAAGATCCTTGGTTTCATTCTTATGTAATTGGAAGCAAGCCTATCACCAGTCACAAATCCAAACTCCGGGTTGCTACTGAGAATTGTATAGAAAAAACTAGCAACGCTTTGTTCGACCTGGGAATCAAAACTTCTCAGGCTCAAACAAGCCAGTCGCGCTTGCGAATATTCCACCATTTTCTTGACCCAAAAGAAGTAACTAGTCCCGTAGCAGATTAAAGAGATTAGAGAGTAGATCATGAACGTAGAGTAGCTTATAAAATTATACTCATAATAAAAATATTTATTCTAAGTCTATCGTTCATGCTATTAATATGTTGCCTCGTCCTGTCACCTCGCGATATATGGCAGTAGGTGTCTAATGTACCTTTTACCATTCTCACTAATGAGTGAGAATTTATGCTTTTAACTAATGTGTTACAGGCATAATTTTTAGGATACTATTTATCTATAGCGATACTGGATAACACTTGACTTAATGGTGAATCTGTGAATTTGAATTGGTTAGATGCTCAATAAAGTTAAAACGGTAGTGTATAATCAAGATATCAATCATATGTGGTTTCAGTAACAAAATACAGTTTACAGTTATACAGTTTAGAAGTTTTACTGTACAGTACTAAGTTGTTATTAAGCTATAGGTGATGTCGCAATTATTACTTCTAGGACTCCATAATACGTTATAGACTTATGCAGTTTTTTTTTGATATCGATAGAATTTGTATGGCAGACCTTTGACGTTATAATGTTTCTATAGCAATAGCGCTATAGAAATATTATATGACGTCAAATGTTCTGCCTAGCATAAAATTGAAGTTCTTGTAACTTCCTTAATAAGGAATCGATTTAAATTTTATTTGCTGATCAGCCTAAATTTTAATAAGGCTGTCAAAATTATTCTACTGGCATATTATTGTGTTCTATCACCTGACTGCAATTGTAAATACTAAGTAGTATCTAACTGAATCAACTTTGTATATAAAGAGCGTTTGTCGATACACTTTGCTCTTAAAATATCTATACCTATCTATCTATAATTTACTCTAAATATTTTCAAATGGAACTTCCACAATCAACGTGAAACAATTCAGAGATACAGTTAATTTGGTAAAGATCCGTCGTCTAAAACACTTTGTTCATTACACAACCAGGTATAGATAGCTATCTACTATCGGGCCAGAGTTATCCCAAGAAAACGGTCGCCTTTAAACTGGAAAAGCACAGGATCCAACAAAACATTTTCTTATTTCCAATTGTAGAATTCATTTGAGGGCAGAGACAATGTCGAGAGGCGCGCGGGGAGGATGAGCGGCTAACTTCGTTACGGATCCATTTGATGGGATTGCAATGCCTCAGGGGCCACCCCGCCCGCCCCGCCGCCCTGCGACCCGCGCACACCCGGCGACGTTGTATTTTTATATCGAAATTTCCTCTAGAAGGAGGCAGCTCGACGTCGATGTCGTCTTTAACGTTTACATTCTTATGTAGCGTCGCCTAAACGTTAATAGCCTCCTCCGGAGCGCGCGTGCACGAAGTAGGTACTAGACACATACATCGTGTATCGGCGTCTGTGCCCGTATGTATATCTACCCACTTATTGGTACTTTCAAGTGAGCGCACGGTCATGTACGCGCATTTCACGTGCTTTTAGCGTCGGTAGCGATGTAAAAGTATAAAATAATGTCGTTTCGTTCACAACCTTTCATTTCTAAGAAAAGCTTCGTACTCGTTTCGCTTGAGAGAAAAGAGTAATTGTCGTCTTGATGGAGCGACAGTGAATAAAATATCACTTGAAAGCTCTTTCATATGTATGAGAGCTAATATGTGATGATTAGATTACATTTTGAACGAAGAAATTCTTTGTAAGGTGCGGTAATAGCATCCGTAAAAAATAAAAGCAAGTCGAGGAAAAAATCATCAGTAGACGAGCAGAAGTAACTTTAACAGAAGATACTAAAAGTCATGTTCTGAATAAAACATCTAAAGCGGCAAATTAGGTGCTCCGGGGACAAATCAATATCGAGGGTCCCGGGGGATTGAGCAATTTTAAAACTGAGATAAAGATCTCTCGCGAGTTACTGTAAGCATTTCGTATTCATACGGTCGAGGCCGACAGATGGCGCTTTAATTCAATCCGCCTCCGGCCTACGCTCCAAATTGTATTATCCGAGTATTCGCGCATCATTGATATTTCGACAATTCCATCCAAGAACGACTGGCGTGATACTATTGTGCTGCCTGTATTTTGTACTTTTTTGTTCGCACCGCAGGCGGTCAATTTTTACAGAAATTTCTGCATTCGTTTATCGAATTGTGAATGTAGATATTTAACATAATGACTCAGAACCTGAATCCGTAGAGTATTGTTAACTTTACAAAATGTATGTTGTATTTGACATTTTATGCGGTACTCTGTTGTTTATTAACAATAATCAATGGTTTAATTAAGTTAATAGCTTCATTTCATTCGGTTCGTGTTAGTTTCATGGGTTTATACAATAACATGATTGTAGAACACACCAATCGAATTTGGGTGATTTCGGTAATTTATTTCTGCTGGAATATTGTTTAGTAGGTTCATGATGATGGTGGCTGAGTATAGCTCGGTGTTTGGATTCGTGCACGGTTAGTGGCAATACCACGGAAGAGATATATATAGCAATACGCTCGCTCCTAAGCTCATAAGACCTAAAAACACACCGGTGAACTGTGGGCGTAGCCGCGTAGCTACATCAGAACAACACTTTAGAGGCAGTGTTTGTTGTATTTCACATAATATGACACATAAGTTTCTGCATTTCTCTAACCATTTTACAGCAATCGCATGATCTGGGGGCGAATCACAAGGTCTATAGCATCGTTGAATAATATGCTGACCCAACAAAATAGCGGGCCTGATGGAAAGTCCTTATCACCAACCATGAACACCGGAGAAGTTGCTGATGCGTTCCGAGCTTATACAGTGCCTACGCACTGCAAACTGTTGGAGCCGCATCAACCAAGGAAGCGACTTTTGCATTTAAGAGTATCTTAACTGCAAAAGTCGAAATACACACCAAGGTGCACTCCGACGTAAGGGTGATCGCTAGCCGGTCAGGGTCTAAGAGGAACCCTTTTTACACACTTTATGAGGCTGGCCCGGCTCCGTCGTTTTTGATGATGAGACTGATATCATCGAATCAAATGTACATACACATGGCCACACATCAAGCTATACAAATCCAATATACGCTCGCCGCATTGTACTTTAAGCCCTTACAATATTAGCCTATACTGGATTTACGTAATCGTTTTTACAAGCATAATAATGTACTGTCTTCATTTTCAATGAACCTCCTTTGTTAAAAAGTTAGAACCACTAATTGGTGGCCTGTTCGGCGTGTACACAATACAATGTACCTACATTATTTAAGTAGATAACTGACCTGTATCCTCGCCTCGTTGAGTTTCGTCGTCCGCGCCAGCTCTTCTCTGCAGTAAATGTCGGGATAATGCGATTTGGCGAATGCCGCTTCTAATTCCGCTAATTGTTCCTGTCGCAAATAAAAACAAAAATCATTTATTTATATTAATTGGCATCTTAGGTTAACAACTTTACTGAGGAACATAAGATTAGACTGACTAGATTCTTCAAGATTATCAGAAGCGTTGTTTTATTGTAAATTTTATTGTAATAATAACTTTAGGAATAATAAAACTTGATGAAAATATATGATCTAGCCTTCATTATTTGACTTTAGAATATTTTTGAAATTAGCTATACCTATATCTGACTTCAGCAATAGTAAGTATTTGCATTTGTAATATGTATATGTAAAACTAAGTTTTTTAAACTGAGGTTTCAAATCTTTAGAATAAGGCCTTAGGGGGATGTAGTTTATCAGAAGGTAATACAAATAACCATACATTTTAAATTGGTACTTACTCAAATGAAAAATAATACTTAATAAGCGTGGCATTTCTTCAAATACAAAATTAAGAGACCTTTTTACCGAGGGGGCATCCGTATCAATTCCATGTATGTACCAAGATTATTAAGTTATTTTAGTGAAGGAAAAATACGACCGCGGGCAGGATTCGAACCTGCGTCTTCTGGTTAAGTACACGAGACGCTATGACCGCTAAGCCACCGCGACTCCCACCCGCCAAGTCGAAATTTGCCTTCACATTTTTAATTTATTCTTTGAGGCGACGTCAGTGACATCTGTTGTACCAAGATTTTCAGTAATTTAGTATAATGATTTTAATATTTTTTTTCATAATTTTCACTTGAGATCGGTTTTAATTTGTTTCTCGTTCATCTGGACAATTGAGGATATTTTGCTTTATGGTAATTCATAAGCATACAGCAGCCATCAGCTGCTACCTCAAAAATAATGGTTTTTGCGCTATGGAACATGACAAGAATTGGGTATAAAGTTTAAAATTACTGATAAACCAATTATTTTTACAAAGTACAAAACTTTGCCTCATAAAAAAATTATATTCAAATTGTGAAAATCATTTTAATCCCTAAATTGCAATGGTTCCTAGTGTGAAAACGAATGGTCATAGGCTACTTAGCATTAGGTAGCTCGCCTGCTCGTTTGCCGAGTTAACCTATAAAAAAAAGTGTATCTTTATCGAAAGGTTTACCTGTGTGAAAGTTGTTCTGTGCCTACGACGCGCAGGGGTGGGACAGGACGCTGTGGTGGGTGTGTGCCCTGCGTGCTGAGGACCCAGGGCCGGGGATAGGGCTGAGGCACCGCTGGATGCTCCTCCGCCAGCCCCACCAGGCTCCGGCTTTAATTTTTTGAAAGCACCTTCCGCTGTTGGAGAATGTCAGTGTTAAAATATTTGGGAAGAAAATTGATTTACTAATAAAGTGAACTAGAAGAATTTCCAAGAGTAACAAAGCTTGTCTACCAGCGGCTCATTGGCTTATCGTATTACATACAGTATGAAGTATGATATACCCGATGATGGTATAATTTTTATATAGTTCTTTCTACTAAAATAAAAACAATAATTATAGGTACCTATTTTAGGTAAACAAATAGATAAAAAACGTATGACGTAATGGAGAGAACGATTTGTGTTGCTTAAGTTGGAAGTGAAGGAAGAGTCATAGTTAATATTTTTTGATGATGTGTACTCTTCCACGTAGGTTATTTATTTTTAGATAAACATTGACTTCTCAGATGCTGAGAACCTTCTTTTAATTTTAATCCCGACAGGCTAATTTTGACATTAACCTCCAATCTACCTGTTATCGCCATAATGTATCAGTGAATAATGTAACATCCTTCATTTTAAAAGAGTGTCATGTGAAGTTTCTTGCCGGATTCTACTCCATAGGATCAACTTTTTGCAGCAGTCCTAAATAGAATTACGACCGATACATTTATGACGATAACTTCTAAAATTTAACAAGATCTTAAAACACTCAATAGTCGTAAAACGGAAGTGAACTGTGTTTGTGCAATATATATGGCACATCTCTACCTTACCTTATAAGTGATACATGGTATAAATCTTAACCCTTCAACCCCTTGAAACAACCGTAATTACGTCCAGTGCCAAAGAAACGTTCCTATTTGCATACCGTCGCTGTGCATCGACCCCTTGCCGTAGGTCAAGTTCGCGCGGCCCGAGTAATTGTAATTGCGTTGCTTTAACTAACGCTGTTAAGAGCCAGCTGTGTCTCGTCGAGAGGTATACCGCAAACGTTTGACCTGGACTACTGGAGCGAGATTGTGTCATGACCTTTTTAGCACGGAAGATGTTTTTGTGGTATAAAATACCCCTCTTGGAGTCTAGTTGCTGCGTAATTGGAGGGTCTTGTCACGGTGGTACAAAAACATCTCTTAATCTGAACGCCAAATCCAAAGGGTTTAATACTGATGTACGAAATGTTCCTAATTAAGCCAAATTGAAACTCAATTTTAATAGTTATTGTAGTTTAAAATTTTGGATACCGGCTAACAAATATTGTCAGAGTTCTTTTGGCTGTTGTGGGGTATGGTTTGTGTCTGATTACTAAGTCGATCATGTAGATGGAGAGATGTGTTTTTAATATTTGTCACCACAGGGCACCTTTTTCGAAAGCGTTTATACCATTTATGAGTTTCATAAACTTGAAAAGTAACCTTAATATTCGTAAGTATGAGAGCTGCTGGTTGTAAGCATTAGTAAGTAAGCAAATCATTACCTAATTCCTAACAGTGATTCTCGGCTCACATTAATTGTATTTCCACATAGCTGTCCTACACCGCGCACCGGGCTGCCTCAAAAGTAAGTTCATTTTCGCGAAAAAAATCGCATATTGGCGACTTAATCACTTTAGCTTCGGTTTCTCTGAGCTTCTGAATTAAGTGGGGGAGATTTTAAAAGCACCGTCGGAGGTCGGTTTGGAAGTATTCATGCATTCCCTTTGACGCTGTTTCTGGCTACTTACTAATTAACATGGAGCTAAGTGTTTGCGTCCGCGGTAAACGGGGCCTTTTAACGTTTAAAAGGTTGTATTTTTTAGTCGCTTCCATGTTTTTAGGTGCTTTGATGGCGAATATATTGGTTTGGCTTTTTACCTGTCATTTTTCCGAGATGCGATTAACCTGCTAGAGATAGAAATTAATAATGGATGTTTTAGAGGTTTTCGTTTAAATGGCCCGTATTTATGCGGTTTGTGTTGATTGCCTGACGTAATTTAATAGCTTAGGTTAGTGACCTTAATGAACTGTCAATTCATCGTATCAATCGATTGAGTCGTATTTGGGTAATGCGAACTAATCAATAGGTAATAAAACATCGATATTTATTTGTAGATAAAAAAAATAGCCTCAAATAGCCTCAAAGAATTTCTTCTCGTTTCAACCAACATGTTATCTCGGCAAATCACCAGGGGTAATATCAATTAGATTCAAAAAATTGCGCCTGAGTCGCGACAAGTCAGTGAACAGTATTTATTTGTGTTGAACATTTGTTCGGGGGCGTAACAGAGATTCAATGTAACATGTCATTAGGGGGCTGTAATCCCCTAATTATGACGATTGACATAAAAGCGCCATCTGTGGCCGTAGAGAGGTGTCGCGTGACTGCACCGAAGTGTCGCAAATAATAGATTTGTGGAAATTGAGGCATTATGTCTTTGGGTTTTGTTACTACAGTGGAAACTTGTTACTTTGGTTAAAAAATAGTAACAAATAATAACACATTCTTTTTTTTGAGTCATGATTTATTCAATGAGTATGAAATGACCTACAATTAAAGTAAGCAGCATTATACTCATACTTAGTCCAAACAGATTTTTTATGTTGGGAGAAGAAATAGCAAGCCCTCAGACCTTTTTTGTCTTATAGAGAAATAAGTTTAGTTTTATTTAGAAAACTAAGTACCTACTCCAAGTTTATTACATCAACTGAAAGTCCGTTTGATAGAATTGAAGTTATCTGGAAAGTGTTAGATTTCTGTCCTATGTGGTTACAAAAAACCTTAGTTTGATAGTGACCTTAGTTTGATGTTATGCGAAATATCGCGAATTGATCCTTTAAGGATCAATTCGCGATATTTCGCATAACATCAATATGTTTTATAATAAAAATGCAATAAGTTTAACGTAAAATTTTCAATTTTTCGTTGAGGGCACCCCATCAGGGACCTCCTCGGGCGAGCCGCGGGGTACTCCCCGAGCTTCCATATGTTCTGTACAATAATGCACTTGTGATCGGTGCAAATGCCGCAAATCGTACAGATTGTCGTTTAATTGTCATTTTTAAATAAGGGCTTTTATTTATTCGGGCATAGGATTCTGCAAAATGAGTTTTTCTGTCAAAAAACCCAAGCCTTTTCCCAATCATGTTATGACATAATAATGACAGAATTTTAAGTCATGTAAACTGTGAGAATATTGGGTATTTAGGTCTTCTATTCTTCTGTGCGTGCGTAGCGAAATTTCACAAGTTTTTAAAGATCCGAAGAAAATTAGACCAATGAATTTAAGACAGACAATAGAAATAGGTACAATTAATAACCATTTCGTCACCAGGCATCATGTCATTACCCGACAAGTAGCAGTCAAAACAATTGGATACACATTTCTAACCCGTTAAATAACTTTTTTCGAGTGCCAGCTGATTCCGGGGGTCGATGTGTAAATCACAATGGGCTTAGCGGATTTAGTCGGAGGGTGCGCGTGCGTTTACAATCGACACTCCATTATGTCGAGAGGCTCTTACAACGAGATTATTATGCGCATATTGGTTAGCTGTTTAGGCGGATTACTGGTACTTTTATTTACAGTTTCGTTTTTTTTCTTTTTGGTCAGTGTGCGGAGGTTGGCTTGTTGTGGTAATTTATTTGTAGCAGTAGGTGTAAAAAAATATAGCGCGGTATTTATTGTGTTTCTGGTTACAGTATAAAATAATAACAATATTCTTTGTTGACTAAAAACAAGAATATTACTATTATAATATATTGTATTCTACTTATGTCTCCAGTTAAGCACAGCGGGTCACAGACAGTGGTCTCATTAACCGGAGAGACGCAGGTTTGAACTCTAACTGAGACGGAATTTTAAATTCGCTAAAATATATATACCTATGTCCTTATATATTTTTTATACAATTTATCATTCAATATTAAACAATTTTCTACGTCTAATGTGCTTGTTTTGCACATGGCCAAAAAAAATATCATTAGCTACATTTAAAATCCTATCAGCTTGAATAAGTAATCCAACATTAGAATTAAACATCTGCGTTCTTCTGAATGGTGACCACTTCCGTTTTAAGTTTCGACCATCCCATTGTTATAATTATGGGAAAAAGAGACAGGTGTGAAGCGCACGCGCCTGCCACGCGACTCACATTCACTTATAATATGGTATTTGTATACACTAGGCATTTGTACACACGGCTACAGGACAACCTATACAAATCCAGTTTATGCTGATCTCACATTGTAATACAATAAGAGGCTTTCAATACAATAAGAGGCCAGCTTAAACTGGATATTTATAGCTTGACGTGTGGCTCAAGCTACACATAATTCCAGTGTGCCCTTTGGTTCACTCGCGTCCTGATTCCCGTCACAGTAGCGGTGATTTTGTAATGTTGCTGTATACCTTGACGTGTCGTCGAGTGTACCTACATGTACGATGATATCTTTATAGGGTTAATCAGTATAAACATAATGCAGGTAGGCATGCAGATTTACTTGTTAGGAGTCGACTCTTGGGGTAAATATCATTGTTATATACCTAATTATTTTTTTGTAGTAGAAGTGTCGCATACTACTCGGCACGACCGGGGAAGTACTACCCTCCCACAGAATATCGACGTCAAGTAGCAGTATGCATACTGTTGGAGCGGTACCGGTTTTCAATATATCTGGGGCTTTATAAATCACAAACTCAGACAGGGAAAAATCACGACTTGTTTATTCCTTGATGGAAGAATTCTCAATGTAATGACATTTCTAATAATATTATTTTCTAGACATATTTCAAACACTACTTACTTTTTTTGTTCAAATATTCTATGTGCCGGGACGCGCACATAAAAACTTCTTGTTACAAACTCCTACAATACCTACTGTTGCGTTCCGTATGGAGAGTGTGGGACGCTGAAGGCCCAATTCCTCCCTCAGTCCCCTTCCTTGTCCTTCCCTTTCCTTATCCTTAAATAGGCTCGGCAACGCATCGGCAATTCCTTTGGTTTTGCAGATGTCCACGGGCGGCGATGACTACTTACCAACAGGTAGCTCGTCTGCTAGTTTGATGAGTCGTCCCATAAAAAAAACTGCTAATATCTACAAATTCTTATGATATCGGATTTCAAATCATTTGAGTGTTCAACATTTAGCCCGTTTAGGTTCGATAATTATATTGTGTCAAACCTATCAACTCGCACTAGAGTAAGCGCGTAAATCGGAATATATCATGGTCCAAAAGAAAGGGCCCATGTTCATTTATAAAAAGGTTTTGTAAAAGATGTACTTCCCACTAAATTAAATACTATTTAAACAATCTTTTTACTCCCTAGACATGGCATCCCGCCGTAATTCTGTCAAAGTGACATAATTTGTCACGAATAAAAGTTTGATAAGATGTTTGTGAGTAAATAATCTATCTGCTTTTATATAAAATCTGTTGGTTTATTATCAAAAGAACCGTAAGAAGGCAGAGTACCTATATTTGAATTATCTGTTTACTATATTTACTCCTGACTATTTTCCGCTGTTGCTGTGTTTTTCACGTGGTTCCAAGTTCTGTACCTTATTTGGAAATCCGCTTACTATTGAGTTAACCGGAGGAAGCCTAATTATATTGTCATGATAATCGTTTTGTCAATTAACCTAAAAAAGAAACGGAATGTGTTCTCTTATGTTCATTAGTATGAATCAAAACATTGGTGTAAGAACTATGGAACCAGTTTACCTCTTGTTCTATATATTTGTGATCTTCGGTAAGTGATATATTTATTAATAATTCATCATCAGCATCACACTTAACTATTTACCGTCGTACTGCTAAGCACGGGACTCCTCTGGGAGTTACAGGGGTTGGCTATCGTCCATCTTGATAGCTTACTGCGGGTTGGTAGAATTCACTCGCCGTCGAGAAAATCTGTTAAATAAGCAGGTTTCCTCACCAATCTTTTTCCTTAACCGTTTGAAGCAAGTGATAATGAAATATTAATACGCATATTTACGAAAAATTAGAGGTGCGTGCCTCGGATTTGAACTCAAGACCTACGATTTGGCAGTCCAATGGTCATATGACAGTTGGACTATCAGTGACACAAGGCTATCACTGCTATATATTTATAATTATAAATCCTCAACGAGGCCCTTGGGTTTTAATTCTAGGCATCGTTATTAAATTGCGTCTTTACGCAGATTCAACTGTTATTAAAAAAGGATAATGAGAAGTGTTCTCGTTATTTAGACCTCTGGACAACATGACCCAACAACATGACCCATGGCAAAAGTGCCAAAGGAAAGTTTTGGAAAGAATTATACAAATTAAAAATATTGGCATTTTTCAGTAATTTTCCCGGACAAAATGAATGATAAATCTAGCGATTTATAGTACTTGTTTCAATAATTCGTCGTTTCGTTTAGTAAACCCTTTCTTAATAACCTTGTATAAATATAATATTGTATATTTTACAGGACACAGAATTACTGAAATTGAAGCCGGGCTATTAGATCCTATAACTAATATTTTAAAACCGATTTCAAACCAACCAGTTAAGCCACATCTCACGCAATTTTTACCTCAGTTCCAAGGCAATATTCAGACTGCAGACTTTAATCCAATTAACACACGCATGCCTTATGGGAGAATACCCTATGAAGATCCGAAGAGTTCAAGATCATTTAACAGGGACCAAATTTATACAGGATTGCCTCCGGAAATCCCAAGTAATTTAATGACAGCTTTTGAGGATGCGAATAGCTCAAAATTACCTCTTGACAGTCCAACAGACACAATATTACTCGTAACTGATTCGGGGATATTACCTCCTCAAGATTCAAGTGATTCAGGAATTAATTTTGATGATGTAAATTCTTCAGTATTACCTTCTAACAATCCAAGCAACACTAGGTTACCTAGTATGGATCCTAATAGTTCAAGATTGTCTCTTGAAGATTTAAGTAATTCAAGAACAACTTATAAGGACCCAAAATCATTTAAAGACCCGCTTAATACACATACTAATAAAAACACGCTCACACTATCAGGGAATGATCAAAGGTGGCGTGATGGATTCAACCAGAGGGAAGTTCAACAGATTCTTGCTGATCTTTCAAAGAAAACTACAAAAAGTACTACACTAGACTACGATAAAATTTTAGCCGAGAAGTTCCCTCATGCGGTGAACCTGATAGATGAGTTAAGAAAGCTCAAACAATTAAAACAGCAACAGGAGCAGGAACAACACAAATCTAGCAGTGGTAAACACCAGACTGAAAGTAAAACAACAACGGTATCTTATGACAAGGATGCTATCGCCGAATTATTAAAACCGCTTGAAGGTTTTCAAGAGAAACCTTCAACAGCAGCAAATCAAATGCGGGTAATTATGAAAAAACTGAAAAAAACAAGATTTTACTATCGAGCCCAACCGGTGACACCAGAAAATGAGAAAAAACATACTAATGAAAGCGTATATTATATTGATTTATAATTTTAAAATTGGTAGAAGGTATAATACGTTAATCAGTTCTCCATAATTATTATTATTTGTGGCTAGATTTCAATCAACAGTTTCTGTTCAATAATTTTATTGATAATTAAAATTATATGTTTTATGTAATTATTATGTAATTAATTTCATTATTTATAATTGTGGACAGATATTGTTACGATGATACTTAATTAATACCATCGTCAAAATTATCATGATACCTACTCGTATATCTAAGTATCTAATATTACTTGATGTGTAAAATAATTAATTCCGAATTGTTCATGTTTGTTTATATAATATATTTATTATTATATTTTTCTTCCTTCTGTAAAAACAATTTCAAATTATTCAGATATACTGATAGAACTCTGGAAAACGTATCAGTGTTAGGAATTTGAATATAAAACAGTTTGACCAAGGTATGATTAATGTTCTAATAATAATAATTGGGATTCACTACACAACATCGTTTTTCATTGGTTGGCTGGATTTCTGGCTAACGCTACCTCCTTTCTTAGTAGGTGGATTTTAAGTATCATGACGTAGATATGTCCAGGAGGCTGGCGTATGCTTCGTGCCTTCTTCTATGGTGTGGCAATGATCTACCTTGTTGGTAAAAAAGTCATCAAGTTTATATGAAGACTGACTTCTCTGGTTGCACTGGACAGTTGATTTGTAGATCGATATTGCACCATCATATTTAGTGTTTATAAAGATCAATGCTTTTGCAATATTCGTCAACGGTAATTAAAAATGAGTGATAGCCTGGCAATAGGACCACTGGACTGAAAAGTCATTGGTCAGAGTTTGAATCTTAGGCACAAATCTCTGATTTCAAAAGAATGTATTAATTAGAAAACATCGCGAGGACACCTACATAGGTACTTGGCAGATTTTCTCGACAGTCTGCCAACCCGCATTTTGTTATTGTGTTGAACTACAGCCTAACCCCTCTTATTCTGAGAGAAGGTCACTACGCAGCAGTATAAGACATTTAATAATGTTGTGTCATTTTTCCCTTTTTACGTAGTTTCATTGTTTTTTAGGCTTCCCTTTCTTCGAATATATATCTAGGATCTTTAGGATGTGTGCCTTTCACATCTACAAAACTTGGCATTCTTTTTCAGTGATTCAAATTGGTGTTGAATTTTGGACGCTCTTGTCTAATAGTGAACGTCACGTCCGTCGCTTCATTGTTAGTGCTTGTCTACGTGACAGGCAGTCGGGGATGGCTCCTTAATTGCTTACTGCGTGTGTTGAGACGTATATAGTATTTATATATAAAGGACAGGAGAGGCAAGCATCGGCTTCGATTGTTAAGTTAGTTTTCGAACGTATATTCGTATTTACATGACCAGTGCCGTAAGTACCCTATTATGCGCCCGGTGCGAGCTTCTAAAAATGCACCCTTGCCAAATTTTATGACCCAGAACTGGTACTAGTCTAGTCATTCATGCTCATCGGCCGCTCCTACAACCTGTATTTTTTTAAAGTGCAGCTCTTTATTGTTGATGATCTAAACGTCAAATAACTTGATTTAAACTTGAATACGACTTGAAACTATTTATAAAACCAAGTTTTTAATCATCACTTCCCATACAACGTTACCGCAACACATTTTCGTCAATGTTACAATTATTATTCAGCGTACATTAAATGTGCAGAACGTATATTCAACTCGGCAACCCGAGCCGCTTGAAAATTCAGGCTTCGCTCGCGGCGGGGTCGGGGTGCGCGGGCGGCGGGGCGGGGGACGGTCGTTAGTGACATTTCGTATTCATGACGTCACCCGCGGGCCGATTGTTTGCAATATTACTCTAATTGGAATTGTAATTATACGCACATATCCCGCGTAGTGGCTATCTACGTGCTCAGTTCTAGCTTCAGCCGTTGAATTTGTTTAATAAATGAACAGCTAGGTAGACCACTAAATTTGAAACATATTTCAGATAAAAATGATGCAGTGTGTACGAAATCAAATAAACAATATAATAGGTATAGGCCATGAAAACTATTTTGGCTTATGTGATCGAAAGTAACATAATTATGACCATTATTAGTTTTTCGGCTTTCTTTGTTTATAGCAAGGTGTTTAGTTAAAAAATATCTGTAGCAGCGCCGCGCACCGTCATATTAGGAAGTCAATTAGACATTTGCTTTATTTAAAGCTTTATTGTACACCATGTAAATATACAAAGTTTTTGTATTTGATGACATACAATGGGTGTTCTTATCGCGATCTGCGATTTCTTTCAGGCAATCTTTGAATGGAAACAACTGCACTTCACGTATGCTTTAGTCATTATTCTAAGATTATATATCAAAACTAAGTATTATTTGAAGGATTATTATGATTATTTGGTGGTAAAATTTTTAATTCTGGTAATGAACATAGATATTAAATTAAACCTTAAAGTGTCGCATGATTTATATGAGTACGCGTAAACGGAATACTGCGACGTGCGAAGGGTCTGACAAGATAACGGCAATAAGAAAAGGCAAAATGGTTTTCTATTTGATTGAAAATGAACTCGTTGCAGCCGTTTGTAAATAAAACATAACATAACATACATTCACGCCCAAAGACTATTGATCACGCCTGTATTCCCCGAAGGGTTAGGCAGAGGTGTACTAATGTACACCCACACTTCGCCGGTATGTTTAGGTCCCATGCAATAGGGGGCGAGCCTATTGCCATTAACCGGGCACAAATCCAGACTCCGAGCTGCTACTGAGAATTTCATAGAAAAACCCAATGCCACTTTTCTCGACCTGGGGATCAAACCAAGGACCTAGCGTAGCAGTCGCGCTTAGGACCACTAGACTAATGAAGTTTTGTTAATAAATGCAAATAATAATATGTTACAGCGACTGTCAAAACTGTGGAACAAATTTTGTGCAGGTTAGACATCAGGGATGGAGATATCAATTTGTGCTGGCAAGAATCTTGATTTACTTAAGTAAAACGTTATGAAATAAACTTAAAGCAAGTTTATTTCATAACGTTCATTCTATATTCTAAGTTATTCTAAGACTAAATCTGAATGTTTAAAAATGTGGCGGGAATCTGTCGGGCTCCACACATCTGTTTACCAAACTCACTATTACATCTTTGGTTCCGTTTAAAATGAACTTTCTGTAACCGCATTTCATGATGTAGGAATAGCCGTTACTTCCCGAATACTTAAAAAAATCGAACAGAATTTGTATGAAATAAACTGCCGAGTAATTTCCAGGAACTTGATCGGGAGTTGGTGAAATGCAACTTAATACCACAAAATATAGATGAAATTTATCCTCACAAAATTTTGCAATTAGCACACCATCACGTTTGTTGTGCCCAAAGGATTAGGCAAAGGTGTGTACATCTACACCCACAGTTCGCTGGTATGTTTAGGTCCCTTATTAGATTAGGAGCGAGCCTATTGCTATTCACCTGACCCCTACTACTACTACTGAGAGTTTCATAAAAAACCCAATAATACTTTGCTCGAACCGGGAATCGAACCCAAGCCCTCTAGTGTAGCAGTCGCGCATAGGACCACGAGGTGATGATTTGTCAGAGGCAATTTTGCGATTATATTATCATTTGGACGCCAACACACGTCATTACACTGTTGAATCAATATAAAAAAACTAAAAATTAACAAACATTTCGAAATAGACGCTTCTCCCAAAAGGTGTCGTATACTCATAAAGTACTACATATAATTATATTCAAATATAATTGATTTAAATATTAGAAGCGTATCATATCTCGAAAAACTTCAAACAAACTGTATTTTATTTAATGCAAGAAATGCACTGATCTCTATATTGATGGAGTTATACACATTAGAAAAATAACAAGTAATACGCTGAGCAGGTTCCACTGATATCAGTATATATAGAGGTTAGTGCACGGTACGGAATAAGTAAATCGATATTGTCCCACTGCAGCACACTTCCTAGGCTATGAACCTGTGCACTGACATTCTGCGGTTCACCACACATCTATAAGAAGTGTAAGTTTCCTTATAAAGATTTCCTTCTCTAAACAATTTTCGAACCGCACGCAAGACTACGTTTCACAGACCAATTTGTATGTTCGTGTTCGTTTCGAATTCTGTAATATACTTTGTGTACATTAATTGTATACTCTGCCTAATTAGTTTAGTGTCCTAAGCGCGACTGCGACTCTAGAGGTCCTGGGTTCGATTCTCAGTTTGAACACAGTGTTATTGGGTTTTATATTAAAGTCTCAGTAGCAGCTCGGAGTCTGGATTTGTGCCCGGTTAATGGCAATAGGCTGGCCCCCTTATATATAGGATATGAACGTACCGGCGCGGCGGCGAAGTGTAGATATACATTAAGTAAAACACCTCTGGCCGTTCGAGGAATACAGGCGTGATGGTATGTATGTTTTAATTGTTTAATCTGCCTCATTAGTTTAGTGGTCCCAAGCATGACTGCTACGCTAGAGGTCCTGTGTTCTATGATATTCTCAGTAGCAGCTCGGTGATTGTGCCCGGTTAGTGGTAATTGGCCCTATTACATGGGACCTAGACATCAGTGAAATCTGCCTAACCTTTCAGGTTATGCACGCGTGATGGTTAGTTATGTTATGAACCGGACTGCTCTTACTTTCGATGCTTTACTGTCTGCATTCCATGTATCGTAAATCTATTACGGCTATTATAAGAAAAATATATTTCGAATAAGTACTTAAGATAGGATAATAAAAAATGAATATGCATATGTTTGCTCTTGCAAAAGTATAAGAATTCGTCAACTGGAAACTTCATGAGTACCGATATACTGTTTGGTAAAAATGAGCAACGGTTTTTAGAGCCCTGACCGCCGACGGGCTGGCGCCGCCCGCCGGGTACAATTTTGTTTATGAAAAAGAAAAGTAAATTTCCCATCGCTGTCCTCCGATACGTGGGACACACAGAAAGTTTTGAGAAACCAAAAAACTAACTTCAATGAAAAACATATTTTCATTAAATCTTTCCAAAGAACTCTCCACCAGCCTCTATACAAAGTTTCATGCGTCTGAAACAATTTTCAAAACATTTTTTCCAGTCCTCCGCAGACACCTCTTCCACGGCCTTCTCAAACGCTGCTAGCGCGTCTTCCGGCGAAGAAAACAGTATCCCTTTGAGCTGATTTTTAATTTTAGGGAATAAAAAGAAGTCACACGGAGCCAAATCAGGACTGTAAGGAGGGTGTCCCAAGACTCTGACCGGTGTGGAGTCCAGAAAGTTCCTCGTTTTGATCGCAGAGTGCGCGGGCGCGTTGTCGTGGTGAAGAAGGACCCCGCGGAGCCCGGTGTTCGGTCGGTTGTTGCTCATTGCAGAAAGAACTTCTGGCAGGCATTTTGTGCTATACCATTCGTGGTTGATGCTGCTTTGGTCTCGTAGTGGAATTTAAATTAGGTACCCCATCAAAGTGAAGAAACTAGCGATCAAAATTTTTCCTGCGCTCCTCGATCGCTTCACTTTCGTAGGCGTTGGTTCATTTTGAAACAGCCAAACTGTCGACTGACGCTTTGTTTCTGGATCGTATTGATAAAACCAGGATTTGTCACCTGTCACAATGTCGTAAACGCGTCGTGATGTGCCTGCATCAATTTGATCTGATTTTTGTATCATATCACGGCACCAATCCACACGGGCCTGCTTCTGAGCTTCGGTGAGGTTGTGCGGTACCCAGCGGGAAACGATCCTCCTTACGCGAAGGTGCTCGTGCAAAATCTTGTGAACACTTCCTGAACCAATCAGCAGAGTATGCTGAATCTCTTCGTACGTAATTCGTTTGTTTTCTTGAATTTTATTTTTACTGCCAACTCACTTTGTTCGTTGACAGCCGTCGTAGGACGACCACTAACTCGCTATACCAGCGGTAGATGGTTTCTTTTTAAGGTCCTTCATCCATAAAAGCAATCCGAAGTCGATCAAATGACTTATCAGGTTTTAAGCCACATTTGAAATCATAAAAAGTAATTGCACGAAAATGTTCTCCATGCAGATCCATTTTTTATGAGACAAGAAAATTTGAATTAGCTCTCAAAAAAATGCGGAGGGAAATTTGAAAATCGAACAATGGTATTTTTACTTTTAAATAATCGAAGGAAGAGGCGGGGAATTGAGATATAATGGTTTTGTCATTACCGTCCACTGCTGGACGTGAGTTTATTGTTAGTGAATGCCACATACCTATCCCGATTTTGAGTTTTTCTCAACCAGTACCTGTCAGCTGCTATGCGCTAGTACGACATAACTATGTAATGCAGTCGGTTCCATTCTTTCGAAGAAAATTCGAAATTCGAAATTGATTCTTTTTAAATGTGTTTTTTAAATATGTATAATTAATTAATGCAGGCTATTGGTGTCTAAGCCAAAAAGCCCAACCAGCCAAAAAGTCGGTCTAGAAATGAACCTATCAAAAACGATGGTCATGACAAAAAGCACAGAAACAAGAATCTCAGTCGGCAGCGAGTACTTGCTTATACAGATAAATACATCTACTTGGGAAAACAAATAAGCTTTAACAGTAAAAATAACGAGTTAGAAGTAGAAAGAAGAATACAAAACACTTGGAATAAATACTGGAGTATGAACGAAATATTTAAAAGCAACGTGGCAGTAAATATTAAAACTAGAGCGATGAATTCATGTTTTCTGCCATGCCTGACTTACGCTTGTCAGATTTGGAAATATACTAATAAAGTCAAGAACAAAATTACCACCTGCTAACGCGGTTTGGAACGCAGTATGCTGAATATTAAAAAAATACAAAAAATAAGGCACACAAAGATACGAAGTATCTCAAAAGCCACTGACGCTCTAAACCATGCCCAAAGGCTAAAGTGGAAATGGGCGGGCCATGTAGCAAGACTGCAAGACGATAGATGGACCAAAAGAATAACATCGTGGCATGGTCCAAAAGGGAAACGCTACAGAGGAAGACCCCACACGAGATGGCAGGATGACATCACTAAAACAGCGGGCCCAAACTGGATACAAGTGGCCGAAAGAAGAGACCAATGGACTTCTTTGGAGGAGGCCTTCACCCGAGGAGGGGTTCTTACAAATACAAAGTTAAATATTAGAATACTATGAATATTAGAAGCATTAATTATTACTAACAACCAGTACTATAAAATTAAAAATAAAGTTGAATTTTTTTAAAGTTAGTAGATTAGACATTACATAGTTATAGGATTTTGTGTATTCTTTATGTACTGCTTTTTTGTAAGAAATAATAAAGGCTTTTTTTTTATATTGGTGTCTAAACAATTATGTACGCCATTAATGGCAAAACATGTAGCTACGTAAATATTATATTATAATATTCTGTTTTAAGATCACATTGTTTATTATTTTGTTTGTATTATACTACTCATGTTTGAAAAAAATATCTTTATCTTTTCTTTATCCATATATGTATACTTACTTTACAAACGCTTGTTGATATAAGGAGATGTATGACCGGTCTATTACTACTTCAGCTTGCTAATTACTTCCTTTGAACATTGATAAGTGTAATTGATGATGTATCACCATCACCAAAACCACCATGGCCTAACAAAAGAATTTGATAACGACATGGCCTTATGTAAGTATAGTTCGCTTTGTGACTGTAAACTTCCGGATGTTATGATTGTTATGAGGTATGCCTTGAACACTTTTTAATTATGGCATCTGACATAGATACTTGAGCAAATCCTTTTGTTTGGTCATTTGTTTTGGATATAGATACGGCGAGTAGCGGAGAAAATTAATTAAATGACCTTATTCGAAAATCAAAATAACACGAAACTCTTGAACTATGTCAAGTCTGTTTACTCGTTCGTCATAATGCAAGACTGGTGATTGTTGTCAGATATTAGGGCTTTCGGCTGTTTTATGCTCAGTGGCTCTCCCATTTTAAGAAACTATAGTTTATTCAATCAAAGAATTGTGACTTATGTTTGAATGGATATTGGTGTAAGTATAAGGATTTTCTAAAAATTATGTGGCAATAATTTTTAGTAGTTAACACAACAGATCAAATTCTTTGTAAACAAACGAAGTAACTAACGAACCTAATTTAGCGATTTATAAGATTTATCTATAGTTTTGTTATAAAACGAGCCACGGTGGCTTTAAATCTTTAATCAATCGGTCCCCAGCTATGTTTAAGCGATTAGTACCATATACAATATTCTGTTTGAGGACTTTATTATTGTCAGAGCTATTATCTATTCAGCGCTATTATTAAAGTAGAATACCTGTGTTGTCTTGTAAGGAACGACTGAGTGGTGGTGCCGGCGGCGTGGCTGCGTGCTCCCCGCCGTACAGACCACCAAACTCCTCCGCAGACGAAGACGACGCGTTGCTGCACTTGCGCCCCTTGTCCGGCGTGTACTTGCTCTCGCCGCCCGAAGGCAGGAACTTGGCATCCTGCTGGTGTTCGTCCAGCAGACCTGGCACACCGAGCAACCCACCAACCAGGTTTGGTCGCAACTCCTCCATGATCTTGGCTCCTTGGCCACATCCGCCACCGCCGCTGAAGTTGAGCTGGCGGCTGAAGAAGGCTGGGAATATGTTGAATTGCTGCGGGTCCGGCAGCGCGGTGAGTGGCGGCGCGGGCGGCTCAGTGGCCCCCGCGCACGCCGTGCTCTTGAACTCCACCGTGCTGTGGCCGGAGCGCTGGCTGAGCGACCAGCGCGGCTCTCCCGCGCTCCTGTGCTCGTGCTCCGTGCCGTCGCCGTCGCCGTCGGCTCGGCCCCGACGCTCACTGACTAACCACATTATAGTGACGTCGCACGTCGCGCCGCACCGACCATGCCGCCCCGCGCGTTAATTGTTCGCGACTGCGCGAGAGGAACTCACGTCGCCGCCCACGGGCGAGACAGAAACGGCCTGCTCCCATACCCCCATAATCGATGTAAAATCTTTATAGGGATGCTGCGTCTCATTCATCCGCGGCGGGTTGCGAGTGCCGGTATGGGCGGGCCGATGGGGCGGCTGCGGGCGCGCGCTCTGATTGGCGGGTGGCGCCGGGCGGCCGCCCCTCGCCTCGCACCGCTCCGGGCCAGATACGCTTTTCTTTGTTTTATTGTCCCCACGGCTCCTCGTCGATCTTGCGTTTAAAGTTTATGCATTGCACTATGTTTTGTTTCACAAAACGCAAAATCATGTATGGAAGTTCTTGCGGTAAAACGTGAAACAGAGAGGGTGGATGCTTTTAATGTAGCCAGTGCTTTGTGACGGTGATTGTGTCTGTATGACAGGCAGTGCCGGCTGTAACTACGAATGCAATAGCAAATCTTTGTTAAATTTTAAACATGATTATGTACGTAGAGTAGGTACGTCTGTCTGTATGCATTCGTTGAGAGTTCAAAACTCTTATGTCACGACATTTTGATCAAATACTTTCAGTCCATCAAGTATTCAAGTCTCATAATAATCTCAATGCTGTTTGTCAAATGAATATCTTGTTTAATAAATACTTATTTACTAAGATTATTTACACATCACTATGACACAGTATGGTATGGTGCTTTAACTATACAAAAAAGCTAAAGCGTTTCAATTTAAACTATTAATTACCTTTCAATATAAACAATCAATTATTATCATGATTATCATTAAATAATAATAATTATTATGATGATTTGATATGATGATATTTTGATGATATTTACTTACTTTAATAATAAATATTTCCTAAATGACTTTTAGGTACCAGAGTACCCAAAGGTCATTTAGGATCTAAAAAAAATATAGGTAGACCTATATTTTTTTTATTTCATAACTAAGTTTTCGAAATTTTCACAAAGAAATAAATTTTCTAATTAAAGAAAATTTCTAGTGAAAGAAAAATTCGATCTCAGGCAGGGTTTGAACCTGCGTCCCTCTGGTTAAGTACACCAGACGCTTTACCAACTAAGCTACCGAGACCACTGCCTGTGATGTCGAATTTCTCTTCCACCTTCTACGTCTTGAGGCGACGTCGGCACCATCTATTGAAGACATTACTATGTCTTTCAATATTTAATGCTAAAAAATAATAAAAAATAAGCATAAGTTTTCGAAGTTAGATTGCCTCATTAGTCTGGTGGTCTCAAGCGCGACTACTACGTTAAAGGTCCTGGGTTCGATTCGAGCAACGTGTTACTGGGTTTTTATAAAATTCTGTAGGTAACAGCTCGGAGTTCAGTAGCAGTTCGTAGTTTCGGTTTGTGTCCGATTAATGGCAAAAGGCTCGCCCTCTAAGTACACCTTCGCCTAACCCTTCACGGAAAAGATGAGGCGTGATGGTATATTTAGTCTTAACATCAGGTTTCAATTTACTTATACATATTACAATTAATTCCTTTAAAAACTTTACCCCAAAACCAACATTTTAAGGGTTTTAGAAAATACAATGTTATCTACTTATCTCGAAAACTTGAACAAGTATGTAAAAAATACTGAATTACAAACAACCCTTTGCATACCACCCCACAAGTCATGAATATCATTACCGGTATCAAGTTTGCCAGATTCATTACCAGATGAAAGATATCTGTAGTAATAATTGATATTCAATTTCAGTGAGGTCTCACTGCTCAGTGATTAATAAGTATTCGATAAAATGATTTCGTAGATTCGAATTATATAAATATAAAATTGCATTATATGGTAACATTTTGCATAGGATAGGTACCTATGTTTATGAAAAATGAGATAGCTGCTAAGACTAATAAACATATTTACTATATAAACTGAGTTTTTATGTAGGTACTTAATTTATTTAGTTGTGCCGTCCATATGAAATAAAAACACTGGCCAAGTGCGAGTCGGACTCGCGCACGAAGGGTTCCGTACCATTATCTATAAAAACGGCAAAACATCATGTCTATTGTATGGGAGCCCCACTTAAATAGTTATTTTTTCTGTTTTTTAGAATATATGTTTCTATAGTGGCAACAGAAATACCCTCATCTTCTGTGAAATTTTCAATTGTCTAACTATCACGGTTCATGAGATATAGCCTGGTGACAGACGGACAGACAGACAGACAGACTGAAGGACAGCGGAGTCTTAGTAATAGGGTACGGCACCCTACGGTACGGAACCCTACAAATCAGCTGTGTCACATTTTTATCGGGTAAATACTTAATGCATTTGTTTTTTCATATAATATCAAAATGCATTCATTCATTCTATGAAGTTTCAGTAGCAGCTCGGAGTCTGAGTTTTTGGCCGGTTAATGGCAATAGGGTCGTCCTCTAACCTACATTAGACCTAAATATACCAAAATGTGTACAGAAGTAGGTACACTTCTGCCTAACCTTTTGGGGAATGTATGTTGTGTTATACCTATCTTAGTGACAGTTTTTTATCCTACTCCTACTAATATTATAAATGTGAAAGTTTGTGAGGATGGATGGATGGATGGATGGATGTTTGTTACTCTTTCACGCAAAAACTACTGAACGGATTTTTATGAAACTTTACAGTATTATTGTTTATACATCAGAATAACATATAGGCTTTAAATTGTTATAATTTGGGAAATTCCCACGGGATTGGGGAAAAACTATTCCACGCGGATGAAGTCGCGGGCAAAAGCTAGTTATGATATGAACTTCACTGAGTATAGACATTTTTTTTTAAATAAATTGTTTATTGCCTCATAATCCTGCACGTATCACAATCAGAAGTACACTTTTAACCTTCTTATCCATGCACTTCGAACATCGCTATCTATCTGTAAGTATTCAGATTAAACCAAAGACCACAATCATATACTTGGTTTAAATTGTTTATAGTTTGACTAGTGATATTATCAATTATTATTTACGCTAGCAATTAAAACTATACTTATTTATTTGGGTTTCATTGAAAGTTTAAAGTAAGGACTTTTTACTGATTATAAGTTTTGATTGTAAAATAGATATACTTATTTACGAGTAGGTATATACATATCTGATCTATATCTTCAAAACTAATAGATTGTCGTGGTGATTCTAAACAATCTAATAAAAATTGCATTTATTTTGCTTTGCTTGCCTTGTTTTGATTACATTCATAATTTTCAAAAGAAAGGTTTTTTCGTTTAAATAAATAATTTCTGCCCCTAATTACCTATTTTGGCGGAAGACGCAACAAAATAGAATTCGTCTTACACTAAAGGGAAGTTTTCGTTGAGTAAGTAGGGGGAGAAGTGAAACGTCTTAGAACTTTATTAGTAGTTTTAATTGATTCCCCACTCCTTGAAGTAAGACTTGGAAGCTTTGGCTAAGTTCGTGGATATACGCTTGTATAACATTGCCGTATGTATTTACTTAACGGTAAAGTATACAGGATCGTGTAAGCAGGTACGTATAATTAAGTTTTTTTTTGTTTTGTTTGTTTATATCTAATCTAAGAAAATAGAAAATAATGCATTGTAATGTGGTAATAGGTATCTATATATCTATTAATAAGTGAACAAAAAATGTTGTGCATCTTAAGCACATTGCGTGCACGGAGGTTTGGAATTAAATTGAGAAGAAGTGTAGATAAAATATTGCGGTCGAATTTCGACTACCGTGCGATTTGTTCTAGTTTGATTCAAAATTAAGTACTTACCTACATAAATATAGTGTAACATGCACATGGGTAGGTATACGAACACCTATGACAATCGTGTTGATCTCGCATTGTATAGGTTTTTAGGACAAGCAGAGGTCAACTAATATAGGCACTCATAGAATGTCCTGTCCATGAATAATGCTTGATTCATCCAAATAAGCCATTCTATCCCAGACAAACTGAGGGCGTGCTTATGACATGTTAATGCGATTTTTTTAGCTTGCAAGAGAGGGATAGCACTATTAACTTGTAGAGCAGCATCACTGTCTCACAACCTAAAAATCGGTTAGTCCCGCTATGACCTAGTTCCGCTATGCTCGACTCATAAAAGCGAGCCTAGGGGGACTAAAAATCACCGAAAAAGGATGGTTAAAACGTAGTGGCGCGGCCTCAGATGACAATCGGTGGCTTTGTGTACAATAGTGATCATCAGTATCTGATTGGATTGGAGTCAATGAGGAAGAAAAGAATAGGACGATGACTCTTTTGAATTTTATCAGGGCTGACCTTCCCTGTAGATAAGCGCTATCATTCCATACCTCTGTTAAGTCAATCTCATTATAAGGAGTATTTTCAGAATCAATAGTCTGACAGTTAACCCAGTTAAACCAGTTGTTATTGGGCGCTATCTCATTAATATTCTCTATGAGATAAAACCGTCAAAATATAGCAGATTGAAAGAATACATAAATAAAATATCGTTTTCGATTCTTTTCTTACTCTGAATACCTGTATAAGTACAGTAAAGTTAGTTAGTTATAAACAGTTTTAATATTAAAAACAAAAATTAAAAACTTACAAAAAGAGTTTATGCGACCCTGCCAGGATTCGAACCTGGAATCTTCTGATCCGTAGTCAGACGCGTTATCCGTTGCGCCACAGGGCCAGATATTAAAAAGCTTAAAATATATAAACCTAATCTATTTAAGTTCTTACGTTGGGTTAAAAAACACAAATGTTTACTACTCTTCTTGCCTTGGTATAATTATATTGAAGCTACGCAAGGTAGGAATGTACAAATATACCGCCCGCAGATATTTTAGCAATTTCAACTAAGATATTATAATAATACTAGCGGAACCGACAGCCGCTGTCCTGCATGATATTCAAAAAAATTAAAATACCGACTGTAGCGCCATCTGCCGGGCTGCTTTGTAAATCTTAACCATCCAGGGCGTAACCCAAACGCATGCAAAAAATTCATTCAAATCGGTCCAGTCGTTTAGGAGGAGTTCAGTGACATACACACGTACAGTAGAATTATATACAGGGTGGAAGGGACATCGACACACATCCGCTTACCACGAATTCAGTAAGTACATGATTCTGGAACCTCTTGCGTTGATATTTTTCATCGGTTATAAAAAATACTACTTTTTCATACAAATGTGCAATACCTACACGGTCAAAATGTAAGGAACAGCTGATTTTTTTTTCATAACCGATGAAAAATAACACGCAAGGGGGTCCAGAATCATGTACTGAATTCGTGGTAAGCGGATGTGCGTCGATGACCCTTCTACACGGTATATAAAGATGAGTAGGTTGGTTCTTACTTTAGTATATTAGTAAGTAATTATAGGTACTGATAGAAGAAACTATTTATTTAAAAACGAATCCCTATTTTCCTTGGTTTCGCCATAACTTGTAAACGATTTTACCAATTTCATTCATCTTTTTTTTAACATAACATACCATCACGCGTGTCTGCCTAACCCGAAGGGTTAGGCAGAGGTGTACTAATGTACGCCCACATTTCGCTGGTATGTTTAGATCCCATGTAATTGGGGGCGAGCCTATTGCCATTACCCGGGCCATGTCATTCAGACTCCGAGCTGCTACTGAGAATTTCATAGAAAAACCTAATAACATTTGGGAGGTCCTGGGTTCGATCCCCAGGTGAGTACCTGGGGATCGAACCCAGGACCTCTAGCGTAGCAGTCGCACTTGGGACCACTAGTCTAATAAGGCAGTCATAACAGTCTGAATAGGCAACTGGCATAGCTTTTTTAAAGTTTAATTTAAACTTTTTAAAACGGCGTAGCAATGAAATAATAAATACAGACCCCTGTACATGTTATACTTAGTTCTTAACCTTCGAGCAACACCGTGTTGCTCGAAGATTTTAACATAAGAGGTTAATAGTTTTATGTTAATAAACTTATGTATTTGTTTATGCGACGAAGAAAACTATAGGTACCTATTATTTATAACATATACCTACATTATAAAAACGTAACGTACCATCACGCCTGTATTTCCCGAAGGGTTTGGCAGCAGTGTAATACCCAATGTACATACATCCACAGTTCGATGGTAAGTGTATTTATGTCTCATTTAAGTAATAAGGGCCGAGCCTGTTGCCATTAACCGGCAACAAATCCAAACTCCGAGCTGCTATTGAGAATTTCATCAAAAATAA
Organism: Subacronicta megacephala; assembly: GCA_958496365.1. NCBI lineage: Eukaryota > Metazoa > Arthropoda > Insecta > Lepidoptera > Noctuidae > Subacronicta > Subacronicta megacephala. The sequence continues at coordinate 9,793,709 of OY292525.1, forward strand.
CACTGCTCGACCTGGGTATTGAAGACCTCTACCGTGCGTTCTCAGTCGTGCTTAGAACTACTAGGCTAATGGGGTGCAAAAAATATTGGCATAGTTTTTACTTATCGTCTGAAAAAAAATATTGAAACCTACTTAGGTAACTTACTTGTATCTTATATTTTAATATTCTTACCTTTATTTTAGTGAAGAAAAAATACGACTGTGGGCAGGATTCGAACCTACGTCTTCTGACGTCTTCAGACGCTATGACCGCTAAGTCACCGCGAGTCCCACCCGCGCCAGGTCGAAATGTTCCTTCACATTTTTTAAATTACGTCTTTCAGGTGACGTCGAAACAACTGTATAATCTTAGCATGGAAAATGCCTAAAAAATACAAAAAGAATCTTATCTTACTTATAGGTATGTAAAACTTCTATTAAGGTTTTTAGAACTACTTACATGTTATGTCTTGTCTGTTCATGCCTATTTCGTCGGAACATAATTACCATATAGCTATAGGAAATTTATACGACGTTTTTTTTGAAAAAATATGTGACATTTGTTATGACCATGTGTCAGCCCCGCCTACTCCCGCCCCCGCTCTTACTATAATACTATGTAATATACGCTACAAATAAAAATATCTCATTGTCAGAGCAGGGAGACTGAAGGCAAATTGCATAGCTTTAATGTTAGCTTATTGGTTGCACGTGGCACAGTGTAGGATTCATTTTATTACTTATGTTGGTTAAACATACCTACGATATGTTGTCAAAAAAAGTTGAAGATGCGGCTTATTAATTTAATATCTATACGGATACTGATATATTTCACTGTATCCGGTTGAAATTCACATACTTAAGTAGCAGAAAATATAATAATCACCACTAATTATACAATATTATGGTGTATACTTTATTCTCAATAGTTTTAGTTGAGCTTATAATGTTGTATTGGGATTACTTTTTTATACAGTAAAGAAATGGATTAAAAAAATGGCCAGGGATGATGAAGCCATCGACATCGATATAATATCATATTTTACCGATCGATAAACCATTGTAAATGCCTAGCCGACAATTTATTCGTTCGTTAATATCCATTTTCCTAATTCCGAAAAGCGTTCAAATATGAGACATTCATAAGGAATCAATTCATATTTAGAATTTGTAGCAGATCTTCAGCAATTTTCTTATATGATCCAATTTATGATTCATGGAAAACAGATTATTTTGCCACGCAGGGTATTGTAATATAAGTTCTTCATAAAATTCTTTCACAGCGTTGCACTTCGTGGGCCCAGAGGCGTGAAATTTTGCACAAGGTTTCCAATTATAACGTAGGTGAGCATTGAGACGGGATTTTGGGAAATTCCCCCAGGATAAGGGAAACCGAGTTTATGGTGGGTAAACAGCATGTAGGAAATAAAGTACATGCTGATAATCCATAATTCCTAATATTCCACAATAATAGAGAAACAAAAGGGGTTTTCCTGTTTTTCCGTGATGAACAAGAAAACAACAATAAATCGCAACAACGTGAGTTAAATATCTTCCGCTAATTTAACGCTAATAAACAATTTTGACGGGTGATATTTTATATCGAAGTAGTGAAAATATAGTGGAAATAAATTCCGCTTGGTCGCCGACGACGACATGACAGTTTCCTGTGGCTCGGAGCCGCGGCTTCCGCTGGCATGTCCGACGGACCACCGAGACGTAGAAATACAACTTCATATAACCTAAGTTGGTTGTACTTGCACGTCGTAATTCTGGTAGTCTGTCGTTTTGAGTTTGAAAAATAAAGCGAATTTACTGCTATTTTGTAAAACTGATACGATTACGAAAAAAAAACCGGCCAAGTGCGAGTTGGACTCGCGAACGGAGGGTTCCGTACCATTACGATTTATGACGTATTAAAAAAAAACTATTTACTGGATCTCGTCCAAACCAATTTTCGGTGGAAGTTTACATGGTCTTCATCATATATATTTTTTATTTTTATCGTTTTCTTATTTTAGAAGTTACAGGGGGGGGGGGGGACACACATTTTACCACTTTGGTAGTGTTTCCTGCGCAAACTATACAGTTTAGAGAAAAATAATATTAGAAACCTCCTCTAGTTCCAAGTATGGGGAACCCCCAAAATTTATTGTTTTTTTTCTATTTTTGTGTGAAAATCTTAACCTCTCCCACGATTAGAATGCAACCTATGCAAAAATGTGCAGTATGCAGGTGCATCTATGATTATATTTGCCATCCTTTTCGTTTCCCTACAATTTTTGCAAATTAGAGCAGGAAAAATATAGTTTTACGAATTTCCATGATAAAAAAAATCGAAATTTTTTTTGCACACTTAGTGTGCAAACTACATTTACCGGGTTAATGCGGTTCATAGAATACATCTACTTACCAAGTTTCAACAGCATAGTTCTTATTAGTTTCGGAAAAAAAGGCTGTGACACGATCGGACAGACAGACATGACGAATCTATAAGGGTTCCGTTTTTGCCATTTGGCTACGGAACCCTAAAAACAGTGAATTTTAAAGAGGCAAGAACGGGATTTTATAATGAGCCGCATCACAAGAAAAGCTATTAAAACCAAATTATTGTAATAACTGTTAACCTACATTTCGCACGATGTCATAAAAAGCTCCTATTGTAGCACTAAGTACTTATGCTGCAGCAAGCATGCAAGCTTCAGAGATGATTTGAATTGGTATGTCAGAAGTACTGTGAGAGGAATTTATGAAAGTGTTGTTAGCCTTTTTTGTTAATTTCCTACAGTTTATATATATTAGTTACTTTAATTGGTTAAAAGACCGTTGTAATTAATTAAATAAATAAATAAATAAATAAATGATTTTCAGACAGGTCTTCCTGGTGAGGGTTCTACATACCATTAACCATCGACAACTAGCAACAAGTGATCGTTGATGTTACTTATATGGCTGTAAAACCGTAAACCTGATGTTCTTTATTTGAATTGAATGGGCTTATTAATTAACGTATGACGTAATTACGTGACGTTTGACGTTTAACCAATTTTGGGAGTAGGTACTCGCATAAAATACGTCCCCCATTTTACTCTAAGCTAACACTAGCCTGAGATAGGAGGGGGCGCTGCGTTACGGGTCTACTTAAGTTGGGGAGGGAGAAGTAATTGCTCGAGATGATGTTTAATAAGTTTTTAATGGCTGTGACGGTGCGGACCCCGCCGTTTAACCATGCCCGAATACATCAATTTTTAGAACTAGCTTTACTAGACCCCCCGCCCTGCTCTCTGCTTACCATTTCACAGGCGACGACAGGGGGAAAAGGGGAGTTCCAAAGGTCAATTTAAACTAGACACACGATTTATCTGTCGTTTGAAGAAACGTTTCAATTTTACTTTATAATGTACCCCTTTAACTTTTCGATTTGTCTTCTGCAAATTATTGATGCTTGTGCTTTTTGTAAGAGAGATTGCTTTTATTAAGGGCGTACAGTTTTACATAATACATTCTTTACTCGTATTTCATTGAAGGATTGGCAACATGTTTGATATTTATATATCATAGATATCATGATCATCCACAACCATTATTATCTCACCACTAAGTAAGGCATCCGATAAAAATATGGAGGTACAAAAAGATTTTTTTATTATTTTACAATGTGAAACTGAAGATGTTATAGAAAAAAATATGGACATAAAATGTAAGTATATATTTATAGGACACCCTTTTATTACGAAGGGACCGAAATTTACCAACGACTGAGTGTAGGCGACCCTTGAAAGGGGGGCCTTCACTTGCCCTGGAACCTGGAGTGCAAAAAGAGATAGAAACATCGTGTGTAAAGCGCTTGAAAGCATACCCTTTTCGGTCGCCACACCACGAAACGTTTGAGAGGTAATTTTATAATTCATCCTTTTTGGACCATTTTCACTGATTAATAATTTATTTAACGATCCAGATTTGTTAGGCAGGTCAATTAGGGTAATGAATTATTTCCATCAAGCGCATTTATTTTTAACGTTTACCATCCCTCTTAAACTAAAGGCGTGATACTAATGTACCTATATTGCGTGATGTATTGTGTTTTAACAATAAAAGTAACAAGTAACTATTATGCTAATTGTGGTTTTGTTTTGTTATGTGAAGAATGGGTGTAAAAAACTCATTGAATGCGAACAAGTCAATTGTTTGCAAAAATATTTTGACAGCAAAATTCTAAGTTACCCCGCTGTCAAAATTGCCGCCTAATTTGGCGCGCGCGCTCGTTTACGCCCACTGTTAATTTGAAATTAGAACTCTTTAACTTTTTTATTGTAGCCACGTGGCTTGGACTGATGCCTTTGTGTTCCGATATTTTTTGAACAAGAATTTTATGTTGTGAATATCTTTATAAATTTTTTTGGCACTAGGTATGTACGGTAGTTGGGTTTTGATATTTATACATTTGGTAGTAAAATCTTTAGTGTATCTGTTAGTTCTAAGTTAATCCCTGTTCGGCAACTTCGATGTTTGATTTTTGTACAGCTTAGAACAACCACGTGGAAAAGAATTTCTACAAATTAAAATACGTAAAACAGGTACCACTTTAGGTATGAGAGATAAAAATGTATTGTTTTTCATTTTGTTATGTCAGTATAGTGTACTTCTTTATAAAAAGAAAATGAAAATGTTATATCTGTCTATCACTATTATATGGTATCTAGCAAGCAACCGTCAAATAACCTAAAAACTTTCATGTAAGTAATTCACCTCTGAAAATACAACCTTAATTTCGAGTAAAGAGTTTTTATGCAGACTCAAACGGCGACTGGCTGGTCGAGATTTTTTTATTTGTTTGTACCTAGTTATTTTCCGCGGCAAAACGGCTCCATATTCGTTTTAGTCGTTGGCAGTACACGAACGACATCAAACGAACGAGCGGCAGTCTTAAAAGCTCACCAATTAGGGGCTAAAAGCACCTTCGAGCCCAGCTTGCTTGGAGGCTCGCGTGGTTTCGTTCCCTCATCAATTTTGTACGGTGCTCTCTGGTAACTTAAAAAGTAAAAACTTTACATTTTGTTTAGAAAAAAAGACATGTGAGAGATCTACCTAAGCTGAGGCGTTTTTTTCTGAAAACCCACCTTTGAGGTTGAGTTTAATTTTTATCTTTTTTATGCTTAGATTTAGTATTCCAAGAAAGATTACTAAAAGCAGATTTCTCTTTGGATTTCTAACAATATATCCTTACATTTTACGGTCAAAATCTGGACTGACTTTTAAACATAATGTCACATTGTTTAAATTATTTATTATTAATTATGATACCTTGCAGACATTATAATACCATAAATGTAACGGATTTTCAAAAACAAATGATTATTGTTAAGCGTGTTAAATTTAGTTACATTCTACCACATTTTACCGTGTCTAGTGATGCAATCGAATGTATTCGCTGCAATCATTTTAAACAATCACATTAAATCGGTATCGGAAAATGGCATCCACTCTAATATCAATAAAATATAAATTAAACAGTCTTTAATCTTTATTTAAAAGTTCTAAGCGCGACTGCTACGCTATAAGTCGATTCCTAGGTCGAGGAAAGAGTTATTGGTTTTTCTATGAAATCCTCTCTATGAGTAGCAGATCGGAGTTTGGACTTCTGTCCAGTTAATGGCAATAGGCTCGCCCTCTATTACATTTACGTCGATCCTAAACATACCGGCGAACTAAGGAACGAACTGAAGGGTAAGGCATCTCAGCGTTACCTACCCTTCGGAGAATACAGGCGTAATGGTAGGTATGTGTGTGTAACACAGGATTCATCAAATATAATTATGATTAATTTTAAATTATTATTTTCTTTTGCTTTTACTTACTTAGGTATTCTTAGATATTCGTATGTATAATTCAGAAAAAAAAGTATATTCACAAATCAAATTGTGTCTCGATGCTAGTAAAAATATATTTTTCTTTCGCATCTCGTAATTGTATTAGAAGGCGCTTGGTACGCATTCTATGTAAAAATATTGTACATTTTACGAGTCAAAGAATTTCCTTATATCTGCTTAAACAAATTAGGTACTCGGAGATTTTTCTCAAGAACATTATAAAGGCACGTGTACCCTTATTCATGTTGTTTTCGTCGCAAAGAGGCTTAAAACAAAAAGATGGCGAATCTGAGAGCCACAAGCAAACCTTAAAAACTTTCCGACATGAAAGTTTAAAAGTGATCCGGGTAGGAGGGCAGGGTGGCAGGGAGGGCGGTTGCCTAGCAACGCCGCCCATACCCGCCCTACGCCGCAAATCTCCGTTTGATACAGAAAACCGAAAATTTATTGTTCGTAGCATAGAGATTTATGGTTTCAGGATATGTAGAATATTTATTCATACGTTTATTGTTAAATCACTTATATAACTAGTGATTTAACAATAAACATATAAAGTTAGATATAATGACTTATTTTATTTAATGCAAAGATTAAAAATCTGTCTATACTTAAGCAAAAAACAATTGCCGCATGTATGATCGATTAGGCTGACTTTTTTTTTGAAGTATTCGTAGTTGTCAGGTCAGGGTTTGTATGACAGATTGTTTTAAAATCCATTGGAGAAATCGGATACGACAATTTATGTAGTTCAAGTGTGGAATCAAATTGAGGCATATTACGATAACAATTTTGTATGCCTTCTGGCAGAATATAGTATGGGACTAAAATGTCTTGTTACATCTGTATAGGTACTATCTGTATCCTTTGTTCACAAAATAAATTAATTTTGTATCCAAATTCCTTGAACTCTTGCACTTGCTTGCACTGCACTGATCCCTTGAACTTGATATCTCCATTCACTGACGCCCGTACCGAACGATGGTAATCGAAAAAAAAGATTTTGAATTGTGTCTACAATGGAAGAGGTGGTGGAAGTTCCTACATCTCGCACTAAGCGTTTTGCCTTGACATTTATATTACGTACTATTGTGGAATATACTGCTCTATTGTGGAACTCGCTGTCGGAGTATTTGTTCCCCGAGACATACAATTTGGGTGTTTCCAAGGCGAGAGTTAATGGGTTTCTTCTAGGCAAGCGCGTTTCATCAAGCAAGTTGTGGTCAAGCGCCAGCCTATCTGTGATAAAAAAATATCAGACGACGTGATAAAAGAAGATTTCCTGCCTTGCCTTTTCATTTAATTATTACAGTTTAATTTAAATTTTGGTTTTTAACCTTCTCTACTGTTTACTGTAAGGCGGAGCGGGTTTTCGATCACTACGATAAACAGTTGCTACTTTTAATAATAGCTTGTATATCTATACTAACAAAGGTGACGAGTTTGTTTGTTTGAACTCGCTAGTCTCGGGAACTTGAGATTAGAGCAAAATTCTTTGGTGCGTCAAGAATTTGACGAAGGTTTTAGTATAGGCTATTTAACATTAACTTATAAGCCGGTGAAACCGCGGGACACAGTTAGTATTATATCTGCTGGGAAAATGGGTAAGGCGGCAACTGTACGAAGTGTTAACAGTTAATTAAAATATCGCCTTGTACTGTAGATATAGTCCAGTAGCAATTTATTTGGCATGTAGATTAATAATGTATCGTTAATTGTAGCTTTATTTCTAAGGCCCGTGATAATTTATAACAGTATTTATGTTAGTGTTTTTGTTAACCTAGGATTGAATTAGAATATGAAGGCAAATTTCGACCTGATGGGTGGGACTCGCGGTAGCTTAGTTTTTTCCTTTACTGAAATAACTAATCTAGGTTTTTTTAACTCTGTTATTAACTGACTGTATCTTCGCATTGATTTGATTCTGATGATTGCGTGGTCTAAAAGAGCAGAGAGCCTTCTTATAGTTTTTTTTATTATTATTTGCTAATAGGGTTGCTTATTAATCAGTCGTAGTGAAGACCGTAGAGTCGTATTGGTAGGGGGAGGAACAATTCCTCCATCCCGGATACAAGTATCAATGAGGTAGGTATTCCATACTACATTACTTTTCACACCGACTCCTCCTGATCATGGCCTGTTGCGTTTGAAGTTGATCAGTTAATAATTCACTAAGAATGTTAGAGATGAATATTATTAAACTTACTTCTAATGATGTAGGTATTCATTTAGGAAAAAAATATCTTAATATTTATTGATGTGTTTTCATAAATATGGCGTTATTAGAATTTGTTTGAAAAGTGTTTTTATTGGACTGTCCTCTTTATCCACTCTACTAAACTGTTCATCTACGCTAGTAAGACGCTTAATTCGTCTCAATTTGCGTCACACACGCTCGAGACAAAAGGAACTCTACGAGAGAAGTCAATTAGCATGCAAATGTAAGAAAACGACCATTAGGGAGGCCTTCGAGAACACGCAGCTCGCTCATGTATTGATCATACAATCCCTCACACGCTTACATACGCCCGTCTCTTTTTAACTTCCCACAACAGATCGCTATAAACATAAACATTTTCATACTGAAAAGCCTTCTATTGAATCTCCTTCCAAACAATTAACATCTTCACCAATATAAAGATATGGCTCAAATTCGAAGACCAGGACAGATGGGAAGTTAGGACGTTTCACTCGTAAATAAAAGCCTTGTTGTGCCAGCAAATTCTGTTCCTATCTTTAAAGGAATAAAGATCTATTCCAAAGTGGAGTTAAGAGAAAATGAATCGTATATAGAAATTTTAAAGGTTTAATATTGACGGATGTAGAGATGAGTACGGTTTTGAGTTGTTGACAAGCGTCTATGGGGTATGTATGTTGTCAGCTAAGATAGGGGGTTGTAAACACCTTAATGAGTTGTGGATTATAGGTGTAGCTACTAAAATTATAGAATGTTTATTTATAGCGACGCTGGATTCCGAGGATTACCTTGGAATACAATTTCGCTAAAAATAATAGTTGGCGAGGAATATGACATTTTACATTACGTAACATACCATCACGCCTGTATTCCCGAAGGGTTAGGCAGAGGTGTACTTATGTATATCAGTCATAACAGTTTGCCGATATGTTAAGGTCCCATATAATAGAAGGCGAATCTTTTGACAATATTGTTCAATCTGCTGCCATCGAATGCTGAATGCAGGTTTCTTCATAAGCACCGACGCTTGTGCGCCCAATTCTTGGTCTCCATTGCAGGACTTTTCTTCCTTACCTATCGTCTCTCGTATATGTGACCTGCCGACTTCCAATTCTTTCTCGCGATTACTCTGGCTATGTCCGGTCAACTTGGTTACCCCATTAAGCGGGTACAAATCCAAACTTCGGAGTTTGGATAGAAACACCCAATCACATACTCGACCTGAGAATCGAACCCAAGACCTTCTACCATAGTAGTCGTGTTTAGGACTGCTGAAATTACTCGTGTAAAATCGCATTTAATTATAAACCAAACTCGACGAGGAACTACACGTCGTTGAAGACACAGAGATGGTACACCACTGTCAAAGCCGACGCATCCCGAGGACGAGGAATTAAACTGGGGGCCAACGCTAACATACTTGGGAAAAAGTAAAAAAAATATGATGTAATTCTAATTAATTCCTACATAAATTGAGCGATCTCATTTCGGATAAGAAATGTCAAGCAATTTGAGAATTTTCCTACTATTCTTAAAGAATTGGATAAAAAAGATCTTTTTAAAGAAAAATCGGCAGAAATGTATGAAAGCTGGTCTACCGATTAATATATAGCACAATTTTGTCATAAGATTGCTCTTTAAAGCACTACAATGAACTATAATAGTGCTTGAGAAAAAAAATGTGTTTTAAAGTTTCTCAAATCAGAGGTTTATAGTTAAAAATGATATCCGGCAAACATCATCGTATGGAAACTTATCCACTGGATGAATAAAGACCACCATATTATATTATTAAGCTATTTTAATGCACTACAATAGTTTTTAAGTCCACTCATTTCATTTTGTCCGATTCTCCTTTGAAATAATATTTTTGTTTATCAATGCGTTTTGCCATAAGTTAAAATAAAAGCAGTGAACTCAATTTAAAAACAATGGAACATTCCCCTATACTGAATTAAATTCTGTGATTTTCAATCTAGGACTTCAATATGAGAAAATGAAGAGGTTGTATAAATCGCCCCATCAAGACTCATAGCGACATCTTTCGGAGGGTGTGGAAAACAACACATCCCTCCAGGAATAAAAACTTGACATGCGCTTAATGGAACACCGTGCCAAGCAATAACGGTCTTAATAACGTTTATATTTAAAGTAGAATACAGGTTAAACCATTTGCGCGTGCGCTGTTAAATTGATTTTGACTGTCAGCCCTTTTGACAGATGCCTGAAGTTGTGGTAGAAAATAGTGATGTTATTTTGTTTTTTAAACCAAAATAAGTGAGAATCTCAGTGATGCAACAGACATGAAAGTAGAGGGTAAGAATTATTGATATGATAATAAACGAAATTAAGTGTAACTTTCCGTGTACTGCAATGAAGAGGTAACCTAAAAACTTATTTGCGATACCAAATAGGTTACAAATCTTGGAGTCTATATAGAGATTCCTCAAATTGGTATTTTGATGTTTAATATCATAATTAAGATTTATGTTATGAATCTTCTATCTATATAACGTCATTTAAATAATGGATAATAATGTTGCCCGCCAAACAAAGATCTCCGATACAGAGATCTTTAAAGGGTTGTAGATTGAGAGTAAATACTAAACTAAATACTAACTACGATTTTTAAGGAAATCCTTAAAAATCTTTGACTTCTTTTATTCTTGAGCTTTAAACACTACACCTGTGTGTTGTGTTTATTCCTTACATTCTATCCATCGCTCATAATATAAAAAAATTAGTACTTATCTAGTCTTGAATAAATTACAGTTGAGGTCGTAATTCTTACTGCCTTATTGTATCCTATGAATGCTTCATAGTTATAAATCAAATGCGAATGAAATAAAATTGTTTTTTTGATAAGCTTAATGCACTTATCGTCTAAGAGATCCCTATCTCGAACCACTTAATTAGTGCATAATGCCTCATTGTAACAAAACCAAAATGTAACCATTGCTCAGTCTTAAATAGAGGAATCTGTGACCCGTGGCGGGGGATCTGCAGTAATCGCATGGGATTAGGGTGTTATCAGACGATAATATAGCAGGACGGACCCCGCGAAGTACTCAGTGCATTTATAAATGTGATATACAGCATAGTTGAATGGCGAATAAAATGGTATCCAGTTGTGGACGAATATAGGCTGATGTATATGTAATGTTAGTGATTTTATCCACATAAAAAGAGGTAAACTTGGTACTTTGTAGGTGGTAGATAATTGTTCTGTACTGAGATTCTTTCAATGATGGAAAAATACACAATCTCAGCGTGGCATAGGCTGTTTGAAGATTCACAATCATGAACGAACTGGCGGCCGGAAGACCGTTGAAAACTTGTAGGGTATGAAGTAAAATCTCTTTGAACCTCAACGAAATTGATGTTGTCGCTTAACTCAAAATACCATTTTATGCAGAATTTTACGTCATGTTGTTCCTAGCAGTCCCTATTTTTTAATACTTTGCAACAAGTTCTATATTTGAGAGTTTAGTTGCATGGTTAAAATTTAATACATAAGGAATAAAATGTAATACACATTTTGTTCTTCATTCTATGTGCCCGTATGTCCCTGTCATCGTAGCACCGCTTGCTGCGGACACCCCGACATATGGACGGCGCACTTGTCGTCGCAAGCGCATAATTTGTCCCCCATTACGGCTTTATACTGCTCTATAATAAAGTGGGGTCCGATTAAAGGCCAGTCTCGTCTTTCTCTATACCAACTGTTCCGAAATCGAGGGGCTCAAATAAATTATGCATACGATACATTGAAAGTCTTTGTAATAGATTTTTTATCTAAAGGGTGACAACACCTGTTTCATTTTGTTTTAATATAACACATGTAAGAAGATGAAGTTGTCGTGAACTGTAATTTGAAATTTTGTTTAATGTTTCCGTGACTTATGTAAACAGGTCAGACATATTTATAACACTGAGCCTTTTATTAAGTATCGTCGTGTTTAAAACAAGTCATTTGACTTTATTAAGATTAGAGATTATTGCGTGAAAAGGTGTGTAATCGTATAGAAGAAGCATGAATGAAACAGAATAACTTTAGTATCATATAGCTAAAGAAAGTTTACTCAGTAGAGAAGAGTCCAAAAAGAAACTCCACGTTCAAAGAAAAAGAATAAACGTGAAATTAGTAAAATATTTTAATAATAAAAAATCTGAATCGGCGAATGCCAAACTACTTCATTACAATAAACCCACCATTTAAATATAAATCAACACGCAAATTCGAATACAGCTAATTTTAAACAGCAATCGCCGAAGCAAATATTCAATTTGACGTGCTTTTGAGTAGGCGATGACAAATGTAATGGGCAGGACTCTTGTGAAATGAGGTGTGAATATTGGGTCCCCGCGGGATGTCCGCAGACCGCATGGGGCATGGGGGCGCCCCAGCTGGCACCCTTCATGTTGCAAGTACAATGCAGTGCAAATTATAGACAGGTATTAAGTATTGTCGGTTCTGTGATTGTTGTAATATTTGTCCATGTTATTTCTCAATTGTTGAAGAATTGATGACGCGTGCCGATTGTTAGCGTTTACTATATCCGAGTTACGAAGGTCGTACAGATTTTATTTACTTAGACATTACGGGTGCTGTAGGCCGGTATCTTTATTCAATAACATATTTAAGTTTCTGATGAACTTGACGGATGAGTAAAATTTGCAATGAGTATTAGTACATTTGAATATGCATGAGTTGCGAGCAGCTAGGCTCAAAAAGCCAAATTAGATTTTCGTAGTAGAAAATTGCAGAGATGAAATGAATTGATTCCAAAGGAATTCTTCTTAAATAAAAGTAGAAGGCCGAAGTATGCCAAGGTTTGAGGAATTGACCTTTTTAATCCCTAGTGTACACTAGGGATTAAAAAGGTCAATTCCTCAAACCTTTGACGATTGACTTAAATCATCATTCATCATTTTAATCTTATATACCTATCTATGTTTTTATTCAATATCGAACTCTATTTCTCTTTCAGTATGTCTACTACTAATGCTAAATGCTGTGACATTTGGCATGCGTCGAGGACCTCACCATCCGCATGGCCAGACCCCGGTTGATCAGAAACATCACCACTACAAGCCACGAGGCTCAGAGTCATTAACTGGAGACGTGCAGCTGTTGCACGATACTAAGTAAGTGATGATTCTGTAACTCTAGCAATGACGAAATTCGGCAATCTAGATGCAAGGGGATGAGGTAACATATCTATACCACAAGCGTTAGCATCGGATTACTCACTTGAGGATGCGTGGCTATTGCACGGTAGAAAGCAAAGTAAATTATCTCTGGCTATTTGTTATGTCAGCATTTGCCAAGCCAAACTTCGGTTAATAATAAAGACCGTATCTATATGCACCGTACAAAGGGAGGAGATGGAGGATCACAAACGTTCCACAATAGTAATTAGTTTCTAAACCTGTATTCACAGAGAGACACTAAGGCATCACGGTCTGTTATTGGTAAATTCAATCAAACATAATATACATTATATTCTGATAGCAATGATTTGCCTAATGAATATAGTCATAAATAAAGTAAAGATCTTATGTACTCCTTACGTAGCAGAATGTTGTAGGAATGAGATAAAGGGTAAAGTTAATAATTTTATGTACAACCTGTAATAGATTAGAGTTGGTGGGCCAGATAGGTACTGATGATTATAATGACTGATTTGCACACACATCTCATGTGGCCTATAAAACTGGCAGGTAAATAGAGATACTTAATTTAACTTTAAGGGCTTCGGACTGTATTCTTGGTACACCATCTGTATTGTTTATTCTTAGTTGAATATAACCTCAGGGACATTTATCTTTCGTAAGCGCTGTCACTGTTACATAGCAAAGTATGTAATTATTACAATAGTGACGAGATGCGACGTCATGGTCTACAGTGTGGAACGCAAAGTGTGTTAACAAATATAAAACAAATATGATATTCAATCATTGTTCTTGTTACAGGCACATAGAAGAAGATACACATGTTTTAACAGCAGAAGCGTTATCAAAAATGACACCAGAAGAATTGGAGTTTCATTATTTCTCAGCTCACGATTTTGACAAAAATTCTATGTTAGATGGTCTAGAGTTATTAAAGGTAAGAAACATTGATTGATCTGAACCTATTCAGATTCAGATTTCGAATGCGTAAAATTTAATTAATGATGATGGTTTCCTCGTTCTAAACAATGAAACAAACGACCAGTAAAATGTCGTAATTTCTAATTTGTTTTCCAGGCAGTGTACCACACAATAGAGCATGAAGCTTCTGATCCTGATGCAGATTCTTCTATTGAGCCAGAAGCTAATGATTTCGAAGCTTATATTTGTAAGTGGAATACAACATATTTACAGAAACTATTCTTGCAAACTTTCTTTTGGATCATTCATGTTAATGCAACATGTCATATGCGCGCACCGGTTGTAATCACTATTCAGTACATTTTTGAAGGCTCTCACTAATAAAGTCAGTTCATGTCTTTCTAGAAGTAGTCTTTCTGCCGCAGAATTTAATTAAATTCCTTTTAAATAAGTTTTTGTTATATTTTCAGCTCTGGTGGACAGAACTTTAGAGTCCGATGATAAAGATGGGGATGGTTATGTTTCCTACGCAGAATATCGAGCAGCTCGAGCAAACAACGCTGCGGACCGTACTCCTAGAGTTCTTGCTGCCAATACACCTTAGTTTCTCAAAAAGTGATGTCATAGGAAAGACACCGTGGACAAGACAAATGAATATTCTTTTTAATTTATTTTATGTAAAAAAAAGGGATTTTCAATTTCGTAAGGAGTTTACAATAATGGACCTTCTTGAAATAGAGTGTGGCTTAGGACGGTGTTTGATAAGATTATAATAAGACTACGAATTTTGATATTTCATCACAATAATTAAGTCTCTATGTAATTTGTACATTTGTCTGTACATAAGTTTTCTGGTATTGTACCTACGATAGGAATATGTAACTAAAAAAAATAAACTACAATTTCTGGAAATTAAACAATATTATTCCGATTTAAATTATTTATATTATGACTACTTACTTTGACTAACTTAGATTAATAGTAATAGTCGAAAATAATTCACCGAAAGCTTTAACATCCATTTTTTGATATATTCAAATAGAAGCACTCGAATTGCATCAAATCAAGAAAACGCTAGACTTATAAGGTACAAGAGAATTTCACATATACATCGTTTTTATGATTAAATTAATTAATAATTATTAATATTATTTAGTACCCAATCATTCAGTCTAACTACATCATCAGTTCATTCTCCACAGCGGTAACGTGTATCGCAGTTCATCTCTGCCTCGCCCCATTCAGCTGCTTGCTTGATGCCCATCGCTACTTGTGCGTAGGGTTGCAGATCTGCGGTTTCCCTGTAATTTAAGAGTGAAGGACTCTTTATTTCTTCATTTATTTAAAGATTCAATGTCCGTACGTGTATTGGGTTTTTTAATTCCAATGTTTCAATGTTTGATCACATTTTCTTATTATTTTAGGCTTTGATTTAGAGGCCTACTACTATAAACTTTGTAATTGCAGTGTTGCCTACTCTGCTTTATGTCTTTCATCAAGGGAAAAGCAAGGGAACAAGTAAGTGTACAATTAATAATGACCGTACCCTTGCAACATCCTAGCACCTTGCAGTAGCAGCTCAGCTCCAGAAGAATACAGACCAGCTTGCTGAGGTCTCTGACACGATAGTAGGTACAAGCAGCTGTAGTCCTTCTTCTGTTGGCCGGCTAAGTAGCTCAGGTAAAGCAGGATCTCATCTTCGCTTATGTAGGTCACGTTTTTGTTATCTGTGTGAGGTTTAAAAGGAAATAAATACTAATGAAAAATACCAAAGATTGAAAAATGAATTTTGTGTGTGGCGAGATAATTCTTTTTTGGATTTCTTGGTTTGAACTAGGCTAGGACAAAAGGATAAGACAATTGTAGCTTAGTGGGCTGATTTGATGAAGGTGTACCTATTGTTATGGTCTTCAGCAAGGTAGATGTAGTATGTAAATACTTTCTGCTTTGGTGTCTTAATGTTTATTCATGGCTTTTTATGTGTATAACGTTAAGTCTCGTGCAGTCTCATTCTTCTGTCTTTCTTTAGTAAGTAAAACTAACTTAAAGACACCACGAGACTAGCATTTGAGTATTTGAACTTAAGAGTGTTGATGATTTAAGAAAAAATAGTGGCTTTATCGAGGGTATAACTCAAATGCATAAATATTATTCGTTGCTCCCTTAGTTGATAAAATAATACTAGTAAATATTTTTGCTAATGAATGAACTCAAAAGGAACTGAAGACACATTTAAAATTCCTAAATTGGCTTTCTCGCGATACGACAAAAATACCTTTTAGGATGAGTAGTAACAGTATTTAAAATAAAAGTTCGAGCTAACATTGTCCAGTTGCTTGATACAATTTGCTGGTCATTTGGCGGGTGGATGCTATGGAGATAATCCTGTGGCAATGGGATTACGTGCCGGACACGAAAAACCCATCGAGCACGACTATTGGATTAGAGACACGGTCAGTTTGTTTGTCTCGTGCCCTTGAAAGGTGGGTGGCAGATGGTTAGGATAGCTGTCTGCTGATTCATGATTTCCTGGTCATTACAGTGAATGATGGAATTTGTAAATGGTTTGTTTAGTGGGAACTGGCTAATGTGCTCGATGATAGAAAGGATAACAACACTTAATAAACCTTTATAGTGATTGACAGTAATATTGTCTAACTCAAAATTAACGACCCAATTTTATTTTCTGTTCTACTTATATCGAAAATTGCTATCGTCCTGCTATTTTTATAGGTTTCTAAGAGTCGCCATAAATAGTTGTAGGTATTTTAAATTAATATGCACAAAATAATTGCGATTGTGCCAAGTTTTTTTTTACCTTAAGTTTGGATAACAGTCTGTCACGTATAAAAGCATAATTATTAAAACTTAATTAATGGAAGGAAGTATCATAGTATATTATTGCTTTACCGTGTATTAAAAAGGAGTACTCACCGTCAAGACTCCTTCCGTAATAATGTCCGCCTTTCCATGCGCCGGCGCCGAAGAAGCCTGCTGCTAAGATCAACGCCTTCAGCACAATCAGGATCACCAGGTTTGTCAAGTTGAGACTTAGAACCTGCAAGAAAGTAAATATAACCTTTAAGTTACAATAAGTTTTTAAACTTAAATGGAATTTTTACTTAGCTTTGGGAAATAGGGAAGTAGATATAAAAAATGCCTTTTCTTACTGAAGTGTCTGAAAACAAATTTGATATGTTTTTAAAATCTCTCTTAAGTTTATCCAATTATCCCGATATTTTGCGACGTCTCCATTGTTTTAAGTAAGTAAGGAGTCCATATTATAGTGGAAAGTTTTTTATTTCAAATATCAATTTCTAATTTTCGCGTAATATTTAAATTCACTAGATACCTACTCGATGAAGTTTGAAGGATCTATTTACCGAAATAAATATCATTTATCATTTAACAGAGACTTTCTTTCTTAGATAATGCAGACGAAACAATAGAAAAGATAACATTTCATAAGAATACTTTCACAGGAACGGTAAAATTGGATAACGTCATTTCCTACCCTTTCTATGACTCATATTAAAAACATTTTACTTCGAAATGTAGCATACCTATTACTCATGCAACAAATGCGTGCAACTTTTAGAAGGAGTGCAGTAATTACCTGAGAAACGCAGTCAAAACCAACCTGACTGCTCCCTGTGGACCTGGAGATGAAGTCCTTCGCTATGCTCGTCACCACTTGTCCACCAGTACCACTGAGGAAGCTGCCGGCCGCATCCAGGAACGAAGATCGGCCATATGAGGCCGTGTCGTTACCACTGTCGAATCTTGCAATTGATTCCTGATCCACTGCTTCATCTTTGAATAGAATCGGAGGCTTATCACGTGGTAACACCGCATTGGTATCGTAACTTTTTTTTGGGTACATTTTCTTGGCATACTGCGGGGATGAGTAAGCTCCCGAATGTTCCGCGGATATAAGGGCGGCACTCAGTATTAACAAGAAGTAAATTGCAACCATTTTGCTTGGTGGTTGGCAGGCGACTGGGACCAGGTAGTGTCCGCAATAGCTTCTGATACTTTGAAGTGGTTTGTCCGTGTTCCGTTGTTTTATCTCTTCCCGGCTTCTTTTGTTTGCACGCACGATGACATCTCCTAATGGTCCTATTGTTGTTGTATTTTAGTGGCGAAATGGCATTTTTCAAATAAATCGAATGAATGGGTAAATGAGTATCATTGTACTTACTATTATCTTACAATATTATGTTGTTTGCAGTAACAGTATGCTTATATGAAGTTTTGGTTGTAAACATATTGTTAATGTATTAAATTATTAATCGATTTACTTATAATCCAAATCGCTGAACTTGACAACCCACCGAATAACCTAAATATTTAATTTTTGAGGAGGTAGATCTGCGTGTTATTAATAAACGGGATGGTGAAGATGTTCTTCAACACGAAATAGCACTCTCTTTTTCTTTACCAGTAACATACTTCTTCTGGACAATACTTTCCCATCTTGATTCCGAAACTGTCTAGTTTATGCCATGAGGTCCAAGCTATGCCACATCTTCACAGGAACTTAGTGCTTATGATGTTATTAGGAGCCAAAGATGATTATATAATTATTTACTAAAAGATTACCAACGAATGATGTTGGTGTATTCTAAGAAGATATTTTTGTTTTACATATTTATACGATGGACAAGAGATTGAATGATGAGAGCATGGCTAACAGGGATGAATGGAAGAAACGGACATGCTGCGCTGACCCCAAAGAAATTAGGAAAAGGGTAGGAAAATGACAGTCAGCGACTGATGGTACCTTCACTTAGAAACAAGTAAAAAACCCACAATAGTCCACAGAACTAGGCGACGATGTTAAACTTAGTGGAACATTTTGTTTACCTCGCCGACTGTCTGTTCCGGAATGCACACATTTGGGCCGCCGCCGTAACTGTTACATCACAATATGTCATGATGATGCTATTGACATCATTTTGGAGGAAAACAAGAATTCGATAAAGTTATCAAATGTCTTTATGGTCCTACAATTTTTTATAGCGCGTTATTACTTCTAGTGGTTGACGATATGTCATCTAGATATGTATCATCAACGATACAAATATTTCCCAAACACTGCTTATTAGAAAAGTTAAGTAGTTAGCAATAATTAACTTAAATTATAGTAACAGAGTTTGGGTTTGTGCCCGGTTTAAAGCTAATGGTTGGTCCCCTATTACATGGGACTTAAACATACCGGCACGGCGAACTGTGGGCGAACATTACTACACCTATGTCTAACTGCCTTCGAGGAAAACAGGCGTGATGGTATAAATAATTATAACGAAAACGAGTTGTGATATAATCAATTTAAATTAAATTTGTATGTTTTTTCGTGGTTTTAATATTTCCGTAGCCGTGTTGCTACGTCACCGTCGCCGCGTCGCGTCGCCGTCTTCATCATAGATAGTTCATACACTTTTTAACAGTTTCTGATAATTTCCACTGATAAAACTATGGTGGTACGATACAATAGTTAAACCATATTTATTTCTGTAAATATAGATCTTTTAAATACACTTTTACAATGTTTTAAAGTTAATATACAGTTACATAGTTATTAAAAAAATGGACTCAGCATTTTCTAACTCACGACCACTGAGAAGAAATAGCGAAAAATTAAGGTCTCATTTAAAGTCCAGACATAGTTGTAGCAATATATGAGTGTAACAATGCAGTCTAAGATTGATGTCTAAGATTGCCTTATGAAAAAGCCATAAGTAGTGGCTATGAGTTTGACCAGTTCCCGCTCATGACACGCGTACACGCATGAATCAGTGAGTGTGTAGCTCGATCTGTATCTAGGAGTCATAGAGTAGGTAAGAGGATAGTATATGTTCCATATGGTTAAATATTTTGATGGTTGCTTTCAATAAAATAGATAGAAAGTGAAACGAGCGTAACAATGCTTGCATGATCGTCATCTGTTTAGCTATGTATGACTATAGTGCGTATATAGAAAGATTACATACAATCATAACATGCCATTACGCCTGTATTACCCGAAGGGCTAAAGGTAGAGGTGTACTTAAATTGCACCACCACCCACAGTTAGCGGTATGTTTAGGTTCCATGTAGATAACAGGAGGCGAGCCTTTTGCCATTCTCCGGTGACACATATCCAAGATCCGAGCTGCCACTGAGAATTTCATATAAATCCCAATAACACTTGGGTCAATCTAGTCTTTTTTACCAGGCTCTACACGTTTACGAACCTTGTTTAGTTTTTTAATTCAATGTTTCAGTTTCAGAGGTTGAAAGTTCTCTTAATTATAAACTCCTTTGACCACTAGACCGATTAAAAAAATATAAGCTTTCATTGGGAACGATGAAATAAATAAAATAAAATAAATAATGCTTTTTTTTTTAACCCTTTATTCAGCGGTTGACTGTGGATCTAATATTAATAAGTTTCCCTAGAGCTTACAGGCGGACAGAAGTGTCTGGATACCATATAGGTATAGGGAGTCAGACAGTACGTAAGTACAAATTTTTGGTTTCGGGGGCACCTTCAAAAAGCGACCGGTCTTTGGGAATAAGACGGGTATCATAGGTATAAACCACCATCAGCACATAGGGGGGCACTGTGTCCTCTTAATAGACCGCTCCAAAACCCCCCTGTGCAACTCCTGTTGGGTCGAATCGCATACCATCACGTCTGTATTTCCCGAAAGGTTAGACAGGGGTGTACTAAAGTACACGTAACATTTAATGTAATAGGGGGGCGAGCCCATTGCCATTTACCGGGCACAAATCCAGACTCCGAGCTGCTACTTGGAATTTCATAGAAAAACCCAATAACACTTTGCTCGACCTGGGGATCGAACCTAGGACCTCTAGCGTAGCAGTCGCGCTTAGGACCACAAGACTAATGAGGCAAAACTAATTATTATAATATGTAAACTGACATTGACACTACACTGTTTTAGTAAAATTTCATGTTCATTTTTAACAAATTCCAAAC
Organism: Subacronicta megacephala; assembly: GCA_958496365.1. Lineage (NCBI taxonomy): Eukaryota > Metazoa > Arthropoda > Insecta > Lepidoptera > Noctuidae > Subacronicta > Subacronicta megacephala. The sequence goes on from OY292525.1 coordinate 9,814,833, forward strand.
GTCTGACATCTTGTGACTCTTGACCAAACCATTTCATACAACTCTTGTTGTTATAAATTGCTCTATATTCCATAGATGGCGCTTAATCTACGAGTTGTTCGGAGAAGTGGTGTTAATAGTAGTGGGGGCGTTCACCCACAGATGGCAATAGCTTCGTCTTTACATAGTTGAATATTTTTCAGATCTGAAAATGTTGAATTTTGTCCTAAATATATCATAAAATAAAATATTATAATTTTAATAATATAATATATTAATTTTTAGGTTAATGTATGGAGCAAAGTAGCTAGAAAATAAAAAATTTCTTATTTATACGTAGCTTACTCCCACAGTTGGCCCAACCCGGTATTCCAACCCCGATTCCTATACTCATCAGCCTATTATTATTGTTTTTTGGTAGGTAAGTAGGCACAACATACACATCCTATTGGATAAAATAGAATGCTATGCTCTCATGCATGCTGGCCGAAGTTCGATTATGCACTTCTAATCCAAATTAATGTTCGAATTATTGGTCTACGGCTAGTGACATAGGTACCTACTCGTATGATGAAACGATTGTATAATAATATGTTGGGAAATCCGTGGTGTATACCAATAAAATCCTGCTGATCGTACCTACTCTGCAGTCTATTTTATAGGAAAATGGTAGGTATAAAGGGCAACATAAACTTTAATAATAATTTTATTTCGTAAGTACCCATTATGATCCTTAAGTGTAATACTTATTGTGTATAATAATATTAAATGATAGTTTCAGACAAAACCTACCTAATAAGACGATAGCCTGCTTAATTTTAGTGCGGCCTCAAATAAACAAGATAAATTAGTTGCGGCCTTTCAGCAACTTTCATCAGAATTAACCTATTTTGTTACATCTTTGAGTAAAACCCCGAAAGAAGGTTCACCTAGTAAGTAACCTCTCCATCAAAGTTGAAGTTATAATTAAGTGTGAATAAATAAATTTTCTTATTCATAAAAAAAAATCTATACAATACCTACTAGCCTTCCGCCCACGGCTTCGCCCGCGTGTTTTCTTGACTTTCCTGTACAATAATATGTATGTAAAAAAATGTGATAAATGAAGAACCGCTATACCGATTTTGTGCAAACTTCACATAAACCATCTACTAAATAGTCCGAACAAAGCCTAAACATTTGGTTTGGATAGGTGAGCCCGTTCTTGAGTTATAAAATTAACAACGAAAAGAGGCATTGATTTTTATATATATAGATGTAATGTTTTTTTCTGTCAAAAAACATCAAGTGTCAAAACAGGACAAAACACATTAAAGTTCTAAGAAGATAAGACCATTAACATTTTTATAAATGTCGGATAGTGAATGGAAAAAACTAAGAACATATCTATCTATCTATATTATTATATATATAAAAGGCAATGTCCCGACTGACATATCATCGCCCAGCCGAAACCACTAATGATAGAACTTTGAAATTTTGTGAGAATATTGCTTTTATACTCTAGGCGTCATTTAAGAAAGGATTTTTCGAAATTCATCCCCTAAAGGGGTGAAATGGGGGTTTAAAGTTTGTATGAAACTCTGTCATTTCGAATTGAAAATTAATGAAATTTGGTATTAAGCCTCTAAATATAAAATAATTAAACACGTCATTAAAGATTTTTTAAATTTCATCCCTAAAATGGGTAAAAAGGGGTGTTAAAGTTTGTATGGATATTTTTTTGTTTATTATCAAAATTACTTGAAATTGAAAATTTATGCATTTCAATATAATTAATGATTTACGTATTTTTGGATTTTTTTAATTTCATTCCTTAAATGGGTAAAAATGGGTGTTAAAGTTCGTATGGAAAATATTTTTTTATTATCAAAATTACTTGAAATTTAATATTTATGCTCTTCAATACAATTAAAGAAATAAGTACTTTTGGATTTTTTAAATTTCATCCCTTAAATGGGTAAAAAGGGGTTTTAAAATTTGTGTGAAAAATGTTTTTTATACTATCAAAATTACTTGAACCTTAATATTTATGCTCTTCAATATAATTAAAGAATCACATATTTTAGGACTTTTTGAATTTCATCCCTAAAAGGGTTAAAAAGGGGTGTTAAAGTTTGTACAAAAATAAATTATTTATTATCAAAATTACTTGAGATTAAGTATTTAAACTCTTCATTATAATAAAAGAAACACGTATTTTAAAATAAATTGTTTATTACCGTGCTTGAACTTATGCATTTAAGCTGTACAATACAATTAAAGCAACAAAATTTCAATTTCACCCCTTAGTCGCGTAAAAAGAGTTACTTCCCCTATATAGTGCAAGTAAAGAAATCTGGCATTTGTATTAACACCTAATTTTTATTATTACCTTTAAAACGGAATACGTTATGCATTGCGTTCAAAATAAATAAATACAAGAATAAAAAGTAATCGGGACATTACTTTAGCTGTAGCTGCATCTGGAATAACACCTCTTTTGGTGGGAAGGTGGGAAAGCGGCTCTGCCTTTAAAACTTCCGCTTAGTCTTATTCGTGTCGAAACTCCGTTGTGCAATAATATCTTAGCAGAGTGACATGGCTCAAATTCTCCGAAATCGCAGATTTATCGTGTGGGATGAGACAACTAAGGCGCACAAAGGTGGAATTGAAGCACACACTAGATTTCTAAAGATGTCAGAGGCAGCAAAAGTGCTATCGGTGGAGTTCCTGAGTTGCAGACGGGGGAATGCCGTCAGATTCTGTTATATCTAGAGGAACCTGAGCAGACGAAATCAGAGCATCCTTACCATCGTCATACCTATACCCTAGCCCTAACCCAAAATAATGATTATCCGTAAAAAGAAATATGAGAGATACGGTTCTTGGAAAGTTTTCAGAGCTATTACTTAAAATAGGAAATGCGGATTATCCCGAATCCGAAAGGAAAATATGTATACCATCTCTGCTGGTAACAGTAGTGACAGGTGGCTATGATAGTTTGAATAGTTAGAGTGTGCCCTGATTTTTCTAATAAACAAACAAGTTTATAGATTGGCTGTGCAAACGTGCAATACTAACTCCATAAAAAAAACATTGCAGCTGCTATTTATACATACTTCTTAAGTCGTTGGAGGGCTCAGAAATTGAATACAGGTCTATCGATTCAGTGCTACAAGCGGATGAAGCAATTTACTATCATGTAGAGTTCCTTAACAGTGTTAACCTTCCTTGGGACACCTGTAATGCTGCTGCGTCTCATTAAACGATTTAAACTATGTAACGGGACTAGACTGCGAGTAACCGCATTGCACAAAAATATTAAAGAGCCACTGTGATAACTGGATGTATTCGGGGGAATCACTTTTCCTACCTCAAATACCACTGATACCATCCGACTATGTTTTTGAGTACGATTTCTACTTTGCAACGCCCATAAAAATAATTCAGGGTGAGTCCTTAAGGGTCGCAGGCATAGATTTCAGAGAACATTGCTTCCTTCATGAGCAATTCTACGTTGCCTGTTACAGAGTCCGTACTAATACCAATCTGGTCATTTTGACACCAGACAGAAAAAGCAACAATGAGCAAAGTGGTTTACCACTATTTGTACCTCCCCGAGGAAATCGATCCTACGAGACCTCCAGAATGATAGACTATCGCTCTAGCTGTAAGAATACGAATGGTGCTCATTTAATAACAAATACATATAGTACATGTTACTTTGGAAAAACCTAAGCCGGCAAAATCGTGTTGTCCACGCGGGCGAAGCTGCGGGCGGAAAGCTAGTCTACAACTATACAAAGGAAAGCCACTTTTCGAAGAGAGAGCGTCAATAAGCATGGTCTGCACTACCTACCTAAGTACCTGGTCAAAGTTCACTGGTCAATAATTTCACGGTCAATGCAGTTGTCATGGATTCATAATGCGTTATTATTATAAATTGTGAATCGCAGTGCGGTGCGCAAGCGCAGCCGTGAGAGCGGACGGTGAAAAGTATCAGAAAGTGAAACCGAGTACCGAGCCTTGACCGTCACGCCGCCGACCGACGAGAAGTTCAACTTAAATTTTACTTAAAGTTACAAGATTGTTATCTAACGGATTACAAAGTAAAAGTGTCATCATCATTTGTTTCAGTTGTTTTGAAGCTTGTACCGAGTCTTGAAGATTTCCAATACTTTGTTTTTAGAACATAGCGTATCTGTGAGCACCTACGGTGACATCTTTGTTGGGAAATATTATAATGTGACAATTTTGACACGAAATATTATAATAATAAGGATTGTTTCAGAAAGCTTTAAATTAGCTTTGTATTCTAGATAATAATCTGAATTGATTTTGCTGAACTACTTTTCGGAATTAATTTTTGAGCTACACACCCAAATAAATAGGAACTCGAAAGGCATCAGTAATTGAAGAATAGTTCAACCAACCCTCGCAACTAGTTATTTTTATTAAATTAAAACAACTTTCGACTCTACAGACGTCTATAACCTATTCAACTATTCAAAACTATCTCAGTTCACAATTTGTCAGAAGTCGTGGAAAGTGTTTTGTTTCTTGCTCTTATAACTTTGGCAGCAATTACGCTTTCGACCGTGATGCAATTGTATTCTGAGTAATGGCTGATACGTAATAATAACAATTACTTCGGGCTGGGAACACAACGCTTTGTTTACGGTGTACTGTAGGTATTAGAACTCTTGTAGAAGTAGAAGACGCTCCTAGCGAAGTTAGTGATGACTCTGAAGTGAAAAATGAATCTTTGGCTCTTGACGCTTGTAACCATGTTAATATACAGCAAAAATATTCATAGGATATAGTAGGACTACAGGATGGGATATACTTGAAAACATAGCCTGTTTCGTGAAACACATATAAAAAGACAGTGACAATAACATTGGATACAACCAGTGGATGCTGAGTTGGTGAATTAAGATTTAATATCCGCCTTTTTTGTCTAAAGATTTTGAATCAAAAACCACAAAAGGTCGGTACAAACCTACCCGTACTAAAATTACTTGAGATGAGTAAGTACTGTTGTTGAATTGGTATTGCTGTTAATTTAGTACTTATTTCTTTGTTCTCAACTATTTGCATTAGTTGAAGTTTATACACAAAATTCATAGGAGACTTACCATTCATTAGATTTTGAACTACTACCTCTGAAACTATATTCGACTCCTTGCTCCTAAATATACCAATGGCTTGGTTCGTTACAAATAAATCAATCTTGAACCTCGTGTTTGAATGAAGACAAAACCAACCAGATTCTCAAACTTATTCACTACCAACAATCTTCAATCTTCCTTGTAAGGCAACAAGAAAGTCAAAGTCAAAGTCAAAGTTCTTAAAGTACTGCAGTATCAGAACTTTTCGCTGTTGTGTGCTAGCACGTTACCAAAGAAAGTGTCGACAACAATGGACAAAATCACATAACACAGAACAAAAACAGTTCACTGCAGAGAAACTTTCTTTCTTATATTTACAAGTACAGTACTTAATTTGTGGTACAGTCATGTGCACGTATCGAATTTAAACGCGACAATAAACAGTATGAAGCTTCAAGAGTAAGGCGTAATAAACATTTATTACATGCATTTCTTTTTTCACAAGATTAGACAGAAACCACTGAATGTCTACGATACTCTTCTACTTCTTACTCTCTACGATAGTCTACGAATTCTACGATTAGTGGATGCTTTTTAGAGAAATAACTCTTTTGTGGTCTTCGACCCCACCACTTACTCAATGTAGTTCAAAATTGAAAATTTTGGAATGAGAACGAAACGTGGTGCCTGTAATTTTTTTATTTTAGGGGTTGGCGCGAATACTATGATAGCAGGTCGGAGGTAGCAGGACAAATGCCGTTTTTTTAGGGCGACCGCTAAGACCTAAGTTATTTGTAAAGCGAATTTGAATAATTGCCTACTTTGAAAACGACTTATTCTATTCCATAAATACTTACTTCTTGAAAAAATTGGCAATACAGTGTAGATGATTTGATTTGATGATTATTGTGTGTAACTGCAAAATGAAATATTTCAATTCTATAACTCCAAAATCTTTCTTCACACACCCCTTATGAAGCTAAACATCACTAAGGATGGTCTTACAAGTAGATACAAGTAGTAAACATAGGCACATACAGCGACATATCAAGTTATACAAAATTGCACTTTGAACCATGTACCGTATACCGTCGCAATAGCAGTGAATTTTGTAGCGCAACTATTTAGCTTGACATGTTGTCGTATATTCTAGTACCTACCTAACACTTTTGCTAACTCGGTATCTTGTCACGCTCGTGCTCGGCGACACTTCTTCCATTCTCATTTAACGCCAGCCAATTCCTTTATGCTTTCTACAGCTCTCAAATGAACGACGGTTTGAAAATTTCTAAACCATTTTTATTTAACATCTCCTTGTACGATGTGCATATTTGCAGTTTTTCTGTAGATTAGGTATATAATTTTAAAAGGTTTTGGAATATTAACTACCGTATTCACAAACAATATTGAAGCGCAAGGACGTATAGGATCGAATTTCCACCGAATCTTCGACGCTATAACGTGCGGTTGTAGTGTCGACTATTCGCATCCCTGCCTTTATTGTTCTAGCCTCAGATCAAATAATGATCTGAGGTTCTAGCTCTAGTTCTTTATTAAACGTAACCATGTAAAATTCCATTCTTTAATTATTGTATGCCCGACAAGGGCTGATTGATGTTACACTCATTTATGCATGAATAAGAACTTTATATACTCAATCAGAAACAATAAAAATTACTTTACTTTCTCCATATTGATACTTCTAGTCATGTAAATTAACTGTTATCAAGTATTGTGAGTATGCATATTTATAGTACGATCGCATTATTCAAGACATTATTTCCCTTGAGCGAGTGTGTAGTAATTATTGTACGTTGACCCATTAGACGTAATTACGTGTTTGTTCGCGTGAACGCATCTTCGTACGTAACATAATGTATGACAAAATACGAAGAAATTTCTAATAACCACCGTTTTACTATTATGTTGTTTCTTCACAGTTCATTCCTTTCTCCTCGATATTAGCATGGTTACGTAAATCCTAGTTCAAAAATAACGTGAAAGATAATTTGAGAACGTTTGTATCAACAACAACTTAATTATGATTATGATGACTGTGGTTTGTAGCATTTTCTGTTTTGTACTTAATTTAATTTCCTTTTTGACTGAAAGTTTAGACCACACGAGACGAAATCAAATGAAGAGAAAGAGGAATGAAAAGCTAATCTTTAGAAAAATGTGTTAACTTTCCTCGATAGTAACATTATCACAAGACATCCGGCTGCTCTTAATTTCATCTAAATCGTTTCCTACGTCTTACAAATAATAACAATAACAACATCCATAAGAGAGAAAATACATTACTGGCTGTATTTCTTATAGTTCCACGTGCTCATTGCTAAGGAGCAAGACTGTCTGGTAAAAGTGCAGTGTACAATTAGAGCGATGTTGATCAGCGTCTAGATATGGATAATAAGTGGCTTTGCTATTATGGAGAGAGCAAAAACGACGTCAAGGAAATAGAGTACGCGAGACCAACAGGCCATTAGGTTTCAGGTCAATATCTGCTTACTTATGAAAGTTAGATATTCGATATCGGTTTATATCATATAGAAGTACTGATAGCTCAATCAATTCATCGCTATGTTATCGATTTCTGACATTGAATACAACGTCTTTGTCATGGACCTATGTCTGTTATTGCGTAAGCGATTGTTTTCAAATAGTATTTTTTTCTCAGCTTCTGTATTCTCGTTGTTACGTCAGGAGCTTATTTAGTTTGTTATCGTTACTTTGTTGTGATGACTTGCAATAGAAAGTTTGATAAATAGTATACAAATATATCGTAATTTTAATCAAGCATGATCAAGTTTATATAAGTCAGTAATTATTAGATGCTTAAAATTGTTTACTAATTACTTTGCTATTAATTTAAAACTCAAGTGTATGGTGTACACGATCAATTTTTCTTTGCAAGTAAGTAGTTATTAAGAAAAAGATACTTAGAAATGAACGAAGGCATGTCTTTGTAGTTGATTTGCGTAGATTTGAATCATAATTTCACCGTGTCGTGTGTGAACCGTGAAACTTTCCTATTATCCATGGAGAAAATATCTCATAAAATGAAAAACGGTTTCACCCGTTCGCGGGTCACGGCTCTGAGAGTCGCGATAGTCAATTAAGATAGCCGGCAAACGACAATCGCCACATAATTATCTCGCTCATTCGTCGTGACCGTACTGAATCAGCACTGCATTAGAGCGCAGGGAGGGTTACTGTGCATCCACAATCAAAACTATATCAGTGGGCTGCGGCGGACGCCGGCGCTCAGTACTAGCGCGCCTTGGTCGCGCGCCAACACGTGAACCAACGAAAGTGAAAATAACACAATGAAATTAACAGTGAGACTATTTGTTTTTTGCGTTGTTGCCCTTGCGCTTGCGAACTCAGATGATCCAACTCAGATCGAGAAATATGATAAAAAAATTAAGACTTACCAATTGGATGTGCCTGGGAAGGAGCCGATTACAATAATAGAAAATGCACGTGATGCTGGTAACCCGGAAGATAAATGGGAGGATATTAATTTTGAAGATAAAGATAAAGAAGATGCAGAAATAAAAAATCTTATGACACACATTGTTCATGATTTTGATGGAAATCGTCCGAGATGTTACGGCCCATCTTGTCAGGATGGCTATAACGAGGAAGCGGAAGCGTTGGATGATTACATTTTAACTGCGGACAAACTGAAAGACTATGGAGACTTTCCTCGGGACCGGTTGCAAGCAATATCTGCTCTAGCTGCAAAACTTAAAAAGGATAAAATAAAAGCGGATCGATTCTCCTCAACGAACGATGACGGAAATGGAGACGACGGCAATGGCAAAGTTTATAGCACTTGGAATCGGCTGAAAGTGAAACAACACAAACATCCCTACGATGATAAAGATGGATGGGTGACTTTGGAGCCAGTTGCGTGGTCTACAAGTAAAATATCGAAATGGAAGCCCAACATTAAAAAGCAGAAACCAAATCATTGGAACGAAGATGAAGATCGATTTCCTAGTAATGACAGATTCCCTAGTGACGATAGGTATCATAATGACGATAGGTATTCTAATGACGACAGGTTTCATAATGATGACAGATACACTTCCACTCAAGAATCTGGAAATGGTTACAGCTACATTCCTCAGAAACGACCTTCGTCCAGTCGACCCGGGTATATCAATAATAAATTGCACTTGCCTCAGGATTATGATTCTGAAATACCATCAAAACCATCATGGGCTAAGCCTCAACAAGCAACCTATCCGTCGTCATGGGCTCCAGACGAAGGCAGACGTCCCCATAAACCAAATTGTGATAATCAAGAAAAATACCCCGATGACGATGCAGTATTCTATGGCGTGTCAGATTCCTTGGTAACTGATCATCGGCCTCCGAATTTTCCTTATGAGTATGAGGCCCTTCACCAATCGTCGAGTTCATCACAAAAGCGGCCTTATAGGAGACCTACTCAAGTAGTTTACGCTGGAGGTCCTGAATATGAGAACGATCGTGTGTCAAGACCACCACATGGTGATGGCCAGTGGGTACTGCTCTCTACAACTAAAGGATATAGGAACAAGAAGCGTCAACGTTCCATGAATCCACCAGCCGATGATCGTTCAGATGTGGCGACTATGACATCACACCAAGCCGTTGCGTTAACAGTGCTGCCCGTTGATAAAGCTCACACTAACATGACGACGTCACACGGAGGTTTATTGGAAGTCGAAAAGAGTTTCCAGACTGTTGAGGAAGCTAAACGTGATATGGACAAGAAGAACGATTTAGATGTCGCCATGACTCAGTTCAGACCTGTACTGACTAAAAACAGGCTCATAAAAAGGAAGATAGTTTCTAATGTTTCACCGGATAGTTCAACGTTATTAGCAGCAGTAGGTGCAGGTATGGTACCTGCAACTATGGCTATGGTAGTTCCTATGATGTTAGGGAGACGTAGGAGAAGAGAAATAAATAGAACACCAGATTATACAGAATTAGATAATTTATTATATAAATTCCGATAGACTTGGTTACGTAACATATTTATTAGTATTGACTATTTATTAAGTATTTTAATTTGTTTGATTGATGTGTTGATTTCGAATGGTTGAGCGTTAGATGATTGACTGATTTTAATTATTGTTAAACCTGTTTTGTAAATCTTTAACCTAAAACTTATCTTAGGGAAGGTTGTTGTGATTTCTAGATTGTATTATTTATTAATAAATAAAAGTGTTTTTTTGACTTATAAATTATTTACATCATGTTTTTCATTAATGTCCAGCGTATTATCTTGGGTCTCAGAATTATATATAATGGTGCCTAAGGATATACTTTTTAGTGTCGACGGAGTCAGTTTTGTGTTCGTTAGAATATAAGTAGGTATCTTCTATGATAATATAACAGTCGTGATATTATAATTTACCTGCTTTCTACTTACATTTTGTCAAAATCTTGAATAAAAAGTGATTGGGCTCTTTTACTAATTACTAACATTAAATAAGTCATTATTATTTCATAACAACCATTTTGAGAGAGTTTAAATTGATTAATTATTTTATGAGATCCTTGAGCAAAATTGTCGTTAATATCTACTCGTTAAGATCTCTTCTTAACTTGATGAAATAAGAAGCATTTAGTATTTTAACCAAATCTGAAGGCACCATTTGTGATCTGTAAACGATTTTTTATAGGTACTTCGAAGTAATTTGAAGTAATTATGATACCCTCATATTACCTACTATTATAATCTAGATTGCACATCTACAGGTGATGGCATACATATATTGATATAATTTTTATGTAGGTATCCCATCAATCAACTGTTTTACTTTACTTTCATGTTACTTAACGGTAACTTAACAGTTATAGAATAACTAACTAATATTAAAACATCATATTTGGACACATCATAATTGAGCTTATGTATCTACTGCGTACATTCATGGTTTTATTTCTTAGAATGTAATGAATTTTATATATTATTTTTTTTAAGTTGTCGCTATAAAGGTCACGTGAAAATAATTTACTTATCATCGTCACAAAAAAAAATACAAATGACAATCATCACACAGACATGAAAATTTGTGACTTCAAAGTAAAGGAATCAATCAGTTTGTTTAACAATAAGCTAATACTTATAGTAAACTTCTCCCGGTCGACTGTAGATGTTCCCTGTGCGGATCGCTTCCATAAGATATTTGACGCTGAACAGGCAAATTATCAGGAGCACTGGAACAAAAAAGAATTCATTAATAAATTAGACCGTCCTTCTACTCGACACATTATGTCCAAATATAAAATATCCAACTATTTTTAAAGCATGGCAGCTTTCAAAGTGCAGAAAGATCTAGTTCGTTACGATTGTAATAAAAAAACAAGGAATGAAGCCCATTCAATTCTGAACCGGTGGTAATTCCAAATGGGAATTGATCGGAAATTAATATCTATTGGATTTTAGTTCGCAACCAAGTAGAACACTATTTCAATAAGAACTTTTATCCGGAAGCGTACTAGAGTCAACAAATTGAATGAAGACCGAAATTATTATCGTTGCACTTATAATAAGTACTGGTCTAAACAGTTATTTATGATGGCAGTCATGACCGGGTCAATAGCTCTAAATATTCTCATCAATTAAAATCAAAGGACGTATGATTGATAGTTGCCACATTTTTTTTAGTATCAAATCATTCAATAAAGAACGGTTTCATTTAGGACCAATGAGGTTACTTATCCTACGTGTATAGTGCTATAAATGTCCACATCGATTCTTTAAACTACTAATCGATACCTATATGTAAGCGAATATGATTAAAGGAGTATTCTGAGGACGATATACAAATGATCGTCCATATCACCCTATATAATGGTTGAGCTACACGATGACTGATGTATGCGTGCCGTCAGTTAGGACAGGTCAACTCAAAGCTGCTATGGCTCTTTCTTCAAAAGGCCTCTTCAGATTTTGCCCTGCATTGTTAAACTCGCATATCTAATAACATAACTATTGTCTGGACTTTAAAAGAGACCATTTTTCTCTGAGTTTGTTTCGACGTTTCTTCTCATAGGTCGTCAGATAGGAAACATCGGCGCCATCTAGTTTAAAAAAATGAAAAATATCGACTTGTAAAAGTGTCTTTAAAATAACTATTTACAGAAATAAATATCATTTCATCCTAGATTTTCCTCTTACTTACGGGAGTGCACAGATTCGGTTTTGATGCCTCTGTAAGAACTTGTACACACCTAGGTAGTCTGCAAATAAATACTTGAACTTGCTATTCATCTATCAGACAAACTTTGGGTAATGCAGCGAAGATGACGGTAAAAGTGATAATTATGAGTGTGGAAGTCTATATAAGGTAGAAGTATAGTGAGAGGTATAGGGCAAAGACTTAAACACTCACTCTTACCTAAGGCAGAAGAAAAAAGGAAAATGACGTGAGTGTATGTATGTACACAAAACACAAAAAATCAGAATGTATTGCTTACGATCGGACAGGGCAATTAACCCGAGTTGTATCCAGCCAGAGGACAATGCCTCCCAAACAATCAATATAATAGAGAAGAATAGATGAAAGAAGCTGTATGCGAAGAACGTCGTCACCAGACAGTGGTTTGCCTGAAAATAAAACAATTAAGCAGGTTAGAAACAAATATATGTGTATTGGTAAAGTGAATATCCTACAGGTCTACCTCTAGGACGGCCTTGCATGTTCGTGTATGCGAGATACTTAGTATGATTGTAAATGCAGCCACACTGTGGTTGTATTTGCGTTTTAAAAAAAGAAAAGCACTATACACTTGTATGTACAGTCGCCAGAATATCAGGTTATACAATACTGTCAAATTTCTCTAAATGATTTTAAAACGATACAAATTACGTTCAAAATCGACTGAGAAAATTTGTCATTTTGTGGTAACCTGATGTGCTGGCGACCGTAAGTACATAATATAGACGTATATTTCAAAAAAGCACTTTCAGATATGTAATATTAAAAAAATTGCACGGAACTGGAGCCCTGAGACGGTTAACCGAAAACGCGGCAGACCACGGAGGAGATGGCGGGATGACCTGGATGCCTTTCTTGAGAATTGGAAGGAGGTGGCACGGCAGCGGGAAAAGTGGAAGAAATGGGGGGAGGCCTTTGCTCAGGAGTGGAACAATACGGGCTAATTAAAAAAATATATTAAAAAAATCGTAAGCTAAATAAGTATAATATGTTCCTTATGTTGGTTTTAAAAATACATGAAATAGATTTTTTTCCCAAGGGGTTGTTCTTCCCTTTCTTCTGATAAGGATAGAAAATGTATATTTTTTAAATGTACTTAATTTAATTATAGCTGGAAACCTTTTCATCGATATAGATGTTGATAGCTGTGATAGATCGTAAGTCGTAAAAAATCTACAGATTTCTCTTCCTTCTTTAAATTCAAATTAAATTTATAATACCTATTTGCTACGTTTAGGCTTGTTTCGTAACACCAATCATCAACGAAAGTAGTGTATTATTTAGCTTTTGTAGAAAATGTATGTGAAAAGTAATTTGTATCTTTTAATTTATTTCGATAGGTAGTGGTTTTTTTTATTTGTTGGTGTATATTGATGTCTTTCTAATATCGTTATCGAGTTGCGCAATATGATGCGATTTGGTGCGTGCCTCTGTTGACGTTAGATATTTGTTGTAAAGATATCGAGTCCGTGCTTGAATCGTGAAATTGTATCGAGTCACGATATCGATAAAAATTAAGAAAATCAAGAATTGTAAAGGTTATTCTAATAAAATGTCTCATGGTGCACTTGTAAAATAATAATAAACTCAGAGAAATACTGTTCGTTAATTATGGATTACTTTGAAAATATTATCAATGATTACTTATTTACTTATTAAAATTGCAGCAGTTTCCATTCAAATTTAAGGCGAATGCTTTTTCAATTCAAACTAAGAACTTACTTTTGCTTTATCTTATTTTTTTTTGTATTTGGTTACCTTTTGTATACTGTTTTAATTATATGTGTTTGTTGAGGTATTGTTGCTATTTGTACGGAACGCCAATATAATGCGAGGTCAGCCTTATCTGGAAATGTATGGTTTGATATGTGGGCTTGAATTGCAGTGTTTAAGATGACAAAAAAAGAAAATAATTTAGTGCTGTCACTACACACGATAATATTGCCGATGCCGCTCGGAATGCTTTTCTAGTCCGCGACAATTTTATCGGATTCAGGCTTGAATAATATATTGATATCTGCAGCATCGCTGCAGCTCAGTAAGAATGCCTATATTGTTCCTCTTATGGTAAAAATATTGTATTCTACTGTAAATATATCGGCTTTGGTATTTTTGAGTCAATTCCTTTTTATTTTACTATGTTCTTTTTTAATGGGACCACCAAGGATTATACTTGCTCCGTGGTATAAAAATAAGTAGGTACTAGGAATCTAGGAATAATGTGTACTTATTATTTATGTTCACAGTACCTAGTAGCTATTGAGTAGAATAACTTATGAATTAAAAAAAGATAAGGAAGCAATCAATGAACAATATTATTCAGCGCACAAACTGAAAAATATTATTAAAGCTTGCATAAGTTGTTATAGGAACTCCTAGAGCGAAAACCGAAGTAGTTTTTTTTTTCAAAAATATGGTTTGGTTTTTCATCTTCTGAGACATGCTTTTTATTATAAATTTGTGGGTGGAACTACGGAATTTATAATAAATCATCTAAATATCTTACCTTGTATGCACCACAAGTAAATATAATAGCAAATAGGAACAGCATCATTCCAATCGTAATATAAGAGAGGTAATACGCAAGGACGATTATCCTCTCCAGCGAATCTTTTGTCGATCCAAATATGCTCTCCAAATTCTCGAAATTTCGGAACTTGCCATCCTTCTCGTAAAAGTTGTTTGTCATGTTCAAACCTAACTCGTATAAGTGGAACGCTACTGTTGCTATGGCTATCAGCTGGAACAAAAATAAATTACAATATAGAAAATAATAATAATAATTCAATCATTTATTTTCAAATATTTCATTTCTTTCCCGCCTGTACAAGGCCTAAGCCTTTGGGGAATACAGAGGCGTATCATATGTGTGTACATACGGTACGCTTCTCCACGCTTCGCCAGTATGATAAGGTCCAATGTAATAAGTAGGGGGCGAGTTTATTGTGTTTTCAAAATTATTTGTTAAACGCGACTGCTACGCTAGAGGACTTGGGTTCGAATCCCAGGTTAACCAAGTATTATTGGGTTTTTCTATGGAATTTCTCAGTAGCAGCTCCGAGTTTGGAGATGTGCCCGGTGAATGGCAATAGGCTCGCCCCTATAAACCTTAAAATACCAGCAAACTGTTGGTGTACATTAAGTACCTATACTACACCCCTGCCTAATTCTTCAGAGAATACAGGCGTGATGGATGGCATGTTATGTAACGAATGTTTTTTGTAACGATTCTCTAAACGAGTTGACTCGAGTCGATGAGGGACTCGAGAAGTTGTAGATAATCTACCGTTCAAATGAAGACCGAAATGAGTTTATGAATGAACATTTGTTTCATTTATATACATTTAGTTCGATTATTTACTACTGTAGTGAGCTATAGATATTTTTTTTAGTAAATACAAGTTGATGTCCGTGGATTAATCTCGCGACAAAAATAGCTTATCCAATCTATCCATACTTAATTTTATTAAAATTGGTTCATCGGGTTGTCCTTGTAAAAGTAAAAAAACAAAGTTACTTTCGCGTTTATAATATTAGTGTTGATGGAAAACCCTCTAGCGGTGACCTGAAGAACTAAACCTACTTAACTCAAGTCAAGATACGATAGATAGATAGAGAATAAAACATAATTAATTTTAAGGCTTTATTTTTAACTTCTGCGCTTGTATTGACTATGAAGGAGCAATAAAACCGCAACATCATCTTCTGCTAAACTTGTGGTTGAAACGCCTGCTGAAATTGTTTTAGCAAAGCCGCCTAACGTCAACACGAACGCAGCGCTTCAATGCAATGCTTCAAGGCTTATTGTAGGCGTTACGAAGTAAATAAAAAAAAACATTCACAATTTTATTATTTGTTAAACCAAAGTTACTTATGAATTTAGTTATAATCATAACATAACATAACATACCATCACGCCTGTATTCCCCGAAGGGTTTAGGCAGAAGTGTACTAAAGTACACCCACATTTCGCCGGTAGGTATGTTTAGGTCCCATGTAATAGGGGGCGAGCCTATTGCCACTAATCGGGCACAAATCCAGACTCCGAGCTGCTACTAGGAATTTCATAGAAAAACCTAATAACACTGCTCGACCTGGGGATCGAACCCAGGACCTCTAGCGTAGCAGTCGCGCTTAGGACCACTAGCCTAATAAGGCAGGCAGTAGACAATGAGTTATAATCATACTTTCGAAATAAAATTTATTAAATAAAATATATTAAAAACGTAACATACTATCATGCCTGTATTCCCTGAAGGGTTAGACCGAGGTATTAATGTACACCCACACTTCGCCGATATGTTTTAGGTCCCATGTAATAGGGGGTGAGCGAATCCAGACTCCGAGCTGCTACTGAGAATTTCATATAAAAACTCAATTACATTTTGCTCGACCTGGAAATCGAACCCAGGACCTCTAGCGCAGCAGTCACGCTTAGGACTACTAGACTAATGGGGTAAAAAAAATATATCACCCAAAAATTCTGACGAACAAAAAATATAATAACACGTTAACCCTGAAAGGTTCAGTGCTATATTTTTAAGTCCCATATTATGTAATAGGGGCGAGCCTATTTATTGCATCTCACCAGATCCATAGCAGTCTTTTTATGTGAATCAAGCTCATAAACTGCAGGCAGCCATTCTTAGTTCTGCAAGATTTTACTGTGATAGTTTCTCGTAATTGCAATTTAAATTTCAAAGTTGCCGGTATAACTGGATAAGCTATAGGGCGAAGATGGCGGTAGATTACTGGCTAGGGCGTGGGACTTGCGATCATGTGGTTGCCGGTTCGAAACCTACCCATTGCACTACCGATGTGAACCCATTCGTAACACAAAGCTTCGTAGCTTAGCAGGAAGGATTAACAAAATACTAGTAAAATGTGCAACCGGAATTGCTAGTTAGTTTTTTATCCAAGTTAATACCTAACACTTATCCAGACTCCGAGTTGCTACAAAGTATCGTAGAAAAATATAACAATGCCTGACTTAGTAGCAAACCCAAGACGTCACGCTCAGCACCCGCATTTGAGACCATAATAATTTAAATAAGACGAGAATACAATTTCATATAAGTACATGCAAAATTCACTAATACTTACTATTACAATGTATCCGAATATAATATTCCCCACCCTAAGGGGGAAACAGAAAAGAAACTTTCTCGTCATCCTGTCATCTGTATTCCTGAAAAGAGGAAAAGGGAAATATTGAATTCAGTACCGACATTTATAACTTTCACTTAAGTACTTTTACATAGAAATAAATATTATGAAGATAGGCCGGTTTCCACCGTGGGTAAAAAGTTAATATCTGTATTATTATTAATAACATACCATCACACCTGTATTCCCCGAAGGGTTAGGCAGAGGTATACTAGTTTACACCAACACTTCGCCGGTACGTTTAGGTCCCATGTAGGTAATAGGACGCGAGCCTATTGCCATTAACTGGCACAAATCCAGACTCCGAGCTGCTACTGAGATTTTCATACAAAAACTCAATAACACTTTGCTCGACCTGGGAATTGAACCCAGCGTAGCAGTCGCACTTGGGGCCACTAGACTAATGAGGCAGTCTCTCATTGTTATATTGAAATTAATAGTAAAAACAAAATCTTTGTATGTAGGTAACATGCTTTTATTAGCTTGATATGGTATCCCTGAACTCGATTTTTGAACACTTCAAATCGTTGGATTAATTTGAAAATTTTCAAACTTAAGTAATTTAACCTATAACATATCGATGACAATACTACAATTTTAAAACGTTGTTCTAGCCCATAGCCGTTTTACGCACAAAAACAAGCTTAAATGGAAGACCCAATAAAACCCAAAAAAATAATTATTAATGAGTTTAAGATTTGAAATTAATTTTTAGTTTTTAAACTATTGTTTATTCCTATTAATTTCAATAGATACCTTTATCTTAAAGAAAAGAAATAAAACGTTATAGATATAATGGTTAACCGATCATTTATGGTGGTAAACGTAAATTTAGCAGTCGATTGTTAATTAAAGATAAACGCACCCAAATACAATGCTTTAAGCAAACTAAAATCCTATCACTCGTTAAAATTGATCAACTGGAACTGTTTCTAACTCACACCACAATTCATTGTTTGTTATACACTGCCCTCCGATCACATCAATCACAAAGGAAACCAAAACAAAACTATCTATGCACTGCACACAACCGAAACGTTCGCTATCAAAACACGATGTGCTATTTCGGGTACCTAGGTACAGTATACGTCGGTCTACGTGACCAAATTAATTAGGACTTTGATGACCTGTCTTTTTAATGAATGTGAAGGTCTTTTAAGTATTGGTTGGTGTGGAAGCGAGTTACGGTTCGCTGAACGTTGTAGCTAAAGGTTGCAGAAGGGAGAGGGTCCCTCTGAACGGGCCAAGGTCGGGAGCTTTGCTAATAAAAAGGTAGTTCCTAAGTAGCTAGATAAAAGGTGTGTCGACCTAAATAAGCGATAAGAATTCTGTATTGAATTTGGACACCTGGCTTTGTAAGTAGCTGTATGTACGAGTATGTCTGTAATTATTGTAGCATCACACGTGCAGGGCCTTATAAAAATGCGTAGCGTGACCCTAATTTGTATTTGAATTGTAAGTCAATTGATGCTTGGCCCAAATACTACAGTTGTTTTTATTTTGTTAATTATGACCCAATACCTGAAAACATATTATTACACTTATAATGTACAACCTAAATAAGTTGTACATATTATTTATCTAGTAAAAGGCAATTTTCAATTCTATACACAACATGTAATAATACTATGATATGTAAATACCTAAGAGATTTTGCATTGTATCTTTAATTTGTTACTTGAAGAGGATTCACGAGAACGCATACTTAATTATGACAATCGTTTTTGGTAACAAGAGGAAGAATCATTATACTCAATGGTTCACTTAATAAACTTGCATAAAGATCCATAAAGCAATGAAAATATCACTGTTTCTATCAACCTATTTGGGACAAGAAACATGTCTTAATATAGGAAAAGCGATGCTTAACTCAACATTATGTT
This sequence comes from Subacronicta megacephala, assembly GCA_958496365.1. NCBI lineage: Eukaryota > Metazoa > Arthropoda > Insecta > Lepidoptera > Noctuidae > Subacronicta > Subacronicta megacephala. The sequence continues at coordinate 9,834,183 of OY292525.1, forward strand.
TTCTTATACAAATCCCCACAAGCTGCCCTTTGATCTCTGTTCTTTAAAAGTGTAGTTATTTTTGTTCGTGCACTAAGGTATCAAAGACCAACCCTTTCAAGTTTGTCGAAGGCCGATACAGAAATAAACGCGACTGTAAGCTTTTTGGGGCTTCCAAGTTACAAAGTGTTTGTGCGATTCAAGTAAATCTTAAATTTTTAACTGTATTTCTTTTGGGTTGCTGTACTTATACCTATTATTTCCTTATTTTTTTCCACATCTAAATAGAGAAGGTTGTGTTAAAGTTGAGAGGTTGTTTATTTGTGCTAAACAGACGTTGTTAGGTTTTAATTACTTAGGTACGTAGTTTTTGATCAAGTATGTTAAAAGTACCTAGTAAAGTCACCTTAGGAGATTCTAGAGCCAATGCGTAGTTCAATGTTATATCTCTTATTTTTATCTTCTGGATAAATGCATACATAATCGGCCTATAATATTCCCACTGCTGGGATATAGGCCTCTCGGTGAGAGGGGATGGGCCGTAATCCCACACGTGGGCCCAGTGCGAGTTGGTAGATGTCACATGTCTTCGAAATTATTCGAAAATTCGAAGTTCTAGGACTTGCTGGGTTCCTTACGAAGTTTTCCTTCATCGTTTTTAGGTGAAGTCGTGATTAAATAATTTACACAAAGTAAAGCACCTATTTCTGTTCGAACCTACAACCTACATTTCGTAGGTCGCGGCCGATACCACTGGGCCACCACTGCTCCTAGATAAATGCACAAACACCAAAACCTAAATAGGTACACACGGCTACAGGTCAACCTATACAAATCCAGTTTAAGCTGATCTTGCATTGTATAGGCTTCTCATACAATAAGAGGCCAGCGTAAACTGGTTTTGTATAGCTTGATGTGTAGCCGTGCGTACTATCACACAAATTACATACTATTAGATATTTTACTTGTGGAAACCAAACGATAAACCCACAAACGTCTTTAAACAGTTCACTCAGCATTCTGTGAATAGCAGATCCTCCTTAACAAACTAAGTTATAAGATATCAGAGCTAAGAGCGTACATTCTTTTGGTTTTGCCCTATTTACATCAATTTGGAACACAAGTACACTCGCCCGATAAGCCATTCGCGCTATAAAACTAAGCCGCATTGTAAAGACGACGCCATTTTAATATCTATGCCTAGTACCTATTAAAATTCCTTGGAGCATTAAACTCGGTGTTAAAGGGTCATTCGGTGAGTATCGAACGACTTTGTGGTCTCATAGATTAAGTGTAATATTATACTTTGAATACAGGTAATGAGTGTGGAGAAACTGTATACGATCGGTTTTATAAAGCGAAGATTGTGTTATGATACTGAGAAAAGTAATTGTACGTTTATGGCGTAAATGTTTTATGAGTGGAGTTGAATCTATTATTATAATAATATTTCCAACTGTAAGTGTTGTTGTTGTTTATTAAAATATAAGTGTTATGTACCGGTTTAGTTTTCCATATATTTAAAGTGTACATACTCAGGACAAGACACTATAAGACTGTACGTGTGTAGGTACGTGAATTTTGGATTTTAAACGTAGGTAATTGTCAAAAACTACTAAAACTATCTATACAAATAAATCAAATTGGAATATCTGTGATGTCAAGATAACAGCTTTAGAAAGTATATACATAGGTATTTATAACAAAAAAATAACCAAAAACCAAAAATTGTCGGCCTGTTTGTTCCGGCTAATCTCCGAAACGGCTGGACCGATTTTGACAGGACTTTCACTGGCAGATAGCTGGTGGTATAAGGAGAAATTTAGGCTATTTAGCAAGCTATGAGCCTTAGGAGTCAAGCAAAAAGAAAAGGCAGGTAAATCCGCGAGGCATGGTTAGTTTAATACTAATGTCATGCAGCGTAATATTCTTTTACGGATGTATTATAACCACTCTTTGGATTGGTGCTATACCTATCTATGAATGAAACTACATTTTACGCATTCATCACGTCATTATCAGCCTGTATTCATTCACTGCTGCATTTAGGCCTCTTTTAGTGAACGCCACAGAGTCCGATCTTCAGTTCTTTTCATCCAGTTGCTGCTAGCCGCCTTCTGCAAATCATCATTCCACCTGGTCAGCGGGCGTTCTACGCTACGTTTGTCTAGAAGATTCTACACGAGAACTTTTACCGCATTGTAATGAAATTATTTCGTCGATCGGGTCCTTTGTAGCTGAGATCCTCTTCATGGTCATTTATTTTTCATATTGTCGTGTATTTTGTATTTTTATTTTTCATATTGTCAGTAATTGGTATACCTTGTACGAGACAGCTCACTACTACTACCTTCTAGGTATAAGGGTTACATGGATAAATATCTATTTGATGCGTAGTTTATGTACAAATCAACAATAGGCGATAATTATTCACAATCATACCACTGGGACATTGATGCGGGCAGAATGCATAATACATCGTTCATAGTACCAACCTTCATTTGGTTAGTGATGCACATTGCATGCAGCTGATCATGCGCAGACATTTGCATCACAATATGCTGCACATGACGCAGAACATTTGCCATTTTCAGTGATAGCCGGTCAAGTACAACTTGTGTACGCCGTCTGAAGGTTTTGTATAAATGAGCGACAGGTGGTGGATACATTAATCGACTTTATGATATACAACGTTTAATGTAGTGCCTAAGCGTAAGACCTGAAAATAGATTGTTCAGAATCGACTACTGAATCGATTAAAGTAGTACTTACAGATAATCGTGGATAAATAGATAAACCTTTAATTTCCGGGTCGAGCCAATTGTTATTGAGGTTTTCTATATTTTGCAGCTCGTTGGTTTTTGCCCGGTTAATAGGCTCACCTCCTATTAGGTGTCAATAAAACATATCGGCGAACTGAATATGAGTAGGTACCGCCTGATCCTTCGGGTTAAACAGCAGCGGTATGTATAAACGCGCGGAAAACAAAATGTAATATTAAACTTGGTTGGTGCAGTGGTGTAAAATGGCAAATAGGGCATTGTTCTTCCGCACCGGATACGAGGCATAGACTAAAGGGATCATTAAAATATCAGTCCTATGTATGCAGGCGTCAGTACGTAAATTACCCGTAAGTATTGAACATTTTACCAATTTTAACAATATTTTATTAACAAATGTTATTAAGATTATGTACCTATATGAAAACATCATGAGGAAACCATTGTCGTGCATGCCTGAGAGTGGCGTGTGAAGTCAACCAACCTGCAGTAGGCTAGCGTGGTGGACTATAGCTTAACGCCTTTCATTGTGGAAGGAGATCCGTGCCCAGCAGTGGGACAAGAAATGGGTGGATGCTGATAGGATGTAAACCATGGCTGTAAATTACCTAATTTAATTTGTATAAAATTTTGGTTATGTTATCTTGTCTGAAAAAAAAATATCATATGAGTGGAATCATACAACTCTTCTGAGGGAGATGCAGACGTTAAGAACTAGAAGATTACCTATAGGAAGGCAGAAAACTCTAAACTAAGAGAAATGAAAAAGGTAGGGATATCTCCTTTCTGGAGTTGAATGATGGCTGAATAATAATACGATATTTTATAGTAATTCTTTCTTTGGAAAGCTATGAGCGTTATTACTCCCACGCAATCGATGTCGCATCGATGTTGGTCACGATGGTAAGACATATCTATATAGCGACGTCTATAATATTATTACTCGTGTCGATGATACGCGACATTGTTTTTTGTTTTCCCAAAACTTCGCCACCTCTACAGCATCGTCAGTGTGTCATCGATATTCATCAACATTATCGATTGATGACGATTATAGAGACGTCAGACGCCAGTGAATCATACCCTTACGAAGGGTCCATAATATGCAGGGGGAGCTTTGTGAGTTTTGATCTGATCTGCATAAAGTAATAATGTGGTAAATATGTAGTACCTATTTCTATAATTTCTTTAATATTTTGTCAACTATTCCTACGGGAGCCATTATCTGGTCCGGAGCGGGATCCCCCAAGTCAGGCCCTCATGGAGGCAGGAGGTCTATCCGCACCCTCCCGGTGCAAGGTGGACAATAATAATTCTCTCTCCATTTCCGTCGCAACTGTACGCACGTCTACACATCAAGCCCTCAGATCAAATAAAAAGTAAAGATGGAACTATGCGAACAAAAAAGTGAGGCCGGCTAAAACTACGCCATGCCGTGTACAACAGACAATTTGACGCACACATGTATATTATACTACGCCTTATCTTGTCAGTCGAGCTTTCGATAGCTCGATAGCTCGAATGGAAAGATAAGGCGTAGTTTCGGTATACGCGTGTGCGTGTAATTGTGTGTTGGAGACGGCATGGCGTAGTTTTAGCCGGCCTCACTTCTTTGTTCGCAAAGTTCCATCTTTACTTTTTATTTGATCTAGCTATACAAAACCAGTTTACGCTGGTCTTTTATATTATAGGAAGCCTATACAATGCGAGATCAGCTTAAACTGGAATTGTATAGGTTGACCTGTAGCCGTGTGTACAGCCTATCTATTTTTTAATGCTTATTAGGACTTGTTTCCATTTATCATCACCAACTGCTGAACAAAGGTCCTGCCGATTATTCAGAGTAGTTATTACTTCTGTTTGTCTCTTTGGGAATATAGTGTGAGTGTATTGAATTGTGTATAAAATTATACTTTAGCATAATAATTTAAATATACATTAATTCGTTATTCAAAGCTGTCATTAATTAGGATAATCCGAATTGGAATCACTTCAATTTAAATTCAATTCTTCAATTTAAATTTATTTTATATATTCTGTTAATCTTTAGAGAAAATAATATGGATGATGATCAACCTCATTATACCTAACACCGTTCGTTTTGCCAACAGTCAAAATACGGGGGCAACGATCTAGTTTCATCGCTAATTAATTTTATGTTAAATGTGCTCATAATTTTCTAAATCTCACACGAACAAAACATCAAACCTACTAAATATAAAACAACTAAATATAAAAAATATTTCATGTCTTAAATGTGTGAGTGCACTCACACATGCAAAATGTCAGTCTCTCAAAATGTGGGTGAGTAATATTTGATTAATAGTTAAGTACCCCACTATTTGATTTGTTTGGGGTTTACTCATATTCGTTCCCACGCTGTTATACACTCATATTAGTTTCCAACGGTTCTCAGAGGGTTTACTGAGAAAATTTGATTAAATCCATTTTGGGCTGAGGTGTTACAATTAGCCGGTAGGTAAATATTTACATAAATTTAATAATTTACTACTAGCACTAACTAAAATAATTTCATATTGTATCGAAATATTATTGCGTTTACCAATACGATAAGCCGGTAACATATTTATACGATTCATAAAAACACATAAAAGTGGAACTTACCTCGACTACGTAAAGGTGACGATTTCTTTTAAATTCTTCCTTTTTGTGTATTTTTCTTACATCAGATTATCGCATCCCAACATCACAAATCACAATTACATCACAAATACTAGCACTACACGGAATCACTGGCAGTTAACACTAATGGTATCAATTCAATTTATTATAGATTTGTTTCGCGTGTTTGTAAAAATTCGAATTTCGAACGAGATGCGCTAGCGCACGGTATCTCGCTCGGTCGCCGCCGGCTCGAAGACTCGAAGGCATACAGGTTACGTCATGGCGACAAGGCCGGTTCGACGACGCAACCTACTGACTGCCCCGATCGGGGAATTAATCGTCACCGTGCAAGGTCAAGTCGAAAATGGTATCATTTTAGTAATATTGGTATTGACAGAGTTCCGCCATTTTGATACAATAATTATTTATTTCACGATACGTAGGTATGAAGAGCAAGAACATAGGAAATACGTGGTACGATTCTATGTTTTTTGATGGCACAGATTAAGGGATTAGCTGTGCCCGCATCTGAACCTACACTTTGCACGAGACCAGGTAATGATGATCACTCCCGACGAGACGAATGATAGTCAGGTCGCTCAGACAAAGGTATGGACTGATAGTAATGGTCCTAAAATCTATCAAACGGTTCGCAAACACACGGTTCTTAGTAATTACACAACGGATGTTATATCCGACAGCCGATAGGGGTCATTGCGCACCAGTACAGGGTCACAGGTGCAACGGTCACGATCCTTTGTCTGCGACGGTGACAATGCCATTTGCGTTTTTGTTCAATGTATTTATACACAACCCAACACCAGACACTTTTTGACATTTAGCATTACAAGTTTGAATGAAAAAGAACCTATCTGTAATTGTACACAAATAAGTATTAGAAGCAAAGTAATCTTTTAAAATTATTGTTCGATATTTGTATGTAATAAATAATTTGAGATCAAATTGGACGAATCTTTAATTAAATATGTAGTTTGAATGAGTGAATGAAGGGGGTGCGCTGACCCCAAATAAATTGGGACAAGGACAGGAGGATGATGATAAGGAAAACACTAACACTAAGACAACACAAACTCACACTTACAAATCGTTTTCGTTTGATCAAAAGTGCTACTGTTACTGCAAAAGGGATATTTTTGATCAATTCCTTGGGTCAAGTTCCATAGAATAGACACAATGCAAAGTGTATTAATTCGGTCTCATGTGATCGGTACAGTTGTAAGTCTCGAGTGATTAGGTATCAAACGGTTTCTGAACTAAAATACAGTAGAGCAATAAAGAAAAGTAAAGGTAAACTAATTGGTTGTACAGTTTCGTTAGTAAAAATATTTGTAATAGGTAACCAAGGGATATTGTAGACTTTTGGAACTATTAATTTGAAATGGATTCCGAAAACTTCAAGCAAATATTTAACTCAATGTAATACCAATATCGGTCGAAGTCGCGGATAGAAACCAGTACCACCTACTTACTAGAATGGGTAGAATTTAAACGGAGAATTGTTGTTTTCAATAAATCCCAAGCTCCGACATGTAACAAACAAGATTGATTGATATGATAACAATTAGTCCGTTTCTCACGTATATTGTGATCACTATTGTGTTATGTGCCTCGTTACGCTTCCTAATTGCTTGTTAAGATGCTTTATGACATCGTGTGACGTATATCGCGCGAGTTATGAGATTGGACGACCCGGGCCAGAAGAACACTTATCTTTTTTACATTACAATACGGGCCATTATAAGCGACTCAAAAAAAGGAGGAAGTTATCGACTGGTTAAACATAGTAAGTATACCATAGCAATCTATTACGCCTGTATTTCCATAAGATAAGGGCAAATTGTACTTACATAAATCCAGTGTAGTGAGGCTAAACTCTAAGCCTGCTATTGACAATTTCATAAAACAATGCTTTGATCGACCTTGTAGGTAGTAGTCGACCTAGTAGTTAGTAGTAGCAGTGACGGGCATGTCTACATGCCAGCATGAATGGGTCAGCATGACCGGGGAAGTACTACCCTGCCATAGAATATCGACGTAAAGCAGCAGAATGCATACTGTTGCGTTTCGTACGGTGAGTGTGGAGCGCCGGAGGGCCAATTCCTCCCTCAGTCCCCTTCCTTTTCTCCTTTCCTCTTCCATTTCCTTAAATAGGCTCGGCAACGAATTTGCATATTCTATAGTATTGCAGATATCCATGGCGGCGTCGACTACTTACCATCAGGTAGCTCGCTTGCTCGTTTGCCGTGTTATCCCATTAAAATAATAATACTAAACCTAGGAATCATAGAACACTTTCGCTTCTTCGTCGCAATTATTGCTTTAAACCATTTACTGACCCTCGGTTGGGTACAGTAAGGCTATACTCCTGCACCCTAGTCTAGTATTGACAGTAATGGCAGACTTCACACAGTGCCGCGAAAATCTCACAGGTTTTTTGAAGTTCGTACGGTAAAAAGACATGGAAAAAAGCTTATCTAATAAATTAGCTTATCTGTTATAAGGCTAATGTTCACTTGAGCTGCGATTTATTAAAATAAACACTACAAAGTCTGTAGGTGGTGCGTGCAAGTTAAAGGTAAGTGTGGGCGAAGAGAAACGGGTTAAACTGGTCACTTTCCTACTTGGCTTGACGGGATAGCGGCCGACTTACTTATTCGTACATTATTACGTTCATTAATCGCCACACTGTTTTTATAGTAGTAATACTTATGGAACTGTTAGTGTCCTAGATTTCACGGTGATCTAATCTAGGAAATGAACGGTTCCAGTTCTATATAGTTCCCATGGCTATGCGTTCATATCACAGAATGGTTTTTATATACAAAAAAATATAATTTGTACAAAATTTATTTACATAACATAACATAACATACCATCACGCCTGTATTCCCCGAAGGGTTAGGCAGAGGTGTACAAATGTACACCCACATTTCGCCGGTATGTTTAGGTCCCATGTAATAGGGGGCGAGCCTATTGCCATTAACCGGGCACAAATCTAGACTCCGAGCTGCTACTGGGAATTTCATAGAAAAACCCAATAATACTTTGCTCGACCTGGGGATCGAACCCAGGACCTCTAGCGTAGCAGTCGCGCTTAGGACCACTAGACTAATGAGGAAATTTATTTAATACGTATAAATTATATAAAAAGAACGAATATGGTAGCATCTATCGCTTACTCACTGTCTGGCCAAAAATACTAAGGCAAAGGAATCATTGACGTCATTAATTCTTAAGGTTAAAGTATACTGAACTACTTATTAATTTATTTTATGACATAACTTTTATCATAGCACAAATATTGCGACTTGTAATAACAATAAACGAACCCCCATAGCGTTTATGAGGCTCCTATAGTGACACCGGCGCTATCTATTAATAGAATGCTTAAGTGAGCTTAATAACATAACATATCACGATCACAAACCGAGACTTCGAGCTGCTACTGAGAATTTCATAGAAAAATTCAATAACACTTTTGCTCGACCTGGGGATCGAATCTAGGACTACTAGACTAATGAGGCAGCCTTATAATAGGATAATTTTATTATCTGCATCAAATTTATTTGTCTATATTTTATTTCTCATGAAAGAGTTGCTGGCCATCATTCCTGTACCTATCCCCAAAAGGTCACATAGAAATGTGCTCCCACGGTTCAACAAGCCTATTGCCATTAGCCGGTCATAAGTCCAAACTACAAGCTACTACTGATTATGTCCTTATAAAAAGCAGCATTTAAGCGGCGGTAGCCTAATGACTAGGGCGTTGGAATTGCGATCATGTGGTTGCCGGTTTGAAACCCACCCATTTCACTACTAATGTAAAACCACTCGGAATACAAGGATTTAGCTTAGTACGAGGGGTTAACAAGTATAAATGGTAATGTGTGACCCACATTGTCAGTAAGCTTTTCAACTAAAAAAAAACTTATAACAATTTGCTGCACGCGGAAATAAAATCCAGGACTTCACGGTCAGCGATCTCTTTAAGACTGTAAAACTAATTAGTTAAAGGGAGAATGATTTATTATGGTAGTAAATAAAATGACGAATATTAATGAATTTTGTTAAAAGTTTGAGGAATATTGGCAGCTTTTCAGAAGGCTTACTTTATTACAAAAACATTATATTCATATTATGCATGCGTGCGTCATTAATGGCTGCCCTACTTTCAAAGTTCTAAGGTTAACTCAAATTGTTCTACCATTTGTTACGCACACAAAATTGATTAATGTTTTTAAGAGTTTCAATGTAAACAGGATCACTGCTTAAATGGGAGAAAATGGGTTATCTGAAGGAAATTAGTAGAACAGTGAGTTCATAAAAAAAGTATTTACAAATGGAAAATGAATCCCTTTTGTTTCAAATATATCAGAATATACTAATATTCTCCATATCCATGAACTCACTGTACTACTGTAGTACAGTGAGTTCATGGATGATTTGTAACAAAGACTGTATGAATTATTTATAATGGGATGACAATGTAATCACCGTATTCACCTGGGATCACCCGGGTGTCCCTCTCCTCCCAAAATGAATCATCCGTTCGGGTGAGGAAATTCTGCATTACCAGATTTCGAAGCATGCTGTTTCGAGGCGCTTCAGTTTAGTTTCCATTATTAACCCGTCTTTTATTCACGTAAAACGTCCGTGCGTCCGTCACCTCCCTCTCGCAGCAACACGAATGCAAATTGTGAGAACTTTTTTTATTAGTTTTTATTAAGCTTTGATTTTGGAAAAGAAAACTACTTTAATACATCTACTCAATTGTTCACATTTCATATTTTAAGTGTCCCCTCGGACCATCTGACAAGACATAAAGGAAAATAAAGGGAGATATTAGCTGAACCCTAAACAACTAAAAGATGTGTCTACTCCTATAATACTTCGTCTATATTGGTGAACACGTAACGGCAGTACAAATAAAGTAATACATCACTTTTATGTTCCTAGGGCAAAGGGAATCGTTAAGGAGGCTTTCTTATGACGTCAGAGGCAGCCATTTAATCAGGTGGTAGAGTTAAACAGGTAAAACGTATTTTACTTTATGAGCCGAGAAAAGTTTATTGTTTATTTGTTTTTACATCTTCGACGGGATGTTTGCGGCAGAAGAAAAATATTGACAGTACGCATTTTTCCCATGTGTATATTTTATATCATACATACCTTCTTTGTTTGGTTATTTAAAAGATGCACGTCGAGTACTTACAAATCGTAGACCTACGATGTTGTTTTCCAGCAACTGTTGTATCGAATAGTACAAGAATATAGTGTGACATCAATCTAATATAATTCTGATCAAACACAATACCTGTATAGCTAGAGCATCTATAATAGCGTAATAGTTGACTGTATTTTTTTTATGGCTTCGTAAAAATGTTTACCATATTGGTTAAAAAATAAGGAAGTTATAAGCATTTTAATTTTAGGCTAGATAGAGTACAGTTTGTGACGTCACAGAAAAATGTGCCATTTAGTCATTACTATCACTCGTTTCGCGGAAAAGGGGTAAAGCATCTCAATCCCCATCAAAAATATCTTAGAACTTTCTAAGCCGGTTTAAATATTTTTTTCAGAGTACGAACTCATTATAATTTTCTGTAAGCCTGTCATGTTAGGTATACTTAATGTTAACATTATTTATACTGACATATATTATCTATATAAAATAACATACCATCACGCCTGTATTCCCCCAAATGTTAGGCAGAGGTGTACAAATGTAGGTACACGCACATTTCGCCGGTATGTTCAGGTCCTATGTATTCCTAATGTTCTTAAAAAAGGCCAGGTTCCGAGCACCCTAAACCGACGGTCATGCATAAAGAGATTAATGAATGTAGATGAAGCAAAAGTAGTGTGCCAGGATCGTAGCAAGTGGAAATCTTTAGTCTCTGCCTACCCCCATGGGAGACAGGCGTGACAATATGTATGTATGTATGTATGTACCTATACATTTTGTATAAGTCTGACTAATTATATGTGTAACTTAAATAACGTAACTAAAGTATCAGGTATGGTTTAGAAAATAAAACATATGGACTTGTGAGTCCATGAGTGCTGGCAGACTGATGTTTTGTTTTTTTTTCTTGCGTACACTTAATAACTTCTGTTCTGTGGTTCCTCTTTTATGAGTAACATGGGAAAGTAAGCAATTTACTGGCTTTCTTTTGTTGGCTCATCTTCTCTGAAATCATAAAGGTGGGAAATTGTACTTTTTATTCGTATTCGTTACGATTGTTTAGTTATTAAAGCACTGTACTGTACTTTTTTTGGAACGAAGTCATCTAACGTGGTTTGCGGTAGGAATTGCCTGGTGGGTTGGTGCACTTAATCAAAATACCTATAAGTATTGTTTAAAAATAAGATTTTACCGACACTGAGATTTTCTCCTTTATTGAAAGATAAACTTACAAACACAAATTCCCATATACAATACCAATTTTTTTTAAATCTCGGTTTCTCCCATCTCGTTGTCGGTGTTGTAAGGATGATGTCAAATTAAAGTAAATAATAAACAGGCAATATTCACCAGTTTACTGATAACATCAGAATGCGAAGGCTTCGAAAGTAAGATGCCAATCGCTCTTCTTATAAAGAAACTTGTAAAACGCGTTGCTACTAATGAGATCACGACCATTTTTGTCTTGCTCTTTATAGGTAGGTCTATAGGTTGGCACTGGCCAGAACACTTATAGCCAAAGCCTAAGATCTTTTCATCTGATTTGCATGAAACCTTAGTGAGTAGGTACCTACGTACTTCTAAGTACTCAAATGCGAACTGAAATATATTTAACGTTGAAAGACGCATTTTCTGATAAAAATCTACTTTTGTTATAGCAAAACAGTTTGATAAAATTACAAATTCTTATTTTTTTGATTTTTTTCCATTTACACGCGGACAATTAAGTGCCATTATGATAAAGGTTCCGTTAATTTGAGGCATAGATTTCAAAAAATGAATTAGGTTTACAAAATAGGCATTCTAGATTATAAATACACATCGCAAACCACACAGACTTACTATTCTTCGTTTAAATCCCATACAGTATTTAAAAAAAAAACATTTTGCCTATTACACAAAGGGCCGCTTTACACTGCTCTAAAATCTCAGTGAATCGCCAGTGAAGGCTAAGTGGCTCCGAGCTAGAAGAACGTTGAAACACGGACGAGTGTATAAGTGGCAGAGTGGCACTTGTTGAGGGCTCGCTACCCACAAATAAAGGCTTATAATCACTGTAGTGTATCTTTAAGGCTGGGGTTGGTAAGTGACTGTGTTGCAGTGTTATCTATTCGGTTTTGTGTTTTGTTTTGGATATTGAATGAACTAAAGTTGCCTTTAATTCATCTATATAATATAAAATAATTAGTAGATACTTGCTGATATTGATATAGCAAAATTATTGGTTGTGAAGTAATAAGAAATCTGGGTTCAATTTCTGTTCAACTAATTTATCTAATAATAATTCAATAATAATATGATTCTTTAAAAGAAGTCATTTTAGCATGTTTTTTTAATTAAGCAATGTTAACGAAATATATTTTTCTTTCAGAATGAATTACATTACAACTAAGAAAGCAATTTATTTTTAGAATATTTAATAAACAGAGTTGATTTCGTCTTCCTTGATTAAAATTCCAAAAAGTTTTATTCGTCGTGAAGCAAATTGTTTTCTTTCCCATTCCTTATAATTCCATGTAAAGCGGAGGAAAGGAGAAATCCAATCTTTTAGAGTTAAGGAAAAATATTTTATAATAGAAAATTGGCTGCCGGTGGCGTGCGAACGAAGTTTAATAAGAAGGATAAGCTAAAAGACGTAGTGACGTTGATTGATTTGTTTACAAAAGGTATTAGTCACTTACCTAATAGGTTGGTGTTTGCCTATTGAATAATAACTATACTTAGTATTTGCTGCCAAGCAAAACCAATGTATTAATGTCATGAACGTTACTATATTGGCATTTACTGAACGTTATTTTCGTTTGTAAAACTGCGTCAGTACCCTGATGTTGTGTCGTTGTATGTTGTGTGTAGTGTTGTTGGGACTTCCTACGAAATTCTCAATAGCAATGTGCACTGGCAATGGCAATTTGGTTTAGTGGCAATATTATTGACATGATATCTAAACAGCATAGCAAACTGTTGATGTACACCTCTGTCTGACCTTTTGAGGTTACAGGGGTGATAATATATTTTGTCTATTATAAAGCCTGTTTGAATTCTAATTGCAGACGGTTTCTGGATCTGTTTCTGCTAGTGTAGTTTCAGTAGGCGCATCGTCCAATGTTACTTGTTGCTACATGCCAAGTACATACATATATAAATGACCACACCAGCCATATTTCATTCTGGTCATCATCTTCGCATGGAGTTTCTAAAGAAGAAACTATTCTATGTCTCACGTTATAAATTTATTGTCTACATAATGTAGGCCTTTGTTACAAACATCGCCTACAGTTTTTGTATAAACACGATTACAATCATAACTTTGTGTATCTCTTGTATTTATGTAAATAAAGACATTTTAAAATCAATCAATCAATAACAAAAGGATTTTAGACGTACGAAAGTAGACGATGATAGTAGGTTGAGGATACACGGGACAAAAACATCCCTTATGAGTAAAAGTGTTTTCTGCATGGGTCCTATTATATATAATAAATTACCCAAAGAACTCAAAACTTTGAATATAATGTTATTTAAGAAAAAGTTAAAACAAATACTAGCTGCGAAATGTTACTATACTATAAAAGATTTTTTAAATGACCCATTCTGAATAGATACTTTGTGTTTTTGTTGTTGTCATTTTTATGTTATTTTTTATTTATTTTTTTGTGATTATTAATTTTATTATGATGGTGATAATTTATTATACATATTTTGTTATAATTTAATTGAATTTTTTACTAGAAATTATATTAAGAATTATTGCTTGATTATGGAGATTACTCATTTGTACACCACTTTAGGTAGAACATGCTGGACTATAAATAATTAATATTAACATCAAGAATACTGTTTACATGACATTGTATGACCACATATGTTTAATGCAAATAAATGATTTGATTTGATTTTGATTTGATTTGAAACTTTCTACTTCTGTCTCCTGACATTGAGATATAAACCCATAAACCTTAATAAACTCTCAATATCTTCTGATTGCTATTTTCTTTTCCAGATCCGAAAGGAAATTGCCAACTCCATTGTTGATAAGTGAAAATGCTTTATCATTTGTAAGTTAGTGCTACGCATCCGCCGCGATTGGCTCGGAAATTAAATGTTTATGTACAGTCGCCAACCAACCAACTGTCAAATCTGTTTGACATGACTGTCAAATTTCATGATAAATACATTTTAAACCTTAAAATATTTATTTATTTATTTATACAGTTTAGTATCTTCACAGCTTATAATAACAAAACAGTTATATAATTTTAAACAATACGCCAATAACGAAGTTTACAGATAACATAGGATATATAAAGTTGAGAGTGTGCTTATTTAAAAAAATAATAATTTAGAAACCACATAATAAATTTTACATTTAAGAGTTTGCGTGCATAACACACATACACAGTCAAACACGCAGAGTGTGTATGTGTGTGTGGGTAATATTGGTATTAGTATATATTTACTTATATATTGTTGCATTTATGTGTGTATTGATATAATAAACCGGTTTAATTCATTGTAAATCTACTTATTTTGTGAGAGGATTTTCAATATTTCCGTTTTAAAGGTGTTGCGTGGGCAGTTAAATGGGTCCAAGGGAGACGAAAAAATTGTGACATTTTTATATACTTTGTTGAGGCTGAAGATGTCGTTAACAGAGCAGTGTTCCTGGTACGTTTACGGGGTGCATTAAATAGAATTTTGTCGAGTAGTAGTTCACTGTCGAATTTATTATTTATTATATCGTATAACATCATCATAATATTCAAGATTAAGTTCAAAATTGATTGAGAAAATTTGATATTTTGTGGTTACCTCATGTGCTGGTAACCGTACCGACCTCGCAACAAGGTGGTGAATACCTTATTCTCGTCTGTTTTGTATTTATTTCTACGTGAGTGCTTTCATTTTCCAGTCTATTTGATCAGTTCACTCCATTGAGCTCTTTTGGTTAGGAAGTTAGCAAACCAAGTGAAAATTTTACGTCATCGTTGCGTGTTATTTTTGTTTGTTGTTGTGTTACTGAAATTTCCATTATTAAGCTCGTTCAAAGCCTCTTTTTGATACTTATTAAAAGTTAGGCTGAATTGAATTGTAAAATATTGGCTATTGTATTTATAATGCTATCACACTCAGAATATATAAAATTATTTGTCCATTCATTCATCATGCTTGTACGAGTATTCTCCGAAAGGTTAATAAATTCGTCACATTTTCAAACTGTTACTGAGAATTTAAATAAAAAATCATAACAATTTACTTGACTTAAGAATCGCATCTGGGACCTCTAGCGCAACAGCCGCACTTGAGACGACTAGGATTAATAAGGCAGTTTCATTTTCAGTTTTATAAAATATTAGGGATCATAATAATATGGTTCTATTGATTCAGATAGTGTTGTACCAACCCTTTTTACAAATTCACACACATTATTTATTTTGTCTTAGTATTGTAGTCAAATAACCCCTCTAGCAACTACTTGTATTTGCTTACAGAAGCAGCAACTTAAAGACTATAATCATTGTATGTTTTCTTATCATTATATGTTTTCTTACCATTCGGAGATAATTATATCCATGTGTGTTGGTATGTTGTGATTCTAGTAAATTAACTTTTTAGTGAGAGGAAACAAACTTCAACCAATTTGTAGTTTATCTTCAGAAGAAGCGAGGGTCGAACAGATACCTTTTTACTTATTTTTTCTACCAGGAACCGATATCCTCCAGGTCGTAAGAGTTATAAAGTTGCTAAAGTAAAAAGTGAAAAAAATAAGTGGAATTACAGTTACTCAAATTTAGAACATTTCCTTATTGAACAGGCGAAATGTGGGTGCACATTAGTACACCACTGCTTAACGCTTCGGGGAATATTTGCGTGAAGGTATGTTATGATGTTACCTTATTGTAGTTGGGACTAATATATACACTTATTATAATAGCACTCTTATAAATATATCATATAGACAGTATCATATACTCTTCCTGAAATTATCATTATAAATAATATTTATTTTGAACACGTCAGTCATTTTCGCTTAGTTTTTTTTATAATACGTGGACTATAGTTGACAATAGTGTGGGAAACAAGTTCATCAATGTATCGTTTTATGTCCTTTGTTAATATGTAACTGTTTTGTGTTCCAAATAAATAAAGTAAAATCAAATAAAATAATTGAAATAATAACTGCTTCGAAGGCACATTTTATTTCGAACATTAAGTATGTAAAACTTGTGGCGAGGCACGTTCCTGCTAGATTTGGGTGATCGATTTCCAATAGTAAGCACTGTATTTGTTATGAGGACCGATCGGACATTTATTCTGGAATCAAATCTTCAAGTGAATATGTGAGACCAATTGCTTTGGCTTGCACTTTTGGGATCAAAATGCCGTCGAATTTTTCAATGTTCACTGGCTCCAGACTATTTGAACAGTCTTCTATTTATTGTGTCAATGGTTAAACGTTTTTTTAATAGTATGAGGCTACTTAAATAAGTCTTCTAGTGGCTGCGTAAACGTTGTCTCTTGTGCAGTTGTTCGCATCAAATGTGACATAGATATTATGTAGATTGCTTTGGATCCAAATTTTTGTATGTGAATGTACTTAATACCCACTCCTAAATCTCTTCATTTAGAGTGTACATTAGTACATCTCTGCCTGACCCTTTTGGGAAAAGGTATATTATGTTTTATGATTATATTATGCAACATTTTCGAGGGAATTAATGTGACTCCAAAATCACTACATCTTGAAGAGATTTCAACATGCATCCTCCACGTTCAATATGCATTAGGCGCAAATTAATTGGAGTTGCATTGATTGCTTGATGAATGAACGTGTTTGTATAGATCCACAAGGTACATTGATCCATGGAACTGATAAATTGATATTGAACTACTCACTGCGATTTAGCAGTCAGAATCAATCAGTATTAAATTAATTGGATTTCAGGCTGCACGTGATGATACTTAGCGGGAATGAACTCTCGAATTCAATTCTGTAAATTCTAGTCATCTTATGTCTATTGGCATTTCACAATTAATGGAATATAGTATTTAAAAATTAGAGTTGTTATTAAGAGAGAGGCGTTATTGGGTTTTCCGATTAAGAAATTTCTCAAAATAATGATATTGAAATAAAATTTTGAAATTTATTTACTTGTATTATGATTTTTTTCTTACTTTTTTAATATTTAACGTATGTGATCCGTTTATAAGTTTTCCTAAAATAAATATTTTTTTGTTTCTTCTTTACATCTTAAAAATTAAGCAAAAATGTGTAACAAATACTTATCAGACATCCAATCTAGGTTCGCATTCAGAGTGAGGCGATCAATCTTGCGGCACTGAATCTGCGGCCATTAGCCGCTGTCGTAGGAACAAATTGGTCGAATCGACACGCACTATGCGTCCGACGTGAATAGCTATCAATCTGATAGTGATACGTGCTAAGCTTTTGGATTCTTGAGTGGAATTCGGTAGGTTATTTGTTACACGGTAAGGTAGTGTATAATAGATGATGTCTGATGGTCCTATTGGGGCAGTCGATATATGTGCACCTGGTGTTCATAAGTTTGTATTTTTTTTATGGGATAACTCGGCAAACGAGCACGCGAGCTACCTGATGGTAAGTAGTCGCCACCTATGGACATCTACGATACCAAAGGAGTTGCAGATGCGTTGCCAAGCCTATTTAGGGAAAGGGAGGGGAAGGAGAAAAGGAGAAAGAAAGGCATTGAGGGAGGAATTGGGCCTCCGACCCTCTCACTCACCGAACGATGCGCAGTAGCGAAATGTTACTACTCGGACGTCGGTCTTCAGCGAGAGTGTGGTACGAGTACTTCCCCTGTCAAGCCGGCCGGTTCATGCTGCGAACAGCATGGCCCTACCACAGCAAAACATTGTATTGTATAATCATTATTTTTCTAAAGATAAGTATAATCATTATTTTTTTAAAGGTAAGTATAATCATTATTTTCCACATGAAACAATTAAATTGGAACCTTACATTAGTGACATAAGGATTTTCACCTTTTATTAAGTTTTTCATAGTTCTTTGATTTTTCACCTAGTTTTGGCGGTATGCCAGTTTTATTTTACTGGAACTCATAGTACGCTAATTGGCCTGTAATTGCATTGGCGATAACAATAAATTGTAGGATTTTTTTGTTCAGCTTTTTGTATTTAATTCCCCGACCGAAGTTTGAACGTTGCGTTTCGACTATTGTTATTTGATTGTCAAAGAAGGTAATAATGGTAACCTTGCCGTTTTAGTTTTCTAAGTCATTGCATCTTGAAGCTTCCATGCATCTACTACGACTAACTATAAAAAAACACTGTTACAGTGAATATAAGTACATATTTTCAAGTAAAATGATCTGTCTTGGAACCCGCATCAACCAAACTCATCATCAAGAATATTATACCTATACCATCATCAACGTAAATTTTTATACGTTACTAAAAAATTTCTTAGAATATAATTATTAAGGTTTATCTTTTTATTCAACCATAGATGGGACTTTGACCAGTGTCTTATGGTTTGGTACACATAATCTTTTGTTGCACACAAGCAATGTCCGTCTGTCAGGTTTTGGGTACACCCAATCTCAATCAATTAATAATAAAGCCTATCATAGCTTATCATAGCATAGATATCATATCATATCATATATATAGCTAGTCTGGAAGAAGACACTAATATGGTTAGGAAGCGGCTTGAAAGAAGAATACCGCAATATGTTATTTGAAAACAGAAAGAGACCGAATTATCTTTTTTCTCATTTTTTATTCTGCACTGCGGAAAATTTCACCGGTAGGCAAAAGTCACTCGTTTTATAGCTAATGCATGTAAATTGATCTTCCAGTACCTATTTATCTATAGCCGTGCCATGCTGCGGTGAAAATGTAAAAGCAGATGTTTTAAAAGTCAAATGATGGCGCTGCCGTATATTAAGTTTAACATTGGCCTCGTATACTGTTTTCGCCAATATTGGATAACAAGTTGGCGTTGTGTCTGCATAGCGTATGGGGTGGCCTTGGCCGTTTGGCAACCCTCACCAGTCGATACGGGAACGCTGAGTCATACTTATTATTGTATGCACCATGCATAGCCGGATATTAGACTTTCTGAAAAACTACTAGTTGTCCTGAAAAAGTTCGGGCCGCATTACCACGTGTTAATGCGATCATTTAAGGTTGTGAGAGAGGAATGCCACTAACCTGTATAGCACCATCCCTCTCTCACAACCTTAAGATGATCGCATTACTACGTGGTAATACGGCCTCAGTTCAGATAATAAACTCATCACTTATTTAGTTGATCTCGCTATATAAAAATAATACTTATTTTTGCAGTTAAATCTTACTTTAGATTAGAAAATAAATGTCTAGTGGAAGGACACCAAAACAACGTTCCGGTAGGTACAACCTTAAAAATAAGTTGAGTTCTTCCAACGGTAAACAAATTATGTTTTCTCAGAAATATTCTTGAGCTAAGCAAAAACGAGTCCCAACATCTAAATATTTTTTACTTAGTTATGTCGCAAAATAAAATCATGCAAGATTCGATTAGGAGTTTTGTTATTATGTTAGTTTAACATTATAACTGCGACGTATAGATGAAAGTTTTGGCTCATTTTCCCCTTTTTTGCTGTAGATTTATTCGCATGAGGGACGTGAATTTTAAATTTAACTTCGAGATTTTTAACCTCTGGTATGAGTCAGAGCTATGGTGCTATCAGATCTTTTATTTTGTCATTATATATTTTACATATATGGCTACATCTTTTTCAGCTGGTAACACTCTATCCTTGCCAAAAAGTTTTATAAAACGTTTTTAGAATAGATTTTCTGCACCCTTAGCAGATAAATTAGACGTAGGTACCTTGAAAATGGGGTCATTTTAACTTTTGTAATCTCGTTAACTTTAATCCACCTGAACCCAGGCATACATAAAAAAATATGTTCTAGGAACATCATTGTATAATATGCTTAAGGATTTGAATGAATTTCGTGATATAGCTTGCATGCACAGATGTAAACGGAATATCTAATGATCTCTGTCTTTATGTATTCACAACGGTAAAGTTATCTTAATATATTCATATAACAAGCAGCATCTAAACATCAGATATTAATAATAAGATAAAATATTCTGCGTAAATAGTTTTGTTAAAGTGTTGCGCGGTATTTGTGCGACGCCGCAGGGTCGCGTCTGGCCGGCGCCGGTGATCCCCACACCACAAGGAGAACTGTATTATTACGTTCATCCCTAACAAAGGAGGCTGATTTTATATACGTATTCATCCTTCTTGTAAGGATCCGTTCAAAGGGAGAGCGCGTCATAGATGCGCTGCAAGATAGAGTGTGACGTATTTGATGAAATGGCTGAATGAATCCTGTGGCTTATTGTGGTGTGGCTTGTATGAGGAAATGTTATATTCGCTGTATCTATATGTACCTATTTGAATAGATTGAACTAATAGGAAGTATATTATTTTTGGATTATTTAAAAAATATATTTTAAAAATATCGCGCTGATTAGTCATGACGTTTTTTCAGAAAAAATATTTGCTCCCGTTTCATTCCCAATATTAACACCAATTAAATAAATTATGGAATCCCTATTGACACAATTAGTAGTACCTGCACAACATTTACATTATATTCCTTGAGTCCTGTGATTGTGCTTTATGATTAGGTACATATAAAAAAAACCTTAAAATTACTTAGTAATATTGACTAACGATTAGAGTAGCAGACAGATGAATTACTAACTTAAAAGACATTAAAGTAGTAGAAAGTTAGAGATACGAGAAGGAACTTTTGTTGTATCGTAGTATGTGTTCATGAGTGATTTGAGTAGGTGATGAGTGTGTGTGTTGTGTGTGTGAGCATACCATCACGCCTGTATTCCCCGTAGGGTTAGGCAGAGGTGTACTAATGTGGGCTCACACTTCGCTGTCATGTTTAGGTCCCATGTAATAGGGGGCGAGCCTATTGCCATTAATCGGGCACAAATCCAGACTCCGAGCTGCTACTAATGTCATAGAGAAACCCAATAACATTTTATTCGACCTGGGGATCGAACCCAGGACCTCTAGCGTAGCAGTCGCGCTTAGGACCACTAGACTAATGAGGCAGTGTGTGTGAGGTGAATGTGATGTTCGTGTTTAAGAACTGTAGGTATGTTCCTGGTGGGTGAATCTATGTGAAATCTCGTCCAGAGAGAGGAGACGAGAGGACACGTCTATCTAATTACCTTATACTTATAATACGTAAAACTTACAATTCGTAATAGCAGTAAAAGTAAAAAAACCCGAAAGCCACAAAGATATGAATTTTCTAATGAAAGAAGATTTCAAGTGAAAGAAAAATTCGATCTCAGGCAGTGTTTGAACCTGCGTCTCTCTGGTTAAGTACACCAGACGCTTTACCAACTAAGCTACCGAGACCACTGCCTGTGATGTCAAATTTCTCTTCCACATTTTACGTCTTCAGGCGACGTCAGTACATCCTTAGGATATCGAGACATTCATATTTACCCGTCTCTCGTTAGACTGGAGGTCGACCCGAACATATTTGTGAAGAACTTGGGAAGAATGATCTAGGTACCTAATATTAATAGAAATTGAAAACCAGTTTATAGCTATAGTTTATAGTTTTTGTTTTCGAATATGATTTGTGTTTTATGATTTCATGTTTATTTTGTACGTTATTTAATAATATGTTAATTTTATTTGGTTTTTAATTCTACCACCCATTTAATTCCGTCCATTTCATTTTTTTTCTTTTCTTAGGTTTAAGTTTACATGCAGTGAACGTTGTGTACATCTGTTAGAGATATACATACAAGATCTCTATCACAGTCATAAATTTAAAAAAATGTATCGTATGTACATTGTTGACGCACCTCATTAATAAATAAATAGCTCCAGAATTACTTGTTGTTTCAATGTCAAAACTAACTTTATACCCCAGTAAAAATTTGAATTTCTCGTTATGAATTTCAATACTGCAATAACAAGAAAAGATGAGAACTTCAATTTAATGTTAACTTAGGCTTAGATATTCGAATAGAATTTAAAAATATTTCAGATATTTTTTAAAATGTAAATCTAGAACCTTGTTAATTAAGTTAAAATATAAAGTTACGTAATAATTATGAAACTTTCATAAAATAACAAATACATACAATTATTAAAGGTTTTGACCCAGCATAGTTTGAACGAGTGCGGAGTTCGTGATAACATTTCGGAAATAAGTGGAAATAGACCATGTGTGTTTCGTCTATGTAGGTATGCCTCAGTTCTTTCGTTAAGTTTTCCTTTTTTGTGTTTTTTTCGCTCATAGCTCCGCTACTCCGCCGCTCCGCGACTTGGTTTGCGTTGACAAAAGAATTGCGCACAATCTGGATAACGTTACATTACAATGCATGACGTCATTATGTTGAAATTTAAAAACAATTATAGTGTTGTAAAAGAGTTTAAAACTGAAGGATGTAAACAACAGACTGGAAAGTTATTACATAATTTGTTTTTGCGATAACTGGGTCAAGTCTGTAAGGCAATTAGAAGCGGGAAATTGCCTTTAGACGAAGCTTAATCCTTTGAACGAAGTTAAAGTTTGATAAGTAAGATATTTTTTACAAATTAATGCTGGATTGAGTTGTGTTGTATGATGTAGCTTGTAAAATGAACGAATGAATTGTCCAAAATTAACTTTAAAAAGGTAGATTATTTTTAGAGATTTTCCTAAGAGATATAATTATGTTATTTTTATGATTCTCAGTAGCGGCTCGTAGTTAGAAAATGTGGTCGGGTAATGGTAATAGGCTCGCCTCTTATAATTGTTCGTGTGTAGGTTATACATACATGGAAGTATGCTAACACAGCCGATCTTTATTATCATCATTATAAGTTGACCGTATTAAGGCTAGGGGTCGTAATTTCGGCCATTACGATGGCGGCAGGCGGCTGTCTACACGGAAATTAAAATGGAGTTGTAAAAGCCATGAGACCGTAACTTTAATTAATAGTTGTTTTTAGAATGATTGTTTTGTTTTTTAGGTTGTGATGCTTCTATTCCACTTTACATTACTCATCATATCATCACGATATTTCATCTTCAGAGACTAGTAATGAGTTTAAAAAACCCCGCTTTATTGTCGATTTTTAAAGAAGTGGTTTTATGTTTAGTTGGTTAGACACGCGTAAAATTGTATACATAAACATGTTATCATGAGGATGTCAAAAGTCTGAAGAGCGTAATAGATAAGATGCTAAACTGAATCTTATTTTTAATCGTGTCAAATTATAAAAAGCATAAAGTAAGGGATTCAATATGTTTGGATAGTGTCATTATAGTTGATTGTCAGTTTATTTTCATTTTCAAAATTTTTATGTGCAACATGCTGCTGTTTGGGCTTTGAGCATTGCAATATCTTATTTTCTTTAATGAAATATAAAACGCCTAGAGCCCAAACAACTAGCTATTTTGGGGATATTTCAGGCAAATCTCTTTTCTTTTTTATTTCTCTGATCTTAAAGCTAAACATTCAGCCTTGGGCGTCAAATTAAATGAAAATCGTTTAGCCTTAAGATTAAGTAACAGTTAGCACGCACAATATAAAAACAATAAGTACGACTTTCTGGAATCTAGGATCATCGCTCTCACCATCACGCCCGTATTACCTGATGGGTAAGGCAGAAGTGTACTACGGTATACTTACATTTCACTGGCATTTTTTCTATTATACTTTCTTGCTTCGTCCTCGAGATTATTAAACTATGTAGTAACGCCTTTCGGTGGTACTGCTCGTCACTCGTTGAGAGAATATCATCTCTAGAAATTTTCTATTTACTCTGTGCCCCGCGCCAGCCCTGCTGTCATTCGCGTTTTTAGTGCGCTACGCTCGTCACTAAAAATTTACTCGTAGCTTTTTTATGAGTAAATTGTCCAATATTACTGCAAAAACACCCCATAGGTGTATAAAGTCTTGTAATAGTGAGTGTTTCTATAGTGATTTTAACATTAATTTCAAGAATGTAAACCGAGTTAACCAAGTTACACCCGGTCAAGTTAAGACCTGCATCTACAACGAATTTGGAAAAAACAAATAAAATTGCAATTCGAGTAGCCGAATGGGGCTGTCTCACGCATAACTTTTATCTATTTCAAGAGATATAACTTACCATAGGTATGTAAACCAAGTTACGTACCTACCTACCAAGAATTTGGGAACCTGGGAGTAACAAAACAATGCAATTCGAGTAGTCAAATTGGGCTGTCTCACGCATAAAAATTATCTATCACCTCGGACAGATCATCAGGACTGCCCACGCTAGATAAACTGGACTCTCACCATAACAGCAACAAAAACAAAACAATGCAATTCGAGTAGTCAAATTGGACTGTCTCATGTATTGAATTTATTTAGCACCTTGGGCAGACCACCAGGACTGCCCAGACTTGAGTGGAATCCCACAATAACAAATAGAACAATGAAATTCGAGCAGCCAATATGGGTTGCCTGCATGAGGCAATTAAAATGTATTTAACAACTGGGATAGATCATCAAGACACTAGACGAATCCCAACGTAACAACAAGAAAAATTTAAATAAGGAATTATGGAAGTTTATTGGGACTTGCATTTAAATTGTCAAAACAACTGAGCTGACCCATGCATTACACTTATTTAGCACTCGGACAGGTCGCATCAGACTGCCCACGTTAAATAAATTCCCATCCTTCAATGAAAACTGG
This sequence comes from Subacronicta megacephala, assembly GCA_958496365.1. NCBI lineage: Eukaryota > Metazoa > Arthropoda > Insecta > Lepidoptera > Noctuidae > Subacronicta > Subacronicta megacephala. The sequence goes on from OY292525.1 coordinate 9,859,532, forward strand.
TATGTATCTACTTTAAGTAATTGTATTACTTACGAATGTGTATATGCAATTCAGTCAGATTAAGGGACTGTCTCACTGCAATTCAACAACACATAATGAGCTACCGTGGTCTGTGCTACAAACACTAATAAGCCACTGGTTTGTGAAATTGTTACACACACTTGATTCACCATGCACCTAGTCTAGGTTTGTGAAAAATCATGCCTGACAGCAATAGTGTAACAGTAACAACTTAGTAAGTACCTACAAACACAGGTACAATTATGCTACATTATCACAGACAAATTTGACAAGATGCTGACAATCGGCATTATGTAAACAACTCTCATATGGTTATAGATAATTCACTAACACATAACAAGCAAATTATGTCTTTTTTATTATCAGAGCGCTTCCTTCGGGGGCACTCCAGTTTAATATTGTCATCAAAGCAGCTTTTCAGGAAACCTTGATTAATCGGACCAACATCAAGCATAACATAAAGAGGTAATTCCTCGGGCAAGTTAATACTTCAGATGCAGTCAGTGACACCATACTGAAACTGGAAGGAGCCATCGCAGCTAGAACAGAAGAAGCAACAGCGCCCTGCCTGCAACGACCACCACATCTAAACTGTGGGATATTTATCTTTTACAGATAAACAATCATGTCCTCACCAATCTTGGTAATGTATTAATTACAGTTACCAATTTTTCTTAGAAGTGTTATCTATCACAGATTAATACATCTGTCTTGTATACCTACGTAAAACACAGCCCTGTGAAGAAAGGTACAAGAATAACCAATGACAACTTGTAAGAGTGCTCAATTATATATGGCTGTACCATATTTATAAACTTGTAAATATCAATTTCTTATTAGAACATGAAAAACATCAAAGGATTGCTACCTTGTTGGAAAAAATTATGAATTCAAGTATATTTTTTCAGTTTAATTAAAAACTGTGTATAAATGTGACTCATTTCAGTTTAGAACATGCATACTTTGATTGATACTTGACAAGTCAATCCTGATGTGTGGTTGTTACACTAACACAACAACACTTTTCTTACAATACTTTACTGTCATGAATATGATAAATATTTCCTTATTTATCTAATTTATTTTTTAGAAGTACATATACATAGCTACAATTAAAATAATCTGAAGTCAAATCATTGATACACTATGACTACTGATACTGGTATACACAGATGGTCAGATAGCATGATATGCTATAGAATATTGGTGAAAACAATTTTAGTATAAAAAATTGTAACGGTTAGAATTATGACTAACTTCTACAATTAAAAAATCAAACATATTATGGTTAGAAACCAGATATTACACAACAGTCATTTTATAAAATACTAGAATATTATTACAATACTAATAAAATCATACTAATTAATATAATTATGTTAAAAAAAAAAAAAAAAAGGCAGTAGCAATAGTACTTAATGTATACAACTATACACATAATTTAAATAATATTTCACCTACATGCTGACGCCTCAACGAAGGGGGGGGGGGGGTGTTGCCTTCAGAGACGGGATAGTGAACCAGAGTGAAGAAAAAAGGAGTATCTAGTCACATATATTCTCATCACACCTCTGATATGTCTGGCGACATTCCTTGCCCTTAACCTAATATAAATATATCTGTAGTATATATAATATCCATAAATATTATTATTATATTGCCTTAACTGTCATTACAATTGAGGATCTTTAAGTACAAGGGGTCTCTCTTGACTCAACATACTTAGTTGGAGTTTGCAATAGGCTATCCTTTTTCAATAAGTATGCAAATCTCCACATAGCAGCTGACAGTTAATTAACATAAATATTATGCTGAAATACAACATAATCAAAAAGTTGTGGGAAATATATGTTATTTTTTCATGAAATCATTGGGATGTCCTAGGACATGTCCTATTGATGTATGCATCAACATAATTAATTAGTTCTTTAATTGATACATACCTACAAAGTAAATGATTGGATAACTAACCAGTTGCATTTAGTCACAGACAAAAAATCGACGTTGACAAATATTATATTATAATATATAAATACCAGTTAGGTACCTACATATAAATATAGTATTAGTACCTACTTATCTTCCATGGGTGGATTCCATTACCTACACACGACAATATTATTTATTTTATTTTAAGTACATACATCTCGCGTACCTACCTATATTGTGTAAGTTTTCCACAATCATGGAAAAGGGGTATCTCTAAGAGAAGATAACCACAACACAGGATAGGCCCACAATTGTACTATACAACATAACTTTTATATATATATATATATTTAAAGAAAATAAAAATGATAACAATAATTCAAAGTTATAAATAACCATTCAATAATCCCATAATAAAAAAAAAAAAAAAAAAAATATGCAATATGCCTAAAACAATTGTATGTGTTATCAGGGGAGCACGGTAGTGCCCCCGCCAAGTCAAGCTACAAATTTACAAGCTTATTAATGTCTAATGAATCAACATCAGTCTTCTAGCCCTAAATTTTTTTTCCGTAACTATTATTATCAATAAGTATAAAAATACTTATTCCACACGAGTTTGGGTTACCAAACTCATAAAAACCAGAAATTACTTTAAATTCTAAACAATCAATAACGGATATTGAAATGCTTACGTTAGAAAAACCTAACATTTTTCCAAGATATTTGATGAGAACAAAAATTTAATGTTTAAATTATCTATGTTTCATCCTTCAATAGATGAGTTTCTATCTCCAGCTCCAGTACCTATTATCCAAAAACCTGTTCTTATTTCAAAACAGATGGACACAAAACGTACAAAGCATTTAAAGCATGCCTTAAATAAATAGGCAATTATAGGTTTTGTTTTCAAAAATTGCGTTACGGTTCACGCATTGTAAAGAAGCTGTAATATGGTAAATAAAAACATTAGACTTTGACTGAACAAAACATGACATTTAATGTCGTATTAATGATAGTAATAGTAGCAGTGATGATGACCAAATATTTACTTACCTTCGTAATTAAAATGCGACCTCTAAAGAGCTCATCATTCAAGAGTGATAAAAAATCAGTCAAAACAATGTTATTATTTTATAAACAGTAAATGTTACGTTATATTTGTACACAAATTCGAGACATTTATCGCCGAGTTTCACTTGACAGATTACATTTTATAGTTTTAAACGTCGCGCTACGTATGTACATATATACATATGGCATACGCACGCAGGTACGCTTCGTGCATGTACACTGAAAAGGTTTCCCGGTACATGACGTTGGTATAAACCATAAAAATAACTACTTTATCCTTGAGGTCTAGGTACCGAAGTTATTAATCTTTGATTCTCAAGTTTCGAATTACAAGCTGTGTAGGTTACTAGCCTACTTACATTCTAATTCTAAAATATATATATATATATACATATATATACATAGATATAAAATTTTGGCGAAAGGGTCTCGACCTCGGACCGGATTCGAACCTGCATTTCGACTCGGTACCAGTAAGAATCCTGTACATGGTTCTTGCGGATAAATATTGTAAATTAATAAAACTTAACTATTTTGAATTATCAAAATTACCTAATTTGAATGATAAGAAATTATTATTATGAATAGGTATTATCGTTAATACTATGATAGAAATGTTTTACAGGTCACTTTTTTCGGACAAAAAATTTTACTAAGTATATTTAAAATTGTTAGGTACATAAAACATACCTCATTAATAATAAAAATTATTATTATTTACAGTTACTGCCTTCTTGTAGTTGTTAAGACTGTAACCAGTTTTAAAACAAATTTATCATTAAAAAATGATAATCAATCTACTAAGAGATAAATCTATGATGCTTAAGTCTGATTTATCTTTTTCTAACCATACAACTCTTATAAATAAAGGAATGTATTTAATCTGTAATATAATTGTGTACCTTTATCACATAATTTATCATATCTCGGCGATATTACCAGAACTTGCTCTCAAAGTCTACATAGTTTAATAATCTCGAGGACGAAGCAAGAAAGTATAATTAATGATTAAACGAACTTACCTGAAGTGAAGTTCTATCATAATTATACGAATTGCTTCGTCCGAAGAGATTAGTATCACCCTCCCAACCCTAACGGCATAGCCCAAAAAGGGTTCTGGTAATATACCTAGGTAAAAAATCTCTAAACTAAATGACAGCAGGGCTGGCGCGGGGCACAGAGTAAATAGAAAATTTCTAGAGATGATATTCTCTCAACGAGTGACGAGCAGTACCACCGAAAGGCGTTACTACATAGTTTAATAATCTCTTCGGACGAAGCAATTCGTATAATTATGATAGAACTTCACTTCAGGTAAGTTCGTTTAATCATTAATTATATTAACTGAGCTTTAGAAAATTTCCATGTGGCAAACAACGCCTTAGGTACTTGAAAACCGTTTTACAGCTTGCTAAGTTAATTTTGCTTGATAAAATTTCACTATAAAAAAGGCATTTATAATAGATGGAACGACAATAACATTCGTTGTGGAGTAGATGACAGGCGAGATGAATCAACAAAACTCGTCAGGTGCGAGTTGCATGTTAATTGCAAATTTTGGCTCCCTCCTCATAGCTCATCTGTTATTGAGAGTCGTTAACTCCGTAGAGCTGTGAAAATCGGAGTGGGTGTTGAAAGTATCAGTGTTGGCAAATTATTTGTGAGTACAGAAAATATGGAAGTATTTTAGTTGTAAAAAATCACTTCTCATAGGCTCCTGCCTATACCTATCAGACAGGAGGTGAGAGGGAGAGAAAACTTTTTATAGTAACTAAAGACATGTTAGACTCTATTTTTTATTCTTATATTACTCATTTGTATTTTGTACATTATGAAACTAGGTTATCTTAAAGCATTTCAGTTGTATACATTAAAATGTTAATGTAATTTAATTATTTGTGAGACAGAGTTTAATTTGATTACATTATTTATTTTTTATGGTGTTAAGTTAACATTATTAAATATCTAAAGACTTATGTACAAGGAATTTGTAAGTTGAGAAGCGTCGGTAGCCTAATGGCTAGGGCGTCGGACTTGCGATCATATGGTTGCCGGTTCGAACACCACCCATTGCACTACCGCCGTGAACCCACTCGTAACACAAGCATTTAGCTTAGCACGAGGGGTTAACAAGAATACTAGTAATGTGTGACCCACATTGCTAGTAAGCTTTTTTTTTTTTTTTTTAAAAAAAAGTATTGACAGATTTTAAATACGAAGGTCAACCAGATGTAACTGAGTTTTTCAACTCAAGTCCTACCGACGAGGTTGCAAAAAAAAATCCCGCTTAAGAAGTCTATCCTTAAAACAAATGACAAACGATCTTGACTCTAAATTAGGCAAGTTTGTTAAGTTTCCTCAAAATTCTTTGTTCGTGAGGAACACTGTAATATGAAACATAAGTTAATAATTTTTAACTTTAGTACCTAGTACTAGATTGGGCCTCAATTTGAATAATTACATTGTCAAAGTTATATAGTAGTTAAAAGAATGAAAGAAAACTAGATAGTTATATATTTTTTTGATAAGATAAAGGTCCTGGTTCAATTCCCAGGTCAAGCAAAGGGTTATTGGATTTTTCGAAGAAATTCTCTGTAGCAGATTTATTTTAGATTTTCACCCGGATATGGGACCTAAAAATACCGGTAAACGACAGGTACTACACCTCTGCCTAACCTTTCACATAATACGGACATAATAATATGTCCATTTTATACTGATGTAAATGGGTTTAGATAAAATCGAAACGTACGAATTACACATTCTATTTTCGTAGTTCACCGACAGCATTTACAAGTATGATCAATTGATCAGCTAGTATTGGTTGCGTAATAGTGCCTGTTGAGTACCATCAGACCCTATAACATATCCTCATACTCTATAACTCAATGCACATTATTCAAGAACTTTTGATTAATAGAAATTACAATGAAAATAGTAACACAGTTCAATGTAAAATGAATGGGCGTCAAAAGCAATTAAATGTGTAGGCAAAGAAAATTATTTTCGTCTGATTGTTTTGAGCTGGTTATGGTTTAAAGCTCTTGAGATTAATAATTATAATTTTTATTACATGAAAGAACTTGCGATATAATTAAGTTGTACATATAGACGGTCGGATTGTAAAAGCAATGAATCTGGATGTTCATTGGATAGCTGCAGGAATCTATAAAATTACTCTAATTCACTTCCCTTGTGGGTGATTGTCTCGAATGCATACGCGTTCGCCCCCGCTGCGGTGGCGTGAAAGCCTCGCCGTTGCCATGGTTACGAGACGCTGCAGTGCTTTCTCTGCCCGCCCTCCACCGCAGTAAGCGCCCAGCCCTCCAACAGTGCGGGTGTGTCGGCCGCTCCCGTATAACTGTCGATGTTTCACTTGTTTTTCGAATTTAATCAAATATCGAACACATAATTTCGAACAGAGAACTTCGTTTTATTTTTTTAATAAGTGTAAAGGTTTAGACATGGACTACCAAGGGGGTTCAACGAAGGAGTTTTGGATGCAGTTGCAGTGTTTAACAGTGTTGCAGCTGGTGTTTTGTGTGTGAACCATGGATGAATTTTGTATGGTACTTTGGAACACGACGACATGACGGCCCAGGAGAGAAGCAATATTTTCTCGGATGACGACGAGGACTTGGTGAGTTTCTGTTATGATTATGTAACAGGATATCCTTGAGTTTTGGATCCGTTCCAAGAGGAGCTGCGACTGCTATTACATAAAGTTTCGAGTGCCTGCAGTGCGAGATGAGATGCTCAAATAAATGGAAAGTACTTTAAGTAATTTAAAAATGCTACATAAATTAGCATTAATATAATCTAAATCACATTTTTAGTAATTATCAAAAGGTCAAATTCACAATCAGAAATCATAGAAAATCCCATACTCATTCGATTATTATTTTCTAACATTTTTTTATTACTAACCTACTTCTGTAAATTATTTTCTAGCTGGTGAAAATTTATTTAAAAATGGTACAAATATTTAAACCAGCAATCCTATAACATTCAATTATCAGAATACATTTTCAAAAAGTATGCTATCTAGATTATTTCTTAAAAATAGTGTAAGACATTACGTAATACAATACGATGCAGTTGGCATTGTCCCTGATGCTATCTTCATTTATTCATTGGTCGCCGCCGTCTTTTATCGAATGTCATTATCATTGCAAAGCTTATCTACATAAATAGTCTATGTAAAAGTTACTCGAGTACAATTTGTTCTATACGCAATAGACGTATTTTAAATCGACTTCAAGAACGTGGTTTTCAATTCTTCTGTACATTTTATTGGTACTATAGTACCTCTTAGTATCTACTGTCTCAACTGATTTATACAGTTATTTTTATTGTTCTGTCAACTAATATTTTCTTTCTTTAGCCTCGATACAGTCATGTTTATAACTAACTATTTATTTACCTTTCCGTTTACCTGTAACAATATCGACGACAAGTAGACATATTTTTAATAAATCAATGTACTTACCTAGGTACCATTTATTTAATTTAAATGTATAGTTATAATTCGTATCTTGTTCTTCAAAGAGCCTCTTTTCTGTCCTCCCACGGGTACATAATATAATATTTATTTGCATAAAAATATGGTAGGCAAAGCTTTCTATAATAACTCAGTCTAGGATTCTTTCTATCTCGGGTTTTTAAACCCCTATTAATATCACTAACGTAATAAAACGAAATAATTTGTTCACCTATTATTTATAAATGCTGTTAATCATTAAGTTGGTTGATTAATCCTATTTTACGATTAAGGACTTAACATCTGGATTCCGAATATCTTTGTTTAAACAAAGTTACGATTATAACCTTATACCAAAGTTTAATGAATTGGACTTACGTACCGTTAAGTTAGCATAATGGCAAGTTTAACAGTCTTATCTTACAAAAGCCAATGAAACAGTGAGAAGCATTTAAACTTAGTTAATGTGGCTTCAAATCCGAAGTTGAGACACTCATTATTTTAGAAGTCGGAAGCGAACATTATGTGTATGTAGGGTTATCAAACACACTTAACTTATACTTATGTATAAGAATGTATACGTACACAGTATAATAATATAAATAATTAAGTAAAAGTACCGTTTGTTTGCAACACTATAAAACATGACAAAATCAATAAGTACTCGTAAAATTTTTACTTATGTATGTCATAAAATTGTATATAATTTGGAAATGTGTTGTTTTATAGCTTGTTATAAAAAATATTATAAACAGCCGACAAAATCTTGGCAGATAATGGCGGGGCGACATAAATTATTAGGCGTAATATTGCCTTGTGTTGTTGCTCTAATCTTCCCACTTCCCATTCCCAGTAATATTCACTTGTTAATAACTCGAACTAGGAAACTTTTATAATATAACAAACACATACAAATCGTGTTTATTTTTGCTGTGATCATTAAAAAAGTTGCGCGAGTTTTCATGGCATCAGTTATTAAATCTAATGCAATGCTCCATCAGGTATTAAATTTAATACAATGCCCTTGCGCGGATAAATAACGGAATTGGAGAAAACTTTATTATTGTAATATGAAATAAATTCTATAAAATTATAAATTTACTTGTTTTCTTAATAATATGTTCGCTATGGATAATTTTATTAATTTATTAAAGCCTGCCTTTAAAGACATTTAAAAAGATAATGCTAATATTTTTTGTAATACTAATTACATGAGACTAACTACACCAGCGAACTGTAGGTCATATAGCGTAATGATATGTATGTATTATGAGAAAAATGTAATAATAAAACCCATACATTATTATGTATAAACATTTCAAACCGAGTAGGCAAAATAACGGAAGTGAATACCTGAATATTTAAAGGGTTGGCAATATACATACATTTTTCCTTTCCGGGTCCGCACAAGGTAGCCATAATTTAACATAAAAATGAGATAACGCCCTGAATATTTAAAGAGAGTGTCGTGTCCGAACCGAATTTATGAAATCCGGTAAAAACCGGTTACTCTGAAGATATGACGAGACCTTGGACAGATCAATCTAAGTTTTCGTTCCCAATCTTAGAACTGAATGAAAGTTTTTATTTTACCAAATTGCTTTTCTAGAGCAATTCAAAATAAAACGTGTTAAGAATAAATAAAACTTGCTTTCTTCATTATTATTGCAAACAATTTATATCAGCTAGACACTAGATATTTTGTTTGTTGTTACGACAAACTTGCAAAGTAAAAATTTTTGACATCGTACAATCAGCAATCCGGTCTTTTTTTATATTAACTACTTAAGATCAAAATATGATCAATCAACAAGACTGCGCTGGAGGCCAATTTCTCCCTCAGTCCCCTTCTTTCTACTTTTCTCCTTCTCCTACCTTTTCCTTAAATAGGTTCGATAAGGCATCCGTAACTCCTTTGGTTTTGCAGATGTCTATTGGCGGCGATGACTACTTACCATCAGGTAGCTCACCTGATCTTTTGCCAAAACTGACAATTTATTTTTTTATTTTTTTTTATTTTTATTTATTTTATTTTTATTTCTCACCACAATACAGTTAACATAAGCATTAGCATGGGATTAAAAATTACATAAAATCAATATATTGCGGGAGACTGGTGCCTAAACTAGACGAAAAGCCTGTATTTCAGGACACCAGGTCTCCACTCTTTGGATAATAATTACATTTTACAGTTAATTTTGTACTCGCACACTGACAGATGTGGTGTAACATATTGTGTACTTTAGGTATTAGATTAGTAATTGTTTGTGTGTGTGTGTGTATGTGTGTGTATGTGTGTGGCTGTGTGTGTGTGTGAATATGTGCTGGTGTATGTGTGTGTGTTTATGTGAAAGGCGGGTATGAAATAGAGTAAGGATTGGTGTAGAAAACTGGTAAGTTTAAAAAATTATAAGTGTGCATGTGTGATAGGTTTAGCGAACGGGAAAGTTATACTGGGGCAACGAGTAGTTTTTCCGTGTCATCGTAATTTAACTCCTGGAGCCAACAGCTCACCTTCATCTTGCATTTAGCCTTAGTAAGGTTGTAGATAGAAAGCATCCTATTTATCTTATTATAGAGGAAGCCACCAAGGTAGCAGAAGAAGCGATTAGAGAAGGCTGTGGAGAGCTGATTATGATAGCGGTCTACGGGATTAAATCTTCTTTTACCACGAGAAAGTAAGGGGTTGAAGGTAAGGATCCCATGCTGTTTTAGGACCGTTTGTAGTATAAACAGCTGGCGTACTGTTAGTAGTTTGTTTTTTTGGTATAACAGTGTTGTGGGATATCGGAAAGGTAGGAAAGAAGATACCTTTAAAATGGCTCTCTGCGCTCTCTCCAGTTCCAAAATAGTGTATTTTGGAGCACCGCCCCAGGACGTTATACAATAAGTCAGTAGAGACTGGGCGAGAGCAAAGTACACTGATTTTCTAAGCTTTTCATCAGCTACATGTCTCAGGGTTTTAAAGACAAATATTAACTTTCGCAATCGACCACTGAGGGCGTTTATGTGCTCGTGGAATCTTAGGGTGCTATCTATCATTACACCTAAGTAGTGAACAGTGTCCGTTTTGTGAATGCGGGTGCAAACACACGTACTATCATTTTGATCAGTGCAGGAGTGGGCTACTATGGAAAATGACGGTAGTACTGGTGTAGATTGCGTATAATTTTTTAATGAAAAAGTCACATATTTTGTTTTCTCCGCGTTTAATGTGAGAATATTATTGTGTAGCCACTGCGTCACAACGTTAAAACCTGATTGAGCTTGTGCATATACTTCGTTCCATGTACTATCACTGAATAGAAGGACAGTATCGTCTGCAAAGGTTATAATTTTACCTTTAGTCAAAGTGAGCATACCCAGTTCATTGATATAAATAAGGAAGAGTGTCGGACCGAGTACGCTGCCCTGTGGCACGCCGTAAGTGACAGTGCGTTCTTCGCTGATAACATCATCAATTTTAACACACTGGGTACGCTCACTGAGATAGTCCTCAAACAGTTTGAGTTGAACACCCCTGATTCCCAAGCTTTCCATCTTCTTAATCAAGATGGGAACAGAAACCGTGTCGAAAGCCTTGGCAAGATCTAAGAAAATGCCCAAGACCTTCAGACCATTGTCCAAATTTGTGACAACATAGTTTGTCAGATCATGAACCGCATCGGCCGTGGATTTTCCAGCCCTAAAGCCGTATTGGGATGTTGACAAAAGTTTAAACTTTTCTAAATAATCCATGAGCCTGTTATTCATGATCCGTTCCAGTATTTTGGATAGAGCAGAAAGTATAGCTATTGGTCTATAGTTGTTAACACGGCTTCTATCCCCATTTTTGAAGATAGGGTGTATAATTGATTTTTTAAAAGCTTTGGGAAATTGGCCTGTAATGAGGGCAAGGTTACAGATATATGTAAGAGGTGGCACAACAATATCAATGTGTTTTTTAAGAATGTTGCTCGATATTTTGTCCCATCCCATGGCACAGTCACTACGTAGGGACATTATCAGTTTAGCAACTTCTTTTTCATCCGTAGGCAATAGAGCCATAGATTGCGAGCCAAGGAATCTGTTGGTAACCGTTAGAGGGGCACTGTTAGAAGACTTATTAATTATGCTTTCTGCGAGATTTTTACCAATTTCTGCAAAGAATTTGTTGGCTAGGTTAGCAGATTGTAGTGGAGTAGTTGAGAGATTTAATAAATCTGTTGTGTTGTCTTTCTTTTTTGTTCTATTTGTTATTTTGTTTATAGCTGCCCAGAGGTGTTTAGAATTGTTTCCAGCATCACTAATTTCTTGTTTTTCAAAGTCTTTTTTAATCTTTTTCAGTAGTTTGTTGCAGTAGTTCCTATATCGAGTAAAGGACGTTCGTAGAATTACATTGTCAGGCGACTTTTTCAGTTTTTTGTGTAAATTGTCTCTGTGTCGGATACATCGAAGTAGGCCCGGAGTGAGCCAAGGCTTTATAATTTTTTTTCCTATTTGGGATTTTCTCAATTTTTGAGTTGGAATCAACCACCTGTGAGATAAGGCTGATCATAAGCTCTGCTGCCACATGAGGATTTTTAGTGCGATATACCGATTCAAAGTCAAGCTGCTTTAATTCCGCATCTATCTGATCATAGTTGAAGCGAGTGGTCGTTTTCTTTGTATGTGTTTTAGGAATTTTCTTTGATAGGAAAAACAAGATGGTTTCATGATCAGTTAGCGCAGAATGGGCTACGTAAGTTGAAGCAGGCAGAGTCGTTTTTAAAATAACATGATCAAGGCACGCTTGTAATCGTGTGGGCAAAGAATGTGCAGGTAGTAGACCATGCGAAGCTAGTAGGTTCAGGTAATTATGTTTGGTTGAGTCAAGGCAACGATCATGAATGTTAATATTTATATCTCCGATGACAATGATATTTTTAAAGTGTGTGATATTCACCAGGATTGTGTTAAGTGAATTAAGAAATGTAGTTATGTGTTTATAACCGGGAGGACGATATATAGAGAGAAGCACTGTGGTTGAGTCAATTGTTATTTGTAGACAATTTGCTTCTAAGATTGGGGGTTCTTCCACAGAAACTGTAATACTTTTATGGACATACACAACTACACCCTCATTTTGTGTTAAATTATTATTAGTCTTAAAGTAGTTATAGCCTTGAAGGTCTGGGATAAACTGTGTATTGGGTAGCCAACATTCAGTCATCGTTATTATGTCCCACTGAACCTTTGTTCGCGCTAGTATAGTGTGAAAACCTGTCATGTTTTTTGATATACTTCTGATGTTTTGATTGAGAATTTTGAGTGAATTACTTGGATTATGGTTGGGTGGAATGCAGTTATCCAAGTCGCAGGTAGATGAGTCCGACACAGAGATAGAATCTAAATTGTTTATGTTATTTTTTGTGTCGTCGAATTATGTTTATTTGTAATCAATTTAAACATTTTTGTTGAACTACTGGATTTTAGAGAGGTTAATCTATTTTGCCTTGTTATAATAGTTTCATTAGTATTATAGTGTGCAATTAGGTCGTGAAGAAATAGAAAAGCTGGAAAGCAACTCTTTATATAATTTCCCGCAAAATAATATGAATTTGTGCCAACTATGAATATTACTAGAAGGATGTTGCTTGATGTGTAAATTCCCGCAATGCGTTTGTAATTAATTAGTAAAAGTAATATATAGTATGAAAGAAGTGTTTGGTTGTGTAATAAATATATAGTGTAAATAAAATGAGTGAACAATGTAATGATATCACTTTTTGTTTGTCTAGTAATTTTTTGTTGAGTAAAAATCTGTAAGTAGTAATAGTGTTTGTAAATAAGTGAGTTAGTATTAGTTTTTAACATTATTACGTTATTTTTAAACAGATATAAGATACAATTTTTGAGCAATATGTTATGGCGTAAATAATCGGATAATAGTCATTTCTCCTTACGTAGTTTAGCCAGATCTTCATCGGATTTTATAAGCTTACTGGGCATTCCTTCTCTTTCGCGTACGTATACTTTGCCATTTGCGGTCCAACATTGCGTGTAGTCACTGGTTTTTATAAACTCCCTGGCGAGGTAATGAAGGCGTTTTGCTGAGGAAGTAAGTGCTTCTGAAACGTATATTGGTTTCTTAGGTCCTGTGGCTTGCAAATGGGTTGTGTTGAGACGATTTTCCTTATGTTGTTTATTATAGTTTTTAGTAGATTGCATGAATTGCTCTTTTATTGTAGTAGAAGAAAATTCTACAACGACAGTGCCAACTGTCTCTTTTTTGCCTCTAAAGCGGAAGACATTTTTTATTTCTGATGGTAAAACTGGTTGGTTGATGATGTTACCGAGGCTTTGTACTAATCCAGTAAGTGTTTCCCTGGTCTCTGGGTTTGAATGTGGGATGTTTCTCATTTCTATTGACGATGATTTTAGGTTTCTTTCTAGATAGTCCACTTTGAGCTCAAGTGTTTTTATTACTGTACGATTATTGGTACATTCCGCCTGTAAGTTTGTTATCTCTCGCAAAGCATCATCATATTTTTCAGAAAGAAATTGTACACAAGTTCGAATGTCCTGGTTTTGGGTTTGAATTTCTAGGTTTTGGTTGCTAATTCTGATGTTTTGAGACCTTATATCCTCGAGAGCTGAGTGTAGCGAATCAATTTTATTATTTTGGTGGGTCTGTTTTGAAACAAAATCGGAAAACATGGACTTCATATCAAGTATCATGTTTTCAATGCGCTGTAGCTCGGCATCGTCACCTCGTTTTCTTTTCCTCTGCGTAATATGCTCGCTAGTTTCATTGGAGCTAGCTGTTAAATTTGGCTCGGACTCAGAGTTGCGCAAAGGTGAAGCCGTGGTTTTCGGAGGTGATCGCAACATTATTGTGATATAGGTTTATTCAATAGCCTTACTTATGCTTCAATTCAAAATAAGAATTAGTAATTAGATGCTTATCTGCAGTATTCTATCTTTACTATTAGTATAATGTTGCTCCTTACTCACTCAGCTGATCGCGGAACCTGTTTTTGTATTGCGCACGAGTATCGCACTGTCGCACACTACGCTGCCGCTGTGTAGTCCTTGCACCGTGCGCCGCAGTATGTGTGTGTAGAGGACGGTCATTGACCTCGGCCCGTCACTTGTTGAGTTCGTTGCCACGATGACTCATGCGCCTCACGATGACAAGTTATTTTTGCAATTCGTATAACTTAAAAACTGAGATTACTTCATAGTTGCTTCGAAAACTGAATAACCGATTCATGTACTAGGTAGCCCGTACACGATGCGTCACAACAGTATATATTTTATGGGAGATAAGCAACTTTATCACTCACAGCTGTCTATTTTGTACGAGCACAATTCGTTAACGTGTTTACGCGCCAGTCCCGCAAAGTGGAGAGGACAATATATATCAACCATTCATCATCTATTTCGTTCTATGTACCTACATACCAAATCTATCTAAAGAATAATTTTACATTTATAAACTCAAGAACGAGTGGAAGTGCATCTTATAACAGCATCCCCTATAATACTTTTGTTTTGCTGTCAGATGCAGTTCGTAATATTCCGAGGCCGCTTTACAAGGTAGGGCAAAATGTACCTACATTCCTCTCGAGTGAACTTATAATTATCTCATATTGGTAATATTGCAAAATATAAACAAAAAAAGTGCTGTAAAATTTATTTTATTTGCTGTAGATTAGATTGATATATATATTTTAGCAGATCCATATATTCATCAGTGTAGTGATAGCCAAGTGTTATCACTATTAGACTGCCAGTCAAAGATTTCGAGGTCGAATCCAAGACACGCACCTCTGACTTTTAGAAGTCATGTTCGTATTAAATTAATTATCACGCGCTTAAATGGTGAGAGAAAACATCGTGAGGAAACCAGCATGCCTGAATAATTTCCTTGACGGCGTGTGAAGTCTGCCAACCTGCAGTAGGCTAGCGTGGTGGACAATAGCCTATTCCCTCTCGTTCTGAGGAGACCCGTGCCCGGCAATGGGACAATGTAATGGGTTGATGGTGATGATGTACTTATCAACCTAATAACTACGCCGATCAATGATCAGCAAGGTTAAGCTGCGTTTGACACGTTCAGTCTACTGATGGGTGATCATTCTTAATGCATCGGGATTCCTTTATGCCTCGCAGATCACGTATAGCCGTTGATTGGTCCCGATATCGTGAATACCTATAACAGATTTAGTTAGCCTTCCAAAAAGCCTGACAACCAGTTTATCCTTAGGATATTGATTAAATTAATACCGTAATAGGTAGAAGGGTTATGCCCTACAGTGGGTAGATAAAAGCTGCGAATAATAATGATGTCATATACCGTGTGCCAAGGATTTGAACAGAATTAAAGCCTCTCGCGATTAAGATAGAAAGAAAGGTAGGCTGTATATTTATTGTGATCCAACACCACCTTCCGAACATTATATTCACTAGTACCTATATTCTTTACTAGATGCGCCCCGCCGTTTCACTCGCCCTATACTGTTTGTTTTTATTTTTGTTCTGCGTCTAAAGTTCATAGCGTGATGTAAAATAGCCTAAGTTACTCCTTTTACGACCTATCAGCTTATGAATTCCGTCAAATCGATCCAACTGTTTCGGAGATCAGCCGAAACAAACAGACTGAAAAAAACTTTAAATATTGTTTATTTGTATAGACATATAGATAAAATATACATGCAAAGATATTTCAACTACCAGAATAATTTTCTGATTAGTATCGTAGTAAAGTAGAAAATGTGCCTACGCCCGGCGTAGACTCGTAGCGCATTTCGTAGCCGCGTAGCAACTGGCTACGAAATAAAAATTCACATCGTATTTGAACCGTGAAAAAAAATATATTGCATGTTTAAACCATTTTAAAGCACGTTGCCACTGTAAAACTTTTTGGGTCAATGCTTTTGAATGTGTATTTTATACCATGGATCGGTGTTTTTTTCCCAAAGCTTTCCACAATTAAACCTATATTATTATGAATTATGTTAACTGTCTGCTTTATCAACAGTTTCATTTGACAACCGACTAAAATATGTATTTGAAACAACTACAAAAAAAAAAGTAAAAGTATTCTTATTTGAAATTCAATCGAACGGAATAAAGAAGAATAATTTGTCTGTGGGACTCGAATTTATTTGACGGAGACTATAGAAGAGGTATTGTTAGTATGGTCAATATTATACCTATTTATACTATAAAATATGTTGAAAAATAACTGATTTTTTTTACATATAATATATATATATTTACCATAATAATACTATGAGCACAAATCCACAAATCCAGACTCCGAGCTGCTACTGAGAATTTCATAGAAAAACTCAATAACACTTTGCTCGACCTGGGGATCGAACCAAGACCTCTAGCGTAGCAGTCGCGATTGGGACTACTAGACCAACGAGGCAGTCAAAACCAGTCAAGACCCAAACATACCGGCGAACTGTGGGTGTACATTAAGTGCACCTCTGCCTAACCCTTCGGGGAATACAGGCGTGATGGTACAGAACAGAATAATACTATGAATACCTTTTTTTAATGTATACTTGTTGTAAATTCAAATTTTTATATACCAATATTATCTTTTCGATTCCACAGACAAACTGTTTATTAAATACAGTTTGTGAACTTTTGTGGGATACTGTGTTAGTTTGTAGGTACCTAATATAAATAAATAAATAAAATAAAAAATATCCACTATTACCCTAAGGCCAAGTTATAACTACACTGATCAATCGATCTGCGCCGTTAAGCTGCGCTCACCGCGGTCAGTGCATGGATGGGTGATCCTTTTTAGCACAGCGATACCCGAACCTCGAAGAACACGTTAAGTAATCAGACCTGATCATATAAACCTATAGCTTGGGCACATTAAGAAACCTTCCTATGCAAATAAAAAAAATATCTTATCTAATCTTTGTGTTTCGGATACAGCGTTGCCAGACGTCCCGATTTTGGCGGGACGTCCCCAGTTTAACTTGATCGTGCGTGCAGCGTACTGAAAACGCACATTAACGTAATTTGATCTCAAATAAATATTCAAAAAAATGAGTATATACGTTTTTTTTATTGTGTCCCGCTTTCGGCGAAAGAATCTCGCTTTTTTTCACTCGAAAAGTTCCTAAATCCCGACTTGGCAAAAAAAAAAACTGGCAACGCTGCTCGGAGAGCACGTCAAGCAGTCGGTCCTGGTTGTGATACGAACCGATGACAATCTTAAGAAGCCCAACAACAATAACATTTAGTTTTACCACTTCGTGTAAAATCCTGATATTCTGCCACATCTGGGTACACTAAAGCATACCTCCCTGGAATGGGAATAAGCAACGATGTTGACGATGATAGGTTTACAGTAGTTTAAAGAAAGTATTTAATTTAGAGCCAGTAAAAGTATAAAATATAAGTAGCATAAAATAATCAACATGACTGCTTCATTAGTCTAGTGGTACTAGTACTAAGCGCACCTGCTACGCTAGTGGTCCTGGTTATTGGGTTTTTCTATGAAATTCTCAGTAGCAGCTCGGAGTCCGGATTCGTGCCCGGTTAATAATAGGCTCGCCCTCTATTACATGGGGGACGTGAACATACCGGCGAAATGTGGGTGCACATTAATATACCGCTGCATAACCCTTCGGGGAATACAGTTGTGATGGTATATAACATCACGCCTGTATTCCCCGAAGAGTTAGGCACAGATGTAATAATATACATTCACATTTATGTATAGGTCTCATGCAATAGGGGGCATATTTCCATTATATACATAACATCACGCCTGTATTCCCCGCTGTCCCCGCAAGGTTATAAATAAGCGATAATAACATTAAAAATACAACCAAACACCCATTACTTCTATATAGTTATTAATAGAATTGCAACGTCACAGTTATACATACACTTTATAAGCAATCAACTATATCGTGTAAATTAACGTGTGGTTAAGGGTATGTCGAACACAGTTGCGGTTATTGGACATTGACAGCAATAACAATACATAAGCAAATATATATACAATGGTCAACTGCGTCATTATGTCTTTTTATGTGTGTGTATTATTTAACCTCAGTAGTAGCTCAGAGTTTGGATATCCCCTACGTCCCTTTTCTCCTCATCCTCCTTTTTCTAACGTTAGGCAACGGCTTGCTTGTGGTTTTTTCGGATTATTTCGACAATGCTGTAGTGCTGAACACAACAACTGTCTATGAGCGGCGGTTGCCACTTGTGGTGAGCCACTTGCTCGTCTACCACAGTATTGAATTCTAAAACATAACCCTCCTTCTGTCGCAGTCGGGTAAAAAACTAAATAAATTTATTTTGCAACAGGTCTTATAGTTTTAGTTACAAAAGATTAATTCTTTCTAAGGAGACAACAATTTTAATATTTTATTATGTAGGTAAATATTTTTTTATTCTATACTTTACCTATATATTGTTTTTATATTATTGCATGCCACACGTTGCAGAATATCATGTTATGTTACTTACCATGATATTTACAATATCTTTTACTACTGACTATTGAAAACATTTTTCTTTCAACATTTTCATGGCCAGCGCCAGCCTTGAAGAATATATAAGGTCGATTCTAGTACGTGTGACCTACTTGTATTATAAATGACCGACACCCGCACCCACCTGACTTCTGATTGCAAAGTTTCCTTAGAAGCTCGAGTTTCTTTCGTATGACTTCTATGTTTTATGGTATTTAGAATGCAGTTGCCTTATAGCACACCTTATTGCTAATGCAGTTGCCTTATAGCGGGTCCACTCACTTTGTCTTTCTTGTTTCTTTCTTCTTGGTTCTTGTTTCTTTAGCTTAGAAGCTAAAACTTTTCCCCTCTAAGATTTCTCATGTCTCGTGAGTGGACAAATAGTAATCTCACATGCACACTTATAACTTATTGATTAATGCTGAGATGGAACCTGCTATTTTGTTATAATTTATTTCTACATACATACCATCACGCCTGTATTCCCCGAAGGGTTTAGCAGAGGTGTACTTACGTACACCCACACTTCGCTGGTATGTTTATGTAACAGGGGACGTCCCATGTAATAGGGGACTAGAATATTATTAATATAATTTAATTATATTCAAACATTTACCAATAATTACCTAGTAAAGATTCAAAAGAAAAAATATAACGAACCCAGTAAGATCTGATTAACAAATAATTGAGAAACCGCTTCTTTGATAGCAGTCCGTAGTTATTCAAATAACAGAAGCACTCTATTATAACAGAAATTAATATTATTAAAAAGCTTATATTTCTGTTTTCAGTGCTATATTATTCTTCGGCTTCATTCTCTTCTTGTACTTCTATATGAAATAGCACCCAGCCGAAATACACAAAATTCCCTCTGAACCGGGTGAGATCGTAATTGTGAAAACTTCCAAACATTCGCTAAGTACGGCCCACTCATTGTTAAAACAAGACTTGAAATTTAATCAACACTCGAATGAAGATGTTACGAATTCAAAAACTTGCGACGACACTGGCAATGTGAACCAGTATTCTTTGAAACAGATCAAATAATGAATAGTCTATTAGAAAAATAATCAAGAACGATAAAATAACAATAAAGCTGACATTATATTTACACTCGATAACAAGAATACCTACAGCGATTAACGATTGTTTTAATAATCCTCTCAAAAATGTATCCCGGGACAGTTTTACAAGAAAGCAATCTGTCCTGGGATACATTTACAACAATTAAATATAATTTATATATATATATATATATATATATATATATATATAATATATATATATATAATATATATATATATATATATATAATATTTTCCCAATATTTTTATTTATTGGTCTTATTGAAGATTATATATATATATATATTATAGATATATATAATATATATATATATATATATATAATCTTCAATAAGACCAATAAATATGTAGTGATATCGCCATTGACAAGATGTACCTTATATATAATTTAAGTCCTACAAAAACTTTCAACGTTACCGGGAAAATATTTTTTCTTAGAAAGAGACCGAAGGGGCGACACAATTTATAGGCAATTTACGCACCGTCTACACATTCCCAGAGCTTGTCCTTTGTGAGTGGCCACTCTGTTCCGTTTTCCGGGTTATTTTATCATTTTGTAGCTTTTGTAAACTTCTCAGAAATAATTGCTTTAGGCTGACCTCGTTTCCTTGGATTTTCTTAAAAGTATCTTTTTGTTAGAGCTTTTTGACTAGAGCCGAATAAGGCGGTCTGTTCACAGGTGCGAAGCGAGTAAGCGGAGCGGAGCTGAGAAATAGTGCTGAGCTGTGTAGCGGGGTGTTATGTGGTCTTTTGAAGTGGTAGTAATGACCACAATAAATTCACAATCATAACTTGGCTTCGTAGTTTCACTCCGCTGCTTCGGTATGTGCAGTGAGCATAAATTCCTCGGTTGAAATGTATAAAACTAATCTCCGCTCCCCTGAAGTCATTTCCAGCGAAGCTGAGCGGAGCGGAAACGTGAATTTTATGTAATTCTGTTGGTTGATATTTTTTCGCTCCGCTCTAGTGAAGAGGTGCTTCTAAAAGCGTTTTCTCTGAATATTGTTCTGGGAGGTATATATAATTTAAAACTTTTACACTGAATACTGCTTTCATGAAAGCTAAAGACACGACTAACGGGAATGTATACTACCATCACAATCGTCTAGTTACCTAATTTTAAGGAAAGTCTAACTTTGAAGGATAAGCCGTTCTTGTCACCTTCTTTTCCCTTCACTTTCTAGAATATTCTTCTAACTTCTAAAAATATAACTAAGGAATGTCTATTCCTACTTCAACGTCATCAAAGTCGGAAACTTAAACCTAAAATCAGATTATCTAACTACCTTTTTCATCAATGAGCACTCTATTCTCATTACTCAACTTTCTAGCACGGGCAAACCAAGTTTACCAAAGAAATAGTCACGGTGGAGGGCAAACTGCGACCGCTGGATTCATTCCAGCCCCCTTCAAAGCTAAACTTCCCTCAAAGGTAACTAGACATGTTTATTCCAATCCAGTTATTCTATTTATGCTGAAGAGAAGGTAAATGAGCTCTTGTAAGTGAAGTATTCAATTTGCTCACACGCAAGTAAAACGACTTATCGTGGAGCCTTTGAGTTTATGGTACGTTAGTAATTGGATTTTTGCCTAAGTAATACAAATGGGTTTATTGGGCTTTGATATAGGATCAACATGCTAAGGATCGGCGCCTCAATAACACAATTTACTAGTATACTTACTTACTACTTATAAATTTTGTGTTTGTACGATGTTTACATACATAATGTCACGCCTGTCTTCTATGAGGGTATGCAGAGAGTATAGATTTCGACTTGCCACGATCCTGGCACACAACTTTCGCGAAATCCACGTCATTAAACCCCTCATGCATGATCTTCGGTTTAGGGTGCACATAACCGGGCTTTTTTGGGAACGTACAAAAGTCGGTTACGTTTCGTTTGTCGAAGTCCTTCCAACTCGTCCATCCGTACTCGTAACGTATATTTGTTTTGTCATTTGCCGTTCATCCCTTCTCTGTGCATTAGGAAATCATCGTAACATACCTTTCTCAATCCTTGATATCCTTTCACTCCACAACGCTCAATAATATAATAATTAATAAATATTCTTAGCTGTTAAAACTAAATTAGAACAAATTGATTTTATGTAACTTTTAGACGGAAAATGCGGGCGATACTTGACATTTAAACTAATCAATAAGCATAAAGGTCAGAGGTACTAATGACATGACCAATTATTTTCTTGTGTTTATCGAGCTGTTAACTTTAACTGTATTAAATTATTTTCGGTATGTACAAATCTATTAATATCTCAGACAGAAAATAGTAAGCAAAGTAAAAGCGACAAGTTTCTTTCAGTAAATTTGTTCAAAGCGTTCTGACATTTGTTATTGGGAACGAATTCAAAGGGCCGACCCGTTTATATTTAGCATCCTTTCATGTCGATAACTTTGAGCCCAATAGATAGAGATATTAAGACTAGGAAGTATTAGTATAGCATTTAAACCTTTCGAATCCAATTAATCTATACCTTTATAAAATCGTTAAACACCTGTTTCTATACATTGAAGAAAAAAAAACAAGCGGGTTAGAGTATATACCGAACCGAAAAAGAGAACATTTAGATTTTTTTTATTTGGGGTTGTGTTTGTCGAATGAATAATTTTTAATTTTGCATTCACAGTTGGAAAGCAAATTTTCCAAATTCAACACTGAGGTACGTTTTTTTAATATATCCTGAGTTATAGCTTGACCTTGACCTTTCTGTTGTTTGCAGAGTCATAGAAATAAAAGATTATCACTGTTAGTTTCTGATAAAGTTAATATCTATGTAAGTAATTTTAAACTATTTCGAAATTAAATTACATTTCTTCTCTTGGTTCAGTTTGTGTCCGACAAGGTGTTAAGACGGTTATTTGCCTCCTACTTAAAATATCATAATGTCACTTAAGAAACCGTTCAATATTTTGCGGGGTCATTAATGATTCAACACCCCTGACCATATAAAATATTCTAAGAGATAGACGGAGGTAGGCAACCTTTAGTATTTATGCGTGTCAGTAAAATGTCAAAAGAAGTCTAAAAGATAATGGGCATAGGTCATGATATTGTCCCGGATTTCTATTAAATTTGGACTAACGTTGTTTAGTAAGTAAGTTAAGCAGAGTTAGAGAAATTATATAAATTTAAGCTTAGGTAAAGTTAGCGAGCATCTGACCTCTGGCCTTTGCAAGCTGAGGTGTATTAGTATGTCGGTAACTTAGGAACATTAAGTTATGTGCTTTAGAGTTTGGTCGCCTTAGAGCATTATTCCTTGAAAGGTTATGCAGAGCTGTACTTATGTGAACTGTACAAGTAAAAGAAGCCAGTGAAATACATTTAATAATTTTCAATTTATAATATAAAGCTGACAAGGCCGTAGCGCATACAATATTTTGTAAGCTATACACACCGAACAAGAACTCCATAATATACATTTTTGACTTTTGTCCCAAAGTCATCACATAAAAAGAAACACAACATTGTTAGAAAAATATCACAAAAAAGATTGTGCGAGGAAATTCAATTCACCGCCTTTCAGAGGGCGGAACACAACGCGGTTACAGACAAACAAACATAAGTAAAGTTATTTATTCAGTAGATATCGATCGACTCACAGGTCAGGGGAGACGTGGCCTGTATAAACAACTTTAACTTTCCCTCCGCTTCTGAGACTCGTTTAGAATGGCTATGTTGATAATAAGTCGCTTCTACCCAAGAAGTGACTGCATTAGTGTACCCAGAATGAACTTAATTTACTCTATATCCGCAAAAAAATCATGTGACGTTGAAATAAGTTTTGTAATTTACTGAATTGCATTTAAACATCTACGTATAACTTTCTGAAACACTGTAGGCGCAGTAGTATATTTCAAATTGTTAATAAAAGGAACGCTCTGCTGACGGCACTTTGCTCCTTAAAACAGGGATGGCCAACCTTTTTTAATTTACGTGCCATTTTTCTATAAAAATGTTTGTTGAGGCGCTGGCGGATGAAGTGCTGTCAAACAATCTCGAGTTTAGAAATAAACACGAATAACTTAAGTGCGAATTCCACGTATAGTATTTCAGTTGCAGAATCTGTTTTCCCTGTCTTGCCTCGTCTAGAATGAATTTGCTACTGATAGACGAAATAAGTTTTTTTTTCGATTTCTAAGTACGGCCTCCAATTCATCAAGTTACCACAAAAGGTCAAATTTTCCCAGTCGATTTTGAACTTAATTATCAACATTTAAAGTTTTGAAATCATTTGGAGATATTTGACAGTTTTTTATAACCGGATGTGCTGGCCTATGTACCTAAATAAATGATCTACCATAAATAACTTTATTTCCGGGCATTTATTTTTATTGGCAAAAATGCCTACGGTTTGTGCCGAGGCACTTATTTCTTTTGTCCCGTGGCCAAATTATTTGTCACGTGCCACCAATGGCACGCGTGCCAATGATTGACTGTCACTGCCCTAAACTATGGTTTAGTCGATCGACACTCATACACACGTCATGCTCGTTTAGGGCTGAGGTCTGTCGAGACGGGTTACCTCTGCTTTAGCAATCCATATTTTTATGCTATTGGAAAACGAATGATCTAATATCCTAT
Source organism: Subacronicta megacephala (assembly GCA_958496365.1). Classification (NCBI taxonomy): domain Eukaryota; kingdom Metazoa; phylum Arthropoda; class Insecta; order Lepidoptera; family Noctuidae; genus Subacronicta; species Subacronicta megacephala. The sequence continues at coordinate 9,884,205 of OY292525.1, forward strand.
TCTTGTAAAAAAATGTAAACAACGCATTATAAACATTAATTATTTAAACGGTATCTAAGGAATGAAGCGGCGGTAGACTAATGGCTTCGGATTTGCGATCATGTGGTAGCCGGTTCGAATTCCACACATTGCACTACCGACGTGAACATGCTCTTAACACAAGCATTTAGCTTAGCACGAGGTGTTAAAGAATACTAGTAACGCCCACATTGCTAGTAAGGTATTTTTAAAAAACCACTTGTCGGTTTTCCTTCCCATGTAAAAAAAATTGACTTCGACTTTGGTAAACTTACAACGAATATTTCGCTTCTCAACAACATAAATAATCTTCAAATCAAATTCCCTTACAATCTACAAGTACTTGCTTAACTATCGTATTCATCTTGCGAGGTTACTTAGCACAGGCGCCATTAGTGCTTACATTGAACTCTAAGAGAATAATTTAACATTAATGTGTTTAGTATTGAATACAAAGGTGCCTTAATGAACATGTTTGAGGGTTCTCTCATTAAGGTTCTCAATATAGAAATATCATTAGATTAGGGACGGCTAAACTAGATTTAATCTGTAGTGCAGTTTATTGACATCAATATGAATTTATTAATGATACCAATTATAATGTTATATTAGTGATATTACTAATGCTGTTAGTGTCTAAAGGCTCCGGTTACTGGTCACCATAAAGCGGCACGTATGCTTGTGTTAGGAGATTGATGAAGTTTTTAAGATTACCCGCCTAATATACGTCGATTTTGTATAACAGATAAGCCGATACGTCAACTCGCTCACTTTTGCTCGGGAGCTCGGAGGTGTCATGGACGTCATGTTAGACACTTGTCCGCTAGTAATTGTGATAGTGACGTCAGATCTCTGTTCGATAATTACGTGTAATTATTGAGTGTTTGTCCTGATGTACACCTGACTTTATTACTTGTTACTTTGGCCTAAAGCCCTTATAATCTTTTTAAAAACTACGCCCCGTCATAATTTCAAACACTTGTATTTTAATTTAAGGCGGATCATCTTTTCTAGAGCACCAAATTTTACTTTTTTGGTTTTTCTCAAATCGTTCGTCTACAACATATTCGTCTACAGCGATATCAACTATAATATATTCTTATTTCAGTACCTACTAAAACTTTTGCTTAAGAATCATTATAGTAGCAGATAGAAGCGTAAATTGTTAATTTTGCTAGAATCCTTAATTTACATTTCACATACATACAAAAAAAAAATATAGTGCCCCAGGCGACCCGCCTTACTGCAATAAAAAAAGTGTTAGGTTAACGAAGATTTCCGACTAAATACGATCCCGAAACAAGTCTTCCTTCATGAGATCTTCTGAAGTCGAGGGCCGGGGTAACAAATTACGGTGTTACTCAATGGTAATGAGGAGATAAGGTCACGCCAGATGGACGGCAACTTTCACCCTGAAAGCCAATTACTGGAATAAGGAGCGCGATAAACAGACACCTTTACCAACGAGATGAAACTAGGTTATAGATTGTTTCATAAAAAATATATTGTCTTTTCAACCTTTTCTTTATAATATTTTCTTCTGTAGGCGCGTATATTTTTGTGATCAGGTCTTTACGAGGTTTAGCTGCGAAATCAAAATAACAGTTTATTACCGACTTCAAGAAACAGGGAGGTTTTTTAATAAATACTACATATGAAAGTATATACCGTAATTAAAACTGTTTATTCCAGCTCATTTCCGAATCAGCTAGACGGATTTTGACGGGAGTTGATGGTACTAGGAGTAACTTAGATGACTTAAACTCACCCTTAGGGGCCGAACAAAAAAAAAATGGTGGTGAAATGCGGTGCGCTGCTGGTAGAGTATATTTTCATCTACTCATGTGTCTGACAAACGCGTTAGTTTCATGACAATATCAGCAAAAACTGTAGCCACCAGAAATCAATATATTTTTTTTAAGTACGCGCGAATACAAATCAAGCTATACAAAACCAGTATAGGCTGGCCTTGAATTGTGCGGGAAACGTTTACAATGGGAACTCAGTTTAAACTGGTTTTGTATAGCTTGGTGCGTAGCCGTGCGTACTTATTCTTTGGGCCATAGGTTAGCATATAGCCCATGGATGATAAATTGTAAACCATAGCCTATGGATATTCCAGTGTCACAAAGAGCATTATTGGCATGTTCCCACCCATAATTTTATAATATTTCAAAGACGGACTATGACCTTAAATTTCTCTAGTATTAATAGAATAATGGTGTATGTACCATCTACTTTATCTTGTTTTAGTATTATTCGTAGCAAAATTGAGGATGTTCCCTCGGGTGCCTCGGGAACTCCTCTACTTTATTACACGGTACGCATATTGATAAACTAACTGAACGTCGTAAATATTGTCTAATTTGTGCTAGATAACTTAGAGAGGTGAAGACGCTTTATCTTTCAAGACGAGGCTTTATTCGTAGCGTGTTTCGTGAACGCGTGACTGGAATACGTGAACCGAGTTGCGTTGTTTGTTCTGTATTTAGAGGTAGAAAATATCTTATATATGTAATGTATATAAGGTATCTTTAAGTTACCTATCTTCTTCAATACGTAAAGTTATGTAAACACTTCAGAATAATTATGAACAAATCGCTGAAGGCGCATTAAGAACAAATCATTTTTTAAAAATTGGCGTAATTTAAAATAGTTAATGATAATAATGTTAAAATTCCTAAAGGCCCAATTAATCCCTCAGTCCCTTTCTTTCTCCTTTCTCCTTCTGCAACGCATCTACAACTCCTTTGGTATTGCAAATGTCCATGGTAACAGTAATCCTATAAAAAAAAACAAAATTGCTTATTTTTTCATAATATTCATATATAGGCACATCTAAAAGATTCTCCTATTCACAAAGCTAATAAACTTCGGACATAAAGCAACTGATATGATTTGTCACCAAGATATAGAGAGATTTATATAAGTAAGTATCAGGTGAAAAACAAAGATTTATGCTGTGACGGGTTCATTAACAAGTCAAGCAGTGGTTTTGTGTTAAGAATTCTCAGTTAGCGGCAAAAGAACGGACGCTAACAAATAATATGCTGATAAGTGCTTAATTTTATTGTAACATAACATACTATCACGCCTGTATTCCCCGAAGGGTTAGGCAGAGGTGTAGAAATGCACACCCACATTTAACCGGTATATATTAGTTTATTGTTACACCTAGAATACCTACAACTCAACCTGCATTAACAGGGCAGTAACAATTTCATTGCAAATTATAAAACAGATGTCTAAAACGGACGGTTAATTAAAGTTGGTCGGAGGCTGCAGCCTTCTGAAGATTGCTCTCTATCCGCTGTGCGAGCACGACTTCCAAAACTTTTCCATAACGATCAACCTTAAGTTAAGCTGTCGTTAGCGATTAATTGATGTACTCGGCATATTGATAATTAAGGATTATTTAGTCATCTTGGTAAGGAAATTGTTTTAAAGATCGTTATCTAAGTTATAACTTGAGTTAAAGCTTCCATTATAATTGAGTTCCACTGCTAGGAGCAGCCGTAGGCGTCGTTTACCAGATAAATAAGGATGTACACGCCATCTTAGGGAACTGGAGAAGAAAACCAATTATTATTTATCTGGTCCAGTCTTAATTCACGCTCAGTAATCACAGGCATATTTCATATAACTGCAAACTATGTGAAAGGAAACTCACATTTCACAGTCAATGCTCCCGTTTCATGAAGGATATATACTTAAAACGAGTTAATTGCCGTAACTATCACTTGAGCTAGCAATAACTGCTTGACGTGTAACGACATTTACAGTGAATCGCATACTGTTAAATTAAGTTAGAATTTCGTAGAGTTGTGATTCTGTTTGTCCTTAATTTATGTTTTTTATTCACATGTTTCATTTACCTACGTATAATTTGATAAAGTCTACAGAGAAGTTACTGATGCGTGGCCGACCCGGCCATTTATGAAAAATTAAAATATAATATAAGCGTCATATAGTGGTATAGAACATTGCAACCAATCATAATTATAGACTATGCTCGTTCACTTCTGCACGTAGGCCTCTCCTAGTGAACGCAACAGAGCACGATCTTCGGTTTTCATCATGTTCGAGAAGTTCGCGAATTTTTTTGCTCCAGTGTTTGTCAGTTCTCCGACAGATGTCACCCGTGACGTTGTACCTATTAAATGTTAAAAACCTATAAGACCAAATTCACCCGACCTTGCCGAGGCGTGTGGTGGACTAGAATAGGCTTGCCCCCTGTCACATGGGACCGAAAACCATATCGACAAACTGTGGGTGTACATATCCTTGCCTCTGTAAACCCATTCTAATAATTATGCATGATGGTAATTTATATTACGGTTAAAATATAATCAAGCCAACTTGAGCCTATATTTACAAAGAAACGGTCTAAATTCAATTTCATGCTTACATTAATATTACTTGACACATTCTCGATAGGTACCGTATACAAACCTGTTCACTCGAAGCGTGTCCAGCAAACACGCTAGCTAGAGAGCGTGTAACATAATTACGTAACAAGCTCGAACATGTGGTCACTGTATCGCATTCATTAAGGGATTCTAGGACGTTCTATTTAACTTGCGCCGGTTAGGAAATTTAATTACACGGATCTGAAAATTGTGAATAATATTTATTATAGAGTCACGTTTATCAGCTTCATGGATCTAATAGTCACAAGTGCGGCTATTGAGCATGAGGACCTGAATTCCATTCCCAGGTCTATTGCCATTAGATTTTCTATGACAATCTCTGTTATTGTTAATAGGCTCGCGACCTACTTGGCACCTATTCGACTATACAAGTGTAGGTATAGAAAGTGCATAATTAAATGCGCACAAAGGTTGTACATAACCTTAGTAAATCACCTCTGGCATATTCTTTCTACGTAATGCTGCTATATGTTCGTAAAAGTATCCTACTAATATCAATGTGAAAGTTTGATTGTTACCCAATCATGCAAAAACGGCTGAAAGGAATTCGATACTTGGCACACAGATAGTTTATACCTGGCCTATGTGCTAACATAGGATTCGATTTATCCTGGCTGGACAATTGGACTCAATTCTGAAGTCCACGCAGACGAAGTCGCAGATAGTATAAACAAATCAATATTAATAAGCGTGTTTACTCGCGTTCACGTGACTCATAATAATATGCGTATTGCACTTGAAACGTGTGCGTCAAACACGCTTACTAGAGACCGTGTAATAGAATTACGTGACAGGCTTGAGTATTGGGCAAGTGTTAGGTACGCGTTCATAAATGAACAGTTCGAAACCACCTCCTTTTTTGAAGACCGTTAAGAGGTGTAGCAAAATTTTTTTGTTCCAAGATGCAAAGCTCGGTTCCATGATTCACAATCAAATATAGGTTAAATGCCAAAATTCATATAAATTTTTAATTATTTATTAACTTGGATATCCGCAAGCCTTTTGAACTGTGTTTAGGCAGGGCTAATCACTTTTCATAGAGACATTGTCTTTGCAAAGTTAAATAAAAAATAAAAATTAGTTTTGTCAGATTATATAATTATTATTATTCATTTATATCCTTTATAAAGGTCTGATCATTTAAAATTCTGCTTATTCATAAATACTTCCTGCAGCTAACTGTTTACTTAAGTTAATATTCATTAAAATAGAAAATGTCATATTGATGATATTTTGCGACAGGGAAAATAAGACAAAACACAGTAGAGTATAAAAAGACAGAGAGAAATAGAGACTTACTACTTAGAATACTAGAACTACCACTACCGCTTAGATATGCATTATGGATAACAGATTTCTTTTTTAATTTACCATAACGTAATGATGTCTTTTGAGTTATGACTGTTATCATTTGGCGCGCAGTTTGATGGACGCAGTAAGGTTTTATCGCGTCACAGGTAGATGGTTTAGCCCATTCCATTATCATAAACTCGCTACTATCATCGACTACGTCATTATTAATTTATGACCAATAAATAACAATGATGTCGTTAACTTTATTAAGTTTTGAAGGCAATACAGTTAATCAGGTCATTTCGATTTTATTTAGGACTAGCTCTCCATTCGCGGCTTTGTCCGCATGCAGAATAATATATATAGGCCATGTAACTCAGGAATAATGTAGCTATCTATTGTTGAACGAATTTTTCAATTCGGTCCAGTAGTATCAGAGCCTATTCAATGCAAACATACAGTCAAATCTTTCTTCTTTATGATATTAGTTTATATTAAGTTACCAACAGTTTTTACAATGTTATTAGAACAAAACTGCTTCATCAGTCTAGTGGTCCTCAGCGCGACTGCTACGCTAGAGGGTAAAGTGATATTTGTTTTTCTATGAATATTATTGCAGTAGCTCAGAGTCTGGATTTGTACCCGGTTCATGGCAGTAAAACCTAGCACCTCTAGATCAGCAGTCGCGTTTACTATAACTAGACCAATGCAATATTATCCTGAAAATTCGCTAATATGTAACAATCATAATTGCCTTCATTAAGGATTGTATTTTAAGAAAATTATTTTCTCCATTGTGAAAATAATTAACGCCTTTTCAGTTTAATCTTGAAGACAATGAGCAACACAAACTCGTTCCCTAATTAAATATGAATACGCTTTGTTTTAAATTTTCTCTCGTTAAAATGCGCACCTTCTTCATTTAATCGTTTATTCTTCTACATTTAGCGAGTGCATTTATAATATTTTGGAAATTATTGCCTTGGTTGAGTGTCATTTAAATGTTACCTATTGGTTGTTATGTTTATATGTCTTTAATCCATAGACATACAACTTTTGCATTTATAAGCTTTATTTACAGCGTATAAAAAAGTATGTAATTGATATATTTGTTGTCGTTAAGACTATTGAAAGCGCACCTCCCGTCCTACTCATACGTATCTTCTTAGATAGGTACTGTAGAGTACCGACAATCACTAGGGTTTTTAAAAAAAAACACGATAAGAGAAAATACGACGTGTATTCTTTGAATCAAGCAATTGTCTGACAACTAAAATTAATATTTTTTTCTAGAAATATTTTTTAATTCAAAATTATTTAAATTACTTTTTGTTCAGCCAATGCTTGTGCAATAAAAACTTATTGCACGAAACTCTTACAGTAGGAAGGTACTTATAAAAGATTTTCTTTTTCAGTCAGTTTATTTGCCAAGGCTTCAATCTTTATACTTGTTAATAATTGAAATATTAAAGTTGTTCGAGTGTTTAGTGAAACATAAAAGGATAAAAATGGAACTTGCACTTATACAAGGTACTTTAAGCACCACGTAAACAGCAATACCACTAATGGATGAGGTAGTGGATGTATCATTTTAATAGCTCTTTACACAATAGGCGAGGATGACGGGTTTGCGACGGTAAATGATAGATTATGATCTATTTTGATCGAAGTTTAGCAAGTTAAATAATTTAAGTGATCTTACAAGATGACGAATGTCTCAAAGTATATAAAACATGGCAGCCGGAAGATTAGTCCAAATTTGCCGTATGATTTATGTATGATCATCTATATAAATAATATATAAAAAATGGTTTGTTGTGTTGTGATACATTGATAACGATAATGTTATGTATTAGTTTATCCTTAGAATATCGGTATCGCTTAGAAGCCTGATTGCAGAAGTCTGTGAAGAAATACTTTATAATAAAAAAGTAAAGAACTTAATATTCAGCTTTAGTATCTACTTGATATTTAGCGGTATCTAGACTGTAAGTCTACCCGAACATAATTGAGGAAAAGGATGATAAGTCAAAACTATTTTTATAATTCTCTAATTTAAGATAAGATCATATTTTGTTCATAGTAGTAATACAATGTTGCAGTGCCAAAATGTCTGTTTCCACGTCAACCGGGCACACAATCCATGTCCCACTGGCATACAGTGATAAATGTATTGCTGTCACCCGGGAATTAAACCGGTGACCTCAGCTTCCGAGGTAGTCGCGTGCCCGTAATTAGGTAGAAATATTTGGCTATATGCTTTTGATTATTTACTAAGAAATCTGCAACGAAGTGTCGAAATACGACCGGAATTATAATTGATCTACTTATCTCTTTTTTTTTCCCTACAGATAGAAATTTGAGAATATTTCTATGGAGCTTATGTATTTCAATCTCCACAGGCAAAAAGAAGGAAGACTCGTAACATAACATGACATACCATTACGCCTGCTTTTCTCGAAGCTTGTGGCTCGTGCTATTGCCATTAAGTCGAAGCTCCTATTGAGAATTTTTTAAATAACACTTACCTTGACCTGGGAACCGATCCAAGGACCCTCAGCAAAGCAGTTACAAGGGACATATATATGTTATTAATTCCAAACCATAGTGGTTTAATTATAAACAACTGTGAGTACCAGTATCTTGGTATTTATGTAAAATCTCGATAACTACTCGTATTTGTTTTATGTGGCATATATGCCACTAAAATAAACACTGTAGGTACTAGAACACTGAGTCCATTATACTAGATCATTACTGTACTAAAACCACTCTACATGCTTTTAACGAATTTTAACCAACCGCCCCTGCGTTTACCCAACATTGATAATTTTGAGATTGAAACATTTTAATTTTGGAGCAAACTTTCTATATCTGTCGAGAGAAAACATCGTGAGGGAATCGGATTTAGTGATTTTTTCACTTCACCCGCCTACGCTCATTAGTCTAGTGGTCGTTAGCGTGATTGTTGACACTAGAGGTTCCATGTTCTATTCTCATTCGAACCCTTCGGGGAATATAGACATGAGGTTATGTATTTAGCATTGTTGCACTTCACAATATTAAAAATAGATTTATTGAGTAAGTACGTCTATGACTCGCACCTGCAGTGTATCTAACCCCTCTGAATCTGGGTAAAAACAGGTGGAAAGTAAATAGATACTACAGTTAATACAGCTTTCCACTTTAATATCGTCGAAAATCTCTCTGAAAAGCGGAATATTGAAAAATTCCGAGAAGACCTTTTATATAGATTGATGTGGGTTTATTTGAATAGTCCAGATATAACCTTTGTTTTGGGCGCTGCACGTGTAGACTTCGCAAACAATAAATAAGCCGTGTTTAATCCGGACATTCTGAATCGAAATAAATGCCACGGATTAATGAACATTGTTTTGGATAGATATATGAAAATATCAGTGCCAATTCCGTGGCAATTTTCACAATAAGCTAGTAGACTGATTTTTTTATACTCTAATTTTTTTGTAGTCTCGGTCTTTTACCTTATTTTTCAATCAATTTTCAAAATTTTTATTAGTTTATATTTTTTCAATTTTTTTTTCATCTGACGTCACTTTGTTTCTGGCACGCTCAATGTCATGTGTAAAATTAAAATTCCTTATTTTTTAACCAATTTTTATATAATTTTTGTTGATGAGAGTACATCAAAAATAACATTTTCACGTTACACGCAATCTCCATTCAGATTTTGTGATTTATAATTGAGTGAGTGGAATTTGCTTTTGTATAATATAAATTGTGAAATAATGAAGAAAAATGTTCTTTATGGCAAACATAGGTATTACTTATCCTTTGTGAAAGAATAAAAGGTTTATCTAAAGTGCTAAGTACACGTCTCTTCAATTTGTTTCCCGCTGCTTACATTGGAATAAATTACAGATAAAAGATCCTTACATTGTGAGACAAACAAAAGGGATCTAAAGGGACTAGTGTCACAGTGTGACTTAAGCTTTAACTTATATTAACGTAGGTACAGATTTATATAACAAAGACCGTCCATACTAAAAGTACATGAAGGACATGACATACTTAATAACTGCTTGTGTGCCAAACTTTCCATTACGCAAGTTGCAACCTTAAACTTGCGTGCACAATACTTGCGTGTTGGACATGAGATTGCAATCTCTTGCGTGTAAGCTACTTGTAACGAATGATATTTTTATCACGATGTACTAATACCGCATAAAAGCGCTTTCCCAAAATTCCAATTCAAATTCATTTATTTGTAATAAACATAGGTAAATATCAAAGACAATTTGAATTTGAATTAAGAGTTTCTAGAGCACCTGAATTTCTAACAATTCAGTACATTTGCTATTGGCATTGATAAAGCCTTTGGCGTTGTTTGAAATTGAGCTATTACCGTTTCAGTGTGAATTGTTACTATTATCGATACAACTAACACACAGATAGGTACGTTTCTATAGTATTGCTGCTATTAGTATGTAGCTTAACCAGGAGTATAGCGAACGATAGTCTCTATATGCTTTTCGAATACGTTATGAATTTGGATATAAATTAATATTATCTACACCCTTTTATCCCCCGAAGGATTAGGTAGAGGCGTACTTGTTAATTTTCACCTACAGTTTGCTGTGTGCAACTGTGTGCTGTGTACCTATCTATTATTTGCCATAAACCGGGCACAAATCCATTCTCCAAGCTACTACTGAAAATTTCATAGATAAACTTAATAACATATGTTTTACCTGGGAATTCAGTCCCGGACCTCAAGCGTAAGTAAGCATAAGTATTTAAGTTTTTTAAAAACAAACGAGTAATTCCACCAAAAACATGCCTGTAAAGATTTCCCTGAATCTGAAGTGTCTTAAACGTAGCAGGTAGGGTTTTTAACAACCACTTTGCTAAATAAATTAATGAGTCGGCAAAAGGTGTCTTTCATCTCATTTGCCATTTCTTTTTCTGCAAAACTTGACGTCTTTTAGGGGTTTATTTTAGCTGGTATTTTATGTTTTTAAATCGAAATCCGCGGGCGCATTTTTCCAAACTTAGGGTTTCCACTTAAACCAATACTGATAATATTTTTTCTCAAATAAATTTGATTTACAAAAACGTTTTGAAGAGTTCAATTTCCTATGGCAAAAATATTTCACCGCGTTCTATCAAATTCAGTTACACAACTTTCACGTCGTTTTCAATTCCCTCCGAGCCGATCGTAACATTTTGCCAAGTCTTTCGTAATATTAAGTGTATTCAACTTGGAGCAAACTATCGGGAAATATTCAAGTGTGCAGTTCCAGCTTCTGTAGCAGAAATGCATGGATAAATATAATTAATAACTTGTGTAGTGTACCAACCAAGTTCCACCTTTGAGGGACGCAGTGACCTATAACGTAATGTATAGGATTTTGTTATTATCAATAGTTAATGCTGACGTTTTGATGGAAATTCAGACGAAGAATTCAATATCACGGGAGCTCTCAGTAGTTTGGTATCCCGATTTTGTATAGGTACTGCCGCTGACGATTTTTTCCTGAGTGTTTATATAGAAAGGTTATTACAAAACACATATATACCATCGCGCTAATACGCTGGAAAGGTTAGGCAGTGGTGTGCTGACGTACACTCACAGTTCATCGCTTTATTTCAGGTTCAGCGATTTTTTTTATCATGGAAATTCGTAAAACTATATTTTTCCTGCTCTAATTTGCAAAAATTGTAGGGAAACGAAAAGGATGGCAATAATAGTCATATATGCACCTGCATACTGCACATGTTTGCATAGGTTGCATTCTAATCGTGGGAGAGGTTAAGACTTACCCAGTAAAAGTTTGCTCTAACTGGGTATCGACACCTGGGCCTTACACACGGCAGCCTCGCTCACAATCACTACACCAATATGTCAGTTGTAACAAAAATACATGACTTTCGGTAGGTAGGCTTGAAACTTTGGCCCCCAATTAAAATTACGACGTTTCTCTACGGGCTAAATAACGAAGCGAACCGGCTGATTCGTCTGAAGTGTAAAACTGTACCTTTTTTTTATAACGAGTCTGTTTCCGAACTCCAACGTGAGGTCCTGAGGGTGTCGGCCCTCTGAATAATGTATTAAAATTTCGTAATCCAATATAAAATGTATGGTACCTCGAACCTTAGCCGGACATATAGGGACTTTGAAAGGCAATAGTTCAACGGGATTATGTCATATACAGGGTGGAAGGGACATCGACGCACATCCGCTTACCACGAATTCAGTACATGATTCTGGACCCCCTAGCGTCGATATTTTTCGTCGGTTATGAAAAAAAATATCTGATTTTTCATACAAAAGTACTATACCTACACGATCAAAATGTATGGAACAGCTGATTTTTTAAATCGTAACCGACGAAAAATAGAATCATGTGCTGAATTCGTGGTAAGCGGATGTGCGTCGATGTCCCTTCCTAACTGTATGCATATTAGCAGTACCCTGCGGTTTTACTTGCGTTTTCTCATATTTTCGACCCGATCGCTACCAGATTTACGATATCACTCGTTGGGGTAATATGACTTTCATCAAAATCAATTGCTGTTTTTTTGGAATCCATAGGGACATACTTAAAGCGACTTCAAAAAAGCGTGGAAAAATATTTTATCACTTACAAAAACATTTACTAAAACTTTCTAAGGTAAATAGGAAACCATTTTAAATTATTGCAACACCAAAAAAGAAATAACAAAATTAGGAAATGAAAAATTTTGGCAACACAAACATTTAGCGTGACAACCTTATTCGCAAAAACATTCGCAAATAGAATTTCGAGTCGGAATGTTGGCATAGCGGCCAAGTCCGTTGTCATCGAGTATCCGAGCATGAGCAACGCAATAAAGCTGTATAGAACCATTGAGTTATTAGAAGAGACGACATCACAGACTTTGATTTGTGGAGTAAGCGCTACATCTCACTATAACTTCATTACCACCGATCCATTTTCCCACTGAATGATACCACGTTTCTTCATTGCGGAAACTTCAACGATTAATTCACACCCTATTATCGTTTTTAGTAATGTATTGTATAATTAATATAATAGTTTTTTTTTAATGTAATGAATAATTTTCACCTCAAAGGTTTGATTGACTTCAACGATTATTTAGCAAATTTTCTTTCCACTCCACTTGTTCTATAAACGATACTTAATAATAGCTCAATGTATAAAAGTTATTCGGGTGATCTATGCGATGGATTCCTACTTTATCCAAACAATTGGTTCTGATTGACGACATTGTGAATCGCTGGCTTATTATTAAGCTTACAGGTTGAAGGAGTCTGCCATTACATAGAACCATACATAGTTTTTCCTATACAATTTGCTTTTACGGGTTCCGTAGCCAAATGGCAAAAACGGAACCCTTATAGATTCGTCATGTCTGTCTGTCTGTCTGTCCGTCCGTCCGTGTGCCACAGAATTTCGATAAAACTAAAAAAAATGGTGTAAATTTAAAAAAAACCCCTGTAAACTTTCAACGAAAATTAGTTTGAAAGAGATCTAGTAAGTAGTTTTTTTAAATACGTCATAAATCGTAATGGCACGGAACCCTCCGTCCGCGAGTCCGACTCGCACTTGGCCGGTTTTTTTTAGATTATATATTTAGATTTGAATAAGTCTTTCATAAATCTACTTTATTCTATATTTATACTGTGGGATAACAGCATCCCATGCGATCCTATTTAATTAGAATAAGAATTATCTATTGGGTTTTTTATTTGAATGTATAATAGTGTACAAAAGGCGGTCTTAATTTCTTAAGTATTTTCTTTTTCAAGCTTTAGGTCATGCAAATATGATCAAAGTAGATGAACAAATAGACAATGAGTTAGAGGCAAGAGGCGAAGGCTCCATCGTTACAAGTGAGTAGCTCCGATCAAATAAAAAGTTAAGATGGAATTTTGCGAACAAAGAAGTGAGGCCGGTTAAAACTACGCCTAGCCGTTTACAAACACAATTTTACACTATATAGCAATACCGAAACTACGCCTTATCTTGTCAGTCGAGCTATCGAAAGCTCGACTGAGTTCCATCTTAACTTTTTATTTGATCCGAGGTGAGTAGTATAAAATATTGTCCAGCAGACCGTTCCGTCACCGACTGACACCGTGAAGAATCAAATATTTTGAAGATGCTGTTATATCATGCGTAATAAATTCATAACATGGTCATGGTACAGTACGGTGTGATAGGTAGACAGCTTAAGACGGCCGGTAAACACCTCGCTGTTGTAAGATAGGTATAATTAATGAATCCGTAATTGTTTGTGTATGAGGACTATTGTTTGAAGTCAGTTAAGTCTCTAATGTCTGCCATATTCAGAATGTAATATGACGTGAAGACCGAAAGATTTAACAAACAGTTTATTCTTAAGGTGATTGGCCGGAAATTCAGCCGCATTTGCTTAACCGAAAGACCGCCTGCAACATAATTGGGAAAAGGGTAGGATGATGATTAAAACATATAAATTTTAAAGAAATAACTTAAAATAACATACCATCACGCCTGTATTCCCCGAAGGGTTAGGCAGCGGTGTACTTAATGTACACCCACAGTTCGCCGGTATGTTTGGGTCCCATGTGGGCGAGCCTATTGCCATTCACCGGGCACAAATCTAGACTCCGAGCTGTTACTGAGAATCATAGAAAAACTCAATAACACTTTGCTCTACCTGGGGATCGAACCCAAGACCTCTAGCGTAGCAGTCGCGATTGGGACCACTAGACCAACGAGGCAGTTTAAATAACTGTAATTATATGTAATAATTGTAAGTTTAGTGCAGTGATAGCCTAGTGGTATGACCATTGGACTGCCAAGTCAAAGCTCTGACTTTGCGAAATTATGTACGTATTAATAATTAATTATCACGCGGTTAAACGGTGAAGGAAAACATCGTGAGGAAACCTGCATGCCTGAGAGATTTTCTTGACGGCATGTGAAGTCTGCCAACCCGCAGTAGGCTAGCGTGGCGGACTATAGCCTAATCCCTCTCGTAATGAAAGGAGACCCGTACCCAGCAGTGGGACAATGTAATGGGTTGATGATGATATGTATTTACCTAATGTGTGTATTGTGTAGCTGTTCAGTTATAATACACAAACCATAGGTTAGGTAGGTTTAGGTATTTTTTCCATTGTATTAAATCAATGACGTACAACTCAAACCGAAAACTGTTCTATGTTGAGAAATCTTTCATTTTCCTAAAAAAATATTTACCCTAAGGGATACCCGAGCAAAGTTATTAGGTCAATGTAAATAAGGGGTGATTCTTCGCAATTGGGTTTCTAGGGTTGTCCCAACATATTCATCGGATTGTGCAAACATACCTCAGCTTTTGTGGGGTTATGTACTGGTTAATACTTAGACAGCTGAATCCTCCGTGATAAAATATTTATTGTGACCTTCAGTGTTGACGCCTACTCTTATAAATTAGAAACAAAAAGTTTCTAATTTACAAGAGTTGAGAGACAAATTTCAGGCTGAATAGAATATTCGTCTTTGCCAAGCCAGTAAGACAATTATTTTTCCCAAAAAGTTACTTTTAAAATCTTTTCACGTTTTTACGAAGTCACTGAACGAAGTGAAGGACGCTGTTCGTGAAATGTCTTCTATTTATAAATGCTGTTCGTTGGTAATCACGTCACTTGAACAGCTGGATCGATTTGAATATTTGTCATATCTTAAAAAAAACATATCATCACGCCTGTTTTTCCCCGAAGGGTTAGGCATAGGCCATTAACCGGGCACAAACACCGAGCTGCTATTGAGAGTTTCTTAAAAAATCCCAATAGAATCTACTCGACCCTGTAGTCAAACCCAGGACCTTTAGCGTAGCAGTCGCGCTTGGACTACGGGACTAATTAGGCAGTTATAGTTCAAATTCGATGGGTGGCGATGACTACTTACCATCAATTGGCTAGCCTGCTCGTTTGCCGAGTTGCCCCATAAAAAAAAAAATCTTAATTTATTTTTCAAATTGTCCTCAGCGGCCGCGGCAGCAGAGCCTCGGCGGGGTCCTCAGGAGGGAGGGCAACTGGAAATGCTTCATGCTGACGCTGATGATCGCTGGCTGCCTCGGCTCTGTCGCGTGGTGCAACACCGCCGAGATCGATAGGGACCTCATAGACTTCAGCAAGTAAGTATCCGTACCATCTTTCTTTCCATGTTAAATTAATGAATGTCCTCCGCCGCTCAGAGACGAAAGGCGGAGGGATATGTCAGAATCGTACCGACTAAAAACACACGACCGACCATCCATAACACATTTTGGAGGGTGGCTCCGAGATCTGAATGCACCGGTGGAGATCTATTGGTTTTTAACACTTGCGTGAATATTAGACATTCAAACGAAGTTACTTTTTTACGGATTTTCTCGCATTGTATTCATCCAATGTTCTGCATTAATTTTTGTGTGATGCGAATACATATAGACAGACAGGCAGGCAGATTGTAAAACTGAAAAGCTCATGTAAGCACACTCCTACATATTATGTATTAGTTTTAGAAGAGCGGGGCCTCCTAGCACAGGTATTTCTGACACTTAAAAGGAGACTCCTATGTAATATATGGGTATTCAAGAAGTAGTAAAGTTACTGAAATAAATATTATTATAGACAGACAAAGATTCTAGATGTTGTTTAGGGTTCTGTTGCTTTAATTTAAAAACTGTCAATAATCTACAGACATCGGTGTGTTACAATTTAATTATGTGATAATATAATTATGCATTATATTTCATATAATTACATCTGAATTGTACAGTTAACTAACCACTAAATCAGTTTCGTATCGGTCAGGCACCCCATCAAGCGGACCATTCGTGAGTCCCCCTGTGATGTGGGGTACGCCTACATCCCCATCGCGTTTGTGCTGCTGCTGTACTTGGTGTACCTGGTCGAGTGCTACCACAGCACCGCCAGGATACAGCTAGCGAGAAGAGTCGATGTGTCTGCTGTCAGTGCCCGAGTACATGCCATGAGGAACGCCACTCCTAGAGTTTGGTAAGAGTTTTGATGCTTTTATGAAAATCAATCATCGATTGATCAATGATATGAATAATGGCCAATCAGTCAATTTATTACGGTTGAGAGTTTCGAATTCTTTAAGTAATTATAAAATGATGACATTAAGTAAAACAATACAGATAATACAATACAAACAATACAATCTTTGATTTAAAAAATGATCTTTAAAAAATATATATTTACTTATGAACATTACATATTTTTAATTTAAACCCATGGTTTCCTTAAAACAATCTGCTAACTTAATAATATTGCCTGGGATAAATTACAAAATCATGAAGTTTTCGACGCGAATCGATTGCACTTTTTTAAACCGTGAAGGCTGAATACCTTAATGGATCACGCATTCTGTATGGTAACCATTTGTGTAAATTTATCGGTGAAAAATACAGAAAAATATTGTTCTTGACAACTCGCGAAATTGGCAATTTAGGCTATTGGTCATAGAGCCCTATAGGTTATAGTCTACTACCGGACAGTATATTGTCCTACACCGCACTATATAGGACTATACTATACCTAAGAATAGGTTATATAAGTAGTAGTAGGCTTGTATTACTTGAGATAAAATTAACGATTTATTTTTATAACATTGCGTGACAGCCTGCAGCAATGTGTACAATCCAAATATAAATTTTGGGGATTTCAAGTTAATTATAAAGTAAATCTGATTTATGAACGCACTTCGGAAAATTAATTTCGCTTTACTAATTAATTTTATGAAGTACATACCATCTATCGATATTCATATTATGTACTTTACTATATTCATATTAATTATTCATATTTTGTACGTATAGGACTAACAGTATTTTTTTCAAAAAAACATTTGAAATAGAAGTTATGAAATTTCGTCTGCACTCTGCTCACTTTGAAGCAACCTAATATAAAATGCCTCACGGATTTCAGCCAGATATTCCAGAAATATTTGACATTTGCCATCGAGTTATTACTTACTATATTATATTCATTTTCAAATATTCGTAATCGATAAAATTATTTATTGATTTTTTCTTCAAAGTCAGCTTCCCTCTCAGGAACATCCCTGTTTCGTGGGAGGGAGGAGGATTCTACCCTACCAAACAATAACTGTAAAGTCGACAATAGCTGTATCATGACATTACATTACACCGAATGTGAAATCTACTATTTTTATCATTATCAGCTGCAGGCCATGATGACTTTTGGGTGTGGGCCTCCTTTCGATTGCTAAACTTCCGAGTCTTTATTTCACTTTCAAAGACAAAAATCTACACAAGTACAGTAATAAATATCAAACTTCCACAACTAGCGCACTAATATTTTTTGCCGTAGGTACCTACTCTAGCATGATCGTAGGTACATAATATCTCAATGAAGTTTTGGTGCGGTCTGGTGCATTTACCTGTGCTGCCATTCAAGATTTAAAATTGCATTAAGCTCCGCCGTGTGACATTTCATGTCTGCTAATACGAACGCTGGCAATTTTCTAGGACATGGTGTGCCAAATAGCAATATTACTGACAGACGGACCGCATTTCAACTGCAATAGAACTCCAAACCAAACGTGCAGTCGGACCGCATTTCAACTGCAATAGAACTCCAAACCAAACGTGCAGTCACAGTTCACATGATTGCACGCCGACTGCAACTGAACTCCAATCGGACTGCACGTTTGGTTTGCAGTTCTATTGCAGTCGTGTCAACTGCATACAAACTGCATCCTAACTGAAATTTGCAGTCGGATTGCAGTTGAAATGCGGTCCGTCTGTCTAGAGCATTATGGGTAAGTTCTGCAATTCTATTTTTGTTTTGCTTCGTTACGGATATTTCTATTTAATTAGTAACTAATTATAATTGCTGAAATATCTATGTGTGCATCGTAAATTAATCAACTGTTCACCAACCTAACATTAAAAAGACCAGCCAAGGAACAAATTATCATTGTTACTAACAACTTATTGAATAAACTCATTATTTAATACCTTATTTCATTAAAGAATATAATAAATTCATATTTAGAAATCATAGGCGATTCTTAGGAATTTCTAGCATAAGCATATCATAATCTACCTATAAGTTCTCACTGCTGGGACACAGGCCTCTTCTCGGTGAAAAGGAGTGGGCCATAATCCACCACGAGGGCCCAGTTCGGGTTGGTAGATGTCACAATATGTCTTCGAATTTTTCGTTCTAGTACATGCCTGTTTCCTCACGATGGTTTCATTTACAATTTTGGGAGCAGTAGAGATGATCTAATTAACACAAAGTAAAGCGCCTGTCTGGTTTCCTAATCAATTAAGTTTCTTGCTCATTTCTAATGTGAATCATAATAAGATTTCATTAGAATCACTCGTAAGTATCACTCGATACGATAAGGATCTCATTGAAGGAAATTTACTAATTACAAGTACTGTAGAGAAACTAACACATACTTATTCTTAATTCCCAGATTACCAATGTAAATTGGAGTACTGAAAACGAATTAACGAATTATTCACAAAGTTCTGTTTGCGTTCAACGTGTTCACGTTTTCCATCAATTTCTGTATTATTTGGTGTATTTTGATTACGACGTCTATTAAATCGGCACGTGTTTCAAAGCAATTTGTTTCTCTAATTAGAAAATTTACGCATCAGTCACCCTCAAACAAATTTGGCGTTTTAGTAAACATAACATTTCGATGGTAAGTATTCACAATTTTCCAGGAAATAATGTGTAAAACAGGAACATGTAAGAAATGTTGATATCTTTTTGGTAAATTAGGAATCGAATTATATAATTATATACAACGTCTAACGTAATAAGCGCAAGACCTCAAAAAAGGTTTTTCAGAATCGACTATTGAATCGATTAGGTATAATAATTTTCAAGTGATTATTTTTCTCGAAACAATAATTAATATAGATACCCGAAATTCTGGCTCCCAGATCCATGAGTTGGTCTATTTATGGAAACTGAACCTTATGACAAAGAAGTAAGACTTACTTCAAATGTAATATTAAATTTGCTGTCCACAGATGCATACAATAACAATCACTGATGAATCAGGTTGCCATAATTTCAGGTATTATAATTAGGTATTATTAAAAACCACTGTAATCGATTCTGATCAAACTACTTTCAGGTTTTACTCATGTAATGTTACACGCTGTATACATTCAATCAATCAGTCTTGTACCTCTAAGATAAACACTCAAGGTCTACTCGTTTGTTTGTTTTTAATTAAACGTTTCCCTATACTAGGGGTTTCACGTGCAGACAACACTCACTTATACTTACACTTAATTCTCATATATATAGTCTCAGAAACTGCATAATTATGTCCGAAACGTGGAGTTTTGGGAAGGCATCTACAGCGGGTCGAAGGTCGGGACACAATAGAATTCCGAAATGGGTTTTCAAACCGTACATATTATTGTAATACATATGTACTTATATTTCACATAGTATTTGCAACAACAAAACTAATAACAAAGAAACTCCTCACACATTCCATAGAGTACCTTTTTTCCATTTGTGTGTGATATGTAAGTAAATACAATTTTTTTTAAACTTAAGTATTTAGAAAAATACTATTATTTGTTGAAATAAATTTGGCAACGCTGGGCATAAAATCGTTCCCAAATCTAAACATAACATCGCCATACTATATAACTGTACAATGTAAAATAGTTTAGGCAAGTGGTATCATATTCCCAAATATTTTAAATCTTTTCTTAATTTAACCCCCTTTAATTTCTTATCCTGGGATAAGCTTTATATATATATATAATGTTTTAACTTTACGACGTCTCGTCAAAAGCTTTACTACTATGGACTGTTGGCACCGAGTAATCGTTTACCCTTTTAATCAAATGTTATACGATCTACGCGATCGCTCTTGTCGACCTATATATAACCATTTTCATAGTCGACTCTTAAATTTAGAACTAAGTGGTTAACTGTATAAACGATCTTTGTCAGTTTGATATGTATTCAAAACATACCTACGTAACTAGAACGTTTTGTATATGTATACTAACTATAGATTTTTTTATTAAAAATTTTACTAGTAATGTGGGTAAGGCACAATTACTCAGTTTTACGTCGATAGTGCAATGGGTGGGTTTCGAACAAGCAACCACATGATCGCAAGTCCGTAGCCCTAGCCATTAGGCTACCGCCGCTTTTCCTCGTGAGATTATCTTCAAAATAAGTGGTGATGGTAGGTAGAGCCGCATTGTTCGTACACAAACCTAAAACTTTTATTTGGTAGGCCAGGTCTAACGATTACCTTAATAAGATTTTATGTTTTGATTAAAATATTATGTGGTCCTAATCAAAGTAAGCTTATCCGTTTTTCAATAGATATATTGAATGAATTAATGATCCTGTATCAATATCAACCATATATAGCCATCCCAAGCAATAAATCTAGCCATTTCTAAGTCACTATGAATTTTAAATCTTAATCTTTGAAGTCTTAAAATTTATTCATATAATTATCTTATTCAAGTAAGATCTTTAAGATGAAGGGTTTAAGGTTTCATTTTATATATCTACATACAAGCGTTCGTAATTGAATTAATTAATATATTCTTGACGATTAATTTCCTTAAGTACCATCTACGCTTCGAATTCGAGTAGGTACATGATAATCTTCTTCTGTTACTTGAAATTAAAAGACGTATCGCTGTAAAACATATCCTATTCTTCTATATATAACATGTTCTTTTTGACTTTGACCTACCAATGTAGCTTTTTTGATTGTTTACTGTTGCCAGACAACAGAAACTAAACCATTGTTCTCAGGCGCCAGAGTTATTATTATTATTCATTTATTAAGGCATATCAACAATAATAACATAAACATTGGTAAGTAGCAAATAGTGGGATATGGACATATGTTAAAATCAATAAAAGATATGCACAGCATTTACAATATTTAAAGTTGAGTAGAAAAACTAATATTAAAATTATCAGTATCTGCAATTAATAAGCTTCACAATAGAATTTAAAACCGCATAATCAAATATATTCACAAACAGGTTGTTATACTAAATGATTTTATGAAACTAAATCATTATAAAACTAAATCATATATAATGAATACGAAAGTCCCAAAGAAATGACGATCGTTCTGAGGGTTGAAGCAATTGTTTTCATTATATCTGTTAAATCTTTGATGTACCTAAAACATACCAAGTGATGTCAACGTTTCCACGTCTCCGTCTTCACTGATATTGATTTCGTGAACGTTGTATGATTACGTAATGTATGCAACCATTCAAGATGTGATCGTTCTTGCAGGTGGAAGGCAATATGCTACCATTACGTGCGACGAAAGCGGCAAGTCACGCGATACCGAAATGGAGACGCATACACTACCACACAGGTAAGTATATAATTATAGAATAATATAAAGTTTGACCTTTTAAGACTAGGTACCTCATTAGTCTTCGACCTACCAATGTAGCTATTTTAATTGTTTAATCTATATTACTTAGATTAGACTGCCTACTTAGTCTAGTGGTCCTAAGCGTGAATGCTACGCTAGAGGTTTTCGGTTCGGTTACCAGGTCGACCAAAGTGTTATTGAGTTTTTCTATGAAATTTTCAGTATCAGCTTGGAGTCTGAATTTGTGCCCGGTAAGGGCTCGTCCCCAAATTGGACCTAAATATACCAGCGAAGTGTGGGTGTTCATTAGTACACCTCTGTTTAACCCTTCGAGGAATGCAGGCGTGATGGTATGTGTATGTTTTTATGACCTTTTAAACCATTTAAATACAATCTGTCATTTAGTTCTTCAAAGCTTTGATTCTGAAAGCTGTAATCTTGAATACAGCAAACATTTTCTTCATATTGGAACTTTCTCCTTAACACCCTAACAACCTAGTTGAGGAAGAAGAGTTTCTATTTAATAGTGATATAATAGTTTTCAATAAATAATAATAATTATCATCAAAAGATTTTACCACTACTCAAGAATTAATTAATGTTTTTTTTTTAATGTTTAGAATATCATTATTGTTTTTTCTTATATTCTATCATTAACGAATGCTAAATAACCTCAAAAGATATAAAACATTAATTCGGCTTCTGGTAGGGTCTTGCGTTCCGTCAATATAAGTTTAATATAAAGATGCACTTTTTAATTGAATATATCTAGCCACATACATCGTTATTTTAAAACAATATCATTGAAATCACATATTTTGAGTATCAAGTTACGATAATGGATCACTTTTACGTCAATATCTTCGTTTTATGACCCACCAAATTGCCCTTAGAACCAATAATTGATAGAGGTCAATCGTCTATAAAACACATTTGCCGAGGCGAAAGTATTCCGATAACAGTACTTAAAAGACCCCAATATTTTCTTTCCGAGTTTCCGAGTACAAAACAAAATTGTGAACAAATCGGACCCAATACCCGTTATAGATATAGAAAGATGGTGACGTCCAATAATAAGAGAAATGAAATCTACGACGTTGGTAGGTTCACGTGAACTCACGATATATGGTTAGATAAAGTATAAATAAGACAAGCTGTGACGCGTGTATGGAATCAAGACAAGTGTCAATATAAAAATTAATGAAAGTGCGCAGTTTTCATGTCGGTTAAAATTCGCTCATAGGTATGTATTTTACGGTGATTTTCCCTGAAAAAAATATAATTTTCAAATAAGCAATATCAAAGTACTATCTTGGATAAGCATTCAAAAAATATAGGTTTTGTATTAATCATCTTCTGATTTAATAAGAATCTATTTCTACTTAGCTCAAACCACAAACCATTCAACATATTACAAAACTAAAGGAAGTCCACTTCTATTTTCTCTGGTCACTTAAAATTATATTCATCATCCTAGTAGCATTTTCCTAATTATGTTGGGATTGGCATCGAATGCGCCTAAATATTTTACACGAAGCAACTGCCGTCAGATCTCTGGAACCCAATTTTTGGACAATACCTATATTCGAATGATAGACTTCTTCGGTTTCAGACTATTTTAGCTTCTGACTACCAACAACGATAACATAAAATAACATACCATCACGCCTGTATTCCCCGAAGGGTTAGGCAGAGGTGCACTTAATGTACACCCACAGTTCGCCGGTATGTTTGGGTCCCATGTAATAGGGGGCGAGCCTATTGCCATTCACCGGGCACAAATCCAGACTTCGAGCTGCTACTGAGAATTTCATAGAAAAACCCAATAACACTTTGCTCGACCTGGGGATCGAACCCAAGAACTCTAGCGTAGCAGTCGCGATTGGGACCACTAGACCAACGAGGCAGTCTATATTCATCATCCTAGTAGCATTTTCCTAATTATGTTGGGGTTGGCAGCCCGTGTCATCGAATGCGCCTAACTATTTTACACGAAGCTGCTGCATTCAGATCTCCGGATCCCAATTTTTGGCCAATACCGATATTTGAAAGATATACTTCTTGGGCTTTTTACTATTTGGGCTTCTGACTACCAACAACGATTGTCATAAGTATTCGTATAACTATCGGGACAGACGGTTTTACGTGCTCTCTGAAGCACGAAGGGGTCACAATGTGTTTATCACCCATCCAAAGACTAACCGCAGTAGACGCAACTTAACCTTGTAGAGCTATGGCCACGAGCCCCTCAGAAAAAAAACATCATATAGCTCTATAAATCTTTAAGCTCAGTCGTACAAAAATTTTTCCCATCCGCTTTATCCAATAAATCCATCGCTATACGAAGTTAGTTGCCTTCCAACATGTCAAAAACTCACCTGGCGCTTTCACCGCTGAACTGGGTTAGACACACAGTAATTGTTTGGTCGGCACGTCTGCTATAACCTGTGCGCAGCGTGGATCGAAAGCGACGCCCTGCATATTGATGGCGTATGCACGAATCTTTGTACCTGCGATGGGGAACAAACATGCAATTTGACAACAAATACTTAGACTGTTGCATGACGATTTGATATTCGTTTGGTTATGCTTTCATATTCGCTTCCTCTTCAAACGTAACGGCTTGCATTGGTATAACATTAATGCAATTCAAAGAAAGATTAATCTTTTATTAAAAAATTTATTTGTCAATAATTTCCATATTGATACGTTTAAAATACGTCTTTTACGTTTAAAATTAAATTTGATGCCAAATGCTGAAGGTTTAGTTTAATAAAAAATTAAGTATCAATTGGTACCAAACACATGGAGTTTCTGTAAATGATACGTGTTGCTTACACTTTTTTGATGTGTGTATTAGTTGTGTTACAATACAGAAACACATTTTTGTCGTCAGCTGAGGATTTGTTCCTTTTCAGATACTTTACTTCCAATTCCAGTAAGGAGCTTAAGCTCGCAATACTCTTTCTATAAAAATACCTACAAGTAAATGTGCTCACACCTACAGTTTTCCCATTAAATTTTATTATAAATTATTGTTGATGTCGCAATTTCTACGGCTATGTACGTGGAATGTGATAAAGACTAACAATTTGTGAAAAACCAAAAAAAAATATGGTGCCTAAGCCTAAACTTTTAGCCTTAAGCCTGCGCCATATTCTTAAGCATCATACAAAAACTTCAGTTTCAAGACAGAGTCGTTAGATTTAGACATTGATAATTCTATCAGCCACAATATAAAATCATATTTTTCACCAGGTATACTACGAAAGAGTAAATACTCACAGCGCCAGCACATCCTTCGCACATGCGTGCTGCGGACAGCGGGACGCTTCCAGGAACTTGGTCCTGGACTCCAAGACGCCCATCACCAAAGTGCGCTTCAGCAAAGGATTTGCGTTCGCAAATATTGAAGCTGCTAGTGGTGAGCGTTGGAATATATTCTTATTACTTCTTCTTTCAACTGTAAGTTCCTTCCGCTATGGGAAGACTGACTGCCATTGTAAAAAAATACCTCCATAGAAAGAGATTTTCAATGACATTATCATCAGGTTATTATTGGCAGCATTCTGTCGTATCCTTCTCTGCAATTTGTGTTATGGTAAGATCTTTGTCAGTCCTGTGAATCGAGTTAGTCGTTATAAGGAAAGTCGAAGTCAAATCATTTTTTTATATTTTATTTCAAATGGCAATATAAAAAAATATCGCATATTTCATACAATAATTCATTATTTAACTGATGTAAATGTATGATACAGTTGATATAATTATATGAGGTAGGTAGGTAGTTGATATATTATTAGATACCTATTATTACAGTATTTCAGGGCAGGTCTCAAATTGAAAACTTATTAAAATTATGAGAACTTTCACCACAATAAAGAAAGTTGCAGTTGTATTGCAATAAAAATCAATTTTTATATGTAGGTATATATGTTTGCTTCTAACATTTGAATACTCGTAACAGAACCATAAAGCAAACCCTATATATCTCCTAAGACCGGGATGGTTGGCGCTCTTTGGGGGAGGCCTACTTTCAGCAGTGGACGACGATAGGCTGATATGATGATGATGATAACGTTAAAAGCAAACCCTAACACAAATTTTCATTCACAGAATTTGAAGACCAACGATCCAGGTTTTTCGCTGAACATGAAAGATTTGACGACTTCATGGAAATGCGCGAAGGCTTGGATCTCATAGGAGTCAGTTCCTTCAAAGAATATATGGTGGCTTATAGGTAAATATCAGAAGGTTTCCTTCAGAAATCTTTATGTATTGAATTTGTTGGATTTTGGTAAGGATTTCAAGTCATTTGCATTACAGGGATGCTGATCGATGCCCTTGGTACTCGTCTCAGCTGCTATTCTGGACTCTCTCCTGTCTTCTTCTATCATGGCCTCTTCGAATACTAATAGAATGTAACACAGCTTATGTACATTATACGGTAAGTTCATTCTGAAACTCGGAGTAAAATTATCATTATTCCTACATACATAATTAAAGTCAACATTGTGTTTCCTTATTATATTTTCATTTTGGGAACAAGCTTTGATCTTGTTATTTGATAGAACCAGATTGTTATATAACTTGTTAACTAAAATTGCCCCAAGCTACTGGTTCAACGTTTGTATTTGAATGCACACAATTTTGTTACAGATTACGAAAATATTTGGCACAAACTATGAGTTAGATCCTAGTCGGCAGTTAGATATTGATACTCATATGTCAGATACGTTGCCACCAGTCACTGCCACCAACTATGCGTGGGCACTTCCGGATGAGCAAACTGCTGTGCTGTGTTCAGCTCCCCGTCCAACGAGGACCTTGCCTCTCTCACATGCTTCCACAGTTGACAGTCTTGAACTGTTTGCTGCAATACGTGGAAACTGTGCCTTAGTTCCCTCCTACTCTGAAGCCATGCGTATCGACGCGGCTTTAAGAGAAGAACCAACCGATAGTAGTGCTGATAACGCAGCAGCAGGCGTGGTTATCGATATAGAGCCCGAAGCCACGTCTTCGCCACTTCGAACAGCAAAAGCAGCGTCTTTCGACGAACCTCCGCGAAGACCAAAAGTGACCATAGCAACCACACATTCCACTCACAATATTTCTGAAAGTGCCAGGTCTAATGAAGCGAAGCAGCAAAATAGGCGCTCATGGGCAGGTGTCCTTACTACTGCTAGAAGCGCTAGGCAGATTTTAGAAGAGTTCAGATCATCTAATTCTCCTACAAACTACGAACAGATGCCAGAACCGCAAGTAAGTGAAAACGGAGAAACTACATTATATTTCTCTAGAGAATTATCGCCTACTTGTTCGAGAGATCCGTTCGGTGGCCGTGCACTTACGACTCCTACAGACGAGCCGCCTTCATACGAAGAGGCTCTAAAAATGCCTGCACTGAGGAAATTAACGAGGTCCATTACGGGAACTAATTTGGCTGGTTCCAGGAGAGCATTCTTGCGAGACGTTCTCACAAATAGGAGGTCGTGTCTTGAAGGCGTCGGCGTGTTAGCAGGAACTAAGGTAGTTAGGTTGCCGTACAGCGAATCCGGTGACGAGACACCTCTATAGCGCTTTTACAGAGCACGTGCAATTACTGACATCATATGGTGCAATAAAATCTTATTAGGTACTTGAATATAGAGACTACTGTGTTGTGTAAAATAGATAAAGCTGTTAATAGTGATAGTGTTTATACTAACGTGTTTATACGCTTTGAAATTTGATATTTGATGAATGAGCTTGCGTACTATTATCAATTAATATGATTGTGTTAAAACGGAATTGAAAATAACGGAATTTTGAGATATTCGACCTACCTACGATAGCAAGAAAGCAAGAATATTTGTCAGTCTCTATAAATGTAAATATGTTTTTTTTTATCATATTACAGACAACATGAGTGTGAAAACCTTATAGTTTGGATTTTATTAAAATTGATTATTTTTTATGTAATAAAACGAATGTACCCTCTTGTTTTAAAACAAATGTATTTAAATCTATATAATACAATCCAATCAAGGCCCAATTCCTCCCCCAATCCCCTTCCTTCTCCTTTTCTCCTTCCCCTCCCTTTCCCTAAATAGGCTCGGCAACGCATCTGCAACTCCTTTGGTTTTGCAGATGTCCACGGGCGGCGATGACTACTTACCATCAGGTAGCTCGCCTGCTCGTTTGCCGAGTTATCCCATAAAAAAAAAACAAACCATTTTTTATAGACGAGAGAATGAATTGAGCGTATATTCATTTCATGTATATTTTAATTGGTTAATTAAATTAATAAAGCTTCTTTTGACAAATGTATATAAGTACGTGTAATGTCTCTATCATTATCCGAGTCACGTACGTAGAACAAAGTGCGAAACATTCGTTATGATGACTTTCAAATATATTATTATGTGAGTTGAATATTAATGTATGAAACTTTTCAAAGGCTATATAGCCAAATGACGACACAGCTTCAACTAGATAGCTATATAAATACTGGGTGAATGGTTGAAGATTGGATATATTTAGGGCATAAATTCTGTATGTATTTAAATGAAAAACGAATAACTTATGTTCTAGGAGTTTGAGGAAAATTTTAGAAAAACCATAATTATATTTATGACACCTAATACAAATCCCAGTCATCTATGATTATGTAATTACTAAAATAGTGTTTAGGTCTATGTCCAGTCATCAACCAACCACTGTGTATAAATTATTTATTTATTGTTGTGTAATAATTATGCAGCTGCATCCAATTTAATTGAAACTTATTTGTCATTAAATCCAAAATGACTACGAATTTTCGAAGACATTGTCAAGTAACTTTAATGTTTAAAATTGTTTATAAGTACAATGTAGGTATAAGGCAGTGCCTTATATCGTAATTCTAGTTTAACGCGACATGAATGTTTATAACGGAAACTAAGAATATTGCAATTACTGTAGGAATAATAATATAATTATGTATTGTAAAAAGTTTCTAACATTTATATTAGCGCCAGGCGTAAGCTTATCTGCACCATTTAGATAGAAAATATAAATTATGAGCAATATCCTTTTGTGTCCGGATATAGGTACGTACCTAGTTAGGAGCCCAAAGTCACTTTAAACGTATGTTTGCCGATATCGTCTTGAGAACTCGCAAGCAATAAGGCTTCGAATACACATTACGCTGTTTTGTTAAACACAAAAAATAGACTTATATAATATTCGTATAGTTTTGCTACTTGGTAGCACACGCTTGAAAGTAGCAAGAAAATTATGCGTATGGTGTATGCCAAGCCTAAATCACGGTGTGAAATTTTAATGTCAGTATAATTTTGCTTATAAATAACAAATTGGACCAGCTTCCAAACACAAAAGTTTCCATTGCGCCTTAAGACTTAGTAAAGATGTTGTTATTGTTGAAAATCCAGACATGGAATAATTACTTCGATTTGTTGTCGAGTGTCAGGTTGTTTGAGCACGGATTAATTCCTTTGATGTTTTGTTCGAAATATTTCTCTTGGAAAATAGCAAAGGAAAAGGTGGTTTCAATTATTTTTATATTGCTTCTCAAGATCCTTCTGACGCGTCCGCTCAAAAATTTATGTTAGTAATAAATAAATCATATTTAATTTTCTTTGTAAGTGTAAATTTTATCTCCGATACTTGTCATAAAATATTATTAATGCCTTTACTTAAATTCCCATTTATTATTAATGATCTGATGAATTTTAATTCCGGCAAATCAGTAGGTACACGCTGTATCATATAGGTAAATAATTTAAATGGTAGGCAATCGCCAAAGTGATATTAAAATAAGTAGCTTATTAGGATGCTCGATTCAATTAAATGGCTTATCCATGGAACCAATTAAGGTACGCGGTATTCAATATTTTATAATATTTTCTATTCAAATTTAAAAATACATTTTATTCGTGATTATCAGATATATTTGTAATATAAATATTAACGCATGTTATAAGAATTATGGTGTTAAAATACAAATGGTACCTAGTTGGAGCCCCGACCAACCTAAATCTTAAAAAATAACAAATCTTTTGACAGCTATTAGTATTAAAGCCTCTAATATATTAGGTATGGAATAATGCTTCGACAGTCATATGGTTGGAAGTCTAGAGCCGTTCGGAAAGGATGCGTGAATTCACTTATCTATATTACGCAGTATTTTGTCTTGTCTAATGTCTGCATAATGACTGTACTTTGATGCAAGTACACGCATGTTAAATATTATACAAGTACCTACCCAATATAAAATTAAAGAAGCTATTCATTATTCCACCGAACTTTTTCGTTCGTGTTATTCTGGGCTCAAGTGTGCTGTGTATTCTTAAAGTAAAATTCGAGAATGAATTACTTGCGATCAATAAACTGTTTTGTTGGTAATTAATCATTTAATTGTTATTATTTCAGATGTCACTTTCCGACAGCTCAGCTTTATATTTTCGATTCGAATACGACTTCCATATTTTTTCTATCTGAAGTTTGAATAAGATATTTTGCTGATAATTAATCATTCAATTGTTTATCCTTATTTATCTTATTGGACTGAAATCGTCTGACTTTCTAAGCGACATCAGCGCCCTATTGTGATTTAACCCATTGTTTTAATCGCACCATTAACTATAAAAGGCATGATCGATCGTACTTACAAATATTGAATTTATACAATTTGTACGGCCTCTAATTATTTTTTACAATAATACACATTTTATATAATTGTCTCTATTAAAACGAAGCATTTACTTTAAGCATAGGTACAGTTGGCACGAAATTTAGGTTTTTAGGTATCTAACAATATCTGCCTGCGTCAAAATGCAAACGTCGTTACTGCCTGCGTACCTTCGGAGTGTACCTTAAATATTTCTATCAAAAAGTCCCATTAGACGAAGTATCTTGTTCATTTCACAAACAAACTTCGTTATTTAAACAAGCGAACTTTTGCTATAATTATAATAGTATATTCACATGTATACCCGTCCAAAATATTCTCGAATGGATAAAATTAGTTAGTTACAAATAAAATAATCATAAAGTAAACGCAAAATTTTGTAAACTTTCGACGGATTTGAAAGCGTTCACATTGAAATTGTATATTTATTATTGTAATGTATCCAAATATAATTAAGGATTTTTATTATTTTGCAGATTTTGAATGCTTGTAAATAAATTAGAATGTAAGGTATGGATCAAATTGATAAATTATATAAAGTGCCAATAAAACTCGTGTTAGTTTAGAATACAAAATTTGATTTAAATATAGAACCGATTCGAAACTTTGAGAGGTACCTACTACGAGAACACGCTTCTCGAAATTGGATTTTGTATAAGTTTCGATGCGGTTTCCCTACAATCGCCATGTTGAAAACTCGACAGAAATAGCGCTATAAATGGAAATTGTATCAAACTTACTTCGTGTTTCGTGTTTTCGTAGTAGGAATCGAATCTGTTTGGATTTACATACAATTTAATGGCTGTATGATAAACCAATATATGTATGTAGATATAATTAAGTAATACACCATAGATTATAATACAATGCTTTTATCGTTGTACAAAACAACATTTCATTGTAAAATCGGGTATTGTTTAGTTTAATATCGCTATAAATTAAATATTTTTGATTGTAAATTAATGGAAAAAAAGTTTATTATTTTCAATAAACTGTGTTACAAATATTATATTTTTCTTTTCCCTTTATTACAAACAAGGTGTTATTTTATAACAAATGTTTTATAACCGGCTTCAAAAAGGAGGAGGTTATCAAGATAAAATATCGTATGGTATGTTTATGAAATTCCTTAGTCCGCCCGTTCAATAAACTGCGGAAAATCTTCATCTGTCGCCCAAGAATGCAGGGGACTTCTGCCACGTAATAACTACACTAACTGCTACCTTAAATCTTCGCTATCAAACGCCAAATAAAGCTTGAAGCATATTTAGTAAAATAGTTCCACTCCATCCAATGGTAAGTATAATATGGAATTGACTCGACCATGATGCAATTTTTAAGTTGGAGCACATGCTTTCTAACACTGAAAACAACATTCAAATCTGCTCAGTATTTTTCGCGCCAACCCCTCAGACAAAAATTTTTAAAAAATATGTTGTCTATAATATACTCTAACACACTTGTTTGTTTTGAATATCTTCAATGTACAGAAATAGATTTTGTTGCAATTTTATAATTATACCTATCACATGACTTGACCTGATATGTTCACACTTCGATTTTAATCGCGTTTCGTCAACGCCACACTTACAAGTAGGTACCTACCTACAATGAATAAATGTGAAACAGCGATATACCTACATTATGATGTTTATTTCAATGCCACTTCACGTGTCAGAAATCATTAGGAGGTAGAATATTTTATATTTTCTTAAATCAGTAAAAATGTTCAAAAGACAAGGTCGCAATTATTGTGCGAACGGTGCGAGACGCCCTTGAAAGGTGCTTTTTACTTCACCAAATTGGAAATACGAGAATGTTATTAGAATCCAGCCTCGTCAGATGTCAAAAAGTAAATTTATTTATATAATTGAATCAAACTCTACGTGCTAGTATCAGTTTTTATTTACCTTGAATTGAAATTTTATGAAATTTTTTGGCTTATTTACTCAATAACTTTTCCGCGAAAGATTTAAGCTTCAAAATCCAACGTTACAGATATAGGTACCTACGTCAGTATAATGGACGAAATAGACCTCTCGACCGATCCCTACAATACCTTACAGAATTACCGATATTCAATCCAGTTCGCAAGTAATACCAACAACTATTCTCGGCAACAAAACGTACCTACCATGTAGGTAATGACGTCACAAGCCAACATACTCTTGAACAAGCCCTGTAATTCTATCAATTTCGGAGAGCAAAGCACAATCATATAAATAAGCTACTATTTTGCTACTGTCACAAAATCAGAGATAAGCCGTGGAGGATTTATGAGATGTTGTGATATCGCATAATAAAAACATGTCGGGTCTATTTCAGTAACACCCTGAGTCTTCGAAATAATGTGAAGTACTTTTGATATGATATACCTACTTACAATCTTATAGAAGACCCAAGTTATGAAGAACTACGTATTGTTTTAGGATTACCATTTTTATCGTAATCATTTGGTTAGAGACAAAAACAGGTGGTAAACATACAAAAAAAAATGTTAGGTGCTATAATTATGAGATTATCAAAAATATTATAATTATAAAAAAGAAACTACTATTATAAATATTTGTTGCAAAATTTCTTTAAGTATTGCAAATAATTGTTTATAGCAATAATAGGATTAGCCTATTCATATTCAGGACAAATATAAAAAAAGAAAAACATAATGCCTTGTTATTTTCCCACATTAATGACGTCAGATGTATATCCGGCTCGAAAGATTCCACAAATGTGTAGTTGATGCATCATAAAAGCAGGTCGGGCCCATTTTACTGACATCACGCGGCTCCGAAATAATGGAGCTGATTTTTTTCCGAGTTCCCCCATTCACGTGTCTGCCGCACAGGATTTGGAGAAGTGCTTTGTTTTCCCTTCATTGTGTTTGGGGAAACAAGAATATGAAACTGCAGCTACTGTTTGTTGAATGATGAATTAATGAACTGAGTTTCGGTTTAATTTTATTATAATATTCATTTAAGAACTCGAGACCTTTGACTTGGCAGTCCAATGGTTATATCACTAGGCTATCACTGCACTTACACACGCACCTCTGACTTTTCGAAGTCATATGCGAATTAATAATTAATTATTACGCGCTTAAACGGTGAATGAGAACATCGTGAGGGACATCGACATCTGCATGCCTAAGAGATTTTCTTGAGGGCGTGTGAAGTCTGCCAACCCGCAGTAGGCTAGCGTGGTGGACTATAGCCTAATCCCTCTCGTCCTGAGAGGAGACCCGTGCCCATCGGTGGGACAATGTAATGGGTTGATGATTCATTTAAATTTTTCGTGTAATCAGGAATAGAGAACAACTTTACAACGTCTGCAACTCCCTTAGTATTATAGATGTCCATGGGCGACGATGACTACTTAACATCAGATGGCTCGCCTGCTCGTTTGCTGAGTTTTCTCATAGAAAAAAAGAGAATTGATGGAGGAAAGGAAAGCCGTTGCCCTACAGTTGTATGATCATAGCTGTTAATTTCTCGCAAATAAAATACACACAGACTGCTTCATTTATCTATTATGTATTTATTTGTCAGATGTGCGACTGCACGACCATGTATTTTTCATGTTCTTCAGTTCGTGGCGAATATTTTAGACATGTCATAAAATTGTCATAAAGAAAATCTTCCCCGTCAAATTATATCAATTTGCCAAATCTTAACTCTTTAACCAAATTCAAGGTGCGCAGTAAGATGACAGCCAAGCAGGAAATTAATCTTCAACATCTGAGAACTTGTAAAACGTGCAGTAAAACAGACGCTGAAGCCCAAGGCGAGAGTTGATTTACGAGGTTTTGATGGCGAGAATAAAATGTATAAATAAATCGCGAGTTTATTTTTACTGTGCTTTTTTCTCGTCATTTAACAAATCCGGTTTTTAGTCTGGGTTACTAGACTGCTCGACTAGTACATTGCCTGTCACGGAAGATAGATAGTAGATAGTATAATTATGGAGTAAGTTTACCTACAGTCTGTCTGTCAGTCCCAAATGATATTTTATACAAATATAGGATATTTTTAGATTCTGATGGCATTTGTTCGGATATCTGGGCAATGATCTACCTAAGGATCAAGATTTTATCTAGTTCATTGGGCATCTTTTTACCACTACCAATTGCCATAAGTATTCAAGGTCCAATATTTGTAACTAAACGACTAGAATGTTTTATTTGGAAATATAACATCACACCCAGTACATGTACACCCACAGTTCGCCGGTATGTTTAGGTACCATGTAATAGGGGTAGAGCCTATTGCCATTAACTGGCACAAATCAAGACTCCGAACTGCTACTGAGAATTTCATAGAAAACCCAATAACACTTTGCTCGACCTGGGAATAGAACCCAGGACCTCAAGCTTAGCAGTCCCGCTTGAGACCACTAAACTAATGAGACAGTTTATTTACTATTGTATCCGTTTGTTGCCATTGAGCTTTGTAACTCAAAAATCTTACAGAAACTTCACCCCGCGCCATTTGCATCTGACTAAAATCTCCTCTCAATTTGTGGGATTGAGGATAGCCCACTAGCGGAGCCCATTTGCTAAATGGTTATTGTTATGACCGGCTTTGGGGGTGAGGATTTACAACGAGATTCCCTAGCTATTTGTGCTTTTCCTATATCTTCCTTATTATTTTAATAATATTTCTGGCTGCTGAAATATTTTTGGAGGCGGGGTGTTCTGTGGAAAATTCTTATGAAACATCTGCCATCGGGGGAGGCAGGGTATGTCCGACTTGTACCGACTAAATCGCACTTCGCTTCCTTAGTTACTATGAATATGGTATTCCTGACATTTGCCACGACCGTGGCAGCAAAACTATGTGTTTTCCTTGTAAGAGGAAATCTCCACCCAGCAATCTCTATCTGAATTGCTAACTAGTCATAATTGTATCAATGTTCGTAACTTGATAGAATTCTACTTTATGATAAAACTTCTACTACAGGGGCTATTTATACTATCAGGGATGGTGGTGACGCTTAATCATTTAATTAAAGAAATCAACTCAAGGATCCAACAAATAATTTTCTAAATGCCTTTTATATTTTTTTAAACAAATATTAAGGAATCGATAAGCTCGTTAGAATTCAGAAAGCTCTCGAGTCGTTCCCGGTAATCCAATTATTCGTTACCGGCGTCGTACCAACAACGATTTAAATACCATCTTCGGATTGTCGACATAGCTCCTAATAAACAATTTTCATATTTAATAGAATTGAATTAGGATCATTGGCAAGATGGTCGCAAGTGTCGCATTTGGGGTCCTGAGTTCGAATCCAAGGTCGAGCAAGATGTTATTGCGTCCTTCTTCTATTAGAAGTAGTTTGAATTTGGTTATTTTGCTCCTCGCCCTCTATTACATGGGACATAAAAGATATTGGGGAACTGTACATCTTTCCCTCACTCGAAAATACAGTAATTTGATTATGTTATATTATTTGAAGTCTTACATGTAACGTGTAAGGATATACTCTGATAAGCCCTAGAACAATAGATATCTCATTTCAAAACATGGGTCGTTTATACAACAATAGTAATACACTAACATAATGGTTAGTTTATGTACCAACCATTATCTTAATCCCTTTATTTGTCTCCCTGTATTATTTGTCCCTCTTACTGTACGTTAGGTACTACTTAGAATTAATCTGTCACAACATTTGTCATCACGATCTTCATCAAAAGCCAATTGGGTACATTTACATCAGGCCAACAACTAGGCGGTCAAGTGTAAGCCTATCCAGTTTTTTTTTAAATATGGTCGGTTTGAATAAACTGTTCATGTACAGTCAGCAATAAAAGTTGCTGAACACGATGAAATCTTCAATACGCTTAAACATATTTATTATTAAAACTAACTGACCCGAGATGTGGTAAGTAGAACGTGTTTCTACATACTTACTTAACATATTTTTTTTCCTGATGGTAGGTAAGCAGCACCTCAGCCTATAGACGGAAGCAACACCAGTGGTATCAGTCTGTATTCCCATCTGGAGACCTCTGTTGTTAAGCCTCATTTGCCCAGTAATTTCAATAGCTACCATTACCCTTTTATCCAGAAAACAATGTTGTTGTTGTAAAATACATAGTTTTGCATTTGAGTAGATTATTTGGTGATGCAGTGTTAAAAATCCATAATTAATCAGCAACATCCACCACAATATAATTATGGAATCTTTTCTAGAAGACTTATGGAAAAAATTGTCCCACGGCACCATCGGAGGTGTTGCTGATGCGTTGCCGGCACTCAAGAAGTGTTCAAGCGCTCTTTGAACCTCATGTCATAGCGCAATAGATAATACGCATTGGGTAGACGATTCTAAATCTATAAGTTGCGCGGGAGGAACCCAAACCGCTCTAATATGATTGTAGACCGACGTATCAGTACGTACCAGAATATGAGGATTAGTTTGGTTACAGGTGTAAACTTCGGAACTGTACAAATTGAAACAACTTTAAAAGAAAATTTATTTGAAAACTGGAATTATTTTTAATACCATGTTGCGGTTACTCCACCGCTGCCATTTGGGACGTTTCATTGTGGTTGGATAACAAAAAAAAAACACATTTTACACAGAATTTATTACATAATACCATAACGCCTGTATTCCCCGAAGGGTTAGGCAGAGGTGTACTTAATGTACACCCACAGTTCGCCGGTATGTTTAGGTCCCATGTAATAGGGGGCGAGCCTATTGCAATTTACAGAATTTATTACATTTTCATAATAACACTACAATCAAATTACCTACTGCATTTAACTTTAATGTAGTGTTTAAGTACATACATGTTTCTAAATAATATGAATTGCCTTTATATGCATCAAAAGTCGTGCCTTAAAGTTTACAATGTTGGAAAATTAACTACATTGAACGTAATGACGCAAGCTGCGGATTGGTTTGCCAAAACAGGTTGAGTTATAACTTAATTGTCACAATAAATTGAACGATAACTTTTTTGGAACAATTTCTTAAGTTGAGCGCTTAGCGTCTACACCATGAGAAATTCTTTTGTTTGACTGTAGGATTTGAGTTTCTAAGCTCGTTCTTTTTACAAAATCGCAATACCCTGCAAAGGTATATATCAACATCATTTATAGATATGTTATGTTTCGCGATTCGGAATGAACTACCAATCAAATCATGACGTCACAATCTCCGCCTTTTGAAATTTAATCAACGTCTTCGCTTCGGCTGCGTGGCGCCAATTCTCCCCTCCTTTACCTGCTTAAATTAAGCCTTAGCCTGTTATGAATTCGTGTACACTTCTCCCACACCTTTTCCATAACAATGCATAATATTTGGGCTCGTACAAAAATATGAAAAATTACAATTTTTGTGCAAGTCACGCTTACGGGAGAGGCTGTGATTGAAGACGGTAGGGGAGTGAATAAAGCTATACATGTTCATATTTTTTTTTCTTTACAATAGGTTGTTTGAAGAAACTCCAGCTATTTGGAGTAGGTAATTCATGAGCATGTCCACTTATGAATAGCAGAAGATCCATAGATAGATAGATATATATTTACTATTACATGGGACCTAAACGTGACAGCGAACTTTGGGTGTACAATTGTATACAGTACAAATCTACCTACCCCAGACTGCCTCATTAGTCTAGTGATCCTAAGCGCGACTGCTACACTAGAGGTCCTGGGTTCGATCCCCAGGTCGAGCAAAGTGCTATTGGGTTTTTCAATGAAATTCTCAGTAGCAGCTCGGAGTCTGGATTTGTGCCCGGTTAATGGCAATAGGCTCGCCCCCTATTAAATGGGACCTAACCATACCGGCGAAATGTGGGTGTACATTAGTACCTCTGCCTACCCCTTTGGGGAACACAGGCGAGATGGTATGTTCTACCTACCCCTTCAGGGAATATAGCCGTGATGGTATATTAAATTTAATAGAAGAAGAGAGGTATCTGTACGATGACATTTCACGCCACAAAGGCATGCCCTTTTTTTGTACGGCAAATCCTCATTGATCGTCCACCACCTGGGGAGGTGGCCAGGAATGTCGGACTCATACCGACTAAAACCCTCATTTGTCTTAGCTTGCCCTAAAGTCCTTGTCATGGGATTCGTCAGACATTCACCAGGACCACATACGTATTAGTTTTACAAATCCAGTAAGCTCAGATCAAATAAAAAGTTAAGATGGAACTTTGCGAACAAAGAAGTGAGGCCGGTTAAAACTATGCCTAGCCGTTTACAAACACAATTTTATTATATATAACAATACCGAAACTACGCCTTATCTTGTCAGTCGAGCTATCAAGCTATCGAAAGCTCGACTGACACGAGAAAGTTCCATCTTAACTTTTAGTCTTAAGTCCGAGACTGAGACCAGCCTATACTGGATTTGTATAGCTTGATATTATTGCCCTTAATAAATTAACAGATAGAAATGTTTTGTTGGTAAATTAGTTGCACCTTTTCTTCATCTCAGCAGAAATACTAAGTATGGAGAGGTGAGTGACATTCAAAAGACAATAACCTATATAGGTATTATGTTGATCTGGAAATACCATTAAAGAAACACAGACATATGTCTTATATTTCTCCTATAAAGGTATTATTAGTAGCCTAGCAACAGATTACAAACTCCGTGACAACCCTGAATCGCCCGATAGCCTCACTGTCTACCATGTTACGTTCACTGACTTCCAATTTGCATGACAATTACTGGCCGATCCATTTGCCGTTTAATCTCGTGCAACATGAAATAAATTAAAATTCCGTATTTTATAAAATTCCCTCTGGCGAACTCTGTGTGATGGAAAGTTTCATGTTATTTGGTAAAAGGTAAAACTAATTTTATTAATGATTTATTTTAGCTGAAATATATTGTAAGGATTTAGGGTCTTATGCGAAACTAAAGCGAGGAGGAATAAAATTCTAATAATTGATTAATTAACGAAACCGTGACTGTTCAGTAAAAAAAATTCGTATGACAGCCGTTGCCGACGGCCTAAATGTTCTTCCGATGCATCATGCATGGAAAGGGATGTGCTAAGAATAGTCGCAACTCATCCAAATACTGACCGCGGAAAGCGCAAAATTTACTCAACCTTGCAGAACAATTGATAAGCGTAGTTATTACTAGGCCATATTCATCATCATCATTACGTTTTTTTTTAATTATAAATAAAAAAAAGGTTACTCGCAATGTAGGTCACACCTTACTAGTAATCTTGTTATCCCCTCGTGCTAAGCTAAATGCTTGTGTTACGAGTGGGTTCACGTCGGTAGTGCAATGGGTGGGTTTCGAACCGGCAAACGCATGATCGCAAGTCCTACGCCCTATCCATTAGGCTACCGCCGCTAAACTTTGTCCCATTACTGGGAACACTGGTCTCTACTCTCATAACGAGAGGGATTAGGCTATAGTCCACCACGCTAGTCTACTGCGGTTAGTCCTACTTATCCTCCATATAAACCTTCAACTTAAATAGCGTTGCTCTGTAGCAATTCAATAATCCAATATCGAACCAGCAAATGAAATTGGACAACAAAGTCCTAACAATACGATTAATTAATTGCAACAGTGCCTGTAGCGTTCCGAGCTACATTTAATTCTACAATTAATGTGCTTCGCGAATTATTTTATTGGTTTCACATCACTCGGGGAACATTAGCTTGCATTTTGGACTACCATTGGCTAACTACGTAATTTCGTGCTATAGTGCTGTTATAGTGGAGTACCTACATTGGCATTCAGAATAAATTGCTTTTTACATCCGCCATGTTCTTAACTAATGTATTAAAAAAATACAACCAACTTCAAGGATTGGTGTACTCGTATATTTGGAACTGATGGTCAATCACCAATCTGTAATAAGACGAACTAGCATGTATGTATATTCTCTCAGATTTAAAAAAATCGATGAAGTCGGTTAAAATTACTTGAAGGTCAAGTGATAACAAATCAATCATATTGAAACATTGCTATTTATCTAATGGGAGGTCAAATTATAGCTACTTCAGCTTATGGAATATTTTTATAGATTCTAGTCCACATCCAATATTATTTGGAGATGGTTTTCTGTAACGTAATCAATGTGCGCTTTTTTCGTTTTTCCTCATTGAATTATTTATAGCGTGTCACGTATTCTTTTTATGGGTCTGTTTACTGCCGATTTTTTTTGTATGGATTGAGCTCACGGAAATGATGATAAGAGTATTGAAGCTGATGATGTGTCGGAACAGAAGGGGTGCCGAAATATTATCACAAGACTGAATATTGTAATATTTTAATTATTTAATTTTAAAGGTTAAATTGTGATACATTATTGTTCATTTACTAATAAATAAATTCAATAAAAGTACTGAAATAGGCTTTCAGTACATTACTGGATACTGACCTCATAAAATTAATTGGTGGTCACAAACAATATTTGTTAAAAAAAAATGCTGAGTTTGTTTTTCTACATGCTTCGTACTTTTGTTATTGTAGGTACGATTACACGACACGTTTCTAATTATATAACTACAGATAAATATATTATTAGAATAACCAATACCAATAATTTTACGAACTATCATGGTTAATAAAAAAATCTCGTAAATCCTAAAACAAAATAAAACATAGGCACAAAAAAAAAACTTTTTAACTTCGGTGACCCAGAACTAGTATATTCTCTGGAAAACTGTGGAAATATACTACACTTTCGGGGAAAAGAGGCACAATGTTATAAGTACGTATATGTATGTAGATCCACATGTTACTTAAATAAAAACCAAAAAGTCCTTCCATAAAAAGTTCGTACGAGGTCGTAATCTTACCTGCCAGCAACCTCAGCATTTACCAAAGAGTTTTATGTGGGTCTTAATTACCTTCCTATCCGGGCGGGGCCGGGGACCGCATCCCGGGACCCCGGGATCTCCGTCCCGCCTCAATTGTCGCACTCGCACGTGATATACGAGAACCTAATGATCCTTTTACCTTTTGGATGTGCTCTATATCCTTTCTTATTCGGAATAAGACTGAATAAGAAGAATTTAGATACCAATTTAAGCTAAGGGTGGACATTTTAGGTTCTGTTAAAGAGTATAAATTGTCTGTCTTATTTATATATTTCTTTAATCACTAATAAATTGTTCTTACAGGCTTACAATTCCATGTAAGTATAATGTAATCTCTTATTATTACACTAAATTATTTGGACTTGGTTGACAAGGTTTTTAGTCAGTAAGAGTCCAACATACTCTGAAAACTCTGTTTCGGTTCCAAATCCGGTTTGTTTTTTAGGTTTTGCAAACAGAACAACATGTCTACGCTAATACTTTTGAACCAACGACCTTATTGATAGAGTTGAAAGATTATAATTATGTTTGCAATTATAAAGTCAATATGCCTTTAACATTGATTAAAAATGTAAAGTTAAGTCTAATAGATTTATGAATGATTAATTTTCAATCTTAAGCTTTACACACGAATATATAAGTTCTTAACAATGATCTCTAAAACTCCTTCACGCATAACTCATATAAATACCTAACAACGATGAAGAGACTTATTCTTGGTAAATCTATACTAACAAATGAAACCTTTGAAAATAGATCTGTCTTCGTTATTATTATGACAATAAAGTGAGACAGCGCTACTGATAATATCCACTTTAGGTAATATACCAGAATAAGAGTCTAAGTGTTAAGTTCAATGTCTTGTTGGATTTGTCAAAGTTAAAAGGTGAATTTAAATTTTATGTACATTAAGATACAATTTTACATTTCGTCGTATTTTAAATAAGTAGTACAAAGCGTTTTATTGAAAAGCTTTTATGATATTAAAATTTAAAAGGGTAATTTCTATGTAAAAATCTTTTTCAAAGAGCTACTTGATTTATGGCTCAAAGATACGGTCAAGTTGAGGCGTAATCAACAAGCAAATACTTCACCTCGTAAGCTACGAGCCTCGTAGCTTCGTAGCAACGCTACGTATACGTAAGCTACGGCGTAGGCTGACCCCTACGATAGATAACATGCCATGAAGATTTTTATCAGTATTTTGCTTAAATTCTAATATACTTAATTATTTTTTTCAGGAATTAGTCTTTGAAAACCTATATCTCTTGCAAGAGGGATTATAATCCCTCTTGGAAGGGATAATTTCCTCTTATAAGAAAAAAAATACGTACATTTATTTATTCACATGTAGCTTTGATATGTATAAATTCTCATCGATGAATATTTATTACATTGTGGGTTCAAATGAAAACGCACCTTATAAGTATATAATTTCTA
This sequence comes from Subacronicta megacephala, assembly GCA_958496365.1. Lineage (NCBI taxonomy): Eukaryota > Metazoa > Arthropoda > Insecta > Lepidoptera > Noctuidae > Subacronicta > Subacronicta megacephala. Next base: position 9,927,268 of record OY292525.1, read on the forward strand.
ATGAACCAAATTTTTTATCCAAACTTACCTAAATTAGGAAATTAGTACCTACACCATACATTTATATAGGTAATCCGAAGAACAGACTTTTTTTAAGCATAAATTAACATAACATAACATACCATCACGCTTGTATTCCCCGAAGGGTTAGGCAGAGGTGTACTAATGTACACCCACATATCGCCGGTATGTTTAGGTCCCATGTAATAGGGGGCGAGCCTATTGCCATTAACCGGGCACAAATCCAGACTCCGAGCTGCTACTGGGAATTTCATAGAAAACCCCAATAACACTTTGCTCGACCTGGGGATCGAACCCAGGACCTCAAGCGTAGCAGTCGCGCTAAGGACCACTAGACTAATGAGGCAGTCATTATATAAATTACTTATATAAAATAAAATTGATGTCATTCATTAATTAGCATAACAAAATCTTTGTTTTTAGAATGTTTTATGGGACGGATGGAAGGCGCAACAACGTAACTTTGACCTAAATTACATAGATTTGAATAAAGTTTAGATTACATCGGCGTACAGGCCGATTGGGAATTAAATGGCGCTCCAATTTCGCTTCTGCTTCTAATCAAAAGTATAATGATGTATGATATCTATTTGTATTAAAACATAACATCACACCTGTATCCTCGACAGATTAGGCACAGGTGTATTGCAGTACGCCAATATTTCATAGGTTGGATTTAGTCTCCATACGGAGTGAGTCCATTGCTATTCATCGGCACAAATCCAAACACTGAGAATACCTCTGAGGATGTTGTTTTTTTTAAGCCAATAATGCATTGATCATATATGATTAAGTGGAGTGACAACCTAGTGATATGACCATTGGACTGCCATTCGGGATTTAAATTAAAAGAAGGTTTCCAGCATCTGAAAACTCAATGTCACCCTAAAATTGATGGAAGAGGAAGATTCTCCTAGACCTACATGCTGTATATAATATTCAAAAAAATGTTTGTTATATAGCAGAGCTTTGAACATAATATTACAATAAATTCCAAAGTAACAAAGTTAGCTCATAAAAAACCTACGTCCTCTCAAACTGTTGGATATAAAAACCACCCTCTTTGTAATCTGCCCATGAAAATTTAATTTACCGGATGCTGGCTAAAATTTCTTGCAATTAAATGCAAGTTTTTATGTAACTCCAAATACCTTACTATTTGGAGTTACATAAAAACTTGCATTTAAAAGAGGCACACTTGAAATAAAAGTTTGAGATTCAACATATTGTCTTCATCTTTCATTTAAGGCCTTATTTCTGTCAGTGGGATCATCACAATTGTTCTCTATTCTGTTTTCTGTTTTATAGTACTAATAGTAGTAAGTAGTATTGATTCCCACTTGTTCTTTAATACTTTACGATTTTCTCCGTCCTCGCTTTCCTTGAATTAAGCCTTCTAAAATAATCTAGTTGACTAATTATTTTCTAGTTTCTAAAAAAGTTGACCATAAATAGAGCCAAACAATAAAACCAAAAAAAGGAAGTTATAAGCATTTTAATTTTATGCTAGGCAGAGCTGTTGACGTTGTGAGTTGTGATGTTGAACCGTGCGTGCTCCATACAAAGTTTATACTGGCACTCGTTTTGCGGGAAAGAGACAGAGCATCCCCTCTCCGTCCCCGCCGAAAACATTAAAAGCTAATTTATATCTCAGAACCTACTCAGAACTTTATTTGTCGATTTCAATTATCTTTTCAGTAAACGAATTTTATTCCTAAAATGTTTCACTGTTATTTTTATGAAATCATACACCAGTCCTTACCATCTTATCTTCCACCACCTTACTATCCCAAAGAAGAAAGTGGGCTTTCCCCTCCCATTCTTTATGTTGCCCAGGGTCACCGTAGAAATTAATCTTGTCAAATGTATGTGCCAATATATTGACTGGCATGTGTACACATGGTACACACGTTTCACACTACATCACTTCAATAAACGACTTATCGGTTATCGGTCCGATAAAATCACTCTATACAGAAATGAGGGCGTTGACACTTTATTGACATGTAACAAAAATATACAAGGATATTGGAGAGAAAATACTGAATGGGAAAAACTGTAGGTGTGAGTATATTTACTAGGTGTTTATATAGAAAGCGTATTTTGAGCTTAAGCTTCTTACTGGAAGTGGAAATAAGGTATCTGAAAGAAAGACATCCTCAGCGGACGAAAAATGTGTCTATATTGTTAGACATAAATATCTTGTCTCTTTTCCATATTTTCTTCATACAAGTCCATAAATAAATAGAATCTGCTGTCCGCTAACAAAAACATTGCCATATGTTTTCAAATTACAACGCATTTGTTATCAAAATACCTTCATCTGTCCAAAGTCCAACTGTTAAAGCGGGCCAATTGTATAAGTTAAATGAGTTCGTCCTTTTTGTCCTTTTGTCATTTTCATATATGTGATAGTAAACTTAATTATCTGCGAGATAAGCTTACAAAACGTCAAACATTATTTAGAGATTTTGTATTATTAAAAACGATGCAGTAACATAAAACTTGAAACATACCATCACGCCTGTATTCCCCGAAGGGTTGGGCACATTTCGCCGGCCATTTCTATTGCTATGAACAGGGCATGAATCCAGACTACGAGCGTCCACTGAGAATTTCATAGAAAAACCCAGTGTTATTGTGTTTTTCTACCTGGCCATCGAGTCCAGGACCTCTAGCGTAGCAGTTGCGCTTAGGACCACTAGACTAATGCGATAAACCGATGGAATATTTTTTTAATTGTATGTTTACATACATAATAAAATTCACTGTTACACGTCTCTATATCCAGTGAAAGGCACAGATTTTAAATTTATTTTTCGGTATCTCATTTTTTATTTATTTTATAGACATTATATATTGAGCTCGTCACCGTTATCATCACATATAAATCTTATGATTAATGGATACTAACATTAGTAAACAATGATAAACTTAAAAGAGCCGGTGCATTTAAAAACTTTTTAAAAGCAATGCTTTGAATAACTTGCGAAAAATTTAATCCTATTTACACATAGCAAGAGCACTAAAGGTGAGGAATTTCTCTCTTCTGTACAGAAGAGAGAAATATTTTATATAAAATGCTCTCAATTGTGGCCGTGTATTCCTTTTTCCAACATTTTCCTCGAAGGGAAAGCAATGAAAACCCGCAGCTGTAACGAAAAGAATAACTATTGAAGTCTGATTGAGTATTTCTCGACGAGGCCACGAAAAATTTTAGTACGTTGGCATTTAATAATTTACACGAACTCGCCGTTGCCGTTCAGGCGTCATTTCCAACCTTCAACAATATCGACCATTAGTCCCAACACTACGACATTTGCTGGGCAATGACACTTCCCTTTAACAACTTAACTACGATGTAATGTAATGCATCGAATTGTAAGGTCTGTTCGATAACACATAGTTACTCGACCTTGGGTTATAGATGTTTTATTTTTACAGAATATTTATACAGGGTGTTTGGAAGGTCGATGCAAAGCCGTTAACCGGAGCTAGTATAGACTATTTAGAACCATTTGAACCGAACTTATGTTAGAGGAAGTGTGACTATTTTTTTTTAAACCAATTTTTATGATTTTTGATGACAAAAGCCATTTTTTTCAGTTAGTTGCAAATAATGGCCTGTTTGAAAGATAAACTATTTATTTATTATTTTATTTAAAAAAATAGCCGGTTAACGGCTTTGCATCGACCTTCTAAACACCCTGTATATGATTTCTGAACGTCGAAACTCTTTAAGTCTGGGATATACTGCCTCATGTAGATCTTTGATATTTGTTGAGTTTGAAACGAGTCTATCTTATGGACCTGTATTCAGAAATGCGGCCGCGAAGGTCCTAAAGGGTCGATTCCAATTATTGAGTCGATCAAAATAGTTTTTTAGTACCTGCTCAGAGTTGGAATTGCCCGCTTAATAGCAATACGCTCGCTATATATTTAACCCTTCAAGTCCCATATTAAAGACTCAATACAAAATCTATTGTTTTGGTCTCAAGAGACCGGTACCAGTCCCTGAATTAATAGCGAACTTAGAGAGTCCAACAGTATACCTCCACATAACCTTTCAACTAACGAATCCCAAGCAACACATAATACTGTTTCTCCATTTGCACTTCTTCTTTGTGTACAAAGCAATGATATAAGTGGTCGTAAATGCTATGATATTAGCCATAATAACTTCAGAAAAGTAGCACTATACACCTTGACTTTTTATAATATTAACTTTACAAGCCAACCTTTACTTAATGAAAATTTATTGCAATTAAATTTGAACGTTGCCCAGTTCAGAAGTAAGAGGCCGATTGGTTTAATCGGATCTTAGAAAATTGGGACCTTATTCGAGGGATCAATCGAGGGGAGGATTGAACCAATAACGATATTTAGGGTTTAAGTTAACCTCAAGGTCAGTGGTGATGAAACCATTCAATTTTACTTGATACTACTCCTTTAACATCTCACCCTTGGCAAAAAGCTATAGATATAAAGAGGTCAATATACTTGATGTCTTTGTACTACCTTTCTGTCTGTACAAATATGGAATCCATCTTCACATCAACACTTTCAGTATCCAATTCGAAAATATTCCTTTAATTAACTACCTTCCTTTACTAACTATAACCTACAATTATTTTGTTCTTTAAGCACCTTATTTGTAAGACCAAATCCGTCCAGTCGTTCTCAAGTGATGTGATAAGTAGAGAATAGCATTTCATTCTTATTTATATAGATTTTCGACCAACTCTTCCGCGATCATATAGGTACATTCAAGCTTTTAAAACGTACTAGACTGCTAGTACTGTTCACTTCGAGTGGTGCACTTTGTATCGATACCACCTACCATTTCACAATCAAAAGAAACACATGTGAAATACTTTCAAACATAAAACTGAATTTAAAAAAAAAACAACTGTTTGATTGAGATACCATAAAAAAATTAACGCTTATTTTAGAATAATGAATAGACGTATGAAGTCATGAAGGCAAAAATATTGAATCTTATAACTGTATCAAAAGCTATTTCTAAAAATACTTTTAACTAATATACTCGAGACATCAGATTCCTATTAATCTTTTAAGATATTTCGTCAAAAGTTTTTACTTTTGACGAAATATCTTCAAAAGTCGAAAGTCGACAGTCGAGTCGACAGTCAAGTTGTGACTCGAGTCGACAGTCGAAAATCGAGTCGAGTGTCAAGTGACTAACATATCTATAACACTAGCTGTCCGCCCACGGCTTCGCCCTCGTGGATTATACGTTTATCACTTAAGGGTATGAAAAATAGATAGTACCTAGTGGATTCTCAGACCTACTGAATATGCATATAAAATTTAATAAAAATCGGTCAAACCGTTTCGGAGGAGTATGGTAACTAAAATTGTGACACGAGAATATATAGAATATCATCATCATCAACCCATTACATTGTCCCACTGCTGGGCACGGGTCTCCTCTGAATACGAGAGGGATTAGGCTATAGTCCGCCACGCTAGCCTACTGCGGGTTGTCAGACTTCACATGCCGTCAAGAAAATCTCTCAGGCATGGAGGTTTCCTCACGATGTTTTCCTTCACCGTTTAAGCGCGTGATAATTAATTATTAATACACACATAACTTCGAAAAGTTAGAGGTTAGAAGCCTTGGATTGGAACTCGAGACCTTTGACTTGGCAGTCTAATGGTCATATCACTAGGCTATCACTGTACTATATAGAATATAAGAGAATATAATTTTATATATAAGATTACATAGTCCCGACTATGAATAGAACACCCGATCATTTCCCATGAGGGCTGTAGCGGGGATTATATCGGTTGGACGGGAAACTAGTATGTTATATCATCATATTATGATTGTCATACCATGAACAATATTTTAATAGTACAATGAAACTCCGAGTTTAAAGGGTTATAAATGTACATTTTGTTTAATGCAACATTGGGGTACTGGTCCTAAGCGCGACTGCTACGTTAGAGGTAGTACTGCAGCAAAGTTATATTGTGTTTTTCTATGAAATTCTCCGTAACAGATCGGAGTCTGGATTTGCACCCGGGTAATGGCAATAGGCTCGCCCCCTATTACATGGGACTTGCACCTACATACATTATTCAAATATTAATTGGAATTATGAATTCAAATTAATATTATTACATTGATAACAAAAAAGGTAGTGCCCAATTGAATCAAAACCATTCAGCTGTTCACAGGTGTGTCCGTGTTTGACAAACAAATCGATAGGTCATATGTACCAGTGGCCGAGTGTAGGTGAACACAATATCGGAGGCGGCGAGCCGTGACGGCGAGATCAAAGCCGGCGCGCCTTTGATGTGCCGCCAAGCGCGGCAGCCCACCGACCCTGCCAAACGTTGCCTGATAATAATCTTTTTATTAAAATTATTTCAATATGTTACTAAAAGCTTGATGGACTTTTGAGTTGACTGGTGGAATATTTTGTGGGGATCGGATAATCGGAATATGTTGCAGTAATTTTATTCGAACTTTGCCACAAACTGAACTTAAAATAAAAGTTCCAATCTAGTTTCAGTACATCTTGTTTAAAGCTTACTAGCAATGTGAGGCACTCGTCCAGCAGTGGAAGAATACTAGTAGTAGAACGAATAATAATACCAACATGAATAGGTCGGCAAGACCAGGGAAGTACTACCCTCCCACAAAATATCGACGTCAAGTAGCAGTATGTATACTTTTGCGTTTCGTACGGTGAGTATGGAGCGCCGGAGGCCCAATGCCTCCTTCAGTCCCTTTCTTCACCTTTTTTCACTTCCCCTTCCGTTTCCTTCAATAAGCTCGGCAACACATCTGCAACCCATTTGGTATTGCAGATGCCCATGGGCGGCGACAACTACGTACCATCAGGTAGCTCGCCTGTTTGTTTGTCAAGTTATCATAGTCATCTCATTCTTTTTTCTTTTCTCTTTCTTTCTTTTATCTTTAGGATTATCATTAGATGATCCTAAAGATAGACCAATTTCCAGGCTTTTTGGGCTTCTGAATGCGATAAGCACAAAATAAACCCAGGAGATCAATTGATTGCCGTAGACTAACTTTGACACAAAACCTCACAGATCATAAAAATAGAAAGCGTACGTGCGTTCGGATACGCGCTGAGTGTAATTACAGTATCATCCCTTCGAAGTTACGTACCTATATCGTATTTACGTATATCTCATGTGCAATCCCTGCCAACATACTTCCATCCTTCAGTAAGGTTGACGTGAAGTCAGACCTTACTCTACCCGTCAATTTACAAGGACAAAGGAATTGAAACAAAGCATTTTACATCAAAGAAGTCACTTTTAGAATACGTGGTTAATCTTTGATCTGTGTATAATGAAATGAGGTCGAAATTTATTCCGAAAAAAATTTAAGAAATTGTAAAATGTTGTTTTTGTCTCAACTTTTTATGTATATGAATATCTACCTATATTATACACGAAGTGACTATCATCAGACCCCCACTATATAATTTTTGGGCAATACAATAATACTGAAGATGGACTAGTTGTCAGGCTTTTTGGACTTGTTTGTTTTTTGTTTTTGACAACTGGGATCGATGGCTTTACGTAGACTCCGAGACACGATGGTTGACGGTGATCTATTCACGCTTCCTCCTGTCTTATATAATTAATGTACCTTTAAGATTTTAAGCTCCAATAACCAGGAGTTGTGGTATGTTTAGAATCTTCCAGCATTCAAGACAAAGGGATGGCGCCTAGACGTCGCGCCAGACCGACGCCTTTGCCTGCCCTCATATAAGACCGTTATCCGTCATTACATCGTAATACTATAATTATTACGGCATTATTGATGACACATAGTCTTAATATAATTATATTTTAACATAACATGTAATATTAAACAATTTTTTTATTATTTTTTTGCAAATTATACTTCTAGATATATGGGTAAGGTCATAGTCAAAAGCAAATTCATTTTATTTTAGTTTTTTTGAAAATTGTATGTACATACCTATGTCTATAAAGCTTATAACAGTACAAATTGCAACATAAACTATAATATACTCGTATTTGTATTCAGAGCGGAATACAAAAATCCAGCTTAACGATCTTTAAGAATCTCGAGCATAAATGTAGAGTGGAGGGGCGCTTAATTTTAGGGGTTTTTATTAGCTAAAAAGTTTAAAATCCATTGACTGACCATGATAAGCGTACCTGTCTCTTGAGTCCATCCAAACGTTGTCTGTAAAAGATCGCTTTTAGCGATAAGACCGCCCATTGTACCATTTTATCATTTATAACATGTACTTGACAATAGTTTCTGGTGTGCAATAAAGAATATTCTATCTATCTATAAGCGGAATTCGATTAAAATTATCCATATTTTACAATTCATTGATTCTCAGAATTATTAACTCATTTCAATTCAAAGTTTTCTCCGTCTTTCTTGTTGTCGTTTTAAATAATATTAAAGCGAGGGGTACTCATCCGAATTACAGAGTTCGTAAGCAAGTCATTTATCCGTTTACCGTCATCACAGACGCTGGATTCGAACATTGACTAAATTAAATTTAAATATTTTACGAGAATTATAATTTTAGAAACATTTCACTGTTGAATAAGTTTTGTTTCACAAATAAGTGCGTGTTATTACTTTATTCTTGACAAACTTCAAAGTGACCGCAAAGTATTCTGGGATTTAAGGATTATTTAGATTTTTTTATAATGACTACATTATTAATCTATATTTTTTAATCTTACTTCCTCAATAGTTTAGTAGTTATAAGCGCGACTGTTGCACTATTACACCACTGCCTAATTAAAATGTTCACCCACAGTTCGCCAGGATGGTGATTGATTATTTAGGTCCCATACATTACATTACATACATACATACAATTCACCGGGCACATATTCAAACTCTGCTATTGAGAATTTTATTGATCGATCTGGGAATCTATCCCATGAATCCTAGCGCAGTACTCGGGCTTATAAACGCTAAACTATTGAGACAGTAGCATATATTTTAAAAAAAAATATAACCCAAATTAAAATCATATAATAATGGTATAATCAGTGATCTAGCTATGCGGCTTATATAACATATATAAAGGAATAAAGGGGAAATTCTGAAGTCAGGATATCTTCGCCTTTATGTAGGTAGTTAGTGAACATTGTTAAACTCGCATAACTCCTGATAAACTTTAGAAAGGACTCAAATCTCTAAGGTTGTTGTGGCATTCCTTTAAACCCTAACAATGTAATAACTTGGCGAGCCTATTATAAACCCTAACTGAGAGTTGCTACAAAAAAGTTTTTAATAATTCCCCGACCTTGAATAAACAAAAAATATATTTTGCGGCCTCCCAGAGATTAGACTGCTTCATTAGTTGAGTGGTGGTAAGCGTGACTGGTACGGTTCGATTCCTATGTCTGGCAGTGTTACTGGATATTTTTATGAAATTCTCAGAAGCAGCTCGGAGTTTGGTTTTGTGCCCGGTGGCAATTGGTTCGCCCCTATGGGACCTAAACATAGCGGCAAAATATGGGTGTACATTAGCATACATCTGTCTTACCCTTCAGGAAATACAGGTGTGATAGTATGTATGTCTGCATGCTATAGACCGCGCATCCTGGAGAGGTAAAAAGGCTACATTAAGCAATTCTATACAATCTAACTACTTATATAACAATTCTCTAAGAGTTTTTTATCTGAATATGAATAAATATATTATGATATAGGTATGTATCATAATATTGTCATGTTATGATTCATCAAAATCTTTTAATTTTTGTTAACATCTTGTTACCCAGAAGCTTGATCGTAAAATCTTCCATGATTTCTTCATCTTCCGTATTTCTTGATCTTCGATCGACACGCAATATATTAGTAAAAGTATAAAACCGGATATTATCCTACTCAAACTTTATGAATGTTTTAACATATTTAGTCTTACACGAGGTTGTCGAAAACAATACATGCGAAACATCCGTGCGCCTTTCATATTCATGAAACTCGTTCTGAGTAACTCAAAGTTCATATATTACGCAAGAGAATCTTGTTACCTAAGTACAACTGTTTCGCTGATCTAGACGGTTCAAGCTTGGTTGCTAAGGGCAGGAGGTCGTAGATACAATACCAAGGTTTAGCAGTGTTATTTAAGCTTTCTGTAAAAGTCTCAGTAGAAGTCCGGTTTTGATTTGTGCCCGGTCAATGAAAATAAGCTTGATCATCCATTTCGTCCCACTGCTGGGCTAAAGCCTCCCTATCCTCTTTCTAAGCTGATCTATGTGATGTATTGGCGACCCAATCCTTCATCATCATCATTTCATCATGATCATCACATGATAGTTGATAAATACCAGCAAACTGTAGGTATAACTCTGTCCGTCTGTCTGTGTTGGGGAATACGGGCGTGAAGGTATGTTTTGCTAAGCACAACCAATTTCAAATCAGTCACGTTACTGTGCCAAGTTTTAAAAGCAAATCCTCAAGTGTAATAAACTCGAAGACTTGAAGTGACGTCATTACACAAAATCGTCTTGTCGCGAAACCAATACTTGCTCGCTTTGGAAAATTTTCATCGTTTTACTTACACACCCATCAATATGTACAACATTACCCAGTTTCACGTGCGGCATTTATTCCCTTTAGAATGTATTGGATCATAATCCACGCTGGACGTTTACCTTCAATTAAACTTAGTATTGAATCCCCCTTGTGTATTGTACAAGCTCCAATGCTTATAATATTAACCAAAATTATTATAAGCAGCCGCAGCAGCAGCAGCAGATACGCAATAATATTTACGTATTTAATACCCTACGGTATTAAATACGTAAATATTATTTTTTTCAAACCTTTAGGATCGATCCTATTGTCAACAATTTCGTATCTCAATGTCGCGTCGATGCGTCTTCTATGTCACCATTTTCAACTTGATATATCAATTTCCGTTGTTGTTGAAATACCATGGGATATAACAAATCGAAGTCAAAAAGACAGGCACTCTTACTTTTCGATAGGTACCTTTGTTTATACTCTTTTTAAATCGTGTACGTTCTTACTTATGTCTTGGTATACCTTTTTTATAGTACGGAAAATACTCATGGATCGTCCACCGCCTGGGCAGGTTATATGGGACTCGTTCCTTCTAAAATCCGCACCTTCTCTTCCCTGTTTTGTCACGCCCATGGAATTCGTGACATTCGCGACGACCATAACGGCATGTCTTGATACACCTAGATAAGCGTCAGTTTCCATAAAATACAGCGCACTTACTCCACGACAAAAAACCTCTGATCCAGTATCTGGCCTACTAATATTCGTACATGAATCTCTCGATAACTTGGCATCTTCAATATTTAACTGAGCCGAATAAAACGGCACGATTATTCAATTGAATGATGCCCCAGTTTAACATCGCCTCAGGAAGCTCCCGCGAGAGATCTCTAGAATTTCTGCATTTCTGTTACAATACTTCACTTGATATTTACAGTATCTATTTATATGTCTGTATTATGTAAGTAAGTAAGTAAGCTGTATGTTTCGATTCGATTGTTAAAGTGTAGGCACTTTAACAATCGAATCGAACAACAACGAAAGAACAGCATAAAAAGATGAGCCACACCATAATCAGTTTACGTCGTGTCAAAATAGCCAGTTAGCATGTTTATAGCGATGCGCTGTCCAAGGTTATGGACGCTCTTAATGCATTTTTATCAATGTTAAGTTCTATTTAGTCCAACTATTTTCGACTAATGCAAGTTTTATAATGTCATAGGTTATCGGCATAGGGTATTACTAGCTTGTTCTAACGTTCGATTATCTAACACGTCACGGTTCCAATCAGTCGTCAGTTCGTCACGGTCCCGATTTTCCTGGTTGCTCTCGACGTAAAGCAAGCTGCCTCCTCCACGTCCACGATATAATACGACACGTGTCCAATCACAGATTATTGGCACGCGTATATATCGATTTGCTTAGATCGTCCTCACGAGTATTCAGGGCTGCGATTTGAATATCAACTAGGCCCTTATTAATAGGTAGGGAGAGCTTACCTTATTAATAGACAGGCAATGTTTGCATAGGGTAATACAAATGAAATCTATAGATAATAATTAATAGGTAAAAAAAAAATGTTATCCCCATTTAAGTTCTGCACGCACGGAGAAGTATGAGATTTTGCATAATTATAGTTCAAAGGAGGAGTGCAGAAATAAATTGCGGTCGAATTACGACCACCAGGTAACCATTAGTTATATTTAAAGCTTATTTTCTTTAAATCGGAGTTTTGTCTTTTAAATAAGAGTACCTAATGATGAAGTCCTTCAAGATCAGAGAACTCTGCGCTATTATCTAGATTTTAAAACAGAACTAGCTATTATCAATAGACCAACTTTGATATTTACGTCAACAACAGTTTGAGCGTGCGATTCACCGAAGTGGTATCGATATAGCTGTTACTCGATTAAAACTCAATGGAGTGCTTACAAAATATCGATAACCAAATGAATTGGAAATTAAGAAGTGTTTATTTAGGGGCGATGCGGTTTGCATAACGACTGTATATTTGGTTTTTAATCGATACCTACATGTTACTGATATGATATGCAAACAAATCGACAATTCAGTGTTTGTTTTATTAACGGGACGCATTGATTGTTGTTGTTGTTGCAAAACGTCTGTATAATGATATTTTTTTTTTATAGTAATACGTCCGAGTAGAGTCAATTATTATTTACAAATATTCATATTTTTTTCAATTTAGGTTGACATATATAAAGGTAGATTTGCTTAAATTACTTTTGAAAAGTCAAAAATAAATTGATCGGTTCCAAAAAGTCTCGAGTCGGGTCTTATGGAAATTAATTGACAAGAAACTCCATAGACACTCCTTCCAAAATACATTATTACAATATTATTTTGAATACTTGTCAAGAATTGTTATCTTTTGTGCCTCAATTGTTTGAAGGCGCGGTGACGTATTACTTAGAAACTCCTAACCGCACGTGCGGGTCACTTCCTTAGTTCTGAAGAGCTGGAAGGCTTAACTTCTAACTTTGTCAGTCTGTGCCAAACTTATGAAGCGGTTTGAACAATAATTTGATCACGTACATTGTTTTCATGAAACGAGATAGCATTATACTACGAAATTTTGTCCATCAAAGCAAATTAAATAGGCAATAAACCTAACGTTTAATTAATAGTTTTATTTTATTTCTGCTTACTTTTTTGAGCCATCCAAACACACAAATACCACAGTGTAGGTAACGCAACGGTACAAACATAACCTCAAGTGTTACGTTATATTGTAAAGATCATGTAACAAAAAGATTTGTTTTTGTTCCTTTGACCCCATTTCTTTCGCTCCGGATTATTCTTCTATTCCGAACGTGTAAAACAGAATGATGTAAAACTGTCTGCGTGTCGGTTGGGCGTGTTTAAATGGGATCACGAACCGAATTTCTTCACAGTTTTTATATTGACATATTAGTTCCGACCCTTTGCAAAGCCACAGTTTGTGTTAAAATCGAATTCAAGATCGTTATACCTACGAAGTTTAATTACAAGCGACATCATTATCATTATCTTGCTTTTACTGGTGTACCAACGCTCACTGTGTGAAACTACTCAATCTCCAAATGTCATCTTTTTAAGACAATGTTTGCCTACTTGCTGTGAGATATTATTGTTTATAGGGACATAAAGTCGTAAATGTATGTGTTTAGAGGAGATTAATTTTTGGAAAGTAAATATATAAATAGATGTATGTTTGGACTATGAACTCCAAAACGGTTGGACTAATATCTATGGTTTCACTTTAGGGCCTATCAGAAAATCAGCGCTGCGGCATTTTGTTATGTCATAGCAATATGCTGAGATAGGGCCTGTTCGGTTCTCATGAAGGGCTTTTTTTTCTGCTTTCTCAACCTGTTTTGTTATTTCTTTTGGTCTCCTGCGTGTGGCCGAATAAATCTTTTTCTTTCTTTCTTTAATGAAATTTTCAGACAATATTTAAATTGTTTAGTTAGTGATAGTGTAAAGTAAAATAGAAACCGCGCATGCGACCGCGGAGCAAAGCTAGTCAAACATATATACTGAAGTAACCATAATAATAAATTATAACAAAGCTGAGTTTAAGTTTATGTTAGTTGTTTTTAGTTTACTAAGTACCAACTAAAATCTCAAAGACATCACTATATAAAAATGTTACAGAAATATGCTCGTTAGAATTGGTCTTTAGAGCTCGAAGTGCTAATGGGCTTTTACGGACCACCCGTCTCCAAATATTTTCGTTATTTTATCATGGAGGCCTGTTTACTCATAATTCTTCACAATCGACGAAAACTGTATGAAAAAGAAAAGGTCATCGCGTGGAGAACTCTGCACTGTCGCAAATATAGAATTAATTCTACATTTTCTTTTGCGAACAAAAGGACCATTTCTTTTGTAAAGCAGTGAGGTTTTAATCTTGATAAAATGTATATTTGCTTTGAAGTATGAATATTGTAACGTGTATTCATATTTCAGTTTTGCTACTCATTAAAATGATGGTTATTTTCAGCTAGTAAGATTGTACTATTGACAATCCTCCTTGTATTGACTCCTCTGGATAAGACTCAAAGTGGGACTTACTCGTATTTTCGTTTTAGGAGTGTACGCTCCGACAGATGCGGGTACGGGGATGTCTCAGAGAGTTCAAGAGGAGAGAGAAAATTTTTGGAATAATGTGAGGGATGTCTTGCGTATTTGCAAAGACAATGAAAGGCTAGTTCTGTTAGGAGACTTTAATAGTTGGGTGGGAGTGAAACGCGATGGATATGAAAAGGTGATTGGAATGTTTGGTGATGATAAAGTGAATGCAAATGGAAGGAGTTTGCTAGATATTTGTTTGGAATGGAATCTTTGCGTGACAAATACTATGTATGATCACAAAAAGATTCATATGTATACATGGGAATCTGCCAGCGTGAGAAGTATGATTGATTTTGTGATAGTAGATGAAAGATTGAGAAAGAAAGTCATAGACACCAGATCATACCGGGGAATAGGTGTTGATACAGATCATTTTTTGGTGGTGTGCCGAATACGTGACCTGTTCAAAAGATGGCGACATCGTGTAATGGAACCTTCTGGTGTACTAGAGAGAATAAAAGTTGAAAATTTGCAAGAAGATGAAGTGAAAGCAGAGTTTAAAAGAAAATTAAGCGTAAAGTGTGATGGTTTAGATGATATATCTGAGATAGAAGAGTTATGGAAGGGTTTGAAGGAAGGACTCGTGAATGTTGCCACAGAAGTATGCGGAGTCTCTAAAAGAAGAAATTATAGAATAACAGAGAATGTATGGTGGGATAAAGAAGTACAGGAAGTAGTTTGTAAGAAGAAGAAAGCATGGGTAGATTGGTTAGCTATACGAGCCAATCAAAGAGTGCAAAAGGCTAAGGACGAGGATGTGTCCGAGGCCAAAGAGGAATATAAAAGAATGAAAGGTATCGTAAAAGAAATTGTGAAAAAGAAGAAGGATGAGCAGAAGGATGATTTCGATAAACGGTTGTCTGAGGATTTCCAGCGTAACATTAAATTTTTCTGGAAATCCATAAAAAGAGCTCGAGGAAAAACAAAGACCTCGGAGCTCAATAAAGTCAGAGACCAAGATGGAAGTCTCGTGAATGGGGAAATAAGCATGTTAAAAAGATGGAAAGAATATTTTGAAGGATTGTTTGAAAGGGAGTTAGTACAGGTGTCTACCACGATGATGGATGAAACAGTAGAAAGTGAGGATAGTATTGGTATGGATGAAATTGTGAAAGCGTTGGATAGTATGAAATTGGGAAAAGCTGCAGGATATGATAGGATATCGACCGAAATGCTGAAGGCTGGACAAGGCGTGGTAGCTAGTCAACTGTACCGCCTTTTCAACTTGTGCTGGAGTAACGGGCTTGTACCAAAAGACTGGAGCAAAGCCGTGATTGTGCCACTCTACAAGGGAAAAGGGTCACAGCAAGACTGCAAAAATTACCGAGGCATTAGCCTTCTCAGCGTTGTCGGTAAATTGTATGCAAAAGTTTTGATCGAGAGAGTCGTGAAAGGAACAGAGGACAAAATATGGGATGTGCAAGCGGGATTTAGAAAGAGCATGGGATGTACGGATCAGGTTTTTTCCTTGCGATGCATAGCCGAAAAATGTTTGGCCAATGGCCAAAAAGTCTATTGCGCATTCGTAGATTTGGAAAAGGCCTACGATAGAGTGATTAGGAATGAATTGTGGTCAGCACTGTCCATGTATGGGGTGAATGGCAGCCTGATTCGGGCACTGAAATCGCTCTATGAGGGTTCCAGTGCGTGTGTCAGGATAAACGGGGCCTATACTGAATGGTTTGACATCAATAAGGGTGTTAGACAAGGATGTGTAGCGTCACCGTGGCTGTTCAACTTATTCATGGACGGTTGTCTGAAGGATTTGAAAGAGAGCGAATGTGGTTTAAGGATGAATGAGTTACTCGTCAAATGTCTCCTCTATGCCGATGATCAAGTTATCCTTGCTCCATCGGAGGGGGAGTTACAGAAGATGGTAACAATTATGGACGGTGCTTTTAGGAGTAAGGGAATGAAAGTGAATGTAAGCAAGACAAAAGTGATGGTCTTTGAAAGGGATGAAGTTATGACAGCGTGCAATATTTTGATAGGTGGCGTAAGAGTAGAACAAGTGAAAGAGTTTGTATATCTGGGCTCTATGTTTACTAGAGATGGTAAACATGAGAGTGACATTGAAAGGAGAGTGAGTGCTGGTAACCAGGTGAATGGGGCGCTACACACCTTCATGAATAGTCGGAAAGTGTCCGAAAAGGCACGGCTGGCTGTGATTGGGGGAGTGTTGGCGCCGACACTAATGTATGGTAGTGAAAGTTGGGTATGGCAGAAGAAACATGAAAGCAGAATAAATGCTGTAGAGATGAGAGCTTTGAGAAGTATGTGTGGTGTTACGCTAAAAGATAGAGTGAGAAACAGTGTGATAAGGGAGCGTTGTGGAGTGAAAGAAGATGTAGTAACAAGGATTGAGAAAGGTATGTTAAGATGGTTTGGTCATGTAGAGAGAATGGATGAACGGAGATTGACGAAACAAGTATATATGGTGAGTATGGATGGACGAGTTGGAAGGGGAAGACCTCGGCGAACGTACCGCAACCAAATTGCGGATGTTCTTAAAAAAGGCCAGGTTCCGAGCACCCTAAACCGACGGTCATGCATGAAGAGATTAATGAATGTAGATGAAGCGAAAGTAGTGTGCCAGGATCGTAGCAAGTGGAAATCTATAGTCTCTGCCTACCCCCATGGGAGACAGGCGTGACAATATGTATGTATGTATGTATGTATGTAGTAAGATTGTAATAGGTATTTATTATTTAGTTTTAATCAGTCACAAAAACAGCTTAGGTCCGAAACGTCAGGATTAAATAGTATTAGTTCCTAGGTATAACGCCATTAAATCCGTAAAGTGGTTTTATTTCAAGACTACATCAACAGTTCAATTGCAGAATTTAATAAAGAACATTTATCTTTTTGTATTTTTTAGGCATTTTCCATGCAAAGATTATTAAGTTATTTTAGTGAAGGAAAAATATGACCGCGGGCAGGATTCGAACCTGCGTCTTCGGGTTAAGTACACCAGACGCTATGACCGCTAAGCCACCGCGACTCCCACCCGCCATGTCGAAATTTGCCTTCACATTTTTAATTGACGTCTTTGAGGCGACGTTAGTGACATCTGTTGAAAATGTGCTTCTCAACCGACATGACATGCTTTACAGCAAGTACGATGTCGTACGATGCCACCTTGCCTTTTAACTATCTTTTTGTATTTTTTAGGCATTTTCCATGTAAAGATTATTAAGTTATTTTAGTGAATAATGATGAATAGTGAAATGTGAAGGCCAATTTCGACATGGCGGGTGGGATTCACGGTGGCTTAGCGGTCATAGCGTCTGGTGTACTTAACCAGAAGACGCAGGTTCGAATCCTGACCGCGGTCGTATTTTTCCTTCACTAAAATAACTTAAAGAACATTTACTTAAACAAAAAAATTAAAAATGTCTTCTGTCTTTAAAGTCTTAAAATCTTGGAATAAAGGAGTGAAAACCAGCCTAGTTTGAGGTGGACGCGATACAAACCTAGCCAATGTTCATAATAAATTCAAAGTAAGCCCAAAATTTCTCAACAACACATACGCATTTTCTACAAACTTATAATCTGAAGACAACAAATTCCTTTCATGTAAAACAAAGCCCGCAAGGTGAGTGTACACAACATTAATGTTTAATTCATCTAGTTAGTCGAGATTACGCGCTATCAAAGCGGCTTGCAAACACAATGTCACTCGCATGAATATTACATTAATGTAGGGCGCGCCTTGCACAGCCAGTGTCGGTAACCGCGTACTCTCGTTATGAAACGTACTAAACCGTTTCTGATTGGTCGACGTTTTCGTATTAACCTTTTAAACGCCGACGAAGTTTAACCCGTCAAGTCCTATATCATAGACAGAATTCACAATATATTGTTTCGGTCTCTGCCTCATTAGTCTAGTGGTGCACGACTGCTACGCTAGAGGTACTGGATTCGATCCCCAGGTCGAGCAAAGTGTGACTGGGTTTTTCTATGAATTTCTCAGTAGCAGCTCGGAATTTCGACCCGGTTTCAGATTTGTGCCCGGTTAATGGTAACAGGCTCGCCCCCTATGAAATGGGACCTAAACGTACCGGCAAAATGTGTGTACCTACATAAGTACGGTGGCCAGTACATCAAGTTACCACAAAATGACAAATTTTCTCGGTTGATTTTGAACTTTATCTTCAACAATTTAAGGTTTTTGGAGAAATTTGACAGTTTTGTATACCTTGACCTGCTGGCGACTGTACACCTAAGCCTAACTCTTTGGGAAATACCTACAGGCGTGATGGTAGATATGTTAAAAACGACGAGTGTTACCTTTTAACAATAGTGCCATGCAAACGGTGTCGATTGATTTTGGAAAAAAACATGGTTTTTGTCAAATCAACAAACTAATTTTTAAACATTATTTAATTCGGCAATGTTAAATAAATTCAATGACATATTTATTTGTACCGTGACGTCTGGGGTAGTGTATACATATGTCTATAGTGTGACGTTCTTAAGATATTATGTCTAAATAACACGTATACTTCGGCTGAACCAGTGAACTTTTAATTGCTATACCTACTTACTCCCTATTTCATACTAAATGAAATAATTAAATATCTCAGCTGTTTCTTAATTCATATTGTTTAACTAGAGTATTCATACTTATTGTATTTTGTTTTGCGCTTTGGATTCTGTATGGTTTACTTTGTAGGTATGTATTTCGTTCTTATAATGTATCCGTTAGTTTCCTAAATAAAAAAAAATAAAGAAATTTAAATGGTAACAATATTATGACACATAAGATTGCCTTTAGTTTTCCAATTTTTTTACATGAGAATTTTATCAAACTAAAATTACTTTTACATGCGAAACATAGTACAAATTTTGTAAGTATCTGGTTGCCTCCGGGTATGTGAGATTCCCCAGAGATTCCTAAAGCGTCACCAACATAGAAACCCTCTTTGCCGTTGAGAACTCCATATCACAGTTAGGGCAACCCTTGGGAATGTTACGGACATTAATGTGAAAATTTGTTTAACACTGCTCAAGTTTCTGGACGTTGAAACTTTATTCGTGCTTCTGTCCAAATT
Organism: Subacronicta megacephala; assembly: GCA_958496365.1. Classification (NCBI taxonomy): domain Eukaryota; kingdom Metazoa; phylum Arthropoda; class Insecta; order Lepidoptera; family Noctuidae; genus Subacronicta; species Subacronicta megacephala. The sequence continues at coordinate 9,947,020 of OY292525.1, forward strand.
ATACATTAACTCTTTTGACGTGACGTGACTCAAACCTCTACTGACTCAAAACTCTTTGTAACAAACGCCTGCATTCTCCAAGACATTACGTAAAGGTGTAATAACACACAGTTCACCGGTATATCGAAGCGGCGGTAGCCTAATGGCTAGGGCGTCGGACTTGCGATCACATGGCTGCCGGTTCGAATCCCACCCATTGCACTGCCGACGTGAACCCACTCGTAACACAAGCATTTTAGCTTAGCACGAGTTGTTAACAAGAATACTAGTAATGTGTGACCCACATTACTAGTAAGCTTCTTTTTAAAAAAGAAAAAAATTTAAAAAATTTAAGCAAGTAAAAGGAATGACAGTAATTTTATGTTATAGGGGCCATCTCTAATGCAATTAACCGGGCCTAAACTACAAGCTGCTATTGAGAATTAGCTTATTTTATAGAAAAAAAACAAATAATCGTAGTATTATTCGTTTTTTTTCTATAAAATAAGCTGGCAAGTAAGTAAAGGTCTTACTTGCCACCGAAATAAATGCCAGTCAAATCTAAGATTTTTATCAGTACCTACCTGCCTATGCTCTCTTATTTAAAAAATGAAAGATAGTTTAGGTATTTTCTAATATATTTTTGTATTGTAATATTAACTACCACTTAAAATACCTTGTGGAATGAAATCAATATTGAGCATTGAGTACTTACCAACCTAATTAAAGTTCGAACCTTAATTTCATTAACTTACTAATTCTAGAAAGAACAAAATTAATTACTTTGTTGTTGAAATTAATCTAGTTTAGGTTTGTTGTCTATAAATCAATAATACTTACTAAGTTTCTTTTCAATTTGTTTACATCGCATCTCGAAACAAGCTATACCTATCTCCCGAACCTTCCTTTAGTATCACTTTCTATTCCATAACATTGCAGATATTGCTATCCTTGTCTCACAATGTGACTCATCCTGAAATGCGACATGAAGGCGCTGTGTAGGCGCCTCATAGTCTCGACATAGGATGACAAACAACTATCACAGAAAGCTACGTTATTTCAAACATATAAGGTTAATTTTCCTTTACTTCAACAGCATACCAAACTTCCCTAGTCATATGAGCACACGATTGCGTCATCCTCTATTTTGCTAGGGCATAGTTAGCCAATATAGCATGGCCTACCATTTTAAACGTTTTTAATAAATTGGTAGTCCTAACAAAATTGTTGACATAAACCTCTTTTTGAGAAAACGGGCCCAAGGTTGTGCTCTACTTATATTTAACAGTAATGGCATTGGAAGGTGATCAAAACACAAGTAGTGGAAGCAGGCAACCTTGATCTACTATGCTGCATCGAAATGGAATACAGAGGCAGGATGAAAATATTATGACATTCTTGGCAAGACTTGCAACTTCTTTTCATGTGAGTAATTCTATTACTATTCCTCCATAAACATACAAGAAGTATCTTAGAAAGTAATCAAATCCGACTGATAAGCCAAAATTAAACATAATCCTTTCATATCCGCCCAGTGTAAGCCCCTCAGACAACACTGCGAGACAAAAGCTATGTCGTAATAAAAAGCGCAGTGTCGTTCCTCACATGTGGGTGGTTTGAAGGCGAACAATATGCGTGATGAGCTCCCTTGTTTTACACGCCACACAAAAGATAACCTACATCACCGGTGCAGGTTATACTAGCCATTTTAACGAAGTACAATCCGAAATTAGATGTGGATCAAGTTATATAGATTATTGTTAGTGCCGTCTAAATCTTGCGATACCTATCATGTTATTGAAAGGATCGTATATATAGGCAAGTTTTCTTTAAAAAAAACGAATATCATCACATTTTTTTTATTAATGTAGGTATGTAGAAAATGTGGTATAGTATATAGCATCCATTTTAAAATGTATTAAGTTTGTTTAATATCAAAATGTAATTTTGACATTTTAGGCGTCCCGCTCATCCTCGTTCTCGTAGTCGCTACGGTTGTAGCAATATGCTACGGTGTGCTACGACCGCTACGGGGCTACGAAATATTGAAGACATTAAAATACGTGATTGTATTGCTACATTTTTTCATACATTTATTTAAAATGCTTTTCATATAGCAGTCTTTATGTTCCCGTTTGCTAAATTAAAATTCGGCTATGCAACCAAATTACTTTTTCTTTACGGGCCCTTGTAAGCTACGAGGTCTGTAATTCATTTGAACATTTTAATTTAGACTGCTATTTACCGTAGTAGACTGGAGTGCTGGCTTTTGTGAAGATAATACTAGTACACGTACATTATTAATTTAAGAAATTTAAATATTTTCAATTATCTACTTAACAATTAATTTTCCTTTATTAAGATCGTCGCACTTATTTGTTCCTATTTCTTTAACTTTGAATGCGTTCGCTTTTAGTTTTACCTGGTGAAAAACATCAACAGGCACACAAATCCATTTATTTGTGTGCCTTTGAGATTAAAAAAAATCCATGAACGCTTGTTTAGCTTGTTTTCCGACATAAACAAAAAAAACAGGTTTGATAACATTTTCCATGCATTTTTAATTAATATTCTGCATAGCCATCTACGCAGAATTCAAATTGAAACATTTTTTTTTATTATCCACGATAATGAGGACTTTTCTCTTTCTTTATAATAAAATATTGACAAGAAGCTATTCATTAAATTGGATAAATAGAATATTAGATATTGGACGGTCCCTAGAAAGCAAATGAAACCGAATACAGACATGTAATACAACAAATAATAAAATAGATTGATATTATTTTTGGCTCTCGTTAAAATAGGTTTATTCACATATATTCTTAAGCTTACTGTTTACCCCAAAAATATTATTATCTGTCTCAAAAAAAAATTAAAGATCTTTTTACTAATATTAGTATTATATTTTCGAATCGAGAACAAATCTACCTGCATACCCATAGTGTTCCCCGGTATGTCAAATATCAAAGCTACCGTTGTTAAACTTTAACATTTTTAAAGATTTGTTTCTCATGGTTTTAACTTATGTCCGGTTTTAGGGTATAATAAACTCTAAAAAATGCGTGTTGTGCGTAGAAAAGTTACGTGTCGATTATATAATGAACACCGAAAATAGGTCGTATAGTAAAAGTAGTACATTTGTGATTTATACATATATTTATATGACACTAATTACATGTCACAAACGTCGCGTGTAACACGGAGTTACAAGCATTACAATTTTGTTGATAGCAATCTGGTAATACCGGAGTTTTGTAGTATAGTTGGAACAGAAAAGTATTTATGCAAAAATAAAGAAGCACACTTTCTCTCTCATCCTTCTTCGCTAATTATTGGTACAACATTTACACGTGAAATTTTTCATGGATGACGTCATGAAAATTCTGGTGCATTATTGGCAAACTGAGCGTTAACACGTACCTAACTTTCAATAGCTTAAGACCGCAGAATCCCTGGAGCGCCAAGCGGCGCGCCAGAACGTCGCCGGCGTACCAAGGACACAGTGTCAGTTAAATTGAACTAAGCGGAACTTTAACTATAATTATGTGAAGAGATATTTTATAACCGACTTTTTCTTGGAAATTCGATGTTTTTTCTGTGAAGAATATACAGGGTGGAAGGGACATCGAAGCACAAGAGCTTACCATACCACCATTTTAAATAACCGACGAAAACTATCAAATAAGGGGGGTCCAGAATCATGTCCTACATTCACAGGAAGCGGTTGTGGGTCGATGTCCCTTCCACCCTGTATTTCCTATACATTATGGTCTCGGAAAAAAATGTCTAGTGCCTAAACATTCGATTCAGAAGATACACTATTACACATTTTATACAATCACTATTTGCCAGAAGTGTACCACCACCTCTGATAAATATTGGCATTTCAATTCTTTACTTTGCTATTTATACTTTATTAGTAGGGATAAGCAACCACATGCCTCAAGTTTTGTATGCTTTACATTTTTTGATATTTCGTGAGTGAAAGGTATAACACTACATAGATACATAATAAGTCTTCTCTCTCAGTCCCTGAAATGCCGGGGCGTCGCGCCATAGCGTCGCCATTCGGCCAAGGACAGCCGGCGCCAGTATGTCTGCACCCCTGACGCGAGAGACTATTGGATCTCTTGCAGATGTTGATCTTGTACGTGGGAGAAATATCCTCGTGGGCGGTTATCTGACTTACAATATTGCGGTTTCAGCTTTTTGGAGTTAGTTTTACATGATATTGTCTGGGCTCTATATTTAATTTGTTTATTGAACATGCATTTCGTGAACTGTTCTTATTTTTGAACTGAAAATTTGTTTATAGTATATGTAGGCGCACTTCACAACTGTCAATCGGAGTAATACACTTTAGGAACGGGAAATTAATTCTGGACTACATACAAACTTACCTACTAACAAATTTTAATGCATTATAATATTCGAACAAGAATAGAAGATTATTATTATTATTAAATTACAGAAGTCTCACATTCGTGCCGCATGTATCGTAAATTAAACATTCACAATGGCCGGCTTAATCCAGTTTAAAGAGCCTAAACCCTTAAACTTTTCAGAGATAGCCAGTGTAGGCTGCTCGTTAAAATGCTAAATTGTTTTGGACACATGATTCTACTTTCATATATCATAGAATAGCCATAATACGCATAAATTTTATGAAAGAGCTAGATTAATCGCAACAGCACAAATTAAATTTACCACACGACCAAGGGTGAAATAAAAGTATTTTGTGAGTATATTTGCGGACATCAAATGTAATGATAACAGAGTGTAGCTTGCTATTGTGTTAAAAGCACGTTATGTTTACTTGCTGTGAATGCATACCATAAAAAACTTCTGTTATTGTGGAGTTAAAATTTAAAATGGAGGCATGTTTTAATGTCAACATGCGATGCAATCCGTTCAACGTTTTAATATTTGTAATGTAACTAACATATACGTGGTTTATGTATATGTCTCGTATTAATATAAAGATATGCAGGAGCTCATAAAAAGGCATGTGGTATAACCATCTGTTCCTTGGTTCATTACGTTTACGAGACGAGCGGCTCTCGACAGCGTTTTTAAAATGAAAAGAAAACATGCGATGTTGAGCTTTCTCGGCTCCTCAGTATGAAATGAAATACGGCGGCGGTGGGTGCAATATTTTTCGCGTTAAATAACAGCTTTGCTCTTTACTAGAGTTGTTTTGTTAGTGAGAAACGTCGAGAGCGTGTTTACTGTTGTTGATATTGAACATCAGAAATTGTATAATTTTTTTCACAAGAAAAATACGATCGCAGGCATGATTCCGGAAGGGAGGGAGAGCGAAATTTGGCTGGCCTTGAATTGTGCGGAAAACCGTTACAATGGAAGGTCGGTCTAAACTGGTTTTGTATAGCTTGATGTGTGGCCGTGTGTGCTTAACTGGAGGAACGTAGGGTCGAATCGAAGAGAGAGATGGCAGGAGATTGTGAAGAGAGCTGTGTCAGCCTCTAACACTAAAGTGGACGCCTCAACGTGACCACGACCGCTCTGCCAAGAGCGAAACGACTGAGAAGAGAAGAGAGAGGGTCGAATCTTGCATGATATTTTTTTTTACACTAAAGATATTTATGAAAATTATCAGGAGCGATGGTGGCCTATTAGTAGCGGCCGCGACTTACGAGTTGTATGTCGTACGTACCAGCCCAGACAGGAGCTTTACTTTGAGTTAATTATTTCATTACCACTGCTCCCAAAACGGTGAAGGGAAACATCGTGAGTAAACCGGCATCTCCTAGAACCAAAAAATCAACATAACATAACATAACATACCATCACGCCTGTATTCCCCGAAGGGTTAGGCAGAGGTGTACTAATGTACACCCACATTTCGCCGGTATGTTTAGGTCCCATGTAATAGGGGGCGAGCCTATTGCCATTGAGCCTAATAACATAACCCAACATATATTATCATGATCACAAATCTCCGAGCTGCTACTGAGAATTTCATAGAAAACCCCAATAACACTTTGCTCGACATGGGGATCGAACCCAGGACCTCTAAAGTAGCAGTCGCGCTTAGGACCACTAGACTAATAAGGCAGGCAGGCAGGTGAAATCTACCAAACCGCAGTGGGCCCGCGTGGAGTCAAGGATTCTGCCAAGATTGACAATTTATACTATTTTCTGCTTTCAATGATTACGACTTTTTTAAATCAAGGTTCTTGACACAAACTAAAAAAAATAACTCATTAAATCGTCCATTCTTTTTATTTACTTTTTGTCGCAAACTAATTCTAAATGTCCATCAAAGTGAGTTAAATTAGCTTTTAAATTAAATATTTTTAGTTGGCACCATTTTCCCTCAGTAAATTATTCCCCCGGGAAATTTTCACGAGAATAGCCACGATAAAGCTTACCTCATAGCCTATTAAAAAGTTACAACTCTCAGTTATAAAAATCCTTTTATCACATGGGACCACAAAATATTTTAGTATATAACATAAAACATAATTCAGTAATATAACATACATTCACAATGATCACGGTATTCACCACGATCATGATATTGCGTCATGTTGGACTCATATTATTATAACGTTTCGTTCCTCAAAGATATGAGATCAACATGACGAAAAAATACTCGACCTAAAAAAAACATCTTTGAAATTATATTTTTCTATTTCGACATTAAATAGGTTGAAGATAATAGGGAAAATTAGGAACCATCTCACGACATCGCAAACTCACAAAACAGGAAATAAAAACAATAGAAATAACCAAGTCCAATTAAAATGAGGCAGCAGCGGCGATAGGCAGCGTAATGACTAGGGCGTCGGACTTGCGATAATTTGGTTGCCAGTTTGAAACCCACCCATTGCACTACCGACGCGACGTGAACCCACTCGTAACACAAGCATTTAGCTTAGCACGAGGGGTTAACAAGAATACTAGCAATGTGCGACCTATATTTCTAGTAAGCCTACGTAGTAAGGTACCGAAAATTATTTACCTGGTCGCAAAACGCCAAGGCAAACCGGATTCCTTCTAAACTAGATTCAATTTTTCCCCAGCATCACCAACGTAATTCGTTTTAGATACAAGATGGATATACCAGGAATTTCTTTGAACAAAATGGCCGACAATTCCCGCCTTTTGTTGAGGCAATGATAAATATCTCGCAGCTAAGGTGAGGTGGAAATAAATCGGGTAAAATATGCAACATTGATAGATGATCACGATATTTTAGCGACCTTAGCGTAATCGCTTTCCATCGAAATTTCCGGGTGGAAAAATTTATGGAAACTACTTTTGATGGGGGAAAATGAAAATGGCAGATTGGCTACTAAAAATAAATTGAAGTTCTATTGACTTGCGATTCTCTTTTTTACCGTTCTGTGACTTCATACATTAATGGATTATTCGATTGCAGGATACTTGTTGATGGATTGTCTTATTTCAATTTAAAGTGTACGAGTATGGTTAAAAGTGAAGTAATAGTTATTCGTGGTCACTATTCTGGTGGATCGAGGGCATCTGATAATTAGTACATATATTCAAATTGCACGATAAATGTTGCTTGGGCGATTCAGAATTTGTTTCTTAATGCGATAAATATCGCCACATATAAATACAAAACCGAATACATATCAGCTTTGTCTCCAAGTTCGCATCTCATCAGAAGTGTTCTTAGGTCAGAACGCTTTCTACTTAAATAGAAACAATATAACACTTATATCCTCTTTCTGCTACCTACCAGACAACATTGCAAACAAAAATCAGGCACGACAATAAAAAACCCATTCTCCTTTTATTATCCTAAAATCCATTTGGGCTGGCAACATTAAAACATTTACCGCGGGAAACGTAAGACGATACTTTGAATTATTCATTCCCCGGCTGTAGTGACATCATCTCGTCTGACTATTGCGGCATGGTCCGCTCATAAATTTTATTTATCTGATATATTGATGTAGGTTTTTTGGAAAAAATGGGAAAATATAATCTTTTCTTTCGTCGACCATCTTTGGTGGCCATTGTGCAGTGTGTTTGTCCTTTTCCAGAGATTCAACTAACTATACAAAAACTTACTGCGTTTTTGTATAATGGACTCATTAAGGCCTAAATAAAAACTGGTATCATAAATAAACTAGAATAAATAATTGCCGATACAAGAAAAGTACGCTCAAGTAAAAATTATACGAAGTGACCTGACTGATCTAGGTTTATTCAAACCTGTGTTTCTGGGACTTAGCAGAGGTATTTAGCCGACTTTATGATGCGTTGAGCGTACTTAGCTTAATTTCCTTTTATACCAAGGGGAAGGTTTTATAGAAGAGGGAGACCGATATGTTTTGTTTGTTCAACCAGAACAAAACATACTGTGAATCTGCCTGTGCCAATGATTTTAAAATAAGGAACATGAATACTGTCTGAACTGAATTGTCGACTGTAAAAATAATCAAGGTGAAGTCAAAAGTCATTGAGGTACCTACGTGTAAAGCATAAATTGTCAACAAAAAGGAACCATATAATAAAATTAAATAAAAACATGCACACGTATAAAAAAGATTACAATAAACTGAAAGGTCTTTTGTTACATTAGGTACACACTCGTCGACGTCGATTCAGATATTAAGTGATTAGGTAATATAACAATACTTAATGGGTACCCTTCAATTTTCATGTATTAAATACGAGAACTATCTTGTCTATCACATTTATGAGAATAAGCTCTTTATGTGTAGAGAAAATTATGTGAATGATGTTTTATTTGCATGCCTACCCTACTGTATAGGTATAGACTTATACATGCTCTAAGGCAGTAAAGTGCTATTTTCTCCCCTGGTACTAATGAGTTACTTTGAGAGTAGGTGAAGTAAAAAATGGATATATACACCAGTGAGTGTTCTGTTTCGAGGGTACCTACACAATATTTTTATCAAATAACTACGAATATAAGCGAAAACCTACTAATAGCTTATAGTTAGTATTATATCGGTACAATTGTTTGATTAGCCGTAGATTGTCCATGTAAATTTAAAATAGTATCTAAATCTCATCTTATTAAACATGTTATCTTTAAACGTGAATACCTATGTAAGATCCAAAAAAACAAAGGTCAACAATATACCTGATTGACAGTAACAAGGAACAATCCACTTCTTTATTCGGTTAAATTTGAAATTCTGTTGGATTATTACACATGTAGTCAGCAGGCGAACCCTCGTCATGATACCATCCTGACATAACATTAGAGATATGTCAGGGAGGCGGATCTCAAAATAATATCTTATTTCACTTAATTCCAACCACATGGTGTATAAAAATGTCATCATACGGAGTTTTCAACATAAGCTACACAATAATTTATCAACATCATCGTATCACGGAGGCCGTATTCCTCCCTCAGTCCCCTTCCTTCTCTTTTTCTCCTTCCCCTCCCTTTTCCTTTAAAGGCCGGCAACGGCACGCAGCGGTGGTAATTGCTTACCATCAAGCGATCCGTCTGCTCCATATTCCATAAGAAATCAGTACGACGAATCTTCTTCTAGCGAAGCCCTTCCCCATAGATTTACACAAGGATCGCTTATATGCGACCTGCAGAAATCGACTCTCTCGACCTTTACCAAGCCGTCAGTCGATCTTCGTCGGCCGGCCTACGCTGCATTTTAAACTAGAAAACTTTTTTTGACAACTAAGTTCACTTCCGAAATAATCTTCACAAGTCACCTGCGAATTCTTGCTCTCGTAAGTTAACATTTTAAATTAATATTTTGTTTATAATTTACTATGTTGTTGGTTCTAGAGTCGAAACTATATTTTAATAATTATTAACTGAATTGTACTATATATATATATATATAAACTATAACTATTATGAACGGTCGCTAGCACATCAGTTTTAAAACAAAATGTCAAATCTTCTGTCGTTTTTTTTATCGCTTGACCGCAACTTGCCGGATGGTAAGCATCGAAGTGGTCTACGATGGAGCGCGCTTGCCCAGAAGATACCTATTCACTCTCGTCTTGAAGAAACTCAAACTGTAGGTCTCAGGGAACAAAGATTCCGGTAACGAGTTCCATAATAGAGCAGTTCGCACTATAAATGTAGACGCAAAACGCTTCGTGCGAGATTTAGGCACTTCCACCACGTAGCGGTGGCGCCTTGCCGTAGCTCTGCTTGAACTTTTGAACTTAATCAGCAATATTTTAAGGTTTAAAATTATTTAGAGAAATTTGACAGTTTCGTTTAATCTGATGTGCTGGCGACTGCACCTAAATACATAAAGTAAAACCAATATAAAATGATAATTAGGAAACCCATGGCGATTGTCGCAGATCATCCCCTTTGTCCAAACCCACGGTAGTGAAACAAAATTATTTTGGAAGGTCGTTAAACCCCAGTAAGCACCCACTTTGTATACCAAGAACGAATATTACGGTTCCCTAATAGTTTTAGGTTTTGGGCTATTGTATTTGATCCTTTTAGAACAACTTTTAAGCTACAAAGAACCTATAAAAGGTTTACTATTGGCCATTAATTGAATTAATGGATCCTGCGGTCGTCTGTCGGACACAATTGAATGTTCACTGAATCGATACTAACTAGTTTGATGGATCTGTTATGTACTAACGGTGAGTTTATAAAGAACAGCAGTGATTAAGTAAGTACAATGTGAGCAGTGCTATATGTGGGTACGTTATGTAGCTCTAGCGTACATTCTGTAAATACTCGTAGATCTTGGTCAAATATTAATGACCTGAAATGAAAATTCCGAATATGAACATTGCCATGGGATTTGGATTTCAACAATATAAATATAACGCGATAACATCCGTTAAAACTAGTTTTATTTCAAAGCATTTAAAGTTTAGAGTAAGTTAAATATTTATTTGCAGTGCAGTGCAGTGCATTTACGTGCTGTGATAGCCTAGTGATATGACCATTGGACTGCCTAGTCAAAGGTCTCGAGTTCGAATCCAAGGCACGCACCTCTAACTTTTCGAAGTTATGTGCGTATTAATAATTAATTATCACGCGCTTAAACGGTGAAGGAAAACATCGTGAGGAAACCTGCATGCCTGAGAGATTTTCTTGACGGCATGTGAAGTCTGCCAACCCGCAGTAGGCTAGCGTGGTGGACTATAGCCTAATCCCTCTCGTTCTGAGAGGAGACCCGTGCCCAGCAGTGGGACAATGTAATGGGTTGATGATGATGATGTATTTATTTAAGTAAGTCAAACTTTTATTCTTCCGTCGATGTCGCTTTAACACCTCGCTTTAGTCCACGACGATAACTAAATCAAATGACCAATGAAAATATTGATCTTAATAAAAAAAACCCTTAACGACAAACTTGATTAAGCTGTAGCTAATCCAGCAAAAATCCACTCCGATTGAGCTTAAGCTGAACTCATTTGCGAAACGGCCATGTCACTACGCAACCGAAATTCATTTACTGGGATAAATCTGCCAGTCATCCGGACCGCAAAACGTTATAAGTAATCTGACGGATTTTTTCACATAACACAAAATACAATCATGCCTGTATTCTCCGAAGGGTTAGGCAGAGGTGTACTTATGCACACAGATACCTAACTGGTAGCAGTGGCGTAGCACGGGTCACTAGCACCCGGTGCGGATCCCAAATTTGCCGCCCCTTAATTTTTAAATGAATAACAAAAAATTTAGGGCATGATAAAACTAAACTGAAAAGTAACCAATTTTTTCACATAAAAAAAAAGTAAAATTCATTTTTGATACTGTATTTTATTCCACAACGAAACAATCATAAGATACTTGTTTTTTTAAATATTTTTTTTTAACAACCTGTGAAATGCCGCCCCCGCCAAAGTGCCGCCCGGTGCGGACCGCACCCCCCGCCCCCCCCACGCTACGCCACTGACTGGTAGGTTTAGGTTCCATATAATACGGGGCGAGCCCAACATCATCATCAATCCATTGCATTGTCCCAGTGCTAGGCACGGGTCTGCTCTCCAAATGGTTTATAATGATACTATAATACCTACTTAATTTAAAATTATAATTATCTTTAAATTAAAAATTATCCTTCCGTTCAGAAACTGTTATACTTAGTTGAATATGAAAAGAGACGCAAAAGGAACAAGAGAGCAATCTGTTATTAAGTCTAGACATAAGAAAAATAATCTCATTGATATTACAAAATTAGAACGTTATATGTCTGTAAAAGGCCTTGGCCCCTTTAGTAAGTAAAATATTTACAAGCTCTTTGTAATAGACTAGACAAAACTCTGTATTTTTTATGATGCTAAATTGCTAACAATAAGTTCAGAAAACATTGAGACCCCTAAAGCTTTGAAAGGGCCGTTCCATCTCATTTTGAAGGGTAAGACGAAACACAACCATTTTAGTATGGCCTAGGACAAAGACAGTAATAAGCCCTTTTGTCAAATCGATATTGCCCAAACAGCGGACGTCGCTAAATAGCACTAAATAGGAAAATACCCGAACAAAATTTGCATAGTTAACATGATGAATGGCCAGTAATTTTCAGTGAACTGTCGCAACTTGTACTATGTAATTAGCAAAAAGCCTTGGCTTGTGAATATTGCCAAAGTTGATACACCATTAAATACCTTTGGGTCGGCCTAATGAGTGACGTAGTTGCGATACTTGGTAAACGGAGCGGGATTTACGAGCGTCCGTCGATCGACGATGAAACAGCGAATGGAAGGCGAATAACAACCTAATTGATGCGGGGTGAAAACGTAATTGATGAGACGACTTCTAGGTTGGCGTGGCTTGTTTTGACAACTTGGAAATAACTTTGGTGGAGAAGAGTCAGGTTTTTATGCCTTTTTGTTGTGTACAAAACTTATGTAAGTAGATACCTAGCTAGTGATTTAGTAGTCGTGACCTCTATACAACAAATAAAATTAATTTCTAATTTATTTTTTAAGTTTTTTTAGATTCTTCGCTGTAAGGAGTTTTTAAATGTTTAATTAAAGGAAAATCTCTCCTCAATACACCTGAAGAACTGAACGAATATGCCCCCCTTTTACCTTTCATATCTTAACATTCCGTACTTTTTCCTAAACCATTCCTTTACTATTTCATTCTTTAAATTGAATATTATCATTTCCATATGCTTTTTTATGTGGGCACCCAGGGCCAAAGTGTCTATGATCAGTGGACTTAAAAACTCTAGGTCTACCGGCTGCATTGTCTGTCTGTCTGTTACTGCCTTCTCCAATTGATAGACATATACAATATATGTATATTAAATATATTAAACATTCAGACCAATAAATAGGCTTGCCTAATTATTACTTTGTTATCAGCGTTGAAAAGAAGTTATAATTATTACTAGCTGACCCGCGCAACTTCGTCTGCGTCACTTAAGATTTTATATAATAGGGTTGAGCCACAAAATGATTGACGGTATCTAAACCGCTTGTTGAACCTCCAAATTGCTGGGAATTCGTAGAAAAACTTAACAACACTTTACTTGACCTCAATCTTTGGATAATTCACGCTAAGCAATTGCACTTGTGACCGCTAGATCGATGAGGTATCGTCATCATCATCATCAACCCATTACATCGTCTCATGCTAAGCACGGGTCTCCTCTCAGAACGAGAGAGACTAGACTATAGTCCACTACGATCGATGAGGTAGTTCATCTTTATTAAGATAAAAAAAATACGAATAAACCAGCTTATTGATTAATTATAATTTATCATTAACGTCTCAAACAGACGTTTCTTAGAAGATCGCGAGTGGATTAGGGCCTCAGTCAATCCATCAATGCTCGCGCAAGTTGGTGGCAGTTTAGCAAGTACCTATGTGAACTGATTACGGTCGGATTTGCCGTTAACAGTGATTAATTGGTCAATGCTACCCACTTGCAATTCGTCTCTAAACCAACTTAAAAGTAGGCTCCTTTTTGCAAGATTTTATCAGTCGTATATTCTAATAGAAACATTCTTTTTTTTAGAAACGGACACGACGCAATACAAATTACAATATAGTCTAATAGCAATATACATACAGTGATTCTATAAATTTAATTGCCACGAAATCAACTTATTTCTAAGTTTTAGCATAAAAGACAAATTAAATTTACTTAAACACTAAAAGTCTTTCAAACTTTAAATTTATTATTAACGGACAACATTTTTATCTCTGCGTATTTCCATTTATTTAATCAACTTGGTACACATTAAATCGTTTATCAGAATTCAGCAATAAAAGTTTTATTTAAGGCATTGTAATTTAACAAACAAAATTTGGAAATCTCTAAATTGGTAGTTTTCAAATAAAAGAGCAGGTATTTGAAGGTGCCTCTTCACACCTCTCAGGCAATGGTGTATTTCTTATGAGGTCCTTTCCATATTGGTAAGGTTCTGTAGAAGTAGGTTGGCTAAGGCGCCCAAATCTACTAGTCCGCTTCTGCCAACAAGGGATCTAAAAAGGCCACATTCAACAATTCCTCCGTAAACAATCCAAATTTGAAAGTCGTAGCAGTTACAAGCGGCACTATGCATTTTTTAAATAACATTAAAATAGGAATTTTTAGCACAGCAGTCTAAATAAATGATCATACGTCAAACCGCTCAGCTAATTTTTAGTTTGGAAAAAGAAACTTCCTTATTAAAACTCCATGCAATACCTACTTCTTGAGCCGTTTTTTTTTTCTATGCGAATGGGTACGTACGTTTGACAAAACCATTTATGTTGTAGGTACCTACTCAAGAAACTACTAACATATGAGCCGGTGCGACAGGTTAGATCGACCCTAAGATTGCTACTTCGTCTTCCAGTCTAAGCCCGTCTTCAGTCCTCTATGACTTAGATTGGTTGTTTATATCAGTAAAATATTTCATTTGTGGAAAGTCTAGTAATCCTTTAAATTTTCTGAGTTTACTTTCAATAATAGTATTTACAGGACTGTATCAAAACGGTATGGTTTAATAATTCTAATAAAAAATAAGGACGAAGTTAACAACCGATGGTAGGTATCACCATATTAAGCCCCATTACAAATTATAAAAACCCTACGAATAACACTTTATCGCAAACAAAATTAAATATAAATAATATAATATAACCAATACGGGAAAAACAAGCAATGTAACAATATTGGGGTGTGTACGCATTTTCCGAGCACGATACAAGGGTCGGGGATATTAAACACGCCGGGAAATTCCCCCTAACACCTTTTGGAGCCCCTAAGGCTCTTATTGTAGTTATAAATGTTACCCCAACGGCTACGAAAGCTATACAAAAGACTTATTGAAAATGTATGGGATGGTATGTACCTAGCATTTATCCGTGTGTTATTCTAAGATAAGGTGAACCTTAAAACAATTTAAAATCAAGTCGGTAGGTAATAATATAAATATCTGGTTAGCAGATTCTATTCAATTTTTCAAGCTCATCCTGAATCTAATTGTTCAGCCTTGAGAGCTAAATTCGTTTCTTTTCTGGGGTTTTTTCAAATTGTCCGTCTATATCATTATAGGTAGATACATCGCAGTTGTTTCATTAGTCTTGTGGTCCTGCCATTAGTCTAAGCGCAGCTTCATCGCTAGAGGTCCTGGGTTCCAGAAAAAATCGGCCTCAGGCAGGGTTTGAACCGCGTCCCTCTGGTTCAGTAGCGTCTGCCCAAAGCGTCTGTTGAATTTTTCTTTCGCTTGGAAATTTTCTAGCATTCGATTATTCATATATCTAATTGTAATAGGTGTTCGTATGACAAAAAAAACTATTAAAAACTCCTTTGTAAGTAAGTAGGTATTGTAACTAGGCAAGTATATGTATAGGTAAAAGGCGGCCATATTGTAACATTGTTCCTATGGTGTTGGTGTCGATAAGCCAGAGCTTTCATCTCTCCTCGTTTCGCTCACCGCTATCTCTGGCAACCACCGATCAACTCTATTGAGTGTCGAGCCATCGATAAATCTGTCTGCTCCCGTGATGTTTTTATCGATACATTCATTGCTCTCCGATACTTAGTTACAACACTAATGAATTAGTGAAATATATCAGGTGTTGCTTTTTATACCTAGGTCTATCTATCTTCCTATATAATTTCTAAATCCTAAATTTATATTGGTGAAAGAAAAAAAACGGTTCAGTAGATCCAGAGATAGACTCACAAACGTTACCTCTTTATAAATAAATAAATAAAAAGAAGTTATTGCAGAAACTTGTACCTACAACTTTTACATTTAATCTTAGAGATTCGACCTCCCTTCAAGTAAAAGATATAAGTACCTACGTGTGCTTATAATATTAATAGTATAGATTAAATGGCAACTACTAATTTGTACGTAATCGAGTCGCTATTTTAAACATTTAAATGTGCCAATTTTAGCTGTGCCCCGTGGTGATACTCGCATTGATCTCTTGTTTCCCAACGAGTATGCGGCCCTCCAAATGGTAGGTTAGCGAATTAGCAATCGGAATAAAACATAAAAAAGCAATAGATAATGGTTTCACTTTCACTTTAGGGCCTATCTGAAATTCAGCGCTGCGGCTTTTTGTTATGTCGTAGCAATATGCTGAGATAAGGCCTGTTCGGTTCTCATGCAGGTATTTTTTTTTCTGTTTTCTCAAATTGTTTTTTCTTTTGGTCTCCTGCGTGTGGCCGAATAAATCTTTTTCTTTCTTTCTTTCTTTCTATAACTGTGCGTCTGAAGTTAACCATTCCGAACACTCTCCTTCAATTAAATATTGGATATACCTACTTATTACCCGCACAATGAAAAATTTAGACAACAGTGCCGAATGCGAAAGATCTACCTAAGACCCTAATTGTCAAACAGTTTTTAACATACCATCACGCCTATAGTCCCCGAAGGGTTAGGCAGAGGCGCACTAATGTACACCCACATTTCGCCGGTATGTTTAGGTCCCATGTAATAGGGGGCGAGCCTATTGCCATTAACCGGGCACAAATCCAGACTCCGAGCTGCTACTGAGAATTTCATGAAAAAACCCAATAACACTTTTCTCGACCTGGGGATCGAACCCAGGACCTCTAGCGTAGCAGTCGCGCTTAGGACCACTAGACTAATGAGGCAGTCTTTATTATTAAATTTTATTATTAAATTTTACCATTGCAAAACCACCATCTACTTATCTACTCCTCGCTAGGTTTACTAACCTACTGCAGGTAAGTAGTACTAAGCATAAATAGAATTACTACCATTACCAACCATAGATATAAAAAGACACGTCTCGATTCCTGTTCATCCACTTCACATAATCTCTAAATCGGTCATGGCAACATCAAATGAAACTGAATATCGACATACTCCAGTCTCGTTCATTATATTGAACATTACCTATCTAGGTATCTATAATAGCTACCCTAACAATAAAGTATGTAAAAGTAAATGTTTAATTAAAAGTAGAGTCATTCATGCGATCCCTTTTTTGTGGACAGCTGTAAATCTAATTCACATTTTCACCTTAAAAAACTCATTAGTGGTGCGTGATTGCGTGAAAGGAATAGAATAGAATAGAATAGAATTTCTAATAAAGACTCTAGTCATGATAATGATTCAAATAACGTAAATAAAAATATTATCAATACAGGTAGTTAACTATGAATAGCCAAAAAATCTAGAATACATAATGAAATAAGAACAGAATCCCTACTTAATATTATAAATGTGAAAGTAACTCTGTCTGTCTGTCTGTTACGCTTTCACGCCTAAACCACTCAACCGATTTTGATGAAATTTGGTACAGGGATAGACTAAAGCTCGAGAAAGGACATAGGCTACCTTTTTTTGCAAAATAGTTTGAAAGGGGTTGAAATAGGGGTTGAACATTTGTATGGGAGTTCGTCATTTTTCAAGATAAAACCATGAAACTTTATATTAAGGCACTTGATAACAAATAAATAAATATTTGTTCTAGCGTTTTTGAAATTTCGACCTGTTTGGGGATGAAAGTTCGTTTCGAAGTCCAAACAAAGTCACACTTTCAAGATTAACCCCGGAACCGATTTTGATGAAATTTGGTACAAACATAGAGTAGACTTTGGGAAAGGATATGAGCTACGTTTTGTTGTAAAAAAAGGGGTTGAAATAAGGGATGAACATTGTATGGCAGTTTGTCATTGTTGAAGATAAACGCTGAAACTTTGTGTTTAGGCACTTAATGAGAAATAAATAAATATTTAATATGGGGTTTTTGAAATTTCAAACTGTGTGGGGATGAAATAGGGGATGGAAGTCCGTTTGGAGTTTGGAGTTTATATTTCGGTTAGTAATAAAGTTGGGACCGGGTAGACCACAAAATTTATGGTCTACCCGAGCAAAGAAGCGGACGGAAAGATATATGTAAGGATAATTTGTAATTTCCCGCCAGAATTGGAAACAACTAAACAGTCAAAATCATGTTGTCCACGCGGGCGAAGCTGCGGGCGGAAAGCTAGTACTCACTTACTTATCAAATCATAAAGCACGGCAGATTCCGCGCAGAACGGAGGAGAAATCGATAAACTAAACATTACATTTAAATACTATTAAGGTTTTATTAATATACCTAGGTATTCCTAACAAGTACTAGATTAATAGGTTCAATGGATGTCCACAATTTGAATTTCACCTTGTTTATTCATCAAGCTATACAAATCCAGTATAGGCTTGCCTGAATTGTACAAAAAACCTTGACAATTGGAGGTCAGTCTGAACTGCATTTGTATAGCATGATGTGTAGCCGTATGTACCTACCATGCACATTTACTGGATCAACTATTTCTGGTAGAGTATTGAGATTATCATAAAATGTGGTGTCAAATTGATGCAAATCAGGGAAATGTTAAGAACTTGCCTGATTTGCATCAATCTTCCTGAAACCAAGTTTAAGTCTATAATAAATCAAGGGGCAAAAACCGGTTAGAACTGGAGTGTCGGTTTCCGTGTTATCAAAGCCCCGAGGGAGTCGCAAAGCTTGCCAAAGACAGACCGGACTTTCGCTCAACATACACCTTGCGGCGGTTTGCGAACAAAATCCACTTTATGGCTGCTTAGGGCCTACGACGACCCATAAAAGCGGTTCTAACATTTTTTTTAAATAAGTATCTAAATTGCTGTAAATAATAAGATAAATACTGCTGTACTTAATTAGATTAGATAGAAGCAGTGGAGCCTAATGATATGACTATTGTACTGCCAATATAGGTGTCGAGTTCGAATCTAAGGCACGCACCTCTTTTCGTAACGATGAAGGAAAACATCTTGAGGTAAACTGCATCTAGATTAGTAGTACTTTTTTTTTAATAATAAATTGTTTTTATTATTTTAATTACTTACATCAACATGCAATAATACCATGCCTGCATGCTTGAGAGATTTTCTCGACGACGGCGACGTGTGATGTTTGCCTATCCGCAGTAGGCTAGCGTGGTGGACTATAACCTAACCTAACCCCTCGAACCTACTCTGAGAAGAGTCCCGTGCCCAACAGTGGGACAGTTAATGGGTTGATGATGATTTATTTAGGTACTCGTCTTTTATTATTAGAGGGCGGCCAAAGGAGCTAAATCGTTGGTTGGATAAGTTAAATCAGAAGGTTCGAGGCAGGACTCACGTCAGGTCTGGCTTTTTTCGATTTAGTCTAACAGCAACCAGCAGCTATAACCATGATGCACGCGGATACCTCAGAAGAATAGTATGATAGGTATAATAATTATAGAACCGTACCCATGTATTGTTCAGGAGGCGTTTCATATTTTTGAAATATTAAATTAGTAAAATAAAGAACCTACCTGATCGCTTAAATTGTTATTCGACCCCAGCGCCTCTAGCGCCTGTTACTAAAAAAGTAAGATGATATTTAGTTTATGGTTTTAGAAAAACCTAACAGATGGCAGGATTCAAACTGCCTCCATAATAATTGAACTATTAAATTTTGATAAAAAAAATAATTTTGTAACAATTAAATATAAATGTCAACATACAACAAAAAATATATTTTATTGATCAAAAATGTAAGGCAGACCATAAACCAAAGGAGTTGATTTCTATAAAATACTGGCAACTCCAAATCTTCTACAGTTTGTTTTGTCTTTGGTCTCATCACATGACCCTTTTATTTTGTTCCCGTGATCAAATTGTGGAAATTCAAAAATAATTACGCGCAATGGCCAAAGTGGAAATTGACGTTGATGACATGCATGAAAATTCACTTGATAACAGGTAATAAACTGTTAAATCTGGTGTTATTTGTTTAGTGCATTATATAATTTGGATTTAAGCCACCGAAGGTCATTGCTTTATAGTTTTGCAACTTGGCAGTCGACGCAGTGTTCTCTCGATTTAGATTTTATTTTCGACTATTATATTTTAATTTATCGCATTTATTTGCAGTGCTGATAGTGAATATTTGGGCATGGTAGATGAAGGATCTTTTGGTATGTAATATCTCTGTATTTTCTTTTCACTGTTGATTTTCAAATTACACCTATAATTTGTTTACTGTAACAGAATTAACCCTAATTCGTAGTACTAGTTTCAATTTAATTATCTGTGTGCATTAAGTAGTGTCTTGTGTGTTATTCAATTAGGGCTAAATTTAATTATAAATTAATTTTCAGGAAGTAATGAGGAGAGATCTCATCTTGTGACACAGCCGTATTTGGACACCAATGAAAATAGTAATACATACAACTTCAAAGATTTATGTAAGTAACAATATTTACATTTTTAATTTGTTTGTTCATTGATAGACATTGTAAAGATAATATTGCTGTAGAGGATCATTAGGATAGTTGTAACAAAGTTTGTTTTTGAACATGAAGGGAATACCCAACCATCATAAACAAAACTATCAAAATTTAAAATAAGTCCTTATGTGGCTGAGAATTGGATATAATTCAGCTCATAATAAATATGGGTATTGTTTGAAAATTTGCAATTTTATAACATTTTTTTATTTGTAGCAGCTGGTTCGGTGAAATATAAATTGATAACGATGACTGGAGAAGAAGCTGGCATTAATATAACCCACTCACCATCCCCTGGTAAGAAAACTATCGAAATATTTAGAAGAATGAGGAAAACTAACGAGCGGTTTTTGTCTACAAGCCCTTAAATGTAATATTTAGTGATGCAGAAGATCATTTTATTCTATTCTGTTTGTAAAACATCCACATACTGTTAAAATGGACATAGTACCAATAACTCATAAGTTATAGTCCATCTAATCTAATAGGTACTGTTTGAGAGTTTTGCCAGATTGAGGAATAGGGGTCAAAGAAATCGGTTCCTACAATATCAGATTCTAAATTGATACCGATATCTTTTCTTTGTATTTACTAATTGATCACAGTATTTTTATATTCACGCTAGACAGGTGGGTTGGGTCTAAGTAGTATGTAT
This sequence comes from Subacronicta megacephala, assembly GCA_958496365.1. Lineage (NCBI taxonomy): Eukaryota > Metazoa > Arthropoda > Insecta > Lepidoptera > Noctuidae > Subacronicta > Subacronicta megacephala. The sequence goes on from OY292525.1 coordinate 9,968,356, forward strand.
GAAAATAAGTTATACAGAGGTGACTTAATTTTAATTTGACTTAAAACCATTTATTTTCATGAATTACTTAAAAACTAGCGTATGGTTTTTTACACTAATATTTTCATTAATGTAAGTTTCGTTCAGAGATTTATGCTTATTCAATAAGATGCCAGCATAAAACATGCCTGGATTGTAAACGGCTCGTTATCAATTAATTCGATTATTCGGATTCTTTTACCAATTATGTGTGTGCAAGTGAATTTAAAGAGTCACAACACTACATTGAAGGACCTGACTACATGACTTTGAAATGAAGTCTAAAAAAACTATCTATTGTATATATTGGTGATTAAGCCTTTTTTGAAGGATTTTAATTAAAATTACGTGATTATGAATTGTACATCATGTGATAAAATAAAACGTGACGTAAAACCATGAATTTATGAAGATATTTTATCTTCATAAATTCATGGTTTTACGATGAAGGTTATTGAAATTGTGTGAGTTACGTCTATGCAAAGTTATTTCGGCCTTAAAAGTATGAAACGTCAAACGGTACCTATTAGATTAGATGGACTATAGTATGATCAAGTTATTATTATGTCAGACAACAGTCAAAGCTAACTTCAGTAGTAAAATTTGTGTTGTGAATTGAAAATATGCTAGCAATAAGCACTCTTAGACATTCAACTGTAACTTATTCTGATAGGGTAAACTTCACAAAGAACTGAATTTTCTAATTTCTAGTGAAAGAATAATTCGATCTCAGGCAGGGTTTGAACCTGCGTCTCTCTGGTTAAGTACACCAGACGCTTTGCCAACTAAGCTACCGAGACCACTGCCTGTGATGTCGAATTTCTCTTCCACATTCTACGTCTTGAGGCGACGTCAGCACCATCTATTGAAGACATTACTATGTCTTTCAACCAACACGACTGCCTTTACAGGTAGATCAATGTCGAACGATGTTGCCTTACCGTATTATGCTTATATTTTATAATTTTTTAGCATTAAATATTGCGAAATTTTCACAAAGAACTGAATTTTCTAATTAAAGAAAATTTTCTAGTGAAAGAAAAATTCGATCTCAGGCAGGGTTTGAACCTGCGTCTCTCTGGTTAAGTACACCAGACGCTTTGCCAACTAAGCTACCAAGACCACTGCCTGTGATGTCGAATTTCTCTTCCACATTCTACGTCTTGAGGCGACGTCAGCACCATCTATTGAAGACATTACTATGTCTTTCAACCAACACGACTGCCTTTACAGGTAGTTCAATGTCGAACGATGTTGCCTTACCGTATTATGCTTATATTTTATTATTTTTTAGCATTAAATATTGCGAAATTTTCACAAAGAACTGAATTTTCTAATTAAAGAAAATTTCTAGTGAAAGAAAAATTCGATCTCAGGCAGGGTTTGAACCTGCGTCTCTCTGGTTAAGTACACCAGACGCTTTGCCAACTAAGCTACCGAGACCACTGCCTGTGATGTCGAATTTCTCTTCCACATTCTACGTCTTGAGGCGACGTCAATTTTTCTTTCACTAGAAATTTTCTTTAATTAGAAAATTCAGTTCTTTGTGAAAATTTCGCAATATTTAATGCTAAAAAATAATAAAATATAAGGGTAAACTTCAGTCTGGTGATTATATGCATGATAGAATAAATTAAATAGTTTGTTATGTATTTAATTCTTCTTATAATTGAATTCTTTTCCTTTTTTACAGATGCAGAATATTATGTGATCAGTAACTCTGTAGAAGTGTTTGGTAATACAACTACACCAAAGAAAAATGTTCGCAGAGATCCTCTACAGGCCAAAGCTGTTACAGCAAAAAAGGTAGGATCAAACAATTATTAGAATTACTCCCGGGCCCCAAAGCCACTTTTCTGCTAGTCTTCATTATATGTCTTCAAAATTCGTCATTGTCTTCATTATATGTCTTCAAAATTCGTCATTGGTCTTTGTGCCAATAATTATTGCCCTTGGAATAGGGTAGTTAACTGGTGATTATAACAGTGCATTTGAAAAATGTTATCAAGTTTTAAGTTAGAATTTGTATGCTGAAAGAATTGAAATCAACTAAACAGTAGGCTAGTATGGTGGACTATAATAGATAATAGCCTAACACCTTGCAGTCTGAGAGGAGACCTGTGCTCAGCAGTGGGACGGTAAAAGAGTTGATTATGAAACATAGTTCAATGAATACCACAAAGTCATGTAGTGTGCTCTTCACTATCACTACATAGTATAAAACAAAGTCGCTTTCTCTGTCCCTATGTCCGTTTGTATGCTTAAATCTTTGAAACTACGCAACGGATTTTGATGCGGTTTTTTTTAATAGATAGAGTGATTCAAGAGGTAGGTTTATATGTATAATACATACATATTTTAGTATAGAAAAGCCAATAAACCACGCGGGCGAAGCCGTGGGCGGAAAGCTAGTTGTCTTATAAAAAATTAAAATGCTTTTAATCTCATTATTTTTGCACCAATTTTAATTTTAATTTGTCATGGATCTAGGCACTTTTACAAGTCAATAAGTTACTATTTTTTAAACTAGATGGCACTAGCATCTTCTTACTGACTACCTCTGAGAAGTAGATCAAAAGAAAGTCATAATCATGGTCTCTGTGCATACCGGCAAATATGAGAGTTGCAATGCAAGGCAATTTTATTGAAGCACTCTTATTACACATTAATATCTGATCCAATTGAGCCATAACTTGAATCAGCCTATACTTGTCCACTGTTGGACATAGGCCTCTCCTAGGGAACACTTCGGCTTCTTCGGCTTTTCTCACCTATTGGCAGTGATGGGTGAGGATCAGGTGTCTTCCGGAAGACGTCACATCATCTGGCCAGCGAGCGAACTCGATTTGCTAATAATTGCTGATCATATTTTTTCCGTGTCGTAATCATCTCTAATATTGCATCAACACTTAATAACGCTTCTTTTTTCAGCGTGATGACAAAAGGCGAGCCACACACAACGAGGTGGAGAGACGTCGCCGGGACAAAATCAACAGTTGGATCTCCAAGCTAGCCAATCTGGTTCCTAATTCAGGACTACCAGACTCTGCAAGCAAAGGAGGAATATTAGCTAAAGCGTGCGACCATATTACTGATCTTACTGAGAAACAAAAGAGGTTAGTATGTTTAAAATGTACTTCTTCTCATTTGATTCTCTCCTGGGATCCATAGTACTTACTAAAATTTTCCACTCACGCCGACGCCTACTCACAATAATTTCAGTGTTGTGATGACTCTGATTAAAAATACAAAAACAATCATTTGGCTGCAACAAGTGTTGTTTATATCATGATGTTGAGGTGCCTGTACCAATAATCGCGTGATTCATGGTCAACCAATCTGTTGGTTGTTATGTCTCAAACATAATTGCAGTTTGGAACAAATCTTAAACCAATTATCTGCAATACTATAGTATTCAAGTATTGTCCTTCTGTAAAATTTGTCAAAAAAGATTATTTGATTGTATAGATATGGCTGTCATTTCCGGAGTTTATATTTAAGTGCTGATAATGTTTGACGCAATAGATAACTATGCTTATCATATAAACAATCAGCCTGGCTTCAAAACAAAACATCTCTGCAAGTTTTTTGTTTATCACAATTTCTTTATAAATAACCATCATGGACTCATTGGCTTAACACAAAAATCAAACAACTTCTATGACTTCTTGGTAGGTATGTATACCTAATCGCCCCTTAATAAAGTTAGATACATAAGGCTCCTGGTGCCCTATAGATAATTGGAATTCTACAATATACGAAAGATGAAAACAAAAACTCATCACATGATCAATAAGAATTTATGAAGTATTTCTCTTGTCTAGAGGTGGTATTAAAAATATTATATGTATTTACAGATTAGAAAAATTGGAAGTTGAAAATGAGAAGCTGGTATTAGAAATATTAAGACTCAATCAAGAACTGACTGAGGTGCGCAAAGAAAACAGTTCCATGCGCAACCAGTTAGCCGACAACTGCATAGTTCTATCTCATAGGCCAAAGGGTCAGAAATCTTAGTTCAAGTAAAAAGTGAAGTGTTGAACTTGATAACTGTCTTAACCAAGGTGCTGGAAGCTGTGTATGAGTGTTGCAAAACAACTGAATGATTTAGGTAACCACACATTGGAATGAATACTGTCATTATGACAAGCCCAATGACTTAATAGAAGTTTTATTTGTGTAGAATGGTTATGCTCAACCTTGCTTCTAACCTTTCATGGTCTCAATATAGGAGAAACCTTAAGCATGAAGGGAATAAGCCAGGGTTTAAGAAAATATACAAAAAGACATCAAATTAAGTAATAACTATAGCCCTGAATGAAAAAGGTTGAACATAGCTGCATATGAAAGTGACGAAATATAGGAGTGTTATGAAAATGTTGAATGTTTGTCTTCATATTTATTTGTTAGTGTATTAGTATTTAATAAACCAAATAAAATATATTCTTGAGGCAGCTGGGCAGTATTTGTGTCAATGTGAATCAGTGTTAATTTTAATTCTGTGCATTATGAAATTTCATAATGAATATTGTTGTTATTATTTTCGTTTTATGAATATAATTAGTTATTGTTTTGAGTTCTCATGCTTCTGTAAGTTGATTAGATGCCATGTTGCATTGTATCACAGAAAAATCACATAAAATGTATGTTATTTTTTATTATTGTTAATATTACAATAAGAATTTATGATGTCAGATTAGGCAAAACAAATTACTGACCTAATTTGTCTACTCCAAGCTTTATCACCCCTGTATTCTAATATTTCACACCTGGTTACAAAAGTGTAGTCAATACATGTCTTACATTAGTAAATAAAATACCTAGATAGTTCTGTGATCTAAGGCACTAAAGCTTGGAAGAGAAGCCTAAAGATTAGCTGTAAGAAATTAAATCCAAAAGATTATAATATGAGATTGTATACAATAATAATAAAATTATGAAACAATTTGGTTATTGAATTAGATGTACAAAAAGAATGGCTGTACTTGAAATGTAAAATCAGTGATACAACTGCCAACAAATGAATATAAATAATACAGTTGTTTGTTGCTTGCAATACCAATATGAAAGGATGCATACTACTGAAAAACATTTGTTCTATTAAACATTTTATCATGTTTTCGTTGTTCCCAAACAATCCAATAAATACCATAGAAAAATTGTATACCGTGAACTATGTTGTATACCAATGGCTATTGTAATTTTCTGGCATAAGTTAAAATGCATGTTGTTGTCTGAATGTGAATCGAACTAAATGTGACGTTTTCAGATATAGCATGTTATAGAGGTTATTATCTGGCACTGGTTATAACTGAACAAAGTATTTAGTGCTGGAACCCATTTGCACTGAATGACGGCTTATAACGACATTATGACTAGGTATTATTTATTCACTTTCTCCGTGCTAATGGGTCCAATATCTTGTATGAATGTTCTAAAATATGTATGTTGTTCTAATTATACATTTTTATATGATAATAGTTATAGAAATTTACAATTGTGTAAGTACATAGTTTTAATGTAGGGTATCATAGGTTATAAGAGTTGAGTTGTTCATTATTTAACAATTGGCTTACAATTGACTGCATTTAAATCCTCATTCATATTTATCACAAGGAGATCACGTAAAACATTGACACAGGATAAATGAGTTGGTATTTTGTATTTTTTTTCTATGTAGCACAGACCTACTTGAATATAATCAGGTGTTGTTGAAATATTGAGTTTTATTACTACTAATAGTTTATTGATTAATTGATTACGGGGAAAACCTTCAAAAGATAACCGCTCTTGTAGATTATAACGGCGTCTGGAATTTTTTCCCACTAAACCACCCGGCCCCATGACCGCATGTAGGGGTGCACCGTGTCCTGGAGCCCCTCTTGTGCGATGCCTGTTAGGGCACATCCCTAAGGAGACTAAAGATGTCTCTGATCCCCCACTGTGCTACAGTCTTTTCTGGGGTCACATGATGCGCCCACGACCTCAAAGGTTCTAAATCTATACTCCATTTGGTTAGGTACTTAACTAAAGGTAAACAAATCATAAAAAAGGTTCTTTTATAGGGCCATTCTTCATTTCAAAATAAAACGTCACCAAAATAAATTATTCAATAACTCAAAATCACATTCTCCTTTTATATTAGCATATCTTACTACTTTACTTATTATTAAATTTTACTATTATTCTTAAGCTTGCAAACTATTCATTAAACCAAAATTTATAATTATGTCAAAAAGTATTGCAATGTGCCTACTAAAGCGAATCTAAAAATACAGATATTCAAAACATTTTTCGGCGTAGTAGACTTTACATAACTCGAAAAAATTGAGAAGTAGTACCGCGAGGAAGCGGAGCGAAATAATTAACCGATATTATACTTAGTCGGGTAACCAGAGGCCATACGTAACAGTTTGTATTTACTTTACTTTCGTTCGTTTTTGTGGTTCTTTTGCCTCAAATTGTGTTAATTAGTTATTGTTCTGTTTGTTCGTTGTGTTCTTATTAATTTCACTCCTAATTCATAAGATACCATTGTAATAAAAGGTTGAACAGCTCTGAACGCCGCCATTTTTATTGTTTACCTTTAGTTAAGTACCTAACCAAATGGAGTATAGACGACAAACTTTGTAAAAGTAAGGATTGAAAGTAAAATAAAATTGAATATTTTATACATGTATTTGTACTTCCAGTATCATTCACTATTATTCTATAGATTCAATTACTCATCTCTGTTTCCAAGAAAGGTAACTGTTTTCTGATAGCATTATCATCGCCTGTTGCATAAAAGACTGTGACCTTTTCCTGTACCAGGCTAGGATTATTTTTCTTATTCATTTCGTCTCTAAGTTTTTCACGTTTCTTAAAGCACATTCTTCTGGTTATATGACTTTTCAAATCAGATTTCCGATAACCTTTCCAACCACAATCGTCACACTGGAATAACTTTTCACCTGAAAAAAAAATAGAGTCATCATAATGTTATCATAAGCTAATTGTTTATTTATTCAGTATAACTGTTGGTTTTCCAATCATAAATAAGATTAAGCTTGTCTCGATTTTATACTTTAAATACATGAAATTCTGCTGTTATCGTCAGCAATTGTTAAAAAGGCATGCTTTTTATGAGGACATCCAACGTATCGAAGTCGTCGATAAAAGGAGACACATTTTCATAAAAATAATACTACATACCCATATGAATTCGGATATGTTGGGTAAGTACGTCCTTCCGAGCAAATGCACGCGGGCAAAATTTACACATAAATGGAGTTTCGCCAGTATGACTCCTGCAAACAACAAAAAATAAATTCTTAAAAACATCTTACTAATTTCGATATTTATGTATAAAAACTTTAACAGATTTTACCAGCACAACTTCAAACAGTTATTTCGTACAAATGTTAAGATGTTATGTAAATGTCATGTTGTCAGATGTTTGTTAATCAATCACGCAAAAATGCACTTTGTAGTAATAGTGCCTGCTGGCATGTCTACATGCTAGCAGGACCGGGGAAGTGCTACCCACCCACAGAATATCGACGTCAAGAAGCAGTATAATACTGTTGCGTTTCGAACGGTGACAGTAGAGCGCCAGAAACCGAATACCTCCCTCAGTCCTCTTCCTTCTCCTTTTTCCTTCCCCTCCCTTCTCCTTTATCCTTCCCCTCCCTTTTTCTTGGCACGGCAACGCATCTGCAACTCCTTTGGTATTGCAGATGTCCATGGGCTATGATGACTATTTACCATCAGGTAGCTCGCCTGCTCGTTAGCAGGGTAATTCCATAAAATAAACCAATTCTAATAATCATTTCACCATAAGAAAGCTACATTATTCCCGATTAACATATTATTATCCCACAGGATACCAGGATCCCATGCGGATGAAGCCGCGAGCGACTCTAGTAGTCTATATTTTCAACTTGCCTCATATGAACATCTAGGGCCCATTTGCCATAAAATCCTTTCCCACATTTCTCGCATTTCTTATCGTACATTTTATTATGTCTTCTGATATGAATCCTGTAGTTACCGATCTTATTTATAGTCATACCGCATATAGTACACAGATATTCCTGAAACAATATTAAACAATTTATACACATATATCATACACAGACACCTACCCCACGGAAATACTACTTATAGGCCTACGAATAAATAAGGCCATACAAATATTTGTTCCGTACGGGACTCGCACCAAAACATTCACCCTAGAAGAATCTCTCATAGAAAGATGCAATGTTTATAACACATACCATCATGCCTGTATTCCCCGAAGGTAGAGATGCGAGAAATCGCTCAATGAAAAGAAAAGAGAGATATAGCTCTTTCAATAAAAAGAGATATATCATTCTTTTAGCTCTTTAGCTCATTTAGCTCAAATTGAATCCTGAGTCAATGAGTTATTCGGTGAGCGAGAGATATACTTACATACCCTTTCATTACAACATGTGAGCGATCAGCGAGCTACATATGTAAATATGCTTAAGCATTTTCTACTTTGTATCTATAAAAATAAAGATCGATTTACAATGAAGATTCATTGAGCGAATTGACCCGGAGAGCTAGATATGTAAATATGATAAAGCATTTCCTACTTTGTCTCTATTAAAATAAAGATCAATTTACATTGAAGATCCATTGAGCTAATTGAGACCGAGAGCTAGATCTGTAAATATGACAAAGCATTTTCGACTTTGTCTCCATAAAAATAAAGATCAATTTACAATGAAGAACCACTGAGCTGATTGATGCGAAGAGCTAGATAAGTAAATATGATAAAGCAATTTCTACTTTGTCTCCACAAAAATAAAGATCGATTTACAATGAAGATTCATTGAACTAATTGAGCCGGAGAGCTAGTCTCTCAGCGAGTGAGTGAGTGAGAACTAGATTGGAAACAAAGAGCTAGCTCATTTTTATCTCTCATTCGCGAGCTACCCATCTCTACCCGAAGGGTTAGGCAGAGGTGTACTAATGTACACACACATTTCGCCGGTATGTTTATGGCCCATGGCGAGCCTATTGCTATTAACCGGGTACAAATCCAGACTTCGTGCTGCTACTGAGAATTTCATATAAAAATTCAATAACACTTAGGTCGACCTGGGAAGCGAACCCAGGATCTCTAGCGTAGCAGTCGCGCTTGGGGCCACATGTTCAAAGGATCTATAATTTTGAGCTGTTTGGGGTCGAAACCGTTAGGAAGTAAGAGATTTATAATAATGAATTTATACTTATATATAGGCGGATAGGTTCACGTTAGACGCGAATAACAACATGAACACTTGTGACACCGACACCGCGAGACACGGTTTAAAGTGAAATAGTTGAGATAATAATAGTAGCAAAACACACCTTGCCGGTATCTTTCTTTTTAAAAGTCATCGTGTGATGAGCCATATGCCTTGCCAGCGTAGCTTCCGACGTGCATTCTACCGGACAACGCTCACATTTGAAAATTGCTTTTGGTTTCTGTAAAAATATAACTCATTTTACTCTCCTACATTAAATCATAGCAAGCAAAAACACAAAAAGAATTTCCGATACCGGGAATCGAACCCGAGCCTCCTGGGTGAGAGCCAGGTATCCTAGCCACTAGACCATATCGGATACTAAAGGCATGGTGAAATAAGTGTAATAGATTCAAAACAAAAATGATTTTAAAACCACAGTAGCGCATAGATTCCACCTAAACCTTTAAATTACACAAGTTAGTTGCGATGTTTATTTTTTTATACTTTTTGATTACAAATTTATAAGCACACACTAGAAATAAATAAAGATTATGGAGTGCAATAAAGATATTGAGTAGTGAGGAGTAAAGAGATGAAATAGTAATAGAGATAAAATATAGATATTATATTTAGACTCACTAAACAGGTCTTCAAATGTCTACTGAAATTATTGTGAATCCTAAATTCCTTCCCACAATTATTACATAACTTCATTTTATGAGGTGCCTTTTGTTTCGGTTTGATTATTCTAATATTATGTGACTTTGCAAAATGAATGCTCAATGCTCTGCCATTTTTGAAATGTTTGCTACACAATTTACAATAAGAGTTTTCTAAATCAAATCCATTATCTTCAGATGAGGTAGCTGTAACAGTTTTTTTCTTATCAGTTGTACCAATTTCATTACTAGCTTCGTCGTTTTTAATAATAGGAATATCTATTTTATTATCCTTCAATTGTTTATCCACACTATTAGAATTTAGATCATTGATTTCTTTGTAACTTCTGTTTATATTCGACATTATCTTTCTTCACTTAATATCATCTTATAGACATTCATCAAATTCTCTTGTATCTTGAGAATTCCTCAAATATTTCGATTCACCTTCTACCATTGTCAATGTTTCTATACATTGTCCAATTTTGAATATGATTAATATTGTTATCTGTAATACAATCCAAGTTTTTCACCAAACAGTATATTCGTTATGGTTGGCGTTGAAGCTGCTGATGTACCATGATATACTAAAATATTATAAAAGCAATTAGGTAAGATGGCAAAATTTAAAAACTGTATTCAGTTTTTTGAATATTCAAAATATCTTATACAGTTAAGCCTATATATAGTAAATAATATTATAAAACCTGAATTTTACCTGGTGGTGAAACAAGTAAATCATCCAAGGAAAATTCTTTATGATCGTTCTTTAATGCCTCTTCTAAATTTCTATCTATTGTACATTGTTTATCTTTAAGCATGTCATCGACTTTTTTGCTGCCCTTTCCAATATTATTATTGGACTGTATGGGGCCACTATTATCTCTTGGTATATAAAAGTTTTGTATATTTATTTTATCCATATCCATGTCATCAAGTGATGGTAAACTTATATTATTTCCTGATTTTTCAATAACATTAACAGTGTCTACACCAAAATCACATAATTCTTTAATAATTTGAGTGTTCCCAATATTATTGCTTGACTTCTTCACATCATTTACTTTTATATCACAAAGTTCTTTCAAAACCTGACCATTCAAGAAAGAATTACTTTCTGACTTATCCATACCATCTAAGCTTAAATCACATAATTCTTTTAGACTGTGATCATTTTTATCCGATTTTTCAATACCATCAATATCATCTAAAGTGAAATTATATAATTCTTTTATATTTTGATTGTTTTTGCGAGTCTTTCTTTCTGATTTTTGATTACGATCAATTTCGTCTAAGCCAACGTCGCACATTACTGTAACATTATTTTTTTCAGATTTCTCATCACCAACACCAAAATTTTCCAATTCCTTAATAGTTTGATCATTTTTAAAGGCATTAGTGAAATCATTCAGAATTTTCGTTTGTTTCTTGGTGTTTAATGTGTAGTAGTTTACTGGTTCCTCTTTCTGGTCTGTATACTTCTTAGGCGTAAAGCATCGGTCATTATTTACAGTATGAGGAGTGGAGAATGGACTAAAACTGTGAATATAATTTTAAAAATAAGTGGTCAATATTTTTGTTGCACATGACCTAGGGCTTAAATTTTCAACAACCATAATATATAGGTATCAACTGAAAAAGATTTTGGTAAAGAACTTGTTCATTTGTCATAAAAAAATAATTGAATATCTAATAATGTCATTTAATGTTATGTTAATTTGCATGCTATGGACAATAGCTAAATCGGCCCAAACTGAAAACACTGAAACACCCATTTAAAAACCCTATTAACTGCAAATAAAGTTTTGTATTTATTTGTTTGTACTCACAGCTATACATCAAGCAATACAAAACCAGTTAGGACTGAACTCCCATTGTACAGCTTTTTCGCACAATTAAAGTCCAGCCTATGGCCTGATTTTGTATAACTTGATGTGTAGCCATGTGTACATATTTTCAATACCTACACAATTTTGTTTATAAAATTAATTCCCCTGATTGATGAGTTATTCCATTAAAACATGTTACAATAATCAAATAACTTAATTTATAAATGTTGCATCGGTTTATAATTAAGTACCTACACACATAGGTATTTTTACAATATTTTCTAAACAGACGATTTAAAGAATTAAAAATAAAGTTGACTTACCTTAAATCTAATCTAAAGTCAGTATCAATGGACATATCTTCCTGCAGCCAATGGGAATCCAGGGAGTCATCCAGGACATCAGCTTCTTCCTCTATCACTTCTCTTATAATCCGGGCTTCTGTGTCAGGCATCTCTTCCCCTTGTAAGATGTCGGTCATGAAGTTCCGGATACTAGTGCATGTTGAATCTGAAGGCACATGTTTTATCATTAATACTACTTAAATGTCAGCAATAAATTAATAAAATTGACCTGAAATATTATTGCTTGCTCAGTCATAATGATTCTCCTAAAGGAAAACTAAAAGATAAATGATATTATTTCTGTAAATAAATCTTTTGAAGACATTTTTACAAGTCCATGTTTTGAAAAAAAATATTAAACTAGACTCCTAAGACCTTTGAGAAGTAATATCGAAACACACTTGCACTTAGGGAACCATGGTCTCTTTTAAAGTCCAGACATAGTTATGGCAATATGTGAGTAAAATAATGCAGGGCAATGTCTGAGATGGCCCTTTGAAGAAGCAGCCATAGCAACTTTGCGTAGACCAGACACAGTTGCCAACACAAGAGTTACTATGGCTCTTTCTGATGGAACAAAATACAAAATGTTCTGTACTTTTCCAAAATCAATTTGGAATGAAACAATCGAAAAATATCTCATGTAGAATTTGGTGAGTCGCTGTATGTATAATAGCATATTATGGGTATAGATTAACCAAGCACAGATCTAAACAACTAACAGCTACTGAGAAAAATCCAATAACACTTTGTCCTGAACTGGGAGTCCAACCGAAGCCAAGCATTGGACGTTTTCATTCCTTTGATTCAATACTTTTTTGGTGTCATTTATAGGTCATTAATGATCTACAGTAATTGATTTTCCATAATATTTTTACATGGTCTTTATTAAAAGGTTACAGTGATTAGTAGAACTTTACCATTATCATCATCTCTACATTTTTGATTTGCAGGTGTACTGTTCCCACTTGCCATTGGTAGACTGCAAAATATTAATAGAGAATGTTAATTGAATACATAGAATTCTACAATGTGTAGAAAGAACAAAAAAAATTGTGAAGATACTGTAGGTATGACTTTACTAATGTTTATGTTATATCTTCTGCTCATAATTACCGGAATGTCAAAGTATCATCACTGTTTTTCAAGAATGTGCAGAAGTCCACAGGATCTCCGACATCCTTCAGAGCTATATAGCTTTTAAACCGTCTGTCCGAGGTTCGACATAGCTTTTTAAAATTGCATGCAAGCTTCATATTAAGGAAACAGTCTTTGCAGAGTTGAAATGTAAAGGTATCATTTCTTTTGACCTGAAATATTAATAAATATTATTATGAGTGGTAACAGACCAATTTCAATAGTTTATATGCAGATGCATAAGTCTAGTGGTCGCAAGCGCAACTAATATGCGAGGTCCTGAGTTAGAATCCCAAGTAGGGCAAAGTGTTATTCAGTTTTATATGATCAGTTGCTCGTTGCTTTTGATTCTGCCTGGTTAATGGCAATATGGTCGCCCCCTACTACATGGGACCTAAACATACTGGTGAAATGTTGGTGAACATTAGTACCTTTCTGCCTTCTTCAAGGAATACAGTTGTGATGGTAGGTTGTATGCAGATAGTAGTGCAGAAGCCCATCTTACATCCTGTGCATACAATCACACCTGTCTTCCAAGAAGAGTTAGGCAGAGGTGTACTTATGTACACCCACACTTCACCGGTATGTTTATGTCACATGTAATAATGGGGGACAAGCTTATTGCCATCACTAACACGAGCTTACATATATATACTTACACACTGAAAATCTGTTCAGAGATGGGTCCGAGTTGCTCTCTGACATAGCCTTTTTCAGAAAACTAAAATCTAAATAAAGCAGTTTCAGTAACAATTCTGTACCTTAGTAAAAATGAGAAAGTGATACAACTTTACCTGTAGGTATCCGTTTTATTATTTACTATCCGTTTTATTAGTTATTATTTTGGTCTTGTTGGTACCACTCTAAGGTTAATATTGAGAGAGTTATTTTGGTGTTGTCTTACTTATATCACTTTTAACTGAAGGTTCAGAAGTTTGCAGACGGCATGATTGTTTACTTACCTGTAAACCAGTGGAATACACAAAAAGTCTTCTGTTTTTCTCTGTGTATTGAAGAAGCTCCATGGGTTCGTTATATTTTATTAGACAACCTCGACAAAATCCCTCCATTTCCATACTTGAAGAAGTTTTTGTCTAAAAACAACAACAACAAAAAGATACCTACACCAACCCAATCGTGTATTTTACTTTTGACAGAAAGAATGACATGACAGCTCAAGTATTCAAACTATTCATAAATTAGTGATGTTCTACTGTATCACCGAATATTTGTTATATCCGACGGTTTTATTTACATACCATCACGCCTTTTTTCCCCGAAGGGTTAGGCAGAGGTGGACTAATGTACACCCACATTTCGCCGGAATGTAGGCTTTATTTAAGATGCTTAAACGAATTCTTTTGTTGTTTTATTTGCATTATAGTCTATCTAAGCTAAGAACTGCCGTTTGACTTTAGGCCGCTATAACTTTGCATAGGCGTAACTCACACAATTTCAATAACTTTCATGGTAAAACCATGGAGTTATGAAGCTATTTTTATTTTATCACAAGATGACAATTCATAATCCCTAAAATTTAAATTCATATATATCTTTCAAAAAAAGCAAAGTCACCATTTTAAACAATATACAATAGATTTTTATAGACTTCATTTCAAATTCACGTCGTCAGGTCCTGTAACGTAGTGTTGTGACTTGTACATACATAATCGGTAAAAGATTACGAATAATCGAATTTATTTATAACGAGCCGTTGTCAAACCAGCCGTGATTTATGCTGGCATCTTATTAAATAAGCATAATTCTCGAAACGAAACTAACATTAATGAAAATATTAATGCAAAAAACCAAACGCTGATTTTAAGTCAAATTAAAATTAAGTCACCTCTGTATAAATTAACTTTACTCATACTACTTAGACCCAACCCGCCTGTCTAGCGTGTATATAAAAATCCGTAAAAATGTGATTAGTTAGTAAGTACAAAGAAAAGATATCGTTAGCAATTAAGAATCGGATATTGCAGGAACCAATCCATCCTTATTCTTCGGTATTATAATAGATACCGTTACGGTACCTATTAGATTAGCTGATGGACTATACCTTTTTCATGTTTATATCGTTTTTTTTTAAATATTTAACCATAATGCATCATCGTCATCAGCATAAAATATAATAGTCCTCTGCTGCACATAGGCCTCCCCTAGTGTGCGCCATTTCACCCTGTCCAGTGTCCTCGTTTGATATAAGGAGTGTAGAAAGAAAGGAGGACCATCTCAGTGTATTAAAAAGTGTCCATTGAAAGGGAGCAAATTATGGTGGCGCTGTAGTAGCAAGTGGAAGAATTTTAAAAAGAGCGCCACAACTTATTAGAGTAGGTTACTAAATTAAAAAAGGAAAGAAAATTTAAATAGTTAATAAAAATTGATTATACATACTGTTGGTCGAAAAAAAGATCTAGGTTGAGACGTATCAATTCCTTTACTTTTCAATTTTCGTCCACTTGGACAACTTTTCACTGAACAAAGTTTTCCCATTGCGTCTATATTTGTTCTTTTTGTATTAACAACAATAAAATCATTAAAATAACAAAAATGTATCAACGAAATTGCTTATAAAACAATTTTTCAACTCAGCACACTTCACTTGCTACACTAGCGCTAGTTCGGTGAGTTTTCGAACCATAATTTGCTGTATATAAGTGGACACTTTTTCGACTAATCCCACATACAAGATGGTCCTCCTTTCTTTCTACACTCCTTAAATAAAAGGCCTTAATTTGCAAGGTTTTTAGACGAAAAGACAGATGGCGGTACTTGTTACTATTAGGGAACTAATTTCATTAATATTTGTTAAACATGACCGGAACAGAATAATACCTATTTTTTTTATAACAAACATGTTTCAGCCTCAGAACAAGTCAAAAGTCATTATTTTGCCACCTTGGCCTTACCTCAGAGCCTATTATAGCTATTTATGTAGGTACAGTTTGTTCGAAATAAGTAAGCCGATCGGAAGTTAGCCGTTCCGAACTACCGCGGTGATAAAATCGTTTAATTAAGTGTTTTAATACATAAATATCGAAATAAGTAAACAAAATAATTAGAAATGTGAAACATATACGACTCTAATTATCTTTACACCGACTCTTTCTATTAAAATTTACCACTTCTAAACCACTTGCAGACAACTTCCGATCGGCTTACTTATTCCGAACAAACTGTAGGTAGCTTCGAGGTAGGTACGGTAGATAGTCAGTGGACACTGTGGACAGTGCTATTTAATATAATCACTAGTCTGTGGTTGATTTGTGGCTAAGACAAAGACAGACGTCATCTCTAAAATAAACATCATCAAACTTGTCATCTCAAATAAACAAACAATATTATTGAACATTTTGTTTTATAGTGTCGTGCGATTCTACCGCTTTACGAATTACGAATTATTATAAAATGGAGAATAACGCTGATAGTAAAGTTACTATTCATAAAACCGGAAGAGTACTGCATTTTAGTGATGGAGTTGACGAAGAAATCGAGGCGCAAGAGGCTGGCGAATTAGCCAATTTAGCCAGTGCACCAGAAGAATCCACTGTCGATCCGGTGAGTAAGCGATGCAGCCTTGTTTTCTTACCTTCAGTTTAAGGCCTTAGTGGAATTCGTTTCTAATAATAACTATGACTTAGTAACAGACGATATGGATGATTCATAAAATTATGAGTAGGTTTGTGTATAAAAAAAAACGTAATATGTAAGTACCAAAAAGGGAAGCACTAACAAAGATATTCACTATTCTGTTTCTTCATTTATTATTATAACACAACACTATACATTTTATGTACTTGTTTGGTCAGAGAGTCACCTTGGGTCTTTATATTTTTATATCTAAAGTTACTTGTTTATTTGCTGTAATGACACCAAAAGTTATATTGTTCATTCCTTGATAGCACAGTGTTTTAGAAGCTGCGAATATAATAGAGATAGATAAAAATGTGTCTCAACTAGACTTGAATAGACAATGTGATTGTGATGTGGTTAGTCAAAATCTATTTTCTTTTATTCCAACACAATCCAATTTTGTAATACTTATTTTGGAATAATATTTAACAACACTTATTTCAGAAAACCTTATCATGGGGCCCTTGGTTCTCACACTATGCTTGGAAATCTGGCAACAAAGTACTGAATGCTGTAGATTTTGCAGGCGAGTCACTTGCTGGTTTCTTTGGCATAACCACACCTAAGTATCAAATAGAAATTGATGAGTATGAAAGAATGAAAGCAGCTAAACAGAAACTGGAAGAGGAGTCTGCTGGTTGGGTGCCAAAGAATTCTGGCGGAGATATACCTCTAGTTTTAAATGAGCCAATGAAAGACTTGGACAAACCCGCAAATGTATAATAAATATAATATAATTATTTCTCTCTATCTCTTTGTTACTAGTCTTTTTTCAATAGCACAGATCAGTAGGTATTCAAACAATAACTTAATATTGTAAACATATTCTTTTGTTGAAGAATTCTAGATATTTCTTATTGAATAACCACTTCTGATATAAGGCAACTCACTTAGGCACTATAGACTTAGATTTTATTTTTGCTATTTATCTACATTTTTTGAAAATTCTGGTACTGGGAATTAACTTTTTGAAAATTTACGTTATAATAGGGTGTAGATTGATGTTGATAAATAAAAAAAAAACATTTTAGGGATTTTTCTAACATTGAAATAGTGTCAATATAAATATGCGCTTATTTGAATTATTTGCATAATATTAATGTATCATGATATTATTATAACCTACTGAAATGGATATTAAAATTTATTTAGTTTGTATAAAAGTTATGTTTCATAGATTTAATTATTTATATAACTATTTTCATCATGCTGCCCATACCTTTATTTTCTTGGGGTCAACACAGTATGTCTTTGAGATAGTATTTTTATGGCTAAAAGTCAGTTTTTGGTGGTGTCATTCAAAATTAAAATGAATTTTATCAATGAGACTAATCCTATTGTTAACTTATATGTATAATGTAGTAATAAATTAAATAATTATATACAGTTTTAGAACCAAACTTGTTTTTATCATCATCAACCCATTACATTGTCCCACTGCTGGGCACAGGTATCTCAGTTCGAGAGATATTAGGCATATAGTCCACCACGCTATCCTACTGCGTGTTGGCAGATGTCACTCACGTTTCAAGCGCGTGATATTTAATTTTTGATACGCATATGACTTCAAAAAGTCAGAGTTCAAAAGCCTTGGATTCGAATTCGAGAACTTTGACTTGGCAGTCCATCGTAGCAGCTTTTATGATACGTACATACAGAATACTTTTATTTAATTATAAAATACATACACAAAGACTCTATGTTATATAGGTACACTTGCGCCTTTTTCCCATAGAGCTAGGGGAACTGTGCAGAACGCCGTCCTTAAGGTACAGTCGCCAGCAGGTCAAGGTATACAAAACTCAAATTTCTCCATATGATTTTAAACTTTATCTTCAACAATAATTTATTATTGTTGAAGATAAAGTTTAAAATCAACTGAGAGAATTTTACATCTTGTGGTAACTTGATGTGCTAGCCACCGTACCTACTTCTTTTGCTTTGTTCACATTCAAATTGTCATACATACGCGCTGGTTGCGAATACTAATATTACGCATAATACTTATTACCTCCCTATAATATAATTATAAGCAGATTCTATATTTTTATTACCACATTACAAAAGGATTTCACGAGCTTAATTGCGTCATAATCATACTAGATGTCGCTACATATGTAAATTTATTTTAGTTTTACAGCGACATCTTGTATATAGTAGCTTAAACTTGTGCAACCATGTGCAACGGTTTTGTTCTGTAGTTATACGTATCAACGATAGATAGAGTCACTAGCGGTAAAATGATTTTTAATTTTGTACAATAAAGAATTAATTAAGTGAATAGATTCTTGATCAGTTTTTAATTATTACATTGTTTTCTTGTCAAAAGACGAGTAAGTCATTAATTACGTTAATTTATATTTTTTTTTTGGTAAGTGCATAGTGTAATTATTGTTTGATCTTACATTTTATATTGATAAGTTTAGTTACCTTAGGTGTCACAGGCATTCATTTTGGTTTGAGTGCCTCATGTCATGCCTTATAATTTACACCTTTCTCAACACCGAAAAGTGCTTATGTGGCATGAATTTGTGTACTCAATTTAGACTTTAAACCGTAGCATTAAAGTTGAATATTGTATGGCGAGTGACCATATGTTATTGTTTGTCGGTGTTTAGCATGTGATATGTCAAATGTAAACGGTTCGAGCGGTGTCCGCAGATCAATATGCGTGTTGCGCGGCCCGTGAGGGGTTCGCTCTGTGCGATTGGCCAGTGTATGTGGGGCGGGGCAAGCGTGTGTGAGGCGGCGCGCGTTTTTGCACGCCACGCGCCGTTTTGGCGCCAAATTGGGCAATACGCATTCCTTTTTCAACTTTTGCGAACGAGTGGAGGTCGTAAGCGACAAAGATAAGCTAAGGCCGTCTCTATTACCTAGGTAATATAATATTTTATGTTTTTTATTGCCCTAAAATTAGAAATTACTGGTTAAGACCTAGGTAGGTACCTACTTACCTACCTAATAACCGTAACCTAAGTACCTAATAGGTACCTAGATATAAATAAATAGAAACCTTATTTTACCTTAGGTACCTGTTATGGTCGAAATAAAAGTCGAAATAAGTTTGAAGTGCGGTTTTAATCGGTGCCTACTTATGAGTCCGATTTCCGATATAAGTACCTACATACTCAACTACTTGACCAGCCATCTCATTAGGTGGCAGATGATCTAGGTATGAGGATTTTCTATAAGTAGTTACCTATCTACTTGCTACAAAAAAAGGTGAGAGTAGGTACTTACCTACCTACTTACCTAGTAGGTACGTACAAACACGTTAGCACATGGCATCGAAACAGGCAATCCTTAATTTTGCGGCCGTTAACAATATTTGAACATGAATTATGTTTCTTCCACCCGGTTAGAACAAAATTTACGACAAACGCGTGTAATTATTAAATCATTCAATAATTCGTTAACAGTGCAGGTCATTCCGGACAATATGGTACGGAACAATAAACACGCACCAAGGTTGCCAGTTCAAAAAATATTGCAAATTAAAAAAGGCGCGTGGTCAGTGGCGAAGCTGGTTTAAAAAAATAAAGGAACTTGAAATTCTGGTTTTTCGTTCGCGTTTTTCTATTGTGCCAGAATTTTGCGCGGATTTGCTAAACATAATGATTTTCTATAGACTTTGAACTAGTTTTTGCTAGTTCATAGGCTTCACAAAGCTGTTGGTTTTGTTAAATTATATGATTGTGGAATTATATTGCAGTTGATTTTATGCACGCGTACTTTGTGAAGGAATTAAGAAAACTGGTTGGGTTAGGAACCTTATCTACCCCTACCAAAGTACCTACTTATATTAAAGGTATCTACTTAACTGTCATGCGCACGTGTGGGCCATCGACACGTCTCATCTTTCTTTTATCATTATCATTCATGAATCATTATCATCTTGGTACCTTTAACCTTTTGAACGCCATTGTCACATATATGTGACAAACGAAATCTTACCCTGAACGCCAACGTCACAAATATATGACAAAATATACGTCGCACCATATTATGAAATAAACAATTTAATCATTACTTTAGTGTGTTTTCACTACCTTGTGTAATTTGACAGAAAAAGTGGCCTGGCGTCAGGGGTACGGCGATACGTTTATGAGCTGGCGTGCAAAAGGTTAAGGTAGTATATTTAGGTAGGATATGTTTAGGTCCCATGTAATAGGAGGCGAGACTATTGTCAGACTCCGAGCTGCTACTAAGAATTTCATAGAAAAACCCAATACTTAACACTTAGTTCGACCTGGGGATCAAACCCAGGACCTCTAGTGTAACAGTCGCGCTTAGGACAGGACTAAGGAGGCAGTCGTAAATTAATAATAAAATATTTTATTAAATTCAATACAGGTAAAACGCAACGCTAACTCAATCGATATTCAAATTTTTGCAAGCCGCCACAACCCCACACAGCAGATGTTCTACTTTTAACTTTGCATGCATTCGCAGTGTTGTTTATTAAAAAAATCTTTTGTGGCCATTTACAAAATAAAGCTTGCAACACAATACTGTATGCAAATTACGTACAAACTTTATAACCAAGGTCGTAAATGCATTTGATTTCTTTGCAAATTTAAACTGTATTTACAAGTAAAAGCATTCATAATAAATTGCACAACTTAATCTGTTTATTGAAATAACTGTCAGTGTAATATACATTTTTACTGTTTTGGAATAAGGTTGGAAATCTTTTAACGCGATGAGGATTTTGAAAAATTTGCATAAACGACGCACACCTTTCGCGTTGATCCTTTCTATGCAATTTGACTGACAGTTTTTATTGAATAGAAGATTCGTAGATATTATTAGAATTCTATATAATAATATCGGTGTTATATATAGACTAGGTATCGAATTATCGATTATTTACAGTCTTCTTAAAATAAATATATCTAAGGTACCTACCCGACCCATGTAAGGCCCACCTTATTTGTTTTTGGTACCTACAAAAAAAAACTATGAATGTTAAAATAAAACCAAAATGTTTATTTAATCATTTATTCAATAATCAACATATTAATAATAATACAATTTTGGTTCGGAAAACAATGTTCACTATGAACTATAACACTACACTATAACCTTATATGAACCTTTTTAAAAAAAGTAGCTTCTGGGCCTTATTCTGACCACGGTTTCTTAATAAGGCCATACCCGGGCCCTATTATGGTACCTGTATGAAAAAATAATGTTTATTGTAACATATATAATGAGTATTGTATTTGGAATCAAGTCCTAATACAAAATAAACTATATATTAATAATAAAACTGAAAAAATAATAATATAACAGGCGTTTTTGAAACTTCTAAGGAACAATTAACTTAATAAACTCAAAGACTTAAAGTTACTGACAATAAGTTGTGTTATCTATCTTAGTTCATATTCATATCATTTATTCGCATTCCACAATGTCATATTAGATGGTACATATATTATTCTTATTTTAGAGATAAAACACAATAATTAAATAAAACTAAACATTCTAGAAAATAATATCCAATAGGAACTTCTTGATGACAGTAATTATGTATCTACTTGTGAAAAACAGTCTTGACATTAGTAAATATATGTTATAAAAAGTGTTCTACAGCCCTCACAGCACAAATGGTCTGGTGCTCGGACCATTCTGCACGTTTTTGCTTTGGTTAAGAGGTGCTCATTCTTCGACTGGTTCCGTCAGTCTACTGAAATGAAATAATAAAAAACCTTAATATTACATAGTCATAATAGGATAGAGTAGCAACCTCGTACAAAAAAAAAACTAAAATATATAATACTTATTCAGTTTTAAACTAATGATGAAAAATAAGTTAACCTGCCAATGCAAGGTTGGTATGGACTGTAGACAGGTACCATAAGAATCTGTAACTTTTGGTACCCTGGTACCGACATTCCACATAATATATACCTAGTAGATATACATACATACACTCACGGCTTTTTTCACTACAGAATGCCACTTGCTACAATCCTTGGAAAGGTTTTCCTTCGACCACAATCTACATGTAGTTAGATACCCATGCTGAATGAAAGATTTAAAAAGTCATGGGCTTTTAAACATCTTAGGTACCTAGGTACAATATTAGCGGGACCTCAGCTAGAGTAAGTTTCGTCGGTTGGCCCACAGCTCATCCAAGATGCACATCTGTAGCAACGCTAGTTACACACGAGGGGAACATTTCCGGTGCATAAATAATAACAATAAATTGTTAACCATTAGAAAGGGGTGTGTTCTGTATGCAAAATAGTTGAAGTTCGTTGATACTTTCGGGTTTTTGCAACGTGCGTGCTCCAATAGTTTGTGTTGAAGAGCTTTAATAATACTTATAGGTAATATGATTTTTATTCAGACTGGTATAGTTAGATTAATAGACATGTAGGTACCTAGATTATTGGGATTCATAAATAACCTACCTAGATACCATGAATTCTACATTTTCGAATTTTTCAGCTAAAACGTGCAATGAATCTTTACCTCTAATTTTCACTCTTAGATATGTCGGATTGTCAAAATCCGTGAAAAGAATTACCCTCTGTTAGTTTGACATGATGAGTTATATCATTGACATAGACTCATCTCGTGTGAATAAAACGACGTTAGGTTAGGGCTAGGTTACATATAGGTACGTACCTACGTAGGAAAATTGATGCAATAAAGAATTGTCTCAGTATGTTCCTCTTTTTTGAGTAATACATACCTATCGATAAAAGCCCTGTATTGGATAAATCGTAATCATTATTTATAAAAAATCAAGAATAGATAAACTCCAAACCCTAACCGAAACCAGTTCTGACCGCTGCACACCAAAAAAATTCGCAAACCAGTTTCGCAAACCCTAAACTGCGAGGGGACACTTAAAAACTTTTAATATAAACACAATGACCGACGAACGAATAACGGGTGGGCAGTGTCCATACAATGGGCATACGAGCCGATTAATTCGCTACACAATGACCAGGGGCTAGGCCGAGAGGTCATATTTAGGTAGAGGGGTTAAGGGTCAGTAAGGGTTATTGGTAAATAGGAGGCCTGAATACCGAGGGAGTGACGCGGCAGCCGAGGTTTGGAAAACATGTCGCCGTTGACGGGTTAAAAATTTATGTGTTTTTGAGTTTGATTTGCAGTTTATATTTTTTGGTAAGTATTTAATCATGTTATTGTGCATATAGTAATGAAACAGATTGGAAAATTTATGGATATTCACACAATTATTTGAATGTTCAGTTAAGTGAATTATTTGAATGAACAGTAAAATCATTTTTTTATTGTTACCACCTTCATAGAAATATAATTCCATGCTTTGCTAAAAAAGACTAGGTACCTAAGACTAGGTAGGAATTCAACTATAACTTCATCAATAGGTACCTAAGTACCTAATTAATGTTATTTTAACAATTGTAATGTTTATTTAATATGTAGGTATTTATTTACTAATATGAAAAATATTTTTTTTATTTCTTAGGCTGAACACAACTTCACAAAAAATATATAAAACATGAATTTATACCTAATATCTACATTAGTAAATGTACCTGAGTAACATTATTTTCTATGTTTCTATATTCGACTTCTTTTAAATGTAATTTATTTATTTATAAATATAACAAATAATTCAAAGCAATACGGTGCAATAAATATATTGAGTATTATTCGTACGTACCTTATAATAGAAATTTTATCTGAGTTAGGTATTAAATTAGGGCAAGTCAATGAGACCACCATAGCTACTCGACGATAATGTCATCAGATGGAATCAGGAGCGATACTTATCGTTCTAAATAAAGCACTCTACTGTCAAATTGAAAATATGTGACGCATGCGTGCCAAGTGTGAAATTGTTGATGATATCTCTTAAAGTTTTTGTCTGGCAGTTTTTGTTTGGCACAATAGACCGTGTTGCTTTTAAAGGGTTATAGGTAGGTACACTTTCTAATAAAGACAGCTTGAGATTTATTAGAGTTTCGATTGTAAGTATTTATAGGTAGTTCATTATTATTTATTTTTAAATTTTCGAATAAGTCCGTCAGTTAACAGTCCGTTAAATTAGGAAGCGGAAAAATAGAGAGTATTTATTTATCATTTCTTTAGAACAAGGTTCCTGTAAAACTTTATTATATTTTCGTATTTAAAACACTATTTATATTTTTAATAAGTCATAGGTACTCGTAATAACAGTACCTATTACAGACTTTCATAAAAAATCGATGGGACAAAGAATCGACAGAACGCAAATTCAACTTTAACACCGATATAACAAACCGTCACGAACCGCATACGCAGGGTTACCTCTTTGTACGTCACATTAAAAAAAATCAATGCTCTATCAGTGTGTCTAACCCTTTCGCGGCTCACAAAAAGACCAATTTTATATGCGTACCCGGTGTCTCATTTCAATAAAGTGTAATAGAAAAAAAGATAAAACTTTTTTACCCACGATTCTTTGGGGTCACATTTTTTTTATAGGGTTGAATCCTTAATTTGCAACAAGGTGCATCACAGACAAAGTAGGGTGCATCGAGAGATTTAAATGAGTTCTATAGTGAAAAAGTCGATGGGGTAGAGTCATGGTTCTCGGTTATTTTTTCCCATAAGCGATATGACAAAAGATGTTATGGTGTTTGACGTTGATGTGTGGATCGTTAATAATATTGACCTCTATTTTCTCATAATCTGTTTAAGAATGGTTTTAAAGTGCTCTGATAGCCGTTATATTGCTGCTATTCTGTATGATTTCAAATACAGTTTAAACATAAAGATAGTTAAATTTGGTTTCTCACGCCGAAAAACCTGGGATACATTTTCACGAACCGGTGAATTAGGTACTTAGGTAATAACGTAGGCTAGGTTAACTGCCTACTAGCCCTCTAGCAGTCGCGCTTAGGACCACTAGACTAACGGTCTAGTTACTAACGACTGCTACGCTTGAGGTCCTGGGTTCGAGTTCGATCCCCAGATCGAGCAAAGTGTTAATGGGTTTTCCTATGAAATCTCTCATCTCAAAAACTCAGTAGCAGCTCGGAGTCTGGATTTGTGCCCGGTTAATGGCAATAGGCTAACCCCCTATTACATGGGACCTAAACATACCGGCGAAGTGTGGGTGTACATAAGAACACCTCTGCCCCTTTGGAGAGAATGCAGGCGTGATGGTATTTTCAAATGGATATCTACATTATATACCTACTAAATTACTGACACATATTACATACATTAAGATGCCATTTACTTTATTATTTACCTATATACCGCGACCCATGTTTCTCGCTGGCAAGAGATTATTTATTCAGAGCGTCTTAAATTATTAAACATCCATTACTGCTTGCTGTCAATCAATACGGGTTTAAGTTTTGAGTAAGCGAGTGTATTTGGCTTGGATATGGAATTATCTTCAAAGATGTTGTGGAAGGGCCACGCTGTTCGCAGCATGAATGGGCCGGCTTGACCGGGGAAGTACCACACTCTCGCAGAAGACCGACGTCCGAGTAGTAGCGTTTCGTTACTGCGCTTCGTTCGGTGAGCGAGAGGGCCGGAGGCCCAATTCCTCCTCCAATCCCCTTCCTTCTCCTTTTCTCCTTCCCCTCCCTTTCCCTAAATAGGCTCGGCAACGCATCTGCAACTCCTTTGGTTTTGCAGATGTCCATGGGCGGCGATGACTACTTACCATCAGGTAGCTCGCCTGCTCGTTTGCCGAGTTATCTCATAAAAAAAAAGATGTAATTATGTAGGTACATACTGATACTTTAATCCTTTGATACTTTAGGTATACTTATCTTTATTTTCGTACATTTAGATGTTAACCTGCCGTCTCATGCCGTACTTTAAAACTCGCATATGTGACAATAATACTACTGCCTGGACTTTAAAAGAGACCATGATTCTCTGAGTTTGTTTTGGCGACATCTATGTTTAACAAAACAATGAAAAACGTTGACTTGTAAAAGTGTCTTTAAAGGTTCTATTTACAGAAACGAATAGGTGTGATTTATCCTAACATCAATGAACAGTTCATAAAACTATAATAATATACTCAATACTCAATACTCAATACTCAATACTTTATTGCATTCCATAATGTGTACATTAGTTGGTAGGTATGTTAAACATTGGATCAATTATGGACCCTGTCGGGCACAGCAAAGATATTTTTAATAGGAGAGAGGATGAAGGCGCTCTTTGTCAAATTAATTATAAACTATAATTATATTATATTAAATAAATTTGTATCATTAAATTATGTATCATTATAGTATCGTATATAGTAACATATTTTATAATAAGTATTTCTTCTATTTGTTTAAGATAATGTTTATGTATTTTTATTTTATTATATAATAAGTATTTCTTCTATTTGTTTTCGATAATGTTTATGTATTTTTATTTTATATATTGCATGTTTTTCATTATATAATAAGCGGCCAAAGAGGTTCCTTAGAGCTCCAACGCTCATGAAGTTGGCAGTTGTTATTCATAACAAAATAGTTGGATAGGTCATTCTACGCACCGTACTTACCAGCCGGTTTCAATAACCAACTAAGTAGTCAATAGATTTGCTTATTGCAAGAGATAGGATTTTGGTATAAGGTCCATACAAGTACCTATATCAAAATTCTATATCTAGTAAGTAAATCTGACGCTACATGAAAGAAGTAAAATGTGGAAGAGGGACATCACAGGGAGCGGTGTCAGTAGCTTAGTTTTCAAAGCTTCCGGTCGAATTGTCTTTCACTAGAAAATTCATAATCAAGAATTAAATCTAATTATTATTATTGAAACTGGCCGTAGAAATCATGAAACTATCTAACAAAACAAAACAGTCTGTATTTAAACTTCCTCATCATAATCCCAGGTACCTGCTTACTATCGCAGCGGGCAATTTTAGCGTTCTGTCCTGTACAGGATTTCCCTTAGCGACGTGTGCCTTCAAACAGGAAAACGTTACCCCCCACACCCGTTGAAACACCCTCCACCCTGCTTAGTTGACGAATAAAGAACAGAGTAAGCCATAAGCGGTGCGCGGAAAACTAAACGGATAGTAGGTAAGACAATAGAGTTATATTTTTAAATGACTTTAGAAATTTCAAATGAGGTTATTTTTTCGTGAGTTTTAAGTGTAGAATACTGTGTAACTCGCGTTAAGCTGTTGTAAGATCTGTTTACTAAAATTACGGAGCAGTGACGAAGTGATTAGGTATATCGATGAATTCAGGGCTCAATTTCCGTTACAATTATATTTATTTTAATCTAGAATAAGTTCTGGCATGGGACCGTGGTGGATGGCACAAACTTAGGGAGGCCTATACCCAGCAGTGGGTGAAATCAGGCTGTGGATGATGATGATGGTGAAAATAAGATCTAAAGAACAAGGTTTTTTTTGAACCAATGTATAGCGCCAAGTTCAAGGAATAATCATTGCATACCATACAATTTATCTTTATTTCAATGATACAAAGGATGTTTCAGAATGAACACCGTATATTGCAGCTATCATTCTGACGTGTATTTAATCGTATTGAGATAAAGTTTATTTTCTTTAGTAACGGTGAGATAATTATGAACACTGTTCGTACCGATATAATTTTACTTAATTTAAAAATGGACGTAAAATAATACATTTCTATTATGTTCTGTTACTCGCGGTCTCTCGCATCTTGGACCACAAAACTAAACATGCGTTACACGGCCACCCTGCTTAGGCGACCAAACAGCGGGGCGGGTATGTACCACCATCGTATGATATATAGTGCCCCTTAAACTTAAACGGATTACCTTTGATATATTACGTGGATTCGCAATTCAATCTCGGATAGTCGATCTCTCAGTAGATGTGATTGCTTTTTGAAAGACATTCGTTGTAATTACGTGTCGACGCTCGTGATGGGAATTGAAATGTTTATGGATATCCTTCGTGTGGTTTGGGTAAAAGTACCAATTTTGCATACTTATCTTATAGTAAGCCATTTTTTTTATTTAAAGAGAACATACCATCATGCCTGTATTCCCCAAGGGTGGTAGAGGTATACCTACTTGGTACACCCACATTTTGCCGGTATTATTATGTTTCATATGATAGATGGCGAGCCTAGTGACATTAATTGGACACAAATACGAACTACGAGCTGCTTTTATAGAAAAAACCAAAAACACTGCTCCAAAATTATCCTGAACCCATTTTTAATAATGTGCAGTACCTACCTATAGTCTTATTATTGACAGTGTTTATCGACCGCAATAATGGGCAATATTTTAGGTGATGGTGGGGCTATTCATGAGGATATTTCACATTTGAAAAACCTGACCATATTAATGGGATGTGATAGATGACAGTGAAAATAGAGATTATTTCCACGTGGTCGATATTGATTTGGTTTAAAAATAATAGATAACTTTAGGGTTGTCAGACATAATTAAATTATCATGTAACTATCTGTGTAACATCCAGACAGACTAAAATAAATTGTTTTGGCTTCTATCGCTCTAATAGAATGAATATGGAGGATCCATATAAGTGTTTCTTTAATACTCGTATCTATTATGTACAGCCATCGGCCTGTTCCAATTTTATTACAATATAGATACCTAAAGATTTACTAGTGATGCTAGTGTGTATACATACTATATATTACCTACATTATGCAAATATATCATCAAAGATATTCATATTCCTTTGCTACAAACAATCTTCAACATTCTTCGTACTTTTAAATTAAAAATCATGACAGACATTGCTCCTCAGGTGAGGGTGCCCGTATCGTGGTTTCTTCCCCTATACCTCAGGTTGGTTGCTGTGAAACAAACCACAATAGAGGGGTAGGCATCACACATCCTTTCATCACTTACCAAGGAGCGAAGGGCATGTGAGAATGGAGTAAGGAATACATTGCAGATGGATGTCGTATGAAATTGTGGTATTATTAACGTTAACCAGGCATCTAAGGTACATCTACATGCCGAGATAACTGTATCTATGGAAAAAATACCTATTCATTTTTATTTCCACCTGAGAATCGAACCCAGGACTCCACAATTCAGCAGCTGCGTTTCTAACCATTGCAATAACGGAACGTGAGAAAAGTATGTCTTTTCGCAAAGGAGAAGGTGTTCCAGTCGACGCGTATACTTTTTTGTTTTTTTTTATAAATATATTTGCACAAAAGTACAAAAGTGTTACGCTTAATTACGTCAATGTTATTTGAGCGTAGCACTGTTTCGTAGCACGCTACGGTCCAATGATGTTCTTCGTAGCATTCTCGTAGGCCTTAGTTGCCCACAAAATATAAAAACTTCATAGTTTTATTAAAATCTTTTTTTTTATACCGAACCATGAAGTTCATAGGCATAGGCAGGTTTGGCTGTTATTTAAAATATTTTATCGTAGCGAGTACCTATTGAGATAAAAATAAACATGAGCGAAACAACGATGAAATTTTACTAAATAAAGTTATTGTTTATTTACTATTTTTAAAAATAAATTAGCATACAAAATAGCAACGAGTCTCCTCCACGATGCAACATATCGGCGAGTCTTGGTCCCCGATAGGGCGTATACACACAGGGGTAGCGCGGGGCGGCGCGTGGACGGGCATTCGAAATGAAGAGTGCTCACAACTGCGTCTGTCTGCCCTCTGTCGTTGTATTGTGTGGAAACTGTTCGTTAAAAGGTATTGTTCGAAAAAGGTTTTATTAGTTCTACAGAAAATTTAATTGGCAATTTTCACGTTTTTCCTAATGATATATAGCTATGAAAGGAATATATTTTTCGCAG
Source organism: Subacronicta megacephala (assembly GCA_958496365.1). Taxonomy (NCBI): domain Eukaryota; kingdom Metazoa; phylum Arthropoda; class Insecta; order Lepidoptera; family Noctuidae; genus Subacronicta; species Subacronicta megacephala. The sequence goes on from OY292525.1 coordinate 9,998,983, forward strand.
GTTTGTATTCTTCATTTATGTCACAAATTAATATTGTTGTGTTCGCGCTTGAAGTCACTGCAACTAAGTAGGTACTAGGCAAATAAGACTTCTTCATCTGACGCCTTATGTGGGCGAAACGTTGTTAGGCTTCCGTTACCACTTATCATTATGTAAGCGGTTTGTATGGTTACTTACTAGCTCAGTACCTATACTTTGTCCAATATGTGAACCGTTTTTTGACAGATGCCTTTGACTGCCTTAGAGCGTAGGTGTTCCAGATTACGTAAAAGTTAACTTTGAAATGCGTAACAAAATAAATGTATTATCTACCTTATGTTATTCAATTATCTTAATTATGATTCCCTGCAGACATTATAATACCATAAATGTAACGGATTTTCCAAAAAAAGTGATTATTGTTAAGCGTATTAAATTTTGTTACATTCTACCACATTCTACCGTGTCTAGTGATGCAATCGAATGTATTCGCTGCAATCATTTTGAACAATGACATTAAATCAGTATCGGAAAATGGCATCCACTCTAATGTCAATAAAATAGAAAATTAAACAATCTTTTTGAAAAGAAATGGACGGAAAATGAATATTATACAAAAATTAATACAATCAGATGAATATTATACATATTTATTTATTATTGGTCGTCGTTGCACCATTTTCGATTCGATAACCTAACAATCGATAATCACTACTAGACAGTAATCAAAGTGTCAATAATCGGGTCGATAATCGCATTGTTACGTTCCTGCAATCACTAGTTCCATCTGTCAAAAAACGGTTCTCATAATGGACAAAGTATACGGGTTATTACAAAATTATGAGACCAATAAGGTTGGTGACTCAAGTGAAACGAAGAAAAAATAAATTCTTATTTTAAATTTGACAGACAGAAATCATTTGTTTTTTTTGTCGTCGTCATCAGTGTAACCAAAGACAATTCAATATTAGGGTATCTATTCAATAGGTAAACGGGGCATCACGAACAATTGAAATCCCATGGTGTGTCTCTGTATCTTGTGTCATAATGTCAGTCTGACAAATAAAGGAAATCAAATGGGGATCAAAATTTTTATACTTATAAATAGTTTTCCTTACCTACTAGATAATCTCTCGTCTTTACTAATTATTCAATTTGAATTCAAATTTGAATTAAATTCAAAATATTTTTATGTATAAAAAAAAACTTTAGCAAGCATTTATGAAACGTTATCAGTCTAGTTGCACGATTCGAAAAACGAAAAAATAGTATTAAAAAATATTTATCAAAAAGATCCTTCTCCATAGTGTTGTGCCGGGGACGCACGGCACTCATATCTTGGGCCGCGACTCCCGCCTGCTAATGGCGGACCAACGTTTATATTGAAATACTCCATCGAATTGCTATGTAGCACTACTGAGGAATTTCGAGATGAGAACGATGCACTCGTACGTACTTTAATACTGAGCCTTTTTGTTTATGACGCGGTTGTGACAAGAAAATGCATTCCTGTGAGTAGGCACTAAGTCAAAATGAAAAAAATATTAAAAAGGGTAGACGAATAGGCCTTGAATAGTAAATAATACAAAGAAGTCGAAATTGTCTTGGCAAATGAAGACATATTGCTCATATTCTGGCGCCAGATGAATCGTTTTAGCCACATTCATCTCTCACTTTCAGTGTGGCCTAAATCACGAAAAACTAATTTTGACTTGATGCAGTGATTATTATTTTATTTAGGGATGCAATAACTTTGGTAACTGCAATAGAGATTTCTATTGCATTTACCAAAACGTGCGATAAATAACTGAAAAAAAAAACAATATTTTACCTTGAAATAAAACTACTTTTTACGGATTTTATCGCGTTATATTGATATTTTTAAAGTCAGTTAGTCAGTTCCTACCACCTGTCGAGTGCCACATACCTCTACAAGATGCAGGAGTATACAAGCTTGATTGTGATTGCGGTCTCTCATACATAGGCCAAACTAAAAGAAGCATAGGGACCCGCGTAAAAGAACACATCGCCGATGTCAAACACCGCCGTTCCGGGAAGTCAGCAGTTTGTGAACATACACTTGACAAGACCCAGCACTACATCAGATTTGATAAACCACAAGTCCTTGCAAAAGAAAACCGATTCCTACCTAGGATGATTCGCGAGGCTATTGAAATTAAAAAACATCCAAATTTCAATAGAGAAGATGGCTGGGTCTTACCATCTGCTTGGAACCCAATCATAGATTCCATTAAATCCAAGCACAAGACTGCGAGACCTAAGGATACGGTGAGCTCATTCTGCGTGACTAAAAATAATCAACAAAATGTAGGGTAGCTGTTGATAATTTTGACATTAGGACGACCAACCCCTCAGTCCACCCTTGACCATGGATGCTGTAAAGGATCCGAAACGTCGGGAATTTAAAAATATCAATATACCATCACATAACATACCATCACGCCTGTATTCCCCGAAGGGTTAGGCAGAGGTGCACTTAATGTACACCCACAGTTCGCCGGTATGTTTGGGTCCCATGTAATAGGGGGCGAGCCTATTGACATATAAAATATAACACGTTAAAATCCGTAAAAAGTAGTTTTATTTCAATGTCTAATATTCGCGTAAGTGTTAGAAACCAGAATATTTTACCTACCTACTTATCAGATTCGTGAATCATCAAGGGGAAGGTATTTAAATAAATATTCAGGTATATTACTCCTATAGATATCCTTTTTTATTATTAGATAACATTTAAGTATAGTCACAGTAGTGGTTTAGTATATTTTTTTAAAGAAAAATAATAGTTTTCATAATATTTTGTTTGCCAAATTGCATAATAAGTACTCTTCCATAAAAAAAAACGAAGCAAACTTTATAATAACATTTTCTTTACCACAACATCTTCCAAAGACCACGAAGGATTCTTCCGCTGTCCATCTTTCACATTTTCATTATACCTGTCATTCTCGTCCGCAATTTTCGCACAAGCAATACCAAACAACAAAGCGTGAAGCTATTTACATTTCAGGTAGTGAGCAGACAATTCGCGGCCGGTTGTCATGGCTACGGCAAGATGGCCGCCGTCTGATGCGGTTTCAAACTTCGCCTCTAGTTCCAAATTGTTCCAGGAGTATTTTAGAGCGGCGTATGTACGAACGTGCATAATTACATTATGTACGACGGGCTATATACCACGGTCCCACTAATTACTGGTACGGATAGCAGCCGAATTGGGATCGATGATAGATTAAGCCTTAGCATTTGTCCCTTATAGACTTCGGGAAGGTGACAGGTTTTGCAAGTTTTAAGTCTTGCTCCGTTCAGCGTAGGAACCATAGCGACGACCTATCGCTGTAGTCAATTAGATCAGACAATCAGACCTATGGTCAAATTTGGTGTCTGTGTATTTGATAATAAAAGTCATTATATTGAGCACAGGATCGTAATGTATAGAGATTTACGCCTAGATTATATATTTACTCCTTAAATATTTATAAACCCAGATGGTCCAGGTTTTGGATTCTTAATGTTCATACACCAATCAAGTATTAATTGAGAAGCTTAAAAGCACCGAAAGCTTGAGTTGCCTGTTTCATTATAGGTCAATGCAAATTTGAAAAAGGAACAAGACAAGAATTTCAATAATTCTTCCGCCACTTTTCTGCTGCCAGTACTCCTAAAGGATTAGTTAAGGAGGATTTAATAAGAGTTCCTTAGATAAGTGTAGCGAGCGCTCTTCTATCTAACGCTCATCAACTTAAACACCTCTCGAGGACGACGCCGCGCAGGTCACCCGTATGAAGAGATTTAAGTAATACGACTACGTCATATATGTTCGTGTTTACGTTATATGGGCTTTGTTGTACATGTGTGAGTAGAATGCTGTAATTAGGGCACCTATAGATATAGGCATATCTCTTGAAGAGTGTTGATTAGTGGCGTTGATTGCGGTGATTTGCAGCTAGAGAATATGCGTCTGGTTTCCCAAAGGCCAATCTCAATTATGCCAATTAGCTACAAAAAAACTTAGGAGACATCTTGGAGCATCCACGATTGCGAAAACAAAAATGATTAGATAAGAACGGTGCACCGCGGGAGATGCTGGACCTAAAAGTTATTTTCTCTGACATAGGATTATATTAAATCCAGTTTTTCTGGATAAGCATCGTAGCTTTTAAAGTTAAATATCCTACTTATTAACTCGACTTTTTATGACATTAACCCAACGTTTCTCTCGGTTTTCTTACTTTCTACAAGACTTAAATAATTGATTGTTCTCCATTACCAAAAGAACAGTCATCACAATATAAAAACAATGATAAAACCTGTATGGCTTCTTGAGGGTCCTCGTAAATCATACGTTGTCGTCGGCAACATAAAACAGTTTACGACCCGTGGGAGACGAGGCTTGGAGCGGACACCAAAGAATATATATTTGTGCAAAGTTTAAGTATAAAAAATTACTTGTTAGGATTACGAGTTCAAGCGTTTTGTGACGTAGGTATCTTTAAAACTACTGGTGAGACTCTATCTAAATAAGATCACCTTAAAAGTATAGATAGATACTCTATCAGGTAGCAAAAGAAAATATCCAAAACGGTTCACCATCCGCGAAGATATTGCGTAACATATGCACACAAACAAATTCAGTCGGATTCAGAACTCCAAGCTTTTTGAAGTCAGCGATAAATCAAGTCAGTCCCTTGAAATCTAATCGTTTCTTTTAGGTAAAAGATTTGGTCCTTTGAGACAGAGTTAGAGATCAAACTAGTAGGGGTCTCTTGAAGATCTTGATCTAATGTGTGATTAGCCAACCAGTTGCAGTTATCCATTTATTTAATAATATCCATTAAAGTTGCAGTTATACTGCCAAACTCTTTTTCTTGGTCTTTTAATAAATATGGGGCAAGGTGACTAGGGTTGTCAAGGTGTCTTACTGTGGGTGGTGATAAATTATAGTTGTAATAGCACGCTGGATAATATATTTTAGAACCTTTAAATATAGTTATTTCTTTAGATTGTTGGTTTAGAAAGGTAACAGTTCATTGTCCTTCATGCTGGCTTTTTTCAAGACGCACATAAGACCTAACTAATAGATATTTATATATTACTGAGATATAACTTTTTTATTTATAAATCGACTAGCTAGGAATATTATGAAAACCATGGGAAACACGGTTGGTTTTGATAGAATACTAAAATTTATCAAAATTGGTTCGGCGGTTTAGTTTTTTCTCTCACCATCGTTCCATTTAAATTTGGTTTAATATAAGGTTTATATTAAGGTTTATTTTACAGCATTATTAAAAAAAATATATACAGCTTTGCGCTAATTCTCGTAAGCTCTTAGGCATAGATACAAGTTACAAAAACGTTTTCAGTATTGATAAAGAATGTCGTAACTAAACATTCAGTAATGGTCAATTTGTGTCAATTAGGGTTGGCAACGCGCGAGTGATACACCTGGTATTGCAAGCGTGCATAGGCTTCGGTGCACGCTTACCATCAGGTGGGCCGTATGCTTGTATGCCACTTTAGTAGTATAAAAAAAAACAGTACTGGGGCCGTATTACCACGTATTAATGCCATCATTTTTAGGTTGTGACAGAGGGATGCCGCTCGTCAGGTTAAATAGTGGCGTCCCTCTTTCACAACGTAAAAATGATGGCATTAATACGTGGTAATACGGACCCTGGTATCGGTATGCACGATCCTCAACCCAAAAGGCAATCGTTTAAACCTGACTTTGACTCCCTTTGACAGACTTGCTCCGCTTAACTGTATCAAATCTAAATAAAAAAGGATTTACTCACGAGTCATTAAAACCTAGTGCTTGTTCTATCTTTTAGTGCGTCGACTTCAATCTTTTATTATGAATAGCCGAGTCATAAAAGTTAGTTGAAGAGCTATGAATTCTGCACTGGGTTTTATGTGGTATATGACATACATGCTAGTATCTGGTACCTATCATTTTATTAGGCATTGTTTATCTAATGCAACGATGCGAAAAACGTTTTTAAAAAGTGTATTTTGTCGTATTCGCGATGTTTTTATCCCATTATGCAGAAATGTTGGTGCTTTATATGTGTACCTATATATAATTGTGGGCACCTCAGGTATTACGAAAAGTTTTTTTTCTAAATGCACAGAAATACATATGATAAGGTATTAATTAATAGTAACGTATGAGGTCCAAATTATAGATAATCATTCCATTGGATGGACAAAATATCATTGGAGAAAGTTCTTCCCTTTAAATCAAAGATTATAATTCTCTTTGCTTTAGATATATATAAAGGCATATTATATCTGAAAATATTCCTGGCTTTGTGCACGTTATGTAGGTTGTAGGCCGAGGCAATATCCGCTCGGTATTGGCGGGCTGTCAGTTTATTTATGTGAAAATATGTGCCTTTTTGAGAAAAGACTGAGAAAAGACTGCCTCGTTGGTCTAGTGGTCCCAATCGCGACTGCTACGCTAGAGGTCTTGGGTTCGATCCCCAGGTCGAGCAAAGTGTTATTGAGTTTTTCTATGAAATTCTCAGTAGCAGCTCGGAGTCTGGATTTGTGCCCGGTGAATGGCAATAGGCTCGCCCCCTATTACATGGGACCTAAAACATACCGGCGAACTGTGGGTGTACATTAAGTACACCTCTGCCTAACCCTTCGGGGAATACAGGCGTGATGGTATGTTATGTTAAAATATGTGCCTGTAGGGATACGGGTCGCAGCGGCACGGCGCCGCTGTCAAATAGAATAGAATACAGTATTTTATCATTCTATATTAAAGGTAGATAATGTTGTTTGTAATTATATAGTTAAACCGCCTGAATTAATCCATATAAGACCCTTAGCCTAGCCTTCAATACATAAAGCACTCTCGAAACTAATTTGTTACATCTAATTCGATCGTTAACGCGACGGTATCCGTAAACTTACTTTATATACCTTACGCACACATAAACAATATATATATTCATTTAAGCCTTCCGAAAGTAGCTTCCACACTGGAGCGGTAACGCACACATGCAAGGTAAAGCCGCAAGGCACGTAACATAAGGAGCTTTGAAATTAATTTAGCTCGGAACTAGCTGGCAAATGGATAGACGTGTGAGCTCGGGGGGTTAGGAGCCTCCCTTAAGGGGGTCGGGGGGTTGGGTCGGGAAAATTCGGCGTTTAGGTGAGCCTTTGTGGTGAGACCGGTTGCGTTTAGCAGTAATTGTGTTCCGTTGTATATGGGCACGGTGCCTTGCTTGATTATAATTGATATTGTTATGTGAACTTGCCAATTATATATTATGGTTCTTACGTTGTTTGGTGAGTTAATGTTTCTACGAAATTATAGCTAAGTTCTCTGTATGTAGGTAGGTAGCTTCTTATCAAAAGTAGAATTTGTGAATACGTATTCCTGATCTGATTTAAAAGTCTATTTTCTGTTTATCGATTTAAGTTTCGGTTGTGTTAGGGCCACGCTGTTCGCAGCTTGAATGGGCCGGCTTGACCGGGGAAGTACAACACTCTCGCAGAAGACCGACGTCCGAGTAGTAGCGTTTAGTTACTGCGCTTCGTTCGGTGAGCGAGAGGGCCGGAGGCCCAATTCCTCCCCCAATCCCCTTCCTTCTCCTTTTCTCCTTCCCCTCCCTTTCCCTAAATAGGCTCGGCAACGCATCTGCAACTCCTTTGGTTTTGCAGATGTCCATGGGCGGCGATGACTACTTACCATCAGGTAGCGCGCCTGCTCGTTTGCCGAGTTATACCATAAAAAAAAAGTGACTTCTATGTCATATTGTTAATTAGTATCTAAAAAGTTCCAAAAAAGAGTTTAAGTAATAAATTGTTCCCTTAGCGATCGTAAATAACACATTTATTTGCGTTCACTGCTATTATACATACCTACTTACCTATATACTTATTGTACATACCTACCTATAGGATTTCCTGAAGTTTCAGTGTAATAAGTAAAGCTTTATAGCTTATCTTTTGTATGAATAAGTACCTACCTACCTCAAGTATAGAATTTTGAAGAAGCTACTTTCAATAATATTTATAACAAGGCAAAACTACATTCATAACATAACATAATATGCTCAGGTACTAATTGAATACCCGTTTAAAAAAATTGTTCTAAGTCTACTAGGATACAATATATAATTCTACACATGTACCTATAGATATATAATATCGAAAAATCACATAAGTTCCTATGTATCTTCCATCTCTAGACGACATCCAATATCTACCCACTCTAATGAAATACACGTCAATATCCCTGCGTCAAAGGCCGCACAATATCCGTGCGTGTCACTCATACATGCATGTATAGACATATACATAGTAAAGTACTGCCAACACTCCGGGCGATTGCCGGATAACCAGCTTATTAATATCCGGTATACGTCTCCTGTTGCAAGGCTTTGATTTATATTTTATATAGTAGGGGATGTTTTAGGCTTTTTGTTATAATAAGAACGTTCCGCAACCAAATTGCGGATGTTCTTAAAAAAGGCCAGGTTCCGAGCACCCTTAACCGACGGTCATGCATGAAGAGATTAATGAATGTAGATGAAGCGAAAGTAGTGTGCCAGGATCGTGGCAAGTGGAAATCCATAGTTTCTGCCTACCCCCATGGGAGACAGGCGTGACAATATGTATGTATGTATGTATGAAGGTTGTAGCATTTTACCAATTCCAAATAAAAAATCTGTTCCATTTTTGAATTTATTCGAAAAGTAGCGGCTATTCTCGCATTGTGAAATGCAATGCAACCTCATACTTAAATACCTTTATCCATAGCACTCGTGTTTCACCGTACTTATTTTAACATCAATTAAAAAAATTAAAGTGACATCACAAAACGGTCGACGGTTGACCTACACATTCAATGCGTATTCAAATAAAGAACAAAAAACGTTCCATTTACATATCCATCACGGTTAGTTGACATCTACGGCCCTTTATTCGAAATATCACGATCAAAGAAATAAACTGAGATTAATTCGCGCCCTGTGAAAACAATGAAGGATCTCGCCCCAACAAAGGGTTAGGACAAAGGCCACGAATGGAGTTTAGTCTATAACTCTGCATGTGACTTCAAAACTTATTGTTTTTACGATTGTGAAACGAAAACAATGCTAGAAATTAATTCGATGCATTGTTGTGTTATTTTTTTTGGTTTTGTAGTTGGAACGCGATTTTTTTATCCGAATTGCTTATCTAATATTATATTATTTTGGTTTTTTTATGAATATCCCTCTCATCTGAGAGGAGACCCGTGCCCAACAGTGAGACAATGGAATGGGTTGATGATGATGATTTAACAGAGTTGGTGGATATTAGGAAAAAATATATCAATCAGGTATTTTAATAAATCTGACAATATAGCTTTGTATTTAATACACAAAAATAAGATAATTTTAGCAGTAAGTCTCTTTATTGTTAACAAAACAAAAAAATACCACTTCAGAAAAGTAACCGACTCCAATCAATCAAAATGCCAATAAAGAGCAATACGTGAATAAAAAATAAATAGACATGATTTAAAAATGGCGGCAATCTTTCTTTTTTTTCTACCACTGAATTGCAGACTACGGCATGGCTTCAAAAAGTCTATCAGAGCGGAATATTCAGTTCGTCAAATGGTAATCAGAGGGAGGCATTATACGTTATGGTTCAAATATCACAAGCGTAACTTGTACGAGATTTTTACTTTTACGAGAAAATAAAACCATAGATAGCTTTGATTGAAGATAATACCTCTTTTAATATTTGTATCTGTTGAAAAAAATTATCTCGCGATGGAAAAAGAAAGTGTATTACATGTCATGAAAAACACATTTTCTCATCAAGGGAAAAAACTTTCTGTTCCCAGGCACGTAAGCCTACTCGAAATTATTTTATTTGTGTCCACGCCTGTATAGTTCTTATGTTGTCGTGATAAGGTTTGAATTGGGTTGTGCGGTTTCGACAAAGAGTTAAAGGTTTAATACACGTGACTGTGAGAACGCTAGTTGTTACGGTCGTAACAAGGCGAGCGCATCAAAGGACGTTTTTCAAAGAGAACGTGATTCTCGACCGATGCTCTAACAAGTCCGCCCCGGGTGACTCGGGGGAAACTCGACAATATATTTTCAAGAATTACAATTTTATTTGAAGGATTGTGCGGGCAATGTGTTTTATGAAATGCATACTCATTGTTCTGTTTCAAGTAGCTTTATTTATTTATATTTAGAATGCTGATTTGCTGATTTATGCACAACTTACTTTTGCTGAGCGTCTAGAGCGTCGTAGATTTAGAATTTCTGCTTAAGTAAAAACATGGATCGGCAAAAGCAGTTAGCTTCTAGGCCAGGGTAAGCAGAATATAGAATATCAAAACGTAAAGAGTGAGATTGCAGACGTGCATTTATTTTCTTTGATGGCATTAAGCTAATTTAGTCTTTCTAATTTCTTATATATATTTTTTTATAATAAGATTACGATAATTTTATTTCTTATAAAAACTATATACAGTTTTTTATCATAAGATGATCTAATTTAATTCCATAATTAACTAGTTAATTACTTTCTTAACGAAATATATAAAAGAATAGAAGAAAAATTGAATGTTTTTTTTTTCATAACATGAATTTCGTAGATGACGTTGCTTTGTATTTGACACACAGCTGCAAAATTGTCTGACATTTTACAATGATGTGTGTACGAAAGAGTTGCTTTAAGTTTCCCAGCAATCATAGCAAAATATAGAACTATAATCCCAAATTCAGACCATCATAATTCCTACGCACACGTCCTCATACCCCCTGTCTCCCCCCTCGGAGCAATCCCAATAGTTTCGATAGTTCCCCGGCTGGGATTAAAGCGGGGAACGGATAACATGGCCCATATGTCTCCGACGTCGCCTCGCCGATACTTCACCTCGCTGCAAAGGTGGGGACTGATTGAAAATCCGAACGCGCCGTGCGGTACTGTATTAGGTTTAATGCTCTGAACTTCATGTGTGTGAGTAAGTTCTGGTGTCTTTGTTTGAGTACTTTACTTAGAGATTTCTTGTTTAATGTGTTTTTTATTCAAGACTAGCTTTACCGGGCTACACATTTCTGTCAAGTTGTGTCAAAATTTGGAGAAAACATTTCAGAGATTTAAGATTTCGATCAAACAAACAATTAGGTATATTTTTATTTTTGTGTATGTTATGTAAGGTACAAAGAACTAAAACTAGCAGATCTAAATAAAGTAAGAATGAATATACTCATACTATCACGACTCAATACTAAAGGGGTTAGTTAGAAGTGTACTGATGTAGGTACTCCCACATGTCACCGGTATGTTGTCAGCTCTTACGCAATAGGGAACTAGCCTATTATATGGCATGAATTTAAACTCTGATACTAATAATTCCATAGAAAAAAACCACAAAAGTTTAGTTGTCCTGGGAAGCGAACCTAGCACCTAATTTTCGGAGTGCGCTTGCGATCACTAGACCAATGAGGCAGTTAGCTTAAATAATGCAATGACAATCTACATATATTATCTCCAATATTCGTCACTAAGAAATACGACACATTGAATATTCCTATATAAATCTATGTCCCGACTGTCTCATTAGTCTAGTGGTACTAAGACGGCTATACGAGAGGTCCCAACTTCGATCCCCAGGTTGAACAAAGTATTGTTGGGTTTTTCTATAAAATTCGCAGTAGCAGCTCGGAGTCTGGATTTGTGCCCGTCACTTAATGGCAATAGGCTCGCCCCTATAACATTGGACCTAAACATACCGTCGAAATGTGGGTGTACATTAGAACACGTCTGCCTAATCCTTCATGGAATACAGGCGTGATGGTACCTATGTTAATGTTTTAAAATCTATGTTCAAGGAAACTTGACCACCTTTTTAAAAAATATACGGCCAACTCACAAAAATAACGATCGACTTGTATAAGTAAGCTATACACACCTCCACAATAATAAATTTCTTACGTTTGTGGTGAAAGTACCAGCGTTGGAGAATTCGTCTCTCTCTTTCATTGTGACAGAGATTTATTGTGGTCCCGTTTGGTCGATCTCCCCCGTCGGCGTCTGGGCACTGATCATACATTACTTTGATGTTATAATTAAATATTTTTGGAAGAAAAATAATATTGTTGTTCTGAATACAGTCCTTTTTACAGTCTTTTATTTTTTCAAATACTGTTGTAGGTAGATTCTATTTTATTTTTTCTATTATGCGGGTGAGAGTGGTAATTGGCAATAACAGAAACTGATATAATAACGATGAGATGAACTGTAGATTAAACCCCTCACAGATTTTAGTCTGTCTAGTAGGTATGTTTTGATAATTAGTACCCAATGAAATAATTTGGTGAACTACTTATATGTTTTATGAGATTTTTTTTATGAGAAGTAGGCTATTTCTTATACAAGTAACATCAGAAATATGCTCACGGGTAACGGTAAGTTAAGCAATGGGTTAATATTACAGGTAAATAATAAATAAAACATTAAATTTTCAGCCATCGTTTATTAAATCAGTAACAAAATATATTCCTTAGCACAGAAAATAAATAATAAATAATTTGAACAATAGCTACATCTATTTCACAAATGCCGAATTATTTTCAGTATTACCCAAAACTAGTGAGGGCTTAACTTAATTTTACGCAACATAAAGTAAACGCTACGAATTTACGACTCGTAGACGTACGAGCTACGAGTCGTAGGCGTGCGGGCTACGACCACGACTCGTAGCCAGTAAATGAACCAACCTAACACTATGGGGACCGTAGAACTAAATTTATAGGGGAGGGAAGTAGTTCCTGTTTTAGATTTATGTTTTGTTTATATTGTGTACATGTTAATTTTCTATGGAGGTAGATATTGGTTTGGATTGATTTCATTTAAATTTTTTTGGTTTTAAATCTTTTTCGTACTTCACCGTTATATGAACATGTTTAGAATGGTTAATGAAGACAGAAACTTTTTATCATAGATGTGATTTTTGCATACGAAAAAGATTATAAAGACGGCTTTGCAAATTAATTTAAGTAGGTACCTTAACTTAAGGTAGGTAAGTATGTATTTATTGTAATCATTAGTAGGTATCTGTGAGACATGGAAAAAAGTCTGTCTATAACAAAACATGAAAAAGAAAATGTATAGCTAGGCAAATCTGAATCAGAAAGTTAATAGCTTATTTATATTCTTAGTAAATCCAAAAACATTTTGTATTAAAAAGTTATTAAAGCCTAGTATGTTATAATAAAGTGTTTCTTTTGACAAAACGCGTACAGCATTTTATTTAAAGAGACCCAATTTAAAGGCTTTGAAGCGTAGGGAGGCCTCTATATCACATATAGAGTAAAACGCCCACTCAAACACACGCATATTATTATACGTATGTACTTAGAGCATATAGCCTGGGGGCCCGTCAAACGCCCTGAAAGTCACGTATGCCTGGTGGCCTCGCAATGTTATTATCCAACACTTACGCACGCACATACACTCACGCATCTATACATGTATCTGTGTGCGTATAGATGTGCGTAGGTAGGCGAGCCCGGGCATCTCACGGCCCACACGACCCCGACCGAAGGGACAAAGCGAAACGGGTTTGTCCCAAGGGAAATTCAATATTCGGGACTAAACCTTAACTCCCCCTTAAGACACCCCGTCTACCACCCCCGGAATGCTTATATGGCCACGACGTGTATCGATTTTCTTGCCAAATGGAAGATTGGTGTCGAACCGTTCTCGGCGGACGAATGAATGATGTATTGGAGTGGCGAGTGAATATTTCAAGTGTGTGTGTGCCACCTTCGGGGTTTTGTGTTTAGCCACCGTATCGGCTCTGATGGAAATCTCTTTCGGAAATTGACGTGAATTTTTTATTTCGGTAATGCATTGCGGTGAGGCGGGGGGTTGTAACCGCGTATTTCTTTGAGCTCGACGCCAATTATCTCTGAAATGCTCTTTGAGGTGACTGATTGGATCGCAGCCGTTGCTTTTAGGCTTGTGATGACTGTGATGAATATTGAGGTATCTGTAAGTACAGAATAACATCTTAACGATCACGGAATCGTCGATCATAATGGATATTGAAATCCATTGAAGCCTCCGTTCATTCTTTGTACCGTTAAGTTTAAAAACAAGATGTTAAGACCCCTTTTGATGCCATATTTCATATGCGACTTTTCTGAATGTGAATTCTCCGATTCAGCGATTACAAAATTAATTAGGTCTAGTCTTAACAACAATAAGATCTACGATACAAAAATACAAAGACAAACAAATCTTATGTCATGTTCCTCCGGTTTATTTCAAATATCTATAAAACAGTAAAACATAGAAAAAACATTGTTGCTTGTTCGACCCCTTCCATATTTGATAGTACTATTATTATAGGTAAACGTATAATGAAAGCTGGCTTTATGTTTTACTACATTCTAATTACACATTACCACAGTCTAATTATTATTTATTTATTTATATATACTTCATTGTACACCAATAAAAACACAAATAAACAGGACACAGTTGTTCACAAAAAGATACAAGGGCGGCCTTGTCGCAGACTGCGATTTCGTCCAGGGAACCTTTATTAATCTGTGACATTAAATTGTGTCTAAATATACGATTCGTCAATTTTTAAATAAAGAATGTCAAGACGTCTAAGTAACATACACACGCCTACAGATCAAGCTAAGTATACATTTTTAGTTTAAGCTAATCTTGCATTGTATGGCTTTCGGTACTAATAGAGATCAGCATAAATTTGATTTGTACAGCTCGACGTGTAACCGTAACAGCTCGATTTTCAAGGAATTGAAATTGAATTGAATTCGTAGTATGTACATCTTTACTTACCATTTTTGATGCAACGCTTTTCCGCAAAGCATTTGGACTTAAAACATCAGATTAACTAACTATATCTTCTAAAGTCGGTATGTTATTTACCTTCCTTATGGGTGTGCAGTACACATATTTACAAAATAAACTGGAGCGGTCCCTGCATGACGTTCTAACTTATTCACAAGCGAATCCTTTAAGGGGAAATCTCGACTTTTATGTATACGTAACATGCCATAAAGCGCTGCCATAAACTTTCCTCGTAAAATACGTTCCAACCAAATTATTAATATTTACTTTATTTGTTCTATTGCTTGCGACAATAATAAAAATAAATGAAGAAATTAAATATAATTAACACTATTGTTTACTGATTAAATTTTATAAAACTAGTTAACCTAATATAAATCCATGTGTTCATGGACTCCAAAACGGCGGGACCTATTTTCACGGAACTTTCATTGGCAGCTGATGTTATAAACTTAGGCTATTAACATCAAGCTACGATCCATAGGAACTGAGCAAAAAAAGAACTGAAACGGCGGGCGAAACCGCGGGGCACAACAACTTATAACGTTACCTGTGAATTAAAAATTGACAGTCAATAGTTACAACCCTCTGGATAGTCACCGATCTTTGTTTAATGGAACCACTAATTATAATTATCATTTTCATTAGGTAATAACCGTTACAAAAACGTGGAAATAAACAATTTCAATACATGATCCCACTGTAACATCAATGTAAGCAACACAAAACTCTATCCACTCATTACAAAGAAGTAAACACAAAAAACAAACGAAAAACAAATTGAGCGCAAACAATTTAAAGCTCACACAACCTGTGTGTTCTACATTAAACACACACACACACGCTCATACGTAGAGGACATTAGTATTAGTGGGTTTCGGCCTTTCAAAGGCCCCTTAGATCGAGGGGGCATGTTTGGGGTAAGATTGAGCGTGGGTGGGATGCGGGGGAGGGGGCAAATTCCAAGATGGCTGCGGACCGTGCCGGCCATAAGGGTAAAATAGGAGCCTTTATATATTTATATGTAGTTTATACTTGTATTGGTCAGGCGGCCTCCTGGATTTGTTATCGATTTCTGCTTATTCCTGTTGCGGCTTTGTGAAACGTTCTAGCAGAGTATTGCAGGTTTGTGAAACTGATTCTTTGATTGTAGTATGCCTTCAAGTGTACGGCTGTGGTATTGTATGATCTCTATAAATTGATTGCGATGCTTTTATAAAATTGTATTAATCATAAAGTAATTTAAAAACAAGACACTTTGTCGGCTAGTGTGTATACCTACCTAATAATTTGTTCCTAAATAGATACATTCACACCTCTTTACCTCAGGGTAGGCAGAAACTTAGGTGTCATAAAAGTGTTATCTAGTTAACAATTAATTCATAGACAGTGTACAGTTATGTGCGCGGCTGCTTGTGGATAGACAATGTGTCCGTTAAGAATACATTAAAAATAAGGCCCAAAAATATAATTAAAACTCATTTTATTTCAGTAGGTATCTACTACAATAGGCCAGGCATTAAAAATATAGACGAAGAAAGACTTCCTCAACTCATGTTTGTAGATAAGTAGTTGTTACGGATTTTTTGAAATTTTACTCTAATTATAAAACAGTCATAATCCTTTAAGTAAATTAATAAGTATAAACGGTTAACTCAAGAATAACAAGTTTCCCGAACAAATAGAATAAAGAAACAAAACGAACAAAATTAAAGAATCGGATCTGCGGTTAGCCATTTCAAAGTAAATAAAATACCTATAAAAACTTCGGGATCTCATTATCAAGTGGCGGAAAGTTTTTTTCTTTACGCACGCCACGGAAAACTTTGTGAATATTTATTCTGTGAACTTTAAGATAACATTTCTAATATTTATCGAGTGATATTGAAATTGTTTGTGAAAGTGCTAAACATATTTTATGGTAATATGTTTGCTAAACATCGACGAATAACGACTAACCTGTTTCTAAAAAAATTTTTGTGGTTATGTATCTATAAATATTTTCATTTGATCATCTCTAAAAAGAAAGGACAAAAAGGTAGGCACAGGACTTATAAGTTTAAGTAATATTCAGTTAATAAGATTTTTTCATCCTAAAATCTATGTTGAAAAGATATTATTCAGTAGCTATCTGGTCAGTCATCAGTCTCACTAGTGGTGAATGATAAAATAAATAAAATTCGATATCATAACCGACACAAAAGTTTCACATCAAGAAGTCTAAAGAAAAACTTTCGCGATCCATAAACAGGTTCCAAACACGATCTCCAGTTCACAGCTTCCATTACGGGCAAACGTAATACATAATTCAATAAGTCCGCCATCTACCTACATACAACAAAAAGTATCTAAACTCCACTAAGGCAGGTCCATCCGGGGAAGGGTTCTCTAGGTGTCATAAATTACAGCCCTGTTTATCGGCCCGGCGAGGAGGGAGGCAGGAACCCTCCCGTGGTTTTACAGTTTATCGTCCCTCTGTATGGGCCCTCCGTAAGGCGAAGGGTAGTGAATTACAGAACTGTTACTCAGCGGAATGTACCCCCTAAAAGTTTGAGAAAAAAGGGACCCTTAAGACTGTCCATTGCGTGGGGTATTTTTCAGTTCAAGAATATTCAGTAAAGTTGATACTTTTAAGGGTTGAAAATTGCACGCTCATTTAACCTCATATTTTTGACGTATTTTAGACGATATGACATTATGTGCAGTGATAGCCTAGTGATATGACCATTGGACTGCCAAGTCAAAGGTCTCGAGTTCGAATCCAAGGCACGCACCTCTGTCTTTTCGAAGTCATGTCACGCGCTTAAACGGTGAAGGAAAACATCGTGAGGAAACCTGCATGTCTGAGAGATTTTCTTGACGGCATGTGAAGTCTGCCAACCCGCAGAGATGATTAGGCTATAGTCCACCACGCTAGCCTACTAGCGTGGTGGACTATAGCCTAATCCCTCTCGTTCTGAGAGGAGACCCGTGCCCAGCAGTGGGACAATGTAATGGGTTGATGATGATGATGATGATGACATTATGTCAACGTAGCATTTGTGTTATACAAAAAACCCTTTTTGATCATGGTATATTATTTTCTTATTAAAACATGGAATTTCCAAAATATATCACATTAACAAAAAAAAATGTAATTCCATAATTATGCGCATATCTTAATAATTAATCATTAAAGTTGCAAAAGTATCAAGTTTGTTCGATCGTAGTCTCGCTGCCTTCCATACGCGCGGTCAAGCGGATTTCGAGTCACAGAATAAAAATTCGCGTAGAAGGGACACGGAAAAAAATACTGTGTTTTTTTGGCCAGTTATAAAACATAAGAGTTACAGACATGGATGTCAATCTATCGAATATCCGTTAGTTATGTTTATGAACGCAAAAAAGTATATCTATCTATTAGTCAACCGAATTACAGCTTGTAGCATCATTAAGAAATATTTTCATATCTTTATGTTACACCTCAAATAGTAAGTTGGCAATATGAATACCGGCTTACTAAGGAAGATAACTTATTTGTAACGGCAATTTTGCAACCAACGTATTAAAGGTTTTTCTCATTCTAACAATTAATCCTAAATGCTTTGGTCTTCTGTTCGTGGGAATTGCATAATAGGGAATCCAGGAATTGTTAAGATTTGTCAAAAATCTGAGTAAATCCCATTAGTAAAACAAAAGTACGGTGAAATAGACATAAGACTATCTGCACGTTTAAAGTCGCAAAAGCAGATCGCTGGCTTGTTTTATGATGTTAGGAAGTTCTAGGTAGGTACTAAAAATAAGTTCCTTACTAATCATCAAGTATGGTCGTACGCAGTATTCCTAGTGAAGTAATCAGAATTAGGTACCAGTAAGCAAAGACACACGTTTTACTTCAACAAAACAAAGTCTCCTTAGTTAATGTTAAACATTGGAACCAAGCCATGTTAACACAAATGATTCACGCAAAGCAATATGCATAAGTAACACGAGAAGATACAAGACAAACATATTGTGGCAAAAAGCACATAATACCAGTGCTATAACCATTTTGGGAGGTCTAAATTACTCTGTGGCAGTTGACAATGTAGGTGGAGGCGTGCGGTCTGAAGGCGAGGGGAGGGGACGCCGGGCGGGGGTAGTGACACAGGCTACCGGTCACCACCGCTCGTATTGATTTGTTGTATCGCTCGTCCTGCAACACCCATCCCTTTCTTGCACACCTACATCACAATACTGCGCTCTCCTTCCTACACGTGTCCCTCCCGCGCACACGTGGGCACATACGACGCGTATGTGAGCGCATGAATGTGTGCGTGGATTACTATGTGTTCGACGTATGTGTGCGTTGGGGTCCGAATATTATGTACCTACGCATTTTTGACAGAGTTTTCCTTATACAGTGTTACGGACACTATGTTTTTTAGAATGATAAGATAGTATGCTAACAATGTGCCCTCGATAAGAATTAACTAAATTATTGTGTTTTAATCACGATTAATCGGTTTATCCTATGATTTTCATAATAATAAATTGTTAGTGTAGCAACTGTAGCGTGTAATGAGGAGGCAATTAAACTTCGTAATCGTCAGTCAAGTAGCTTGAGTAATGAACCCAATAAAATAAGGCAGGTAAGTAAAAAAAGGCTTAAACAATTTAAATCAATTTATAAGTCGTTACAAAATTGGAAAGAATTAAGCAAACAATAAAGGATAGAGACAAAGAGTATTTAGCTACTATTTAAAAAAAATAAAAAAAACACGTCGCGAGTTCCAAATTCAAATTCGACCTTTCATAATGCTATACAATAAGTATAAGTTTGAACGAAAGGGCGTGCCATAACGTTCATTCGCTTAGAGGTCCACGCATGTGTGCCTCTGATTTACAGAGGTCAGGTCGCTCTTATGTGCTTCATATAATATAAGAGCTGAAAAGGGCAAAAATGTGAAAGCTCGTTCGGTAAAACCTTGTGATGTAAGTACAAGCATTCTTGTATTCAACAGAAAAGTTTGACTTTGAGTAAAAGTCAGCGGGTGTTTCTCTATGCACGTTTTTATAATGGAATTATATTACCTTTTTGGTTGAGTACAAAGGTTGCTTGGACGTTAAATCTGAAAACAGGTGGCAGGAAATAATTAATACTTGTGTCTCACTGCTGGTCACGGGTTTCTCCTCAGAATGAGAGGGATTAGACTATCTATAGTACGGCTTATGCGGTCTCTCAGACATACCTACTGGTTTCCTCACCATTCAATCGGAATTTCCCTTCACCGTTTAATTGCGTGATAATTAAATATTCCCTTACATTCGACTCCTGAGCTTTGATTTGACAATTCAATGTTTATGTGACTAGGCGATCACTGCACTGATGATTTTATTACTACAATAGATAATATATCAAACCGCTGTTATTCTGTAGGATACAATGTATTAACCTTCTTAAAAATGCTAAAAGTAAGGTAATACATAGGTATCTAAGCTAATCTGAAAGTCTATAATGTTCAAACGTATTATAATTGACTGAAATAATAAAAAAAAAATCCATTCCAATACAACCTCGGAATGAATTTAAGAAATAATTTGAACCCTGTCTCTGCCTCATGGTATGTGTAAGATTTTTTGAAATGAATGTTTAATTTTCAATATTAGAAAAAATATTAAATAATAAGGACTGCGTATTATAACCAACTTATATTGTCATATTACACCTATATTCTTTATACACCTATCTAAAACGTCACCGTTCCATGGGGCGTATGTGCTAATTACGCGAATACAGAACCCGCATACTAACTAGCCAGCAAATGTAGAAGGAATACCAAGTAGCTGAAACACACTAATTGCTTACAACTATGTACTCACGGTATATAGGCAGATGCTGAATATAATATAAGTACTTACGTATTATATTTTTATTCGAAATGTTATTAAATCGAAATTGAAGAATCAAGAGGCTTATCATCGCGTTTACAATATTACTAAAATGTTCTTTTTATTTAAGATTTATGTGTATAGATTAGAGATATCCCACGGCTTCGCCCACACATGATGCCGGTTCTCTTGCAGGATAATAAATAACCTATGTTATTTGTGAATAAAGTATTATTAATGTAGCTTCCTACTGTTGAAAGAATTTATAAAATCGGTTCAGTAGTTTCAGCGTTTATCGATTACAAAAAACTAACAAATCGTCGTTCCTATTTATTAACTAGGTATATAGGTATATTTAAGATAATCATATACCCAAGTTCACTTGAGAAAATTACTTTTCGCAATTTATATGCAGTTAGTTAGGTATTTCTATAAAATAGAAGCACTTGCATTGTGACGAGAGGAAAAATCAAAATAATCACAGCATTAGGGTTCTTTCCACGTCACGCCTAAGAAATTGTTTCGAACCCCACATTTTTACATAACTAGTGCAAAAGTAAACAAAGTAACGCAACGAGGGAAACTTTCCTCGTTTTTCATCCTCTGGGACCCTCGCGAAGGGACGTTGCTCAAATTTCCGACAAAATAATAGCGTTTGAATTTAATTTCAATCCCACTTTCCATCGTGTGGGTTGAAAGATAACCACTTAGATACATACATAGTATAAAAAGTAGTTTTCTTTATAAGGTTATAACATAAGTAAACAAAAATCGTTCATATTTCTGTACTTATAGAGACCAAACTTGCTCTTTTAATACACTTTCATTCGTCTACAATGCTTTTCTTAAATATCTTGATGAAACGCAGTCGCTTGAACCTATAACCTTTTCACCTTTAAAATGAACACACGTGCGTTTTAAAATTATAAATGAAACGTAAAATTTTCAATAAAAATTTACCCAAAGTTGGGTAAACCGGTTTAGCAGACCCAAGCTGCGAAAATATTAAAAGTTTTATACATAATGTAGCGAACACGAGGGTCATTCGGCCAATCAGTCCCCTTTGAATGACCGACGGCGACCCGAACGCGCGTCGGTCAACTCCAAATAATGGAATTCTAAAAAAGAAACAGGCCCGCCAATAAACAAACCGTATATCATTCGTTATTCAAATATATTTTGGTGAATCGTTGACCCGAGCCCACGCGACCATTTGATGGTTAAATATTTTCAGTGGGCAACACCGCGGCCGCCGGTTGTAATTTATGACTTGTGAATTTGAAACAAATATGTAACCTTTTTAGAATTGATTTATTTATTTCACAAAAATGTGTGATAAATATTTATGAAGTTGTTTAAGAGTAATAAACACTGACGGTAAATGTATACTTAATTATTTCGTGTAAAAATGTACCGATCTGCAAATTAAATGAAATCGCCCTAATTGTAACGTTCAACATTATTAATAAAATGACTTGTAATTAGGTGGGGGAGAAAAAGATGGTAAAATTGTATTACTTTACCTTTTAACACGACCGTAACAGTGTTTTTGCTCCCCCACAATATTAATTGTATTAATTGTTGAGACTGATGCCTTTTAAATTTATTTCCTCTTGGTCTTAAGATATTATCTTCATACTTTTGAGATTTAATGTGCTGGGTGATTGCGTAATTTTAATTTGAATATTTAATTTAAGTATGAATATTTTTTTAATTGTAACACTGTTTTATACGTTCCACATTATGTCTCTAGATAAATTAATTATATATACAGACTTTTTTACGTAGTTTATAAATGTTCATGAGATATTTTAGTTTGATTTGATTCTTGGATAAAATTAGAGTCCTGGAAATATAATAATTTACTATGAGACTATTATAAGATTCGAAGCATTATTTCCGTCGGTATTCACTTACTATGCCTATATTATAAGATATAACGATATTATTGGCCAGATTCAACATTTTGTTCGTTTGTAATTAAAAGCTCAAGTAGGTAAGTACTCTTTCTTTGATTGAAATTCAACCAATACTAAATTGTTACTCTCATGTTTATTAAATTTGATCTGAATACCTACATATATATTTATACTTATACCTACATATTACAAAACAATTTGTATTATCCGTAATGAGAACAATAAATAATAAGGCATGCCCATCATGTTTCTCAAACCATTGGTCCTTTGCAATAAAATTATTTACGCCTACAAAATAAAACGTCCCCTAGCAACGACATTCTGCATGCAAAATTTAATTTTACAATCCGAGCCGTTTCAATATAGGTAATATTAGAAATTTATGTCCCGTTGACTGTCCCTAACGTCATAAATTTATTCTGTCTGCATAGTTGGGTAGTCGTGTATTAAAGGTTGACGACTATTTATGTTGATATTATTGAGAACAGTAGTAATGTGGAATACATTTTTATTTAATTTATGTTACGGTAGTTCTTAAACAAAGTTATATTGAAATTGTTTTTTCAAAATGCAAAAACAAAAGAACTAACAGTGCGTTGGTCGAAGGGTTAACAATCAATATTGGTAATTTATTTAATTACTCGCAAACATGATGATGGGTGAGTAATAGTTTGGTAACTTACATTATTTAATAAATAGGTATACGCATGTATGATAATACATACTGTCCCACCATGAGTAAAGATAAGACCAGAAAAAAATATAATTGAAATACATTTATAGTATAGATCTGAATATATTTCTAGCCAGAAATGGTGAAATATTTTTTAAAGTAAAACATATCCCACCGTACCATATTCATTCTGTCTCAAAAGAAAAAGAAAATCGAAAGCAAACATCACATCGTGCACTCTAAAAATAATAACATATTATGTCCCTTCAAAGTGCTCGTCTTGGAGCGTACCTCCTCACCTCCCTCGCCCTCCTGCGACCGTACAATAACTTCACCCTCACATGGTCATAACGAGGCTCGATAAGGGTCTCGTAGACCCGAGGTAAATCACCCTGTATCTGGGGTGACACCCCGCCTACGGCTATGTACCGACTGCTATGTACGTCGGACATTAGGTTTCGAAATGACGTCGTGTTTTTGCGAGATGAAATTCTGGATGGCACTTTCTGGTTTTATCTTTGTTCCAGTAAGAAATAAGCTGGTAGTATAAGAGCCTAGTAGATAGCGTTGCAGATAAATTTCTCTATCGATATTGTAGTTTTATATTTTTTTGAATCGTAGCACATCTCTTCTTACCTTACAATAGAAACAGCAAAGGCAAAATTTTCGTTACGCATTTGACTTTATGTTAGGAAAATTCCGATACCTACTATTATTTTGTAAAGGAAAAAAAAATATTACAACATTTTTAGCTTTGTTGGCAGTTTGAGTTCGAAGAATACCGACAATTGCTGAATGGTACAGTAATTGTAGTAGCAGTAACGTACAAAAAAACAGGCCATACTTATTTCATAATTGTATTCCATTGATATGAAATGTCAGATACCGGTTACCGCAAACACCACCTAACTCATACAATATCCATAAAACACACAACACATGCATTAAAGATTAATGTCTAAACAAAAATCAGGCCCGACGTGCCCCTTCAGGAAAATAAAAATATCTTAGAGGAGAGCCTTCCCTCGAGGAAACTGGTGAGTCTAATGTTTTCTTTTTATTCCATCACGCGGGATGACGGCGTAATCCATCAGGGGTAAGCAAGGGTAGCGGGGAGGGAGGTGATCGATTTTCTATAAGAAAGGGACCCCCGTAAAACTATGGTTATTGGATATTTCAGCCGAACATCATCTTGGGACGCACTTGTTTGGTTTATGCGCTGGGCTGTGGCGAACAGGAAAAGCGGTGGAGCCGACAGAAAATTTACTATGATCGCTACACGGTATTATTCGTGAACGATTTTTTTAATATTACCTCATTAATACTATGCATCCTTAATATGAATCCATTTCTATACGGGTATCTAAAATTTATAATAAATCTTGGTCTTGCGAGCCGCAGTCAAACAAAAAATATAAAAAAACTGCGAAAATTAGGTTTAAAGCTTGCAAATGAATTCGTCGTTCCTTTAATCATAAAATGATTAAATTCCAAAAAAAAAAATATAAAACAGAAACGTCTTTATTCATTTCTTGAAGCATTTGCGTTCGCTTCAAAATAGGGGTGGATTTATGTTAACAGGAAGTGCCCCGGCGAAATGGCGTCCTAAGCCTCCAGATACGGTTTATGTACCGTACGATACAATACGTGTTGTGCTCGGCACACGTTATTAATTTCAGGAGCGAATAATTTCAGGAGTGTTTTCGTTAAAATAGTATATTATTCATAAATAATCTAATAATACTTAATTTATTATCACGACTGTATTCCTCACCTCATCTTTTCCACATTGAAAAGTAAATATAATTGTCCAAACTATTATCACGCTTGTATACGGAGAGCAGAGATGTTCTAATATACAGCTTAAGTTCGCAAGTATGTTTTTAAGTCCTATGCAGATAATAAGAGACTTATTATTGCTATTAACCAACCACAAATCTAAACTGCGATCTGCTACTGAAAATATCACAAAATATCCCAATAACACTTGACTGAAAACAAAAACTGACGCTTAGCCAACGTGTTTACTTATACTAGACCAAAATATAATTTTCAAGATCAATAACTGAAAATTCCAGAAAAAATAAGAAATGGCGAAAAGTTTAGGCTCTACGCACTGATTGGATGAAGACAGAGATATCACAGGACTTTGCTAAGTAAGTATTTATTTAATATTTTTTTATACTTAGGTATTTATCAGCGAATACATTTATTTCCAGTCAAACCCAATTTTGTTTCGGTATGCAATATTATGTACCTACCCAGTAACAACGCTATGTAGGTAACTACCAATTAAATACACTGTTATTAATAGAGAATAATAAAATTGATGACTAGGTATACAACAGGGAAAAGGCATATCTGAATTATGTATGTATTAAAATTTATCAGTTTGGTATTCCGGAGTTATTCTATCAGATTTCCTAGAATATAAGAACGAGCATGATCGTAGCATATTGCGTTTAGTTAGCCTCGATGCCTCGATAACACAAAGCCATATTCTCGAGGCAAAGGTACCTTAGTAGGTACCTAACTGTAAACGATAACCCGTTGAATCATAAAATGCGAGCATCTACCCTAACATACAAGTAAAATATAATGGCGATGTCTGAGTTTTATGACGTCACTGGATCCGCTTAGAGCTCACGGCTATTTGGGATGAGGCGGTCGTTAGAGGGATGTGCTAAAAACTGATATGCCGAAGGCTGTAGACCCCATTATGGGGTCGAAAGGAGGTTGTTTGGCCGATATTTATATCGTAAATTTCTGTTATCGCAGTTCATGGGAATTGGATTTTTGAAGCCTTAAGTAGACTGAATTATTCTTAAAGTTTATTTTGTAATTTTTGTCCTAAAAGAAAAAATACCTATGAAAAAGAAAAAGTGATGAATAACAAAAGAAGTCACAGATTCTAGATAATCGTAATTTTAGACAATAAATTGGTGAAACCGTGATCACACACCGTCAAGAAAACGTTCAGGAATGTTTTTATTTCAGACCTTGACCCTCCGGAGGGTCACAATAATTATTTGTATCTTGTAGTTTAAACATAGTAATGGAATAATTATTTACATAAATTCCATCATTAGAATTGTACTAATCAATAATAATCTTAAAACTATAATTTTACACTAAATCCTGCACTACACAATCACCAAAACCAACTTCACATAACAAACACCAGACACATACTAATCTTAGTTGAACGCAAAAGTTAATAAATGCAAGCTCTATTGTAACTATGAATAAATCTAACCCCTTCGCTACCTCTGCGCGTACGCATGGAAATTAGATCAGTAGGTAGCGCCGATTCAAACAGAGATTGTCAAAGTATTGCGGAATATAAAATAGTTTTTGAGTAACTTTTTTTTTTATAAATTTGTTCGAAATAGTGATATCAACAAACCTAAGGGTAGGATTTTAAGATTATATTTTTGTAAATAAAACTGAACAAACTTTCTACTTAAGAACCATATTGTATTGTTACGTCTGTATATTTTTTTAGCGCATAGTTAGAATTGTTCCATATTTTTACTCATGCTTCTGAATACAGACTACAAAATTACCGTTGTAAATCGAGAATTACAACATTACACCTTTTTTGTAAAACAAATCTCTTTAGCTACCTGATACGTAACTTTGAGAAACTTCTTAAGAGATCGTATGTCGCGATTGTGCAACATTTTTTGCAGGCGCTCATTAATTTGGAGTTGTATGTACAGACAATAGCAACCCTTCCGGTGCCACCGCGGTCTCTCCGACCATTGTGGCATTATCACTGCATTTGTGTTTCCGGACGCTTCTTTTTATTATGTAGATTAGGGGCTTTATCAGACCCGGATTTAGATAATACTGCATTTGCGTTTCTAAGCTTCGGATTCGCATACAAAATTCTGCCATTTAACAGTTTCATTTCATTTTAAGTTCGCGCTTTACATCGCTATGCGGGTGGTGCGTTATTTTAAAATTTAATACCATGTCTTTAACCCTCACTGCAATGTCAAATAATAAACACTAACTGCCAATCGACATGACCAATCATGCGTAACGCGAGATCAATGGTAAAAACAGCAGTCAAATAAATCTAACGAGGACTCTTACATCTGCATGTCATTGGAATAAATCAAATCACCATTGAATGCATCCGTAAAATATTTTTGAATTATTTTGAATGTACCATGCGTTTGATAGTAGGTACTAAAAAAATCATCCCTCGTAAGTCAACCCGTTCACTGACACGTATTGAACGGATATAAAAAAGTTACACCCATATTTTGCACTTCCCAATATCGAATAATAGGGTCTATTTATGCATTCTCGATAAATGAAGAGTATTTTTTTACTTCTATTATAAATCAAAATGTATTATTTATCTTTAGAGAATCAGAATCTGCATCCTATTGTTATTCGGGATATGCGGTGTGTCAAGGGTGTAATGTTTTTATGGATTGTAGTAACATTATTGATTTTAAATTAATAATAATACCTACATCAGAGTAAATCCAATCTTAACTCAGCAATAAAACTGAATATTAGGGTATAAGCCGAATATAACGCGGTTTCTAGCCCACCAGATTTTATCGCTTGCATAAATTGAAAGGAGAGCGGGCAGCCATTTTGAATATTTGAAGGACCGAGGGTGTATTCGACCGTAGGGCAGTAATTACTTGATTGGAGTCAAGAGGTGGCATGCCGAGATATCGGCCGGGTTGCATTGTTGTTACCGTGCCTTGGCGGGGCTCGAGTATTGCGCTCAAGTGTTTTATAAAATGTACGGCATGTCAGATTCACACCTACGGCGTTCGAGGGTTAACCGTCTATTAGAATTACATGAGTTTTAAATTTAAACTAAAATTATTATTCAGTCCTATAATAGTAGAAACTAATTTGCATAATATATGCTCACAAAATTTCAACAAAAGCCTTTCAATAAAAAATGTAACCCTGTCGAAAATTTCAATGTATCGGCTTATCAATTAGTGTAATATCGGCGACAGCTTGCACAAATGCATATTATTAAATCTCTAAATGTATTCAATGACTAAAAAGTTCAAAAACATCTGACACTGGCAAGGTGACAGGAATAGAAAAAAACGTCACACACAGAAAATCCGGGGCCTATAATCCGTTCTATTATGCATATAATTATTATTTCCGATACTTTATCAAAGAAAATAACAGTCCTTTTTGCATACGTTTTTGACGGAAGTGTGAATAAAAAAATGTCACCCTCAGGTAGTAGAAGGGTGACCCAAAGAGCTTTTTGTGATCGTAATACGAGATCGAATGTATTGGAGAGTTTTATAAGATGATTATTATGCATGCATTCTCAGGAAGATTTAGTCCACAAGGCGCCTGAGGCATGTGTGAAGGACTTCCTTGGGGTCTAAAGTTGTGGGGTAAGCATTTGAGGGTTAACGGAAAAATTACACAAAGTGGACTTATGTTAAGCATAGAAAAAAAAAACATCGGTACATATATTATTAATTTTTATTCCCAAAATTGAATAGTAACATTTTTTTTTGTATAAAATTAACCTCAAGCAGTTCCTATTTAATAAAAGTCGGTACTCTATGGGCCCTAAATATTTTTGAGTATTCAGAACGTTTTTAAGGTGATGATAAACCTAAACCCGATATTCTAAAACGCTCATTAAACAGCTAAAATGGGTATCATTACTAGTGCTGTCTCATTTTATTGATATTTAAATGATAGAGTCAGGTAATATTTAAAAGGGGCGATGCCCTGAGGCTAAGATTTAGACACAAATGTCAAAATAGATCTAAATTGTAATATTTGGAACTTTTCTAGTAAACACATTCAAAGCAAAATATTTACCTGGAACGCTGAGCCCTTCTCAGTATCAAAGTGAAACAATTAACCCCAATCCGAAAAATCTATGCTCATGGAAAAACATTAATTTCCCAGAAATGTGATCTAGCTGGTTCGTATCACAATCTTAGCATAAGTCTAAAACTAAAGGTGTGATTAAAAATGTGATTATGAAGCTTAAAAGGCACTAGCAGTAACATCTTATTGAAATCTCTCTCTCTCAAAAATTCAACTATCATAAGGGACACACGGACTTCAAAACTTCATTCATACTTTTTTATAACCCTAAAAAACGTACCCACCTTGTATCCACGGTAACCCACTGTCGCTACTGTTTGTTTGGCATATTTTTTATGGGTTTTAGTCCAGGTAATCCCATGTCCTCTCACATCGAATGGGTTGTGACGTATAAAAGGATTATTTTTTAATAGATAATTAATGATGTCAGTGTTACGGTTTGGTTGGCAAGAGTTGTTTGTTCGTATTGGCTTTTGCATGAGTTTTTATGATGAGATCGTTACGGGTAATGTTTGATGTATTAAAGGAAATAGATATAAAGATGTTAGGTAAAACATATAAAATCGCAATTGTTAAAATTGAAGTCTGATGAACTGTTGAAGTTTGTTGTTCCACAATTTGTTTTCTTACTTGGTCTTTCTAGATACAGAACATCTGACGATTTCAATATAATTTTTTTACACAGAGACAAAATTGCACTAATTCCGTATTAAATTTGTTTAAACAACACGAAAATCATTTGTAGCAATTATTACCGTAAAGGAGCAATTTTGTCCAATTGGGATCCAAAATTTCGATCTACTAGGTATAGCGCAAAACCTCCATAGTATGCAATAACCTAAACCCTAATTATAATGTACCTATGTTCCTCCCACCTAAAAATCTACACCATCGAAGTCGCGAATGACAAAAACAAAAGACAGCTGAGTGAAAGTTCATCGACCTACGGCAACGTGGCCGTAACTTTCATTCTTAAAGCGTAGCAAGTTAGTAACCTACTTTTCATTAATAAGGCAAGCTAAAAAATGCAAGAAGAAAGTATCAAAGATTGAGCGAGCGGAGTTCGCTAACAGACACCGAAAGAAACAAGAGGATACGGTGTTGATGTTTGTGTTGTTACGATACTAATGTGGACTGCCCAGTGTATGGTAAGCACGAAAGGATTTTGTGTAAAATAATGAATATTATATTACTTGAATAAAATTATATTCTTCTCGTAAATTTTTTTAACGAAACTTTTCTAGTATTTTAGCACGTGTTCTGAACGACGAACTCTCATCGTCTCATTTCGGTCACTCTCTTAATCATGGTTTCTCTTAGAGTGCAGACATATCATATAGGATAGTACCAAAGATATCAGGGTCACGATGTGGATAATTGCCTTTGAGTAGACCAGGCCGAACTGACTTTATGGAAGATTTGTCATGGAATTTGGCACATGCAAAGTCTAATACTTATTTAAGAAAAATGCGTATTGTTTGTTAAACGAGTAAACTAACGCTGTAGGGAAGCTATTTGTTAAAACTATTAAATAACATTTGAACTTCTGTTAAACTGTGCCCCACAACTTACACAAAATGTTTTCGACATAATCATACTTGTAGTCTCTTGTGTATCTGTTTAGATTTTTTGGATATCTGAGTCATAAATTTAGATTCTAAACCAGTTCCCTTATCCGCTACGTCTTCAATAAAACCTCTAATGATGCACGCATTTCAATAAATAATACAGCAACAGCCGGCTCATCTACCAATATAAAATATTCGAAAAAAGAACAATCTATTAAAAAAAGAAAAACCCGCCGTCCACCGTAATACCATCGTCAATTTTTCCCGGAGCACCCGCCAGACGTCGAGACGCTGAAAAAAAAAATAATTAAAACGCGCCGGCGGCGAGAGTGAAAGCACGCCGTCTGCCACGTAATTAGTACAATGGAGTTTCCTGACTTTGAACTCTACGATATCATTTCTGTTCATCTTTAAATTATCGCCCTTTCAGTAAAGTGTTTGCCCCATATTTTTTGTTTGCAACAAGTTAGTAAAGCTGGGTTTAAATGACGACAAATGTATTCATAGTTACTGTACGAATGAGTGTGCTACGGTTTGCTTGTTTTCAATAGTGGCTGTTTATATTGTAAAATAAAGATATAGTAATTAAAAGTGTTGAATGATGATGACTGATGATGAATGATGATGACGACTGCCGCATTGTTCTAGTGGTCCCAATCGCGACTGCTACGCAAGAGGTCTTGGGTTCGATCCCCAGGTCGAGCAAAGTGTTATTGAGTTTTTCTATGAAATTCTCAGTAGCAGCTCGGAGTCTGGATTTCTGCCCGGAATGGCAATAGGCTCGCCCCCTATTACATGGGACCCAAACATACCGGCGAACTGTGGGTGTACATTAAGTGCACCTCTGCCTAAACCCTTCGGGGAATACAGGCGTGATGGTATGTTATGTTATGTTATGTGAATGATGATGAAACAATACACCATCACGTTTGTAGGTACTCTGAGCAAGTTAACAGGGAGATTTAAACAGAAAAAAGTCCGCATTGTAAAATGCCTGTGAAATGAATTCAATTCTTATATACTTAATGGGCCAAACTATTTCTAAGGACAAGTCCAATCTATCAGCTGCTACTAAGATTTTCCCAAAAGACCAATCCGGAATCCACGACTTAACTCACAGGCGCTTGCAACTGTAACACTATAATGAAGCAAATCAAATCAAATGTTTTTATTTCAAATAAGCTTTGACAACGGTTTATGAAACGTTATTGACTCTAGTTGCACGGTTCCAAAAAGTTGATCCTATGGAGAAGAAGCCGGACGCTTTTTTTTGGATGTTATAATAGTTATTGCGTTATTGTGTAGTGATAGCCATGTGATATGACCATTGGACTGCCAAGTCAAAGGTCTCGAGTTCGAATCCAGGGCACGCACCTCTGTCTTTTCGAAGACATGTGCGTATTAATAATTAATTATCACGCGCTTAAACGGTGAAGGAAAACATCGTGAGGAAACCTGCACGCCTGAGAGATTTTCTTGACGGCATGTGAAGTCTGCCAACCCGCAGTAGGCTAGCGTGGTGGACTATAGCCTAATCCCTCTCGTTCTGAGAGGAGACCCGTGCCCAGCAATGGGACAATGTAAAGGGTTGATGATGAATAGGTAGTTATTGCAAACTGCCTCATTACTCTGAAACGACATCCATCGTGCCCATGTAGCACAATGCTGAAACATAATTGCAAAAGTACAACTTTTATTACAAAAGCCCATTTTTTAGACGGCTCAGTAGCATCTTGGAATTCTGATATGACTGATTGATGGCAATACGCTCGCTCCCTATTAAATTGGACCCAAACATACCGGTGAATTGCGGATGTTTATAAGTACCTACATCCTCTGTTGTGTTATAATAATGTTACTTATAAAATTCAGTGGAACAAAATTATTTAGCATATATAATATTCCGCATAGGTGCCTGCAAGTATCTCTATGCTATCCAATACAGAATTTTACTTAGCCACGCGAGAAACATAAAGGTATTCAATACACAAGATAGCGCGAGGAAATGGAATGGTCTAGTCTAGACCGGCTATCTCAACTTTACCTAACGTCTGCACAGGTACATTTTGCAACTGAAATTTAACTATTCCTATATGATATGTAAACATTGGTGTGTTTTTGAATTATTATCATAATTGACCCATTATATTGTCCCGTTGTAAGGGTCTCCTGTCAGAATGAGAGGAATTAGGTGATACACTGGCTTTTTTAAATTTACAATTTGCAGCTTAATCTAGTTTATTTTACTGTATTACGAGTTATTACAATAATTATATTGAAATAATGACCATATTTGTTATTTAACGTATTGTCTTCGAATGCAATATTGCATTATATAAAGAGTTAACACATTCTACAGATAAAAGGTATATTTAAATCATTATATTAATATTATTAACGCTTTGTCAAATTAATGTACAGGAATTATCATCACATGTTTTAAATCTACAATTTTTAACGTCATCACGTAAAGATTAAATTTCAGAAAAAGATTAAGCTCGTAAACATAAGTAAGTTTGGTGTGACAAGTATTAAAAATGTTAGTCCTTATTCATCAATCATGTCTTCGAAGAACGGACGGTGTAGAAACTTTTTATGGAAGTTTACGTCATATGAAAGGACATCAGATATTTTTATCTTGGGGTACCACAGATTAATAGAATATTATATTTATGATTATGTTTTCATGATCTTTTTCCCAATCCTGAGGAAAATCCCTTAATTCCCATTTCAATTAAGCCAGAGAAATTACTGGGAATATGGTGTATGCAGTTGCCATATGGTTATGCGTACCATCAGGCATATTATGTGTGCTTGTTTGTCTTCTTATAACAACAATGAAAAGTTTTTAAATGTACCTATTAATAATACAAATAGGTAATATGCACGTATACATTTTGTATTTGTAATAAAACAACATGTTTAAACCCATCAAGTTGCATCAGACAAAATGCAATTTATTTATAATTAATGTTATGGTTATCTTAAGAAAATCATTGAAGTTTCCTCCCAGAACGAGAGGCATCAGGCTATAGTCCAGCACGCTAGCCTACTGCGGGTTTGCAAGTTAGCAGACTTTGCAAGCCGTCAAGAAAATCTCTCAGGCATGCAGGTTTCTTCACAATGTTTTCCTTCATAGTTAAAGCGCGTGATAATTAATTATTAATACGGACATAACTTTAAATTTATTGGCATTAATTATTAATACGCACATGACTTTGAAAGGAGACTTGACTAGGCAGTCCAACGGTCATATCATAAGGCTATCTCTGCACTTATTTTGAATAAAACTATGGTAATATAGTCTCTAAACTACATTTAAGATTAACTAGGCTAGTTTTCCACTATTATCGGGCACTCAAACTACAAGTTTATTGACATCACAGCCTGCTATTAGACGCCCACACGCGTACAAAATACAAAGCAAAACCAAAATAATTTCCATGCGTCACAAAATGGACGGCAAGTATTCCAGAAGCCGTATGAGCCTTTAATTTGGCGACGAAGCCTTAAGAATAAGCATACAGGCAAAGCCAATTTTTCTCTCTATATTGAAAACTTGAAAATTAATTCCTTCATCTAATTTCCTCCACGTGAAATATGAGGCCATGTTATACCTCGACGCACACAGGCGTGCGTGACGCAAATTTCGTTACGTAGCCATAGGGTTGCCGAAACTACCCCCCCGCCGCCCCGTGGCATCAATCTTCACCCCCGCGCCACCTACGATCGTATAATACAATAATATATGTCTAACTTTCGGACCGGCCCTGTAGGTAGCTCTATCCTAGTCCCCCTCAATAGATAAAGGAGTGATAGAGAGGGAAAGATATAGGTGTGGGGGCGTCCTAAAGGGTGTAGGGAGTATGTAGGGGGTGCTATTGAAATTGAAGCGGGGTTTAGGCGCGGATGACGCCTGGCTGGAGAATGGATGGAAATTTCCTCAATTTAGCGTTTTCGCCAACAAAGGACGTTGTTTAATTTTTGGTTTTTGTCAGACGTTGAGGTGTGGTGATTGTTGTGTGGGCCAGGTGGATTGATAACAATGGGGAAATAAAGCTTTGCGAGAATAACGGATTTGATTTTTTCCTTTTAGCAGTTTTTTTTTGTAACGTTCTTTAGCTCTGTCTTGCCCTATCTTTGTTGGTTGTGTATCATATTTAAGCATGATAATTGTATCTAACTATAAATCGAATTCTAAATATGGCCAAATTATCTATTATTTTTTTATATTAGATGCAAACTTAAAACTAAACCGAAGTTCCATTACCATTCAGTAATGGATTAGACCATTTAATTTTAAGTGGTTATTCCTCATGAGGCATTAAATTTCTCAAAAAACTAACTAAAATTGTCAGCCAAATGAGTAAAATAGTAGCCACAGAAAAGCTCAACTAATTTAATTAGATATTCAGTTAATTTTCTAGACAAATCTGAAAAACTATAAAAATTTGACGAGCTGGTCTGTTGGTAACGGGGTACACAAAACAAGGCGTCTCCGTCCCCACGTAATCCGAACGCAATTAATTAAGTGGCACAAAGTTTTACAACGCCGATTTATATTCGCGTCGGGTATCATCTATTTGTGCGTACCGTTATCTTTGTTTAGAACTAGCGGGGTCCCAAGATTATTACGTGGATTTGTGCGTTTATATAATAATTTGCACTCATACAAAAACATAACCATTTTTTTTTGTTTTTATTATTTTTAGGGTTTTGTACCCTAAGGGCAAAAACTATTATTAATACTCCGCTGTCTGTCTGTCTGTGTATCTATCTGTCACCAGGCTGTATCTCATGAATCGTGATAGTTCATCATCATCATTATCAATACAACAAACCAATATAACAAAAATAGTTTTTATGCTCGATATTGATAACCGCAACGAATATTCAATTCCGAATATTTCAAGTGTCTACCACACTTGAAATATTCACAGAATATTTAGTTGTATATTCACTTTGAAAATGAAGATTAAAATCAGACAAATATTTAAGATGGGCTCCCATACAACAACCGTGATTTTTTTACAGTTTTTATAGATAATGGTACGGAACCCTTCGTGCGCAAGTTCGACTCCCACTTGGCTAGTTTTTTTGTATTCTTACATTCTTGCATATTTCTGTCACTTTGTCCACTTCATAGGTATATTGCGAGTACTTTGTACGCACCTAACTTTTTTGAAGGATTGCGAATATTCTGCATTAAAATTCCTATATATCTACTTATATCCTACTATAAAATTTAATAAACATGTGTAAATGTGTCATCTATGTAGGTTCATATGTAACATAATGTTAGTAGGTAAGTATGCCTATGAATATTAATTGTATGCGCAATTTAATAAATTATATGCAACAGTTTAAGTAGGTAGTATAAACCTTGAAATGGAGTTTATGTAAATGTTCGAGTATTTTTCTAGGGCAAGGTTCCCGGCTGCGAAGTTTCGTCAGATTTTCATTCATTCAGTTTTAAACATTTTCAAAGAACAGTAAAATGTATAGAAATAAGGATGTAATGAAATGAAATGATATTTGGTATAGAATAAATGGTTAAGCTTTTAAATGGTTAAGCTTTTAGCGGTACCCAATCCCTGTCTCCGGCTAAGTGCTAAATGTTATGATGATACCTATATCTAAATGATACGAATCCCATGCATATCATTTAGCTATAATAGATTAGCAAAACTAATAGATCGTCACTTATAACAGTTCTTTTCTTAAGTTCATAGGACCCCTCCCTCATCCCTGCTGTCAAATGTAATGGTTGCGATATTGGGTATATTCATCCATCATAAATCTAATATGAATGTTTGTTCGTTAGTTCATCTTTTTTGCGTTTATACCATTTGCCGGATTAGGAAACTTTGTTATGTTCTCTCCAAGAAATGGTCTAAGAAAATTATAAAAACATAATCCTTTATACTTTGTCGTTATAGTCGGATAAAAAGTGACAGTTGCAATTGAAACGCCAATAAATCAGCTGCACGTTTGGCATAACGGTTAAGGTGGTCATCTCGCAATTACCTTTACGCCGCGTGTCGTGGGTTCGATTCCTACCCGAGGCAATATTTATATATTCTACGGATATTGGTTAGAGTCCGAGAGTACTTTGTGTCATTTAATTTTGTGTTTGTAAGTCCTGCGCGACACGGCGTGCAGGAGGTGTCATTGAAAAGAATATAGTAGGTATAATAATATTTGGAAAATTGAAAATATCATTAAAGTCTATTAAGTCAAATGAGATCCATTTGAATTTTTCTTGTCATCAAAAACGTATATGTATTTATATCGACTGCTTGTATCATCAGTCTAGTAGTCCTAAGCGCGACTGCTATGTTAAAGGTCCTAGGGATTCCCAAGTCGAGCCAAGAGTTATTAGGTTTTTCATGAAATTCTCGGTAGCAGCTCGGAGTTAAGATTTGTGACTCGCCACCTATGCAACAAATTATAACGAAAAATGTGAGTGTTCAAAGTACACCTCTGCCTAACCCTTGTGGGAATACAGGCGTGAAGATATGTAATGTTGTACCTAAAATATGACCGCTTTATCGTTCCACGCTTATCTGAAGCCATCGTTAGAAGTACGTACGTACTCCTACGTCCCATTTAAATGTTCACTACACCTATCAAGTATACATCTTGTACGGTATATAGGGGGTCTTATCTCCCGCGTCAGGCCCATACTTAAGCTCGAGGGGTAACTTGAAATAGGAATAGGCGCATTAGGCCCAAAATTACAGGCGACCGTCACAGCCTAACGTGGTAAAATTGCCCAACCACCTGGGGGGTTTAACCCTCTAACACCCTCTTACTTTGGCGACGAGTTGGGACTTTAAGGCAGCGATCATCCACGCAAATTTCAATCTTATTTGTAGTGAATAAAGTTACTAATAGATTGTATTTTAAAGTTAAGATCTTGGACTTTAGAACAGCAAGTAAACGTTAGCGTTTGACCCCACTTCGCATTTGGGTCCACGCGGCCCTCTGAGGGGAGGGTTGTTTTCGTCATCAATAATGTTAGAGGTAAGCTTTAGTGGATACGTGTGCTATTCGTAGTGTGGACTGCTTCATATGGAATAAAATGTTTGACTAAAGACTACTCAGCTTATAATTTTTTTACATACCTACGTTTTTTATCACGTAAGTCCACTGCGTACCGCAAAATATACCTAAGTATCATTAATATTACATAACATATCAAAACGCCTGTAATCCCCGAAAGATTATGCAGACAAGCTCTAATTTAGAGCCATCGTTCGGCATATTTACATAGGTTGTAATGACACAATGTACTTATTACTTAATAATTTAAACTCCGAGCTTTTACGGAGAATTTTATAGAAAAAAACCAGTAACACTTTGCTCGATCTGGGAACTTAACTCTCCTGGGACCTCCCTTAGCAGCCCCACCTATGGGCCCTAGACTAAAGATACCTATTAATAATATTAATATAATAATATTAAACTTAAATGAATACTGCCAGCAATAATTTCAACCCACAGTATTTTCAAATGGGCCTCACAGACAATTTACCTAATTTCATATCACAATACAATACAGCTCCCTCGTCTTATCCTTCCTAAGGCGTCACGACACGACCACGTAACGACGATCTCACGGGGCGCGGCTTATCAATCACCGTTGATGGAAAATCGCTAGACCGTGGGGAGTATACTCCGCAAGGAGTTACCTCTAGAGACGGGCACGCATCGAATAGGTTTAGAGAAAATGGAAAAAAGTGTGCACATTCGCAGACAGTAGATAATGTATTACAAAATAAATTAATATGATACTATTATAATGTGTTTATTTAATTTTAATACGCGATGATTTATGTTACTAGTAATAGTTCTACGAAGATGCTACGCCGTAGCTTCGTAGGCATTGTAGTCGAAAATGTTTTAATTTTATATGAAAGTATTCAAATAATAGAGTTGTTCTGTTTTACTTTTAAATACAATGTTGCTATTCAGTTCTAGTAGATTGTTTGGTATTATATAGAATCAAATCGAATTATCGAATACTAAAAGTAAAACAAACACGACATCTAGTTTCGCGAACGTAAAACACAATTCGATTTCCAATAACGTTTCTATTCGATGACAGATGTCACCATAGGTACTCCCGTCATAATTATTAGAATTGAATTAGAATTTTATAAAAAATAGATTCTGGCATGTTAAAATCTTAACAGAAAAAGAACACGGTTTTGAAATTCGAATAAGTATTTCAAAATTAGAATATAACCAAAAGGATTATCATTACCAACTCTCAAAAGGGTTAGCATTACATCCAATCACTGTGTACTTTATTACCTCAACGGGTAGGTACTACTCAATTTAAGCTTAAATACACAGTACCAAAGACATTCCGAGGGAATTTACTGTCGGGGCGCTGTTCCCCGGTTTCCCCGCAGGTGAATACCAACTGTCAGCGTTTCAAGATGGACGGGGTTAAAGGGGGTGGGATGGGGTAAGAAGTACCTATTTGTCTTGTGGGAGACATGTGATCGTTTGCCGAGATGTTTGTTTGTTTGTGCCTAGTATGGTGGAGTTGGTTTGTTGGTTTTATGTTGTATCGGATGGCTAATGTTGTTTGCTGTATTCAGTACAGGCTTGTTTGGTTTCGTCGTTATGTCTACCGTCAGAGCCTAAATTAGTACCTAATAATTCGTATTTGAATTTAGCAGTTTATTAAAAAAAATTGCTAATTTAATTAGGTACTATATCAATGTTAGGCCCAGGCCTTGTCATGGATAAGAGGGATTGACATAATTAGGCAGCTTTTACATACTAATGAACTCTCAAAGAGTTTAAAATGGTTATGGGGATCGTTTTCATTACCTGTATAAAAACTTGACGTAAAATAATAAATTGAGCGTTTTCTTACTTAAAGATAACGTCTATTTCAATTTTTTATATCGCTCGTAGTGTTTAAATGCTTTTGCTTAAGGCATGTACCTAAAACTATTTAGATAGCTTTAGGAATTCTTATAAGAAGAAACTTGCTCAGTCGCTATCGTATCGTCGCTAACTAATTGGTAAATTGAATAATAAAAATACCTATATCAATTGTGACTTTCTTTTGCTATAGGTACCATACCTACCTATATTGTGAAACGTGAATATTTTCTGATGTCTTTTTGAGAATAAATTTCTATAAACCTACACCTAAATACCAAAGAATTTACTTAGTTATGAAACATATCTAAGATTCTTTGTAATTATGTTATATTTATCTAAATCCAACAAACACGTGCGTGTTAACCCCTTAACAGGCGACGTATCAAAACTATAGCCATGCATCTAAACTGTCACCATTGTACCCTAAGCTACAGTACTTCTCGCGTCACCTGGCATAACTCACCTGCTTCATGCGATAACTGCCCAACTTGCACTGCACTGTAAACCACTGAAGGTACCTCAGTAAAGGAGGGTTATGATTTAGAACATTTAAATTGTAATTCTTAGTTTAAATATATTTCAGTTGTTACGTAAATACAAATTATTTGATTTTGCTAACAATACAAGTCAAAATACAATTTCAAGCGTCAAAAGTATTTGTAAGCAGTTAGCTCAGAGATTATTGGTAACGTTAATTACATGTCATTTATTTTAGACAGAAGATTAAATACAAATGTCACTTACTAAATGTCATTTAAAACTATAGAACGTATGCTCGATCAGCGCCTTCTTAAAACTCGCAAGGGTTCAAATGTGGGTCATACATTACTAGTATTCTTGTTAACTCGGCGTGCTAAGCTAAATGCTTGTGTTACGTGGGGGTTCACGTCGGTACGGTGGGGTTCGAACCGGCAACCACATGATCGCAAGTCCGACGCCCTAGACATTAGGCTACCGCCGCTTTTGTTATCGAGTGCATTTACAAATATGCAAATCGTACATGAAGGTGATAATTATATTTTTTACCTATGCCTACAGATCCAGAATATTCAATCACAATGAGAAAATGTTAGTAAATAAAGAAATGACACTCCATCTTCGCTGATGGCACTCTAAGATGAATAGTGCCGAAGTATGAGTGATACTATGTATTTACTAAGCTTGGCACACTGTTTTTTTGTCTCAAAGATTTTAGACATAAAAATAGAATAACATATCGAAATTGTTTCGAAACGAAAAATATCCATAAGTATTGTTGAAGATGTTATTTATCTCTTTCTCCTCCAAAAATATTGAAACCACTAGATTCAATATTTTTTAAACCACTTTTGCCATAGAAGGTAATCATTTGGTTACTACATAATCTGAGTAGGTAGGTATGTTTACTCTTAAGTAATAATAAATGAAGCACAGGTATAGCAACAAATGTAAGGCTTTTATTTAAATTATCCACTCGCAATAATAATAGGGTAAACCCGAAATATTGAAGCGAGACAGATTCATACCACAAGCATTTTATACCAGTCCATCAAGGCTATTAGTTATTAATTAGATGATGTCCCAGGATGACGTTTATACAATATAATTCGATACAACAGAACAATTGCTTAAGGAATTTCTCCTTAAGTCCCTCTAACTGTTGTATACGCACCGAAATACCTGCTGTCTTCTAATCAAAAAGTCATTAATTAAGACTTCCTCTTCCCCCTCGGATACTAAGCAGTGTAGACGTGTAATTAGCGCAAAATAACTAATTAAATAAACGTATTTAAATATTTTAAGTCAAAAATAAAATAAGAACAATTCAGTGCAAGTACTAGGAGTGCAGAAACAAGCGGCGGTGAATGTGCGGCGGCGCGGTGAGCGTTAAACTCACACATACAGGGACGTTGCAACTATTACCGCTACCCGAGTGTGTGTCGGCGACAGCAAAGAGTGAGTGTTCTCTGTCCTTGTCACCTGTCAACGCCATTCTCAGCGTCTTCAGTCAGTGTCATCTGTTAGTGTCATCTGTCATTGTCAGCCGTCGTTTGACATCTGTCGGTAGCGTTCCAGGAACATACAAAATCAGGAACTTGAGCATCGACCACTTCCGTTTCACGCAGGTGACCTTTACATTCCATAGCCTGTAGTTGATAGCTTCCTAGTATATTCAAGGGATTCTAAACAAAGCCAGCCATGTCAGTAAAGCGAAGTCCACCAGTAAAAGACAAAGAATATCTAAAGGAGCGAGCTAGTGTGATGCAGACTGAATCTGAGCCGGATCTGGAAGTACATGCTGAGGAATATGAAAATGTGTCCCATAGGACTAATAAGAGACGAGCTTTGAGGACGCCTCCTCAAATTAAAACTGCGGATACGACGAATATGGGTAATGTTATGACAGAAATGCGTACACTGTTCAGTTCTCTGGCAGCTGAACAAGATTTACGCTTCCAGGAGTTGCAAGCGACCTTACAGAAACAAAGCGAAGAGATTAAGGAAAGTATCA
Source organism: Subacronicta megacephala (assembly GCA_958496365.1). Classification (NCBI taxonomy): domain Eukaryota; kingdom Metazoa; phylum Arthropoda; class Insecta; order Lepidoptera; family Noctuidae; genus Subacronicta; species Subacronicta megacephala. The sequence goes on from OY292525.1 coordinate 10,041,094, forward strand.
GTTTCTTATCAGAGAAGTACGATGTGGCTCTGAATCAGATAGAATTGCTACAAAATGAGAAGAAGGATGATAGGAAACGGATTATTGCGCTGGAGGAAAGAGTAGATTATTTGGAAAGGAAAATCTGTTCAGCAACAATTGAAATCCGAAATGTACCGAAACTGATCTCCGACCAGAATAAGTTTGAAGGGAAAGAGGAACTAAACAACTTTATGTCTAACCTGGGCAAGATAGTTGATGCTGAGATCAAGCATACTGACATCAAAGACATCTACAGAATAAAGTCGCTTGAAAAATCGAAAGGTACAGGTACTATCATTGCCGAGTTTTCTACAGTACTGAAGAAAGAAAAGGTTCTAACTGCTACAAAAATATTTAATAAAAATAAAGTATTGAGTGATAAGCTGCATACAGGACATTTTAGCTTGAAAGGAGAAAGGAAGCCCATCTATGTGTCTGAGAGTGTCACAAAAAAGACTGCCAAATTATTCTCGCAAGTCCGTGAATTTGCCAAAGCAAATAGCTACACATGCTGGATTTTTCGTGGAGTGGTTTTTCTACGTCTCGACGATAACGAACGTGTGCAGATTAAATCAGAGCACGATCTTGCCAACATTAAAAACAAAGCATGATTCGCAAAATTTTTACCTTCTTATAATTCTGGTTTGTAAAATTGTAACTAATTTACTAGCTTTAAACGAAAATTGTAACACTTTTGAATGTTTACTCACACAAAAAAATACACATCATTCCATCCATCACTTTAGACCACACTGCTCCAATAAACATACTTCTAAAATATATTTACAAATAAACATAAACGCACACAAGACAAACACAAACATCATACAGACAAATTACACACATTTTAAGCAATGGCCAGCAAAGACAAGTATTACTTATTATTTTGAGCATGGCTGCCGCGTGTGATTCATTACAAACATTACAAGAAATTGACACCATACAGCTTGCTAAATCGATCACATGCGACTGCTCTGATCTTAAGAAATACACATCCATACACAAAAATGACTTTACAGTAATTTCCCAAAACATTAGAGGTATTTACTGCAATTTTGACGACTTTTTATTAACACTATCCAGTCTTAAATTTGATACTGACACTATTATTCTAACGGAATGCCAACTGAATTTAAATAAACCTATACCACAACTTGAAAATTACAATTGCTATTATACCACAAACCATTCAAATAAACACGACGGAGTTGTTGCATATGTGAAAAAATCTTTAAAACAAAAAGTTACAGAAGTTAAGCTCTTAAACGCATCTTGTCTTCAAATTGAGGTATTAAATCACATTGTTGTTGGTATATATCGATCCCCTGCAAATTTAAGTGCAGATAATTTTATTGACACTTTAAGTTTACATCTGGACTCATTGAACGTACAAAAAAGAAACATTGTGATCGCAGGGGATATAAATATTAACTTAAGATCCAGGGAAACTGAACATTATTATGAACGCAAAAATAGAATAAATTACCTTACTATGTTATCGTCCTACGGAATTCTGGCCGGGCATACACTATCCACTAGAGAAATGAATTGTCTTGATCATTTTATGCTAAAAATAAACCCGAAAAAATCATCTGCATTTATAGCTATCTTACGCACTACCACTACAGACCATTATACCACCTTTCTTTCTTTGTCAAAAACAAAAGACAAAATCTCTCCAGATAAAATTAAAACAACTATAGATTTTAACAGTGCTCTACTATATTTGCAAAATAAAAATTTGGCTGAACTTTTATTTGTTGATGACCCAAGTGTAGTTACAATCTCCTTAATAGAAAAACTAACTGAATCTTTGAAGGCTAACACACGCACTGTTACCATACCAAGCAGTAAAAGGTTAATAAAACCCTGGATTACTGAGGGTGTTCTAAGATGTATTCGGAATCGTAATGCGTTACAGAAAAAGGCACGAAATGATCCTCACAATGAAATTGTCAGAATGACGTATACGCGATATAGAAACTATTGCAATAATCTCATAAAAAAGTTAAAAAGAAAATATAATAGAATTCAAATTACTGACGCTATCAAAAACAATAGACTTCTTTGGAAACATATAAAAAATATCACCTATACAAATAAATCACAAACAGAGAACTTAGAATTGATGCAGGTTAAATCTTCTCCCATAGAATCCGCTAACTTCATAAATAAATATTTTGCAGGTATAGGTAGAGATCTGGCCCAAAACATAGCATCTGGTACTAACTTATATAGCCAACTCCTAAATAAAACGCTATCACACACAAGCTCAATGGTACTTCTGGATACTGATCAATCCGAAGTTTGTACTACGCTTCTGAACCTACGATCAGACAGTGCCCCCGGATGGGACAATATACCCACTTCCTTCTTGAAACTTGCTAAAAACGAAGTGGTACCTATTATCACGCACCTTGCTAATCTATGTTTTCAAAAAGGCGATTTTCCAGCCCCATTAAAAAAATCTGTTATTACGCCTGTGTATAAGGGTGGTGATAGAGACGACATCAACAATTATCGACCTATTTCTGTTTTAACTGCAATTTCAAAAATAATTGAAAAATTAATAAACACTCGTCTCTTGCAGTATCTAAATAGATTTGATATTCTGTCACCTTCTCAGTTTGGATTTAGGCAAGAAAAGTCAACTGAAGATGCTGTTATAGCACTAAGTTCTTTAGTAACCGAACAACTAGATAAAGGAAATAAATGTATGGCAGCCTTTCTGGATTTAAGAAAAGCCTTTGACACCGTCTCTGTACCCATTCTTTTACACAAGCTCGAAGCTATTGGAATTCGCGGAATACCACTGGCGCTTTTTAAAGATTATCTTTCTGGTAGAACTCAAAAAGTGAAACTTGAACAAATTGTTAGTGAGGACGCAGATGTATCATACGGCGTACCTCAAGGTAGTGTACTAGGACCTACTCTTTTCTTAATTTATATTAACGACCTATGCAACATGAGGATTACTAATGCCAAAGTATTCTCATACGCCGATGATACAGCTGTCGTTTTCTCAGAGAAAACATGGGAAAGTGTAAAAAAAAGTGCAGAAGTAGGGCTAGCTCTTGTGGCAACATGGTTAACAAAAAATCTGCTCACCCTGAACACTAGCAAAACTAACTTCATTTGTTTTAATATTTATAATCAGTTTCAACCGGACAAAGAATTTAATTTAAGAATCCACATGTGCGACATTGCTGCGGATGAAACTTGCTGCAATTGCCCTGCTATCCAAAAAGTTACCCAAACAAAATATCTGGGGGTGATTATTGATCAGCGTCTTTCCTGGTATCCTCAACTGGAACAGGTTATGAGTAGAGTACGAAAACTCATCTGGATATTCAAAGAGCTGAGATATGTTGTACCAAGAAGAATAAATGTAAATAACAACGATAAAAGAAACCTACTAAATGAAATTTATATATCTTTGGTCCAGTCTGTTTTAGTATATTGCATAGCTGTATGGGGTGGAGCAACGAAATCTAGTTTTCTAGAGTTAGAACGCACTCAAAGAGCGTTAATTAAGGTGATGTATTTTAAAAAAAGAAGATTCTCCACTGAAAAGCTTTACGAATTATCCAATCTGATGTCTGTGAGAAAATTGTACATCCTTCATATCATCCTGAAAACGCATAAAGAGATACCATATGATCCTAAAATATTAGAAAAGAGAAAAAAACACTTCATAGTAAACATTACCACAACCAAAACAGAATTTGCCACCAGGCAATATAAAAAACGCTCATCTTTTTTGTACAATAAAATTAATAAACTAATATATATTTATGATAAAACAAAATTTGATTGCAAAAAGAAGTTAATAACATGGCTATACAATTTAACTTATCATGATACCGAGTTACTTTTGCAACAAGTGATCTAACAATCCAATACAGAATGATGTTACTCGCTTATTTATATTTGTCTCACTATCTCTCTCTCTCCTTCTCACACACACGCAAACACACACACTCACACACGCACGCACACACACACACACACACACGCACGCACGCAAGCATACTCACACACTCATACAATTTTCTTTTGATCGTATCTTAATATTGTTATTTCTCTCTTACTATTTACCTATTTGTAAGTTTATTATAATGTAAGGGAAGAGCGGAGCCTTCAACTACAGGCATTTTATATGCCTAAATGGAGACTCCTCGACGTGCAATGTAATGACAAAATTAATTGAAATAAACTTATTTTATTTTTTTATTTTATTTTTATAATAATTAGTGCTTATGTTGTTTTCTGTTCCCACAGCCAAACCGTGAAAACGGTTTTGTGAGGCCTTGTTTAAAAATGTATTTTTTAAAAGTTTAAGTTACATACATACATACAAGATTAGGATCGAAATCCAATAAGACGTACTGATTGTGTTTTTATTATGGACCATTTATCAACACTATTACCTTTGCTCCTAATACGATGGCTCATCCTAATATAATGAAATGATGATCTTATAAGATTTAAACAAGCTCAATCTTATAATCTAATTACATTTTTCCCTAGCCAATTTACAACATTTTAAAATGAAAAGATCGCTGGCTCGATTCGACGCCAATATATGGGCGAACAGACTTACGTCGACATGAGCCGGATCAGCCCGGGTAAATACGTCGGCTACCCCGTACGGGGACGGATATCCTGTAAAAGTAGGTTACAGCATCTATGGATGACATTTTAGGGTTATATTTTATGAGTAACATGGCATACCATCACGCCTGTGTTCCCCGAACGGTTAGGCAGACGTGTACTAATGTACACCCATATTTCGCCGGTATGTTAAGGTTCCACGTAATAGGGGGCGAGCCTATAAGCCATTAACCGGGATCAAATCCAGACTCCGAGCTGCTACTGAAAATTTTATAGAAAAACCCAACAACACTGCTCAACCTGGGGATCGAGCCCAGGACCATATCTACCATAGCAGTCGCGCTTAAGACCACTAAACTAATGAGGCAGTTTTGTGTTTTAAGAGCGATGAAAAAATTATTACCTAGAGTTTGAATGAACTGTTGCCAATTTTTTTTCTTTCATCATGATTAACATTAACCTTTTTACCGTCCTACAGCTATGTAGGTTAGGGTCTTCTCTCATAACGTGAGGAATTTGGCTGGTCTAATGAGTATGGGTTGGTTATACTCCTCAAAAGATTATCGAGTGCTAATTATTTATATTTAGTTCAAGCCAACAGGTTACAAGAAAATAAGTTTAGCTTATCTTGTTAGGTTATAATATAAATAGGCACTTGCATGGACCTAAGTCTTAAGTTTGTAGGAACCTATTCACTTTAAGTATTGTTTTCAATTAGAATCTTAACTTATCGCCTAATCTTTTCCAAACAACAAACTGCGATTCGCCTAATACCGTCTTAATTAAATTTCCCCACATCGCGTGTACACATCAAAGAGACAGTTTTTGCCCAATCTCCCCTATAATTAGACCGCGGGCGAGGCCCGAAGTTCCTTCATCAAGATACGCCTCGCGTTAGTTTAGTCTTAGTTTAATGTATGCACATTATCTAAGCAAGTTCGGTACGCTTCTATTTCACCCCAACCTCCCCCCGTTCGTTACGTGTGCTCAATTTAGTTGTGCCTTACATAATGTTATGTATATATGTAACTATATGTTAGCATGTGTGTTATTGTTTAGTTTATATATATAGTTCCCTACCTAAGTATAGTGTCGGTAGGTATATACCTAGAGACGGTATATAGATAAAGTTTCTTTAACATACATCAAGAGAAACTTATAATCGGGTTATAGCTGCCTTAAGCTTAAACTTAAGCCTAATTGCTTATGTCAAGTCTAGCATTATGACCATAGACTGCTAAGTCATGAGCGTTGAGTTTAAATCTAAGGCATGCTCCTCTGACTAATTGAAATCATGTGTGAGTATTAAAAGTTTATGTGGTAAAACATCGCATGTAAACTTTAATACTTGCAGATGTATCCGGTGGCGTTTGAAGCCTGCCGTCTACCTAAGTCCTCTTAGAGGTCGTACAACCGTGAATGCCAAATAGATAGAACGGTGAATTAGTAGAAAACATACAAAAACATAAACCTACCTACATACAAAAAAAAAAAAAAACATCTTGTCTACAGGCCAATAATTTACCTTTCTACTCATCATCACACGAGTATCGATCTTGATAATCAGAACTGCTCATAAAATTCTTCAAGAATAAATAAGTCATATCAATCGGTAGTCGAAAAGTTTTCAACCTCGAGCAACACTTCCAATACATAAAGCTCGTGCTATAACCGACTGTAATCGATTCATTTGTCATTCACATACGATCGCAACTCGCGAGTCAAAGTTCTGAGAGCAATTGAAATTCACTTTGAACGCAATAGTTGTACACAAGCGTTATTATTGTAACCGCTAGGGATTTCAGGTTATGTGACATTGTGTTGTGACTTTACGGAATTGTTACTTAAGGTGGATTTACGCAAAATCACTATAGGTACTTTGTCCATTATGTGAACCGTTTTTTGACAGATGTCTTAGACTGCCTTAGAACGTAGCTGTTCCAGATTACGTAAAAGTCAACTTTGAAATGCGTAACAAAATAAATGTATTATCTACCTTATGTTATTCAATTATCTTAATTGTTTCCTTGCAAATATTATAATACCATTAATGTAACGGATTTTCCAAAAAAAATATATTATTGTTAAGCGTATTAAATTTAGTTACATTCTACCGTGTCTAGTGATGCAATCGAATGTATTCGCTGCAATCATTTTGAACAATGACATTAAATCAGTATCGGAAAATGGCATCCACTCTAATATCAATAAAATATAAATTAAACAATCTTTTTGAAAATAAATGTATGGAAAATGAATATTATACAAAAATTAATACAATCAGATAAATATTATACATATTTATTTATTATTGGTCGTCGTTGCACCATTTTCGATTCGATAACCTAACAATCGATAATCACTACTAGACAGTAATCAAAATGTCAATAATCGGGTCGATAATCGCATTGTTACGTACCTGCAATCACTAGTTCCATCTGTCAAAAAACGGTTCTCATAATGGACAAAGTTTATGTGATGCATTATTGTTTAGTACATCATACACAGAACTAAAGTCACCGACATTGCGCGAAGAATAAGCACGCTAAAGTGGAAGTGGGCCGGCCCTGTCTGCAGACGGACAGACGATCGAAGGAGCAGACAAGTGTTGGAGTGGAGACCGCGTTTGGGCAAGCGTAGTGTGGGACGCCCTGTGACGCGATGGACCGACGATTTGAAGAAGATGGCTGACAGCGGATGGATGCGAGCTGCCCAAGACCGGGATAATTGACGCTCTTTGGGGGAGGCCTACGTTCAGCATTGGACGGCGATAGGCTGATATGACGACATCATTAGCGATTCGGACATATTAGTGATGAAGAGTCAGTTTTAGTGAGGTGGAGCCAAACAGACTTACTTTGATTTATTATTTTACACTAATAGACACTGTTCAAGCCGGAAAGAATCAGTTTGTAGTATGTATCAGTATACCTGCATAATTAAAGTATCGCGGGTTTTACAAAGCGACTTCCATTGAGCCTCTGTTACCAAATTCCTGGGCAACACCTATACTCGAAAGGTAAACTGGTTGTTAGGCTTTTTCTTCTGACTACCACTGCCCATGTTTATAGGTGTTCGTATGACAACCGATGCCTAACTGTTTAACGTGCTCTCCGGGACACGGAGTAGTCTTGCTGTGTTAAGAACCCATTCAATGATCCACAGACAGACCGCAGCATTCGTAGCAGCAGAAGCAGTAGCAATAGCAGTAATAGATCTGTTGATAGTCAGTCAGTTATAACTTACCCACTATTATACAACAATAATACAATGAATAAGTTTCATGTAAAGAATAAACATACCATCACGCCTGTATTCCCCGAAGGGTTAGGCAGAGGTGCACTTAATGTACACCCACAGTTCGCCGGTATGTTTGGGTCCCATGTAATTGGGGGCGAGCCTATTGCCATTCACCGGGCACAAATCCAGACTCCGAGCTGCTACTGAGAATTTCATAGAAAAACTCAATAACACTTTGCTCGACCTGGGGATCGAACCCAAGACCTCTAGCGTAGCAGTCGCGATTGGGACCACTAGACCAACGAGGCATATATAAATGAAAAAGGACAATAATAAGATACGTAGGTACTTACAGTTACACAATACATTGACTATCTGAGTGCGTACACCTTCAACCGCACACAGTTAGGTACTTTGTCTGGATTGTATTACTCCGAATGGCATTGTTCAAAATGCTGTGGAGAGTGATCTGTCAAAATGGTTTGTGAAATTCAGTGAGTGATATGTAATTCCAAGTGAATAATACACTAAGTTATCAGTCTTATTTGCATGATGTATCACTGTATTACTCAAGTAACCATCATAATCTAAAGTGAAATCATGTAGGTTTGCCTTTATTTTAATAAATAGGACTATTTCGATCGATTCGCGAGGCTTTTGAAATTAAAACACATCAAAATTTCAATAGAGAAGATGGCTGGGTCTTACCATCTGCTTGAAACCCCATCATAGATTCCATTAAATCTAAGCACAAGACTGCGAGACCTAAGGATACGGTAAGCTGATTCTGCGTGACCGGATCAAAAAATAATCAACAAAATGTAGGGTAGCTGTTGATAATTTTGACATTCGGACGACCAAAACCTCAGTCCACCCGTGACCACGGATGCTGTAAAGGATCCGAAACGTCGGGAATTAAAAATATCAATATAACGCGATAAAATCCGTAAAATGTACCTACCTATATAGTTTTATTTCAATGTCTAATTGAAAAAGTAAGTGTTAGAATCCAGTAAATAGGACTATTGAACTTGTAATAATAACTTATTTGTTAACACTATACTCCAGCACATACATCCACACATTCATACACCGATCTTATTGGCGAGTTCCTCCAATAGAGGTTACTCTCAACCGGCGCGTGTGTATGACAAGATGTATGCAAGAGTCGTAGCAAGTGGCAGTCTATAGTTTCTTCGTACCCCTGTGGGAAAAAGGTGTGAGTGTATATGATCCTTCACAATTTACTTAGCCTCGGCGAATTACCTACCTTTTTTTCCATACTTTCATGTGTTCTTTTAATCCATCCATCTCTTCTTTTGCTCCCTCTAATAGTATGGAAATGTTGATGACAGAAATTATTCGCAACATCGAAACTATCAATATAACGGGCCTCCTGTAATTACAAAGTGCCTTTGATGTTTCGCAAGGGAAGGGGACGCTGTTTGTCGCAAGTTAATAAGGTATAGTTTGAGAGTGGTCCACTAAAGTATTAGGTTATACGTAGAATAAAATAGGAATAAAGTATTCCTGAAAAAAAAAACTGTAGGTATTAATAGGTAGTTGTGATTAGAAATTTTCTAAAATGTGTGTTATAAGACAAAAAACTAGCTGTTCCTCGCGGTTTCAGCTGCATTTTCTTTTTTTAATACTAGCGGTCGGAATAGTGGTCCAAACTATAAAATTTCTTAGTATGGTACGTAAAAATCTTAACACACTATACCCATATGCAGCAACAACTTCATACGCAACACAATGTATGTACAACATAGCAATAAATTATTACATAAGCTAAACCGTGGTATACACACTATGTATAAATGTACACACGGCTTGCAGACAAGTCCGCAACTGAATACATTATGTAAGGGTAACAAAGCCTCGTATGTACCTATTGCCCACCAAATTCCAACTCTTGATGTGATGTAAGTCATAAGAGGGAGCGATTAAATACACATTCATACACATTATACAAACATCTATACTAATATGTATTTTGAAGAGGAATATTTGTAAGTAGGTAATCGATAAACTTTGCAATTATTGAACCTGTTTTTAATAATTAAGTATTTCACACTTTGATAGCTTCATTATTCCAAATGAATAGATATAGGCGATTTATTATCCCACCAAAGACTATCCAAAGACAGAAGATCGTAGATTTATTTAGATAATAAAATTTGTATGATACTGCCCCGCTACAGCTTGTAACCTAACCCACTTCCACGCGGGTGGGTAAGCAACAAAGGCGGAATTTCGCCAGATCCATCCACCCACAAACAAACAGCCAGCCGTTTCGCATTCCGTCCACTGAAGGCTTGTGTGATGTGCCGAATTCAACCCTGGGATCTTGGCTCGCTCGCCTATGTAAACGAGAAGAGAGATTTAGATATAAGTACAGAGTAGAATTAATGTTGTAGAGTATAGAATATATTGATTCATTCTTATTCATTTTTCTAGTGGCTGAAAGGGCGTCAGCTGAACTTGAGATCAAAGGTGTAATATATATATTTCATTTTTTTTAATGAAAATCTAAATAAGTAATAGTTCGGGGTAGAGGTTTGTGTTTGGATTTAGATTTTTGTAATGTTATACCGGCGAACAGAGTAGTGGATGGGTCAAGCCATAACCCATCAGGATATAATCCACATTCATAATACACAATGCAAAGTCTAACCCATCAGGTCTAATATTCACAATACACAATGAAAAATCTATTGTTTCGGTAACCAGCTCCGTTATAGACGTCAGTGAATTAAGACTGTTTATTTCACAGAAGTATCATGACACACATTTTGAACTTGCTTCGTAAGCAGAGCCAGCAAAACAAAAAATGCCAAAATCAATGTTTACTGATTTGAAATATTATTGACACTTGTTGGTGTTGGTTTATCATTGGCAAGGTTCGTTGACAGAATCTTGAAACGGGTACAGTTGAAACTAGCAAACTGCTAGTTATAACGGTAGCGAAAAAAAATCTAATGGCAGCAATCAAAAACATGGTACCTAGGAGACACACGCATTTAAGTTAAATAAGACACAGGAAAATTCACAGAGAAATCACTTCCAAGAACGTTACATAGAAGCCTGGAACCAAATCGTATGTTGTACCATATAGCACTTACATAGTAGATAGATGTTGGAGGGTTATTTACCCAACGTATTTGCCCCGGGCGGGGCGCGGACCGACGGGTTACAAACGTTTGCATTACCAACTGGATATCAACTAGTGATGCTATATTAGACGTACTTGTATCTATCGATAAAATAGGGCTAGCAGTTAGCACAGGGATTTTATGTGTTTATTTGAAAATGGGTTTGAATTGGGCATAGGCTTTGGGTTTCATGTCATGTTTAAAATGTTCAACAAATGTTCTTAATTTTTGAGATATAGCTTTGTTTGTACCTATATTTTTTCCAACGAATGAATAATTGACTTGGGATAATGGCAAGTCAGAAAAGTATATTGAAAGATTTAATTTGTTAAAATCCAAGTCCCCAGCAATTCAGATAGGTATTGATTTCTTTACGCTTTCTGTATGAGAAAAAATGTTTATCAGTAAGTATCGTATAAAGTTTAGGAACTTAGTCGATAATCGATATGAAACCCAACCCTTCCCTGATGTCAGCATAGCCCGTGGTGCTTGCGGGGCGAAACCGAATTTCCGAAACGTCTAATAAGTTGGATGTTAAGCCGACAGCAGCATGTACTATGTACATGACAACACCACCCGGGCAAGACCTCCTACCCCTCCCTATCTCCTATACTTTAGTAAGCCATTAGGGGTATGTAGTAGGTGGTGATAGGTCATGTTAAAATGGTCGGTGTCAGCGTGTGAGTCTCATTTGCCAACGCTAGTTACTACGTAGTTGAAGATTCAAAATTAGGAAATGTTTAGTTAGACGTTTCAAAGGGTGAGCTTTGTACACATTGCATTTTGGGAAAATAGTTGCTTGTTCTTATTTAAAACCAGAAATTGAAGACACAAACATATAGGGTTCCACTTGAAATTGACAATTACGAAATTATCTTTTTGTATTTATTTAGGCATTTTAAGAATATGCATAAGCATCAAAGATTATTAAGTTATTTTAGTACAGGAAAAATACGACATGTCATGTTAGTTGAGAAGCACATTTTCAACAGATGTCACTGACGTTGCCTCAAAGACGTAAATTTAAAATGTGAAGGCAAATTTCGACATGGCGGGGTGTCGCGGTGGCTTAGCGGTCATAGCGTCTGGTGAACTTAACCAGAAGACGCAGGTTCGAATCCTGCCCGCGGTCGTATTTTTCCTTTACTAAAATAACTTTATTACGAAATCTTCGAGATTTAAGTAAATAAGGGCACAATCGAAGAAAGCAGGATTATTAGGTATAAATAATGTTACTCTCTAAGCTTACTCTTTTAGACTTCGTTGAAGCAAACTGCTAGTTATTGTACTATTTTGTGCATAGTCCCAATACTGGGAATAAGTCACAGAAATAGGATAAGCATGAACACTTAGGAGAGTTTACAAAAGATTTTTATCAATCGCCAACATTTAAAGTTATTTAAGCTTTGGAAAATAAACATTTATTGACAGGATTGTAGGTATCTTATTCAAAATACTGCATTCAATATTACAGCAAAATAAAAATGTGGACACTTGCCTGGGTTTAATCGAGCTTATATGAGAAATAAAAAATAATGCTCTATGTATCTCTAAGATAGGGTATTTTTGAATGGAAGCTTTTAACGATAAAATTTTAAGGCCTTAGCACTTTAAATACGCCTTCAGTTCGTCGCCAAAAGTATTCCGAATAGAAAATTCCAACTTCATTCAAGTCTTGATTCCTTGGATCGTATTTATCATAAAAACAACGTTCAACAAGTGAGCGAACAAGAATCGGGTGTCGAACGCTAATGAGTTTTCCCCCCGCGGATTAACCGACTAATTAAGGAAAAAACCGGGAGAAAAACTCACCCGGGCCCGTAGACGATCTACTTCCATTTGAGGTAGGTCCGGGACGATTTTTACGTCAGTTTTCAAGTCTTCTTTTAAGAAATAAGGAAGCTTAGTATTGGCCGTTTTGTATTTTTTGTTGATATTGATTTTATTTCGATAATATTTTGCATATTCAACATGTTGTAATAATTTACTTATGTGCATTATATAGCCATCAATGAGACCTACTTACCTATAATAAATGGGGAGAGAATAAGTCTTTGATTTTAATGAAAAAATATGGAAGGGATTACTTAATTTATTGGCAATTAGGTTCCTAAATACACAACTCTGAAGAGGTCTTTATTTTTTTTAAATCGGCGAACATCATGCGTTCATCAGGCTAAATTATAAAGCCATCCAGTATACCAACAGAGTATAAGAAAAGAATCAGGCAAGTAAATATATATTCCTCAGAATTTATGTGTTAATTGGAGCTTTTATGGTTATCCTTAATAGAAGACGAATATAGACTGATGACACACGGTTAGACTAATAATAATTAGGTAACTGAAGTGACAGTTGTAGTATGTACAGTGACAGTTGTAAGTTGTTGTAGTGCATAATGCAAATTAAAAGACTCTTTTTAATTTATTTATAATTTAAAAAAAAATCCTCCGTCATTCATCCGCCAAGACACGGCAGCGCGACTATTCTTGGTTTCGCGAACATTGCCGCGTTGAGCAATCATAATGAATATTTTATTTTATCATAGCGCGCCCCGCACCCGCACCCCGCGCCGGCGCCCCGCCTCCCAGCCATGAACTTGACACCGAGCGAAAAATTAGTTCACAAGGCGAAAGTGAACTTTGTACAGAGTTTGCACTTTTTGAGCGAACCTAGACTGAGATAAAAGAAGTTTGAGACTTGCCGAGTTACGCGACGCCTCGTTCACGTCACCTGCCCGCCTTGCAGAACTATCTGATACGTTCAACGTGATTGCACATAGTTTTGAGTACGTAATTCTCTCACTCTCGCTAATTAACCTCTCAAAGCTCAAAGTTATCAAATAAGCCTTATCCACCCACCCCTTTTTTAAACAGTTCAAAAAGCACCCGAGTGCAGGCTACTTGTGAATTAACATACTTTACTCAAAGCTACCAAACTAACCGCATACGAGAAAAAAAATCTAACGTATTTCACGCATTCACTCAGTGTATGAGGCTAATTAAAAAAGTACAGAGGTTGGTTCCGCGAGTGGCGTAGTTCCGCTACTCTCCGGTAGGTAGCGCTTTTCGCTTTGACGAGTCTTGGGGGGTTTTTGTGGGCTTATGGCATGTTTGTGAGGTTTCATTTTTTAATGAGGTCGTGTATTCGGGGCTCGTGGGGGATTGCGGTTGCCCGGCGCGGTGCTTTGTGCGGCCGATAAGCGGCGCTGCAGCGTGCGCCACGCAAAGGGAGGCCACCCGTGTGTGCGTTCATGAAAGAGTTACATTAAGGCTTGCTGTTCATTTATTCATGGCGCATCGCAGATGGAAAGGTCGATATATGCAGGTCGACCGATGTCAGACACTAGATTTTATCTACCTCCACCTATTTTTTCATCTAAAACTGTATTAAATGCGAAAAGATCTGCCGTGATGAATAAAATAAAGTGTAGCATAGAAGTAATTAACAATCAGAATTAAAAACAATAATAAACTGTTTGACAACGGGTATCTTGACAAATCCTTATTAGAACTACCTCAGATTTCATGAGCAAACCTTATTTCTGTTGATTTTTTTCTATGATGTACTAAAGTCCGACCTCCTCATGGAAAACTCCTCCTCCGTTTCATTCTCTAATAGCAAAATTACTATACCTCACTTCTAGTTAAGTAAATACTAGCAATGCTTACTATAATTATTATATTACGAATGTTTATAAATCCATTTTCTAAAGTAAGGTCATAGTAATTCTTGTATTCTGTTATTTTTTATTAGTATTGGTTCAGTGGTGAAATGTATTCTATAATTCATACAAAAATTTTATTACGACAAGTCAAATATGCTTCCAGTATTTTGTTTGTTTTTATAACAGACTAGCCAACCTAATAGTGTCTTAGTTATTAATATGTCATTCGAACTGGATAAAGAAAATAACTTAAAATTGTTGTTTAGGTTCCTTAAATTTTCTAATTTTCCGCGCAACTTTCTTATTTTTTTTGCTTTTATAAGAACCCTTTTCCTGATAATACCAAAAAAAGAATAAGCGAAATCGGTCCAGCCGTTCACCCGTGATGCCGTGACCAAAGAAATAGGGATTCATTTTTTATATAGATAGAAGAAGAAAATAAATGAAATTACATTCCGAGGTATTTTAAAGATTTATCCTGTATAAAATATGTTCAGCTAAAATACGTTTTCACCTTGATATGACATGCAAAAATTAAAAAATATATATTTATCAGGAATCGATCCTTTTTAAAAATCCTCAAATTGACTATGGGCGTGAAGACGTTCAAACGAACTAGGTAACAGGGTTCCTGAAGAAGGGTTCCTACCATACATAAGGGAAAGGCACAGGTATACTTTGTACACCCACATTTCACCGGTATGTTCAGGTCCGGCCTATTGCTATTTAACGGGCACAAAAAACCCCAAGCTGCTACTAAAAATTTCATAGCAAAACCCAATAGCACTTCTCGAACCAGAAAGTCTGGCATTAAAGTCCCGTTAGCCTGACTGACGAAGAAGGGTTTAAAAAAAAGATTCTCTTTAAGTAGACTTATAACAACCATTATCCATTACCATTTTGTCCAGGTGATACAAGGGTTTAGTAATAAATAGCTAGATAGGTATCGACGTTTTGGCCTAAACCATTTTCTAGCATGTAATAACGTGCAATATTGCTAGGAATTTATTTGCACAAATAGCATAAAATAATCTTTATTGTAACCATATTATAAGCAGGAAAATAGATGGATTAAAACAAAGATAAATACATCAAAGATGACAATGAAATAAGCTGAGCTAAATTGATTGTAATATTGTCCGCTTATTCTTCGAGAACTTATAGAATTTTAAGTTCAAATTATAAGAAAGTAACTTCAAAAACAGATAATAAATAAATATGTTAAAAGTTATAAGGTCTTAATTTACTGATGCATGTATTGCCTGTATTCATGAGGGCAAAACAATAGAATTTTTCATTGTGTCTACAATATGGCGCTTGACGGGTTAAAGGTCAACAATTACAATTACGATGGAATTCGGTTCAAGGTGCCTCAACTAGATGCAATTCGTAAATGATTGCCGATGCAACCAAATGCATTCAAAATAGTGACAAGCATGCAAAGCAGCCACCCATGGACACGATACCTGCAACATTAGGGAAGTTGCTGATGAGTGTTAAAGGACTTCATACTGTCGGAACCGCAGCAACTGAGAGGGAACCGACTCTAACGAAGTCATCCTATGCGGAAGTGCTTCACCACAGACTTTGACTTACCTTAGGTCGAGCTTCGTTTTAGTCGGTAGATCGCTCTTTTCAGAGCGGAGTCCGACACACCCCATCGCTCTCCCCGGGGCGGTGGGTAGTGCATAAAGCATTTCCAACCCCGACAAAAAAAAAGGGTGGTTGCCTACCAGTCAGACCTCAAATACTCTTACCACCCAGCAAGATACTTTCTCGACTCTTACAAGCTGATCTGAATTGCAGTGGGGTATTGTACCTATTCTAAACCGTTGCCTCACAGGAAAAAATAGTAATTCTTATTCTTATTAGGATCAGATAGTAGGTTCTGGTAGAGGTAATTCAATCAGTGCACGCCAATAAGAGATCTTCTGACCTTTACTAATAACACACTAGGACAAAAAAGAGCAACTAAGGTAAATTTATTAAGATAATGACCGACGAAAACCAAAGATTATAAGTTAATGTGTATAGGATTTCTTAATAATATTATTGGTTGTTGAATCAAGAATTTTGTAGTTTAAAATAACATAAGCTTATAACAGCGCCACCTATCCGCGAGTAGCTAGTTCCAAAATATGTCCATAGATGTCTTGGTCGAGTTCGTTTTGTAATAATCGTAATATAGCAACAAGGGGAAACGAAAGTTATGAAAAACCAAAACTACTATTTTTGAGTAGGTAATAATTAGTTTGAGATGTAGGTAAAATAAGAAATATAACATTGCTTAGAATGCGAATAAACTGAATATGGAGATTGAATTGAAAAATAATAAACTTTACTAACCTAATATATCTATGCATTTTTTTAGGAGATTTATGGATTATAATACTTATTTTACGGAATTACAACTGCAACTATCTTAATTTTCATGTTCGTCAATCACAGTTTAATAAAATTTGTGTTTCCTAAATTTAATTAGTATCGGAAGCTCCCTTTTATTTATTTTGTGTTTGTGCCTCCTTTTTTATACAAGTTTACTCTTTAGTCCTTACCTCTGTATTAAAATCTATGGAACCTTAAAAAGGCTACATCAAGAAGCTTCAAACAATGCCAAAAAAAAACAAAGAAAAAATTCCAAACACGAAAATCTGATGCAGTAAGCTGTCAAATACAAAATTCTTGATTATCTAACACATCTTACAGCATAACAATTTTTTGGTAATTAAAAAAAGGAAAATGACAAATCCAGTGTGTGGGTGTGCGTAGTGGATGTTAAGTTTTGGCCAGGTGGTGATTTAAGTAGTGAAATGGTTCGGTGGAGGTATTGCGTTGTGCTGGCAATGCTGCTGCTTCTGCCGGCAAAAACCGGTTCAAAATTAGACGATGAAGAAGAGGAAGAGTAAGTATTAATACCAGCACTTAAATCTTATCGGAAACATAACAAGAAATTAGCAAAAATTGTAAGAATGATGTAGTAGATGGAGTTGACTGTGTCAGTGTCATATTGACTTTATTGCTGATGACGGAGGGTCCGACTTATTAGATTAGGTATAGTCAACAGGAAAAATAGTTTTATGCATTACCAGTTCTAATAAGAATTTGCGACCGACAAATGTTTACACAGCCGTCAATATCGAAACTGTTGAAAATTTACTTATATTAAATTAAGTTTCCAAAACTGACAATTAATCATTTTCAATTTCATTCCCGGTACTGGAAAGTAATAGATACAAATCTCGTCTTTCAAGTAATAGATACAACCTTCAACCTTTAAGTAGAAGGGGCGAAGACGGGGAAGAGGATGACGACGACGACGAGGAGGAGGAAGAAGAGGACACTGCAGCTGTACCAGATAAAGGAGAGAGAGTGACAGTGGTGCGACGACCGCCGCCGATCGTGCCTACGCCCAAAGCAATGACGGTCACAAGAACGATAAAGAAACGGCCCCTCGAATGCTATGTGTGCGCTTACAAGGCTGAAACGCCACTAAGAGCGTGCTTGGATCCTACTAAGTACAGGTAAGCAGAAAGTTTTTGCGCTTTATTGAACCTTCACATAAGTTTTTAAAAATATGAAGTTATAGTAAATATATTGACAAATTTGTCAGCATTTCTCAGCACACTTTTGACAACATTTAATTTTTTTTTGGGTTTTATAAAGGGATCATTGCCACTAGTACCATTAACAGTTCCATGATGGAACTACTGATGATTTTTTTAATCACTAGTTCCATTTTAAAAGAATCTGAAAATAATGGAGCTAGTGTTGATTTTTTTATGACTAGTTCCACAAGGTAATTGATGTTTTCTTTATTATGCACACATCATATTGTGCAAGTACAATAAGATAGTAAAAAAGTAGAAAATTCATAGGTGAGTGGCGCTAAATTGCGTAGCGACTAGGAATGCACTGGGTTCTGATATCGAATCCAATGTCGTTAACAGATTTCGAACTTATCGTTAGACAAAGAATAACTAGGCACCTCTGTATTTTGTATTCCGTGGTTAAGTTTGCTAATGTTTAACATAAGCCCTCTGCTACTCTTACTATAACTGTCTTATTATGCTAGTGACTTTTCAGTCTTCGATGTTCTAATACTAAAACGCTACTTAACTTGAAGATGCTGTTCAGAGAAATCTCATGCTGTCTCAGTTAGCTTAACTTAAAGTGAAAGAGACAGAACGATATTTAACGTCAGTATTTGGCCATTAGTCACTAATCTGTTTATTTTCAGAGTCCACACGATTACATGTCACAGCGCGGAGGACAAATGCTTCACGTCGGTCATATCAAAAGGCAGCTCATACGAAGCGGTGGTGCGGGGGTGCCGCTCCGGCTGCGTCGGTTCACCGGAGACGACATGTTGCGAGGTTAGATTATCTCAACTTTGATCCCAGCTACCAAATTTTTTATTTCACCGGTTTGTTCCGAAGAAGTATTGGCCGAAAGTTCAGGGATTAATAAAACATATTCAAGACAAGAGCATAAATTTTAGCAATTCCTTAGTGCATTAAAAGATACAATATAGTTAATATAAATTCGAAATATATGATTGAAATTAATTAATACCAATAAGTAGTAAATTTTCACAAGTGTATATTGAGATGAGTATGTGATTAAAAAAGTTTTAATACCAGGATTTTGCGTCGTCATGAAAAACTTTGCTTTAATACCTATCTACGATTACAAAAGTAGGAAAATACGTTAACAAAGCCTCGAGTAAAGTTAGAGATGACAAAGAAAAGCTTCATACAGCTCGATTCCTACCGACTTCTCCTTTGAACAGTCACTATTAAGCTTTACTATTAGCCAATTTATTTATTTTATTTGAACGAAAATGGCCGTTGGCCAGTTCTATTACAAAGGTTCATACACTTTTTTCACAATATTCCAAACAGTTCAATCAAAGTGTCTTCTTTCCGTCTGCGAATAGGTATATCATACTAGGTTTGACATCCAGGACCAGGAGAGCGTTGAGTGCAGACTGTGTTCGAGGAACAGGAAAATTTGCTCGCAAGACTGTCTCACACGCAGGCACTGGAAACAATATGTGTTTCCTGCAGTACAGTTTGCAGGGGAAGGGTTGAGTCAATTTGTTGCAGCTCCAATACTTCCAAAGCCTAACATTGCCCATGAAAGTTCTTGCATGTATTCGTCGAAAATTCATCCTTCGCGATTGGAAAATAAGAGTTATTCAAAATAGTTTTACCTTCATTGCAGTTGAACCGCTGCAACAACCAAGCGTTCGCGATGCCGGTGATAGCGCCCCGCTCGCTCACAACGAGCAACAAGTCTACTAAGTCGATGTCACCCACTATTCTTTTCTTCGTCACCGTGCTATTGGTACTGCAAACGGTGGTCAAAGTAGCCTTCGTGTAAACTGAGTTGCCCTACCATGAGGCACACACTTGCAAACTGACGATTGCATTTCGTCTACAAAATTTCTAATATGACATCAATGATAGGAATCTTCTTGATCAAGGTTTCGACTCTGCCCTTACCAGTTATCCTTATAAAATAGGGAACTTGGTTTCAGTCTTAAAACTTAAAAACTGCTTCAATAATTCTTACATATAAGAATTATCCTTTCGATTCTGTTCAAGGGGAACTTGTGTTTCTGCTTAGGATATCTCATGGTAGGGGCTTTAGTATACATTCAGCTTATTATATAAGATTAACTTCTCCATCATAGTCAGATGTAAAATCATATTGTTGGGAAATTTATGAAGTACAATAATGATTTTGTGAGGTGACGGTAAAAATTTGTGGTGATTTTAATATTATGCTGTTTTTGTAAAGTGAAATATTTTTTTTTAAAGTTTGTATTAAATTTTATCTCACGTTTTCAGTGGTTTTACTCCTTTGACAAAGATTGGTAGAAACTGGGCTGAGCTCGCAGAGATTTTTGAAGAGCTAATTTTAGCTTTGTCAACGTATATTAAAATTACAGACCTACACGAGCCAATTTCCAGAACCACATAATTGTACAAAAGTTCTCCAAATTTGTTCAAAGGGGCTTCTCAAAAGCCGCCCTTATAAAAGGTCTTATGATTGAAAGGCGCAAGGGAAGGGTCACTCGACCTCGGCGGTCAAGCCGCCTTTCCGCCCAATTGAGCCGCTTCCGCCCGCTAGGGGGAGCTGATGTGAGAATCGTATGAATTATTATTGGCGACTTTACAATATTTATAAAAATAATGTTTCGAGTGTTAATAATTAGCTTTTCTGGCTCAAAGTTTGGAGAATGATAAACTATTGATACTTATTGTTTTCTAGCGTACTTTGCTGTAGGTAAATTGCCATTAATTTCTGGAACCTCTTTTTTTTTGTGGCAGTTAAGACGATTGCGGCTATTCTGCCAGTGTCACGTTGAGACGGCGAGTTGCTAAAGACCACCGTCGAGCTTTTGACTTCGTCGTAGATGTTAGTCTTAGCAGTTAAAATTTAAGATCGTTTTCATTTATAAATGTAGCCAAAATATTTAATAAGTAGGTGTGTATTTTCATTAACGTCAATAACTGAAATATTAATGTCCAGTCACAGACTCAAAAATCATAAGAATTTTTTTTTCTACTTTTACTAGATTTTTGAGTCTGTTATCTGATAAGTAGGTATTACATCACTTACTCGAAGATTTCATTACGTTTTTCGGTTCTATGCTAAGTGAATTTCAATGAGGTAATATAGTCATCAAAGAGAATCATTTGTTTGTATAATAAGTACCTAGTTATTAGGTAACTGACCAATATGTATCCTAATTTCGTAGCCAAGAATATTAAACCTTTCGAAAACTTTTGTAGCTATACACGGTTAAACTTTATTTATCGAGGTGTCAAACCCAAACATATTTTGGCTATCATAATCTCAACCCCTAAACACTCACCACGTGTGAAAACCCATAGGAAATTCCAATAAACCCGACAATTTCCCCTCGAAATACCCTCAATTTGGGGTGTCCAGCGCGTTAAGAAGCCAGTTCACTTGTTTCGACATATGGAGCAAATCACTTGAAATCGAGATGAATAAAACCATACAAACCTCGCGGTATGAAAAGTCTTTAATGCTATTGTAATAAATGCTGTTTTTATTTGGATGTGTGTTCAAAGAAAAGTTGGTTCTGTTAAATTTTTAGGGTGAGAAAACTCGATATCCGGGCCGGACTTGTGGGTGATTTTTATTGGTTATAAACAGGGGAACGCATGTTAGCCGTGATTTGGGTCGTGTGAAGTTTTGGTCAACAATGCGAGGGTCGGTTGTGAGGCTGTTTGATCTGAAAGTTAAGAAGCTGGTTTCTTTTAGTTTCGGACAAGTTACTTTTTCTTTTGGGGTTGTTTAACTTATAGGTGTAGTTGTGTAGGGGAAGATGTCTTCTGAATATTAAGTGTATGCTTAAGTAATGGCACATCCGAGGGAAGATACGTCAGTCAGAATGCTCAATGCATTAATTGGTTATCGCCTGGTCAGGTATTTATGGTTGGATTTTCTAGTATTTATTTTTATTTTACGAAACTGACTATCCACGAGGCATCTTCCGTAAGATGTGGCATTAATTTAGCCTTCCGGGCGCAATTATGATAACAGTTTGTAAGTTATCACCGTAATTAGTCTTCAATGTGCTTTGTGACGTATTATAATGCTTAAAGTTATATTACTTAGCATAAGTCGGAGCGATCGTAGGTACCTATATTAACATAAATATTATGTTCAAGAAGTACTGTATTGAATTTTCATGATACTAGTTTTAAAACACTTTGTGATTTGTCAAGTTAGTTTTAAAACACATAGGTAGGCACATCGCGCATGTCATGGGGCAAAGGATTTTACAGGAATCCTTTTTTTGTTTTGAGTATAATGTATTAAAATAATGCTATTAATTTGAAATCACTTGCTTCAAAATCGTCGATGGCCAAACTTTCCTTTCGTACATGCCAGCAAAAAAAGTACCTATAATATGATTAATACAGAACATGCGTACGAGTTGTACGATTCGCACCTGGTAGTGCACCACAATGGCTCCGAGGCAATGATCGATCGAGACATTTGGCACGCACCATCGGTCAACACTGAGATTTGCACAACACTAGTGTTGCGCGTGGGCGAAGTAGTCGATAAACTAAAAAATGTTTACAATTTCGAGTGTTGGTCTCTTCTCTTAGCTGGTCTTTTATTTCTCAACGTTTAATTTTTTGCAATATTATAAAATAACATATTATAGTTTTCCCCAGAACTTCGGTAGTTAATATTCGTGTTGTTCCGTCACCAATTAAATGCCCAGTTTGTCATCAAATCAAATATTCTTTTATTTATATTATGATAAATAATGTAATACAAGAAAATGTTTTTCTTTTTTTTTACAAATGACTGATTGGTTATTGATAAATTTTCGAGTTCAACGTTTAATACTCGTAAGTCATTCATGGATATGAGGCATGTTATATCGATATCGACAACAAAAATTATTCACACGTCACTAACAAATAGTGACAACTTTAATACGCATTATTGACCGTATGATCAATGATCCACGCTGATTTGGATCAATAAAATTATGCAAAATCATCGTGCTATTGATGCCCGTATTGACCGTTTTACTTTATTGTACAAAATATTACGTATTATGGGCATAATCTTCGTGTCCATGATTTTTGCGGCTGTCAGTCGGTATCGCTTAGTCATTGTAGCGACGGTTATTTTTGCTATAGGTATGCATATCGACGAAAGGAAGTTAAAAGGTGATAAAAATATTATTTTAGTATTGTATCACATGCTAACTAGTACTGGACCCCCAAAATTAAAAAATGACCCCCATAATAATCGACAACGACGAGAAAACATAAAAAATGCGGTTGAATTTCGACCTCCGGGCGACCATATACCTTTTACCATATGTATATAAGGTGCGCTATGCAAATTGATTCCAAATAGTAATGAGGTTCAAACTATGCTAGACGCTGATATTAAAGGGACAGACCAAAAAAAATCAGTGGATCCTAAATTTACTTGACTTAGTAGTTTCAGACAGAACAAAAACGAATAAAGCTCAATAAAAGCAGACGGGAGCAATAGCAAGCCGTTTCGTTTTACAAACGGCGTGAACAACACAAAGAGTGCAATCCAATCGGACGCGCTCGATCAACGTATGGTAACTACATTTTACTGGTTTTTGACACACGCGAATATTAGACATTTACTTAGGTATTGCCTCATACTGCCACTTACTGCCTCATTAGTCTAGGTGTCATAATCGCGACTGCTATGCTAGAGGTCCTGGGTTCGATCCCCAGGTCGAGCAAAGTGTTATTGGGTTTTTGGGCAATAGGCTCGCCCCTTATATACATGGGACCTAAACATACCGGCGAAATGTGAGTGTACATTAGAACAGCTCTGCCTAACCCTTCGGGGAATACAGGCGTAATGGTATGCTATGTTATGTTATATCTACAAAGTAAACACAAACATTCGCATACCGACCGACCGAATTATTTAAATTCAGGAATTTTCAGAAACATCAGGATGTTTCTGATCCTTTACAGCATCCATGGTCACGGGAAGACTGAGTTGGACGTCTTAATGTTAAAACTACTAACAGCTACCCTACATTTATCTTCGATTCGGTCACGCAGAACGCGCTCACTGTATCCTTCGGTCTTGCAGGTCAGGTCAAGCAAGCAATCATACACAAATATACGTTATTTTCCAAGTTCTGATTCAGTGCAGTAGGTGTGAGTAATCCGAATACTGTCGGGTTTGTTGGCCGCCGCAATGACCGGCGGCCGGTCAGACGGACAAACACTGGATATTTGCGTACGCGCCGGTTTTTTGTTGGCGGCCTGCCAGGTGACCGCGCCTGCACTGCAACTGTATACAGGATGAGGGTAATTGCTATTTTATTGAATTGTTATTTTGGAATATCTGGTCAGATAAAATTGTTAAGTCTATTATCTTCGAGAATGTATCTATATTAATATTATAAAGAGGTAAAGTTTATTAGTTTGGGAAGTTGTAGGGGGTAACCTCCGAATGTACTGATCCGATTTGTAAATTCTTTTACATTGGTAAAAGAATGTCATAGTGTCATAGGCTGTAAATGCTTAATGAAGTGAGTATGGGTCAGCTAGTCTATCATATCTTTGTTTAGAAGGAATTCATGTCCTCACTGTAGAGATTGATAAATACTTTGATAATTTTCAGTCATGTTCCCAAATTTTCGCTTTTCAGTCTCCTCACAAAGCTTTCCTCTATCACCAGAGTAATGACATTTTATATACCTAGTTGTAACGTTGTGCTGCGTAAAAGCAGCGCCACTACCGGGTCCAATTGTATATGTTAACATGGATTTGAATGGAGGTGATCCATTCTAAACACATGAAATATCAATGGAGCAATTTTAGTTTTTTCGACAATTTGTAATTTTTATCCATCGAAAAGTAGAAGATATGTTCGCCCTGCTGCCTGTGCTGATCAAAGTTCCCCTATCTCGTTCAACATATCCCCTATTATGGCCATTTAAGGTCAGTCCGCGAAAACCCAAGTCCAAATCGCTCGCTCCAAAGAGTTTTCGTGGCCTTCCTTGGTGTCAACAGCTATTTTTTCATTGACGAGCTAGACCTTTATTGGAAGGATTGTCTGCATAAAGCTCTAAACCCAGACGAGTGGAAGAAGGGTAGGGGAGGTCTTTGTCTTTTCCCTGGGACGACAAAACATAAACATACCATCACGCCTGTATTCCCCGAAGGTTTAGGCAGAGGTGTACTAATGTACACCCACATTTCGCCGGTATGTTTAGGTCCCATGTAATAGGGGGCGAGCCTATTGCCATTAACCGGGCACAAATCCAGACTCCGAGCTGCTACTGGGAATTTCATAGAAAAACCCAATAACACTTTGCTCGACTTGGGGATCGAACCCAGGACCTCTAGCGTAGCAGTCGCGCTTAGGACCACTAGACTAATGAGGCAGTCACTGGGACGATAATGGCTGAAACAAAAAAAAATGTATTTACTCTTCGGGCACAAAGTCCACCTCCTGTTTGTTGCATGAAGTGCATTAACATCGTCCGAAATATGTATGTATTTTTGTTCATACGATAAATGACCGGTATTCGGTTGCGCGCCATTGCTAAATATTTGCTGATAACTTACCAGTTGATGCATTTACGACAACCAGTTATTTCTGTGAAAACGAAGAAAGAGAAAATTTTGAGTTATGTCGTTCGGTTAGGTTAAGGTATTCTGTGTGGTCTGTATGTAAGATATGTAAAAAATATCCCATATCCAACTTTCAGAGACTGCTTCATTAGTCTAGTGGTCCTAAGCGCGACTGCTACGCTAGAGGTCCTGAGTTCGATCCCCAGGTTGAGCAGTAGCAACTCGGAGTCTGGATTTGTGCCCAGTTAATGACAATCGGCTTGGCCAATATTACGTGTGCTCTAAAAATACCAGTGAAGTGTGAGGTGTACTAATGTAAACCACATTAGTAAACCTCTGCCTAACCCTTCGGGGAATACAGGCGTGATGGTATGTTACGGTAATTTCAAGTTTCTATACTCATCGGTAAACTAAGCTTTGTCTACAAATCAGTCTGTTTTAGTTTGACATAGCTCCCTCATAAGGGTAGTGTCCAACTATAGAACAAAGCATGACCCGAGTAGAGTCAGATAATAAATTCACTTATCTCGTCGTCGTCGCGCTCACACGACCAAGTTTTTCGACTTAAGATCTTAGTTACCACTACTTTGAACACGGGTTGGCTTGTATGGATTTTATGTAGATGGGAAAAAATATTTTCAAAGAAAAGTATTTTCTTTTTCAAAAGTTGAATCCTGATTGCCGCCGAGGTTGAACTCTTCTTATACCATGACGAATTTTTGTAATTGAAAATATTTTTAATTTAACTAATAGGCATTTATTATTTAATTAAATAATCAATGTTTAGGTCCCCTATTATATGGGACTTAAACATTACGGCGAAAATGTGTGTGTAAGTTAGTACACCTCTGCCTAACTCTTGGGGGAATACAAGCGTGAATACCTACCTCAGTAAATAAATGTGTGGACGCGGTTTATAAAAAACTCAAGTAGCGTGAGAGCGCTAAAAACAAAGTTTTTTTGTCTGTAATTTATTGTTTCATGGATTAAGTATAAATGTACACCCACAGATTGCCGACATGTTTTTAGGTCTCATGAAATACGGGGCGGGCCTATTCCCATTAACCGGACACAAATCTAAGCTAAGCTGCTATAGAAAATCCAATAAGACTTTTCAATCGAACCTTTGCTGAACCTGTGCTTGCGATCGGCATCCCATTGACGCAGTATTTGAAAAAGGGTAATTTAAAAATGTGTTAGAAAAAAAAAACCTATTCCACATTAGACTGCCGCAGCGGGCAGTCGCTAGGCCGCGAACGACCCTCGGATCTCGTATACGGGCTTGATTGAAAAGTTCTTTAAACCACAAACTTTAGAACTACTCTAGAAACGGTGACTTCACAAGTCCACTTTCTGCTTTCAGGCTTTGTTTGAAATTCATGCCGTGTGGGGAGTTCACCTTTAGTTTTGAGTAGAAAGACCTCGGCATAGGTTAGATCGAGATAAAAATATGTTAAACTGATTCTGTATTTATGTGTAAAAGAAGACTAAGAATATATAGGTAGGTAACAAATAGTTTTACAAACAAGGTCTTAAATGTAGTGTTATTCATTCGCAAAATTATTGATTCTATACGAATAAAGAATAAAGATTGACGGGCTCCACTAAAATCAATCCTGAAACAATAGGATTTTATTGCTTCAATCATAGATGGTGGTCGAGAGATTTTTGATCGTCATAGTATACACCGAGATGTCGAGTATATCCCGATGTCTCTTAGGTATCAATTTTCTACACAAACTTTAAGCGCTAGATAAAATGATTGTGCTTTATTTTGACCAAATATTACTAAATATAGCGCCTGAAACACCCAAGATCCAAGAGTATGACGACACAATCAGAATATGATAATTAGGTATGTTTGAACCAAAATACAAAAATCATATTTCGCGATAGGATATCGAAATCAAATCGATCGCTAAATCAAACACTGATTTACCGAATACGGCAAACCAATGCGTCTCAATTCCAAGAAATAACATTTTAATATAAGTTAACATTACAATATTAACTTAATAAACGTCAGTGGTCGGTGGGTAGACAGGTAAACAATGCAGAATTATTAATGTAGTGGCCCTACCAATATATTATACGGTGTAATACTAAACGCGAGGTCTGTCAGGGCACAACTATATACTAATTGTTGGTTGTGCAACCTGGGACAATGTTGCATGAATGAATTATCATTCAAAATTAAGAGGATTGTTGAGTTTAGAATATGTTGGAGACGTTGTATGTATTGTTTTAATATTGTTAGGTATTTGAGTGATTAAATTAATCTATGGATCAAAATATGTTGTTGGATATTAAGACTGAAAGAACGTTTCTTGAAGAAATAGCAGGTTGGTACCTACCTACTTCTTTTCTTTGAGAAATAAATAATTATCATTTATTTGCTCTTATTATTTAATTTTATTAAATTCCAAATTTATTTTTTTACATTCATCATTACGTTATCCAACTGCCACAGTTTATTTATTCGCACATTCTGATCAATTACTAACTCGCCTGTCGACACTGTAATCATCATTCGTAATGTATTTAATGCTGGAATTCAGACAATGCCTTAGACCGAGGTCAGGTCTAATATAAATTCGTGTGATCAATGGTTATTGTCATTTTATAGCTCTGAGAACAACGAGGTGGTCAATGCAAGACCATTTGTATGCAATTTTGGATAATTTGACCACCTGGAAATTTGTGTCAACTGCTGCTTAGTGGTAATTGATGTTGGTTGGTAAACTGAGTGTTTGGGTAGGCTGGTTTTATAGGCTGTGGTATGCTTCAGAACTCACAAGATATCATGTTTTATTTCAAAGTGTAAATTACAGTATGTTCTTTTAATCTGTTATTGGGTGGATTTCCATTTTATGATTAAATATGACAGATTTTGTGATTCTTCTTGTTTTACTTTAAATATTAAATAATAGCTACTAAATTATGAATTTATTTGCATTCGGTAAGGCTGTTACATATTTAAACTGTGAATTAATTATTATATTTATGGGAAAATCAATAAAATAGAAAATCGCAGAAGTGAATGATGAAATTCTTGTGACAAAATTTGAAATGTTAATTGAAAATTGAATTAATCATGTTAGAGGTGAATTTTGGTTAAAGAAAAAATTTCATTATTTAGTTTAGACTTTATTATTACATTCGAAATAAAAACCAACAAAATTCAATTCAACATTTTTGACGTGAGATGAATGAACATAGTATAAAAATAACGAAGAAGTTAATGACTTTCGCGTCACTATTTTTAATATTTTATCTTTTCAGCTACCTGTCAATGCGTACAGTTCCTCTTTGGAGCACATAACAATAGATTTTGCATTGTGTCTACCATATGCCGCTTGACAGGTTAATAATTTTATTATTTTATAACTTACAAGTTATAACTATGTATTTAGAACAATTTAAAGTATGTTTTGGCCAATGGTTCTACTCTAATAAAAAAAAAACGATGAACACTCAAAATTAATATTTTGGAAATCCACCCTATTACGAAATTATTACATGGAACGTAAACAGACAGGCGAAATGTGGCAGTAAATTACAACACTTCTGCCTAACCCTTCGGGGAAAACAGGTGTAATGGCATACTTCTAACAAGACTAATGAAGTAGCTAGTAAATGGGTTAAAATAAAAGAATTAAATACGTACACTCACGCCTTTTTCCCATAGGGCTAGGCAGAAACTACAGAACGACATTTGCTACGATTCTTGCATAAAAGAATTACTATCTTCAAAAGCCAGGTCATCCGGACATAACCCACGCACAATCTCCTCACTCAAGCCAAGCGCGCATATTAAAACATTATTCAAGTGATCATTACCATAATAAATGTTAATAAAGTCACTGTACATGCGCATTAGCCAACACTAAATCATTTGTGGGCACGTTATTGGTTTTTAGCGGCCTGTATCAATTATGGTGCGGACTATGGCGAGTGTTATTCCAGGATGGTTGGGGAAGCGGCTCTGCTTAGAGATTTAATAAGCTGGAAGCGGTTTTGAACCTTTAAAATTGTTGCAGGCAATCAAGGTTTTAAAGAACAACCAATTTGAGAACTAAAGTAGTTTGATGTCATACATAATTAAAATAGAAAGTTAAAAAAAAAATCTTTAACTATATAAAACGTACTAGCTGACCAGGCAAACATTGATCTGCCATACTAAAATCGGGTATAAAAAATTGTCTACGACCTATTCTCAGATCTACCAAATATACCCGAAAAACTTCATAAAAATTGGTCGAACCATTCGGAGGAGTTCGATAACAAGCACTGGACACGAGATTTTTAAAGATTTAAAAATTACTGAATTCTCCAGTGATGTGTCACCAACAATTTTTGTTATCTGCGCATTCCATAAATTTCGTATTCAATTTATGGAATGCATTTTTAGTTTAGCAGATTTGTTTATAAATATTGCGTTGATTTTTTTTCAAGAAGCAAGCAATTTAGCATTCATTTTTACACAGAGCTACATGCATGTCGGTCCATTGTATCGCGGGCGTACATAATCGCAGACCTTACGACTCTCGCCCACGTGACCGTCCTGCAGGACGAGCGAACTTTTAAGGTGGGAACATAATGGGAACTTTGTCTAAACTGCAATTTACCGATAGGTATCTTCTCCAGAGTCTTATATAATAAATGTGGAAGTTTAGGTGTTTGTTACTGAATCACCCAAAAACGGCTGTAATGATTTTAATGAAGACGACGGGGCATGTCGAACTCCACACATAGTCTGTAATACCATCTAAACCCACACGAGTGTGTCGCCTGACCTCTTTTTTGCTAGGGCCACGGGAGTAAGTTGCCATTTCTTCGCGATAATAGTTTATAACTTGGACTAGTCGGTATTATTCTAGTTATTATTCGAGTTTTCTGGCTATACCGACATCGAAACGGGCTATGAGACTATATGACCTAGCACTTTGTCGTTTTAATTGTTAATTGTTATAAGAAGTTTGTCAACATGTTAAGGCCTAATAGGACTGACATATTTTGTAGAATAAAAGTCCCTTATAAAAATAAAGAAACAAAAAAAAAACTTGGACTAACACAATAGGATACTTTTCATCCAGGTTGGGTCCAATTCCGAAGTTTAGGCAGACAAAGTCGCGGGCATTAAAGGGCAGGTGGAAATCGCGGTGGCTTCAAAAAAAGAGGAGTTTCTCAATTCATCGGATTCGTTTTGTAGGTTTATTCACCGATTACTCGAAGACGCCTGAAGTAATTTGGAAAATTCTTCTTATACAATTTTAACGAAATCAGTCCAGTGGTTTTTTAAAAAAACACAAAAATCTAAAATTGTATACTTAAATCGATGATATTTTCGTTTATTCCGAAACCTTGCTGTCTCATTGGAGCAATTCGTTTAGTTAGTCTACTCGTGTAAACAAAATACTTTCCACTAAAAAATAAAATAACTCTTAACAAAATTTTAGGTACCTAAGTAGGTTTATCTTTTTTTTAAATTTATTTTATTATAGTTTCTATGTAGACCTGGGCTTACAATCGCATAACACTCATCTTGTAAACGCTATGAATATTCATCAGCTGTTTATACGCTTTAAAGGAGTTATGATTTGTCATTGAAGGCGTTCAAATTTTGGACTAGACAATAAACATTAAATTTAATGCCTAGTCCTAAACCTGATCGCTTTAAATTAGCAATAATTAAACTTACCTACCTATGATGGATGTTGTAACTAACTTTATTGTTGTTTATTCATACGGAAGTAATTTCAGTCCTGTAAATTTTTGTTATTGTATGTGCCAAAATACTCACAGTCACGGCTATATTCCCAAAAATGATTATTAAATATGTAAAAACTAAATGTCAGCATTGACTACCTCATTAGTCTTGTGGTCCTAAGCGCGACTGTTATGCTAGAGGTCCCAGGTTCAGGTTCAAATACTGCCTCACATTGTATATTTCTTTTGCTAAAATTTATTACGTAAGTATCATTTACACTTAGAACTAAGTAGATGGCGCAACCTTCTTAGTTTTAGGTACGAAATCAAATTACAACATCAATAAATCAATAATTTGACATTTCGTGTCAAAACAATGAAGATGAGGTGTCGAGGGATCGAGTTCCCATAGTATCCCTATGGCATGGTGCAAGCCCACTGATTCGGGCCGCAGAAGGCCGCAGTCGTTATCGGTCAACCGGCGACCTTTGAGAAGATGCCTCGCTTGCACAATTCCTACCTTTAAGTTCGTAAGAACGTATGATTTTAAGAAATTCAGTTTTTAATAGAAAGGATCCTTTGCAGTTTTTTAGAAAGAATACTGTGCAGTTTTTTGCAAATAACAATGGTTATGAAATAAAATTAATATACCGTCACGCCTCTTTTCCCCGAGGGGTTAAACAGAGATGTATTTGTCGCTGTATTTATAGTAATTAAATGTATCTTTCTTTCTTTTCTACCCACAGTTCGCCGGTATGTTTAAGATCCCATGTAATAAGGCGCGAGCCTATTACCAACTGGGCACAGATCTAGACTCCGAACTGCTACTTCAAATTTCATAGAAAAACTCAATAACACTGCTGGACCTCGGAATCGAACCCAGGACCTCTAACATAGCATTCGGGACAAGCAGTTTGAAATGAAATTCCGTTTTTTTATTCCGAAATGGTGCTTTACTTTTACAATATAGTGAATCTCGGTGAATTGTCTAGACAGAATAAATATTTAGTAAACGCTTAAATTTTTTATTTAATTTAATAAATTAAGTAATCTAATTATTATTTATTTGACTGCCTCGTTGGTCTAGTGGTCCCAATCACGACTGCTACGCTAGAGGTCTTGGGTTCGATCCCCAGGTCGAGCAAAGTGTTATTCAGTTTTTCTATGAAATTCTTAGTAGCAGCTTGGAGTCTGGATTTGTGTCCGGTGAATGGCAATAGGCTCGCCCCCTATTACATGGGACCCAAACATACCGGCGAACTGTGGATGTACATTAAGTACACCTCTGCCTAACCCTTCGGGGAATACAGGCGTGATGGTATGTATGTAATTATTATTTATAGTAATAGTAGGTAAGCTTTTTTTAAAAAAAAACATTCATTCATACACTCACGTTTTTTCCCACAGGGGTAGGCCGAAACTAAAGACTGCCACTTGCTACAACTTTTGCATACCTCTTTCGTTTCTTCCACATTCATAAATCTATATTACTGATGAAATTATTATTCTAATTTACTTTATTAAAGTCAAAAAACAAATCTGGTACTTATGTACATATAATATGTTATAGCACCATGTTACAATGTCGCATAATGCTATCCCATCCGGCTGGGACGGTGACATTTCTGCGCTCGCGCCGGCCGCTTGACCTATAGCTGCATCCGAACAATATCGAAGTAGTATCTCAACTCCACCTACTTGAGTCGGTTGGGACTGTGACCTCTTCGACGATAGCTGTAAAGAGCTAAATAATAAATATATACTCTGAAGTACTTGTGTTAACACTAAGTAAGAGCAGGGTTGCATAATTACAGAAATCAGACGACGCTTGTCCCGTAACTGGTTTAATTTGAAAGAAACGTTTCAATATCGAAAATTAATCTATATTTGAATTCAGAACAGTCAAAACGTTCCGGATTTTAATTTATTCTATGGTTGAATTCATTCATAATACAAATTTGAATTAAATTTCCTAACTATCTCACATAACGCCCTCCCATCTGACTGAGACGGTGACATTTTGTGCGTCTGCGCTGGCCGCTTGACCTACAGCAGCATCCGAACAATATCGCTGTGTCTTCAGAACTTGACTTACTTAACAAGATTGTAATTCGAGATAGGTAACTGAAAACTTGTGAAGTATGTTATGAATGAATGTTAATTATATTTCTGCAACCACCATTTACTTAGGTACAGCTTATTACTTCAAACAGGTTGCATTACTACAAACAATGTTTAATAGTAATAATTTTTACGAAGAGAATCGCCAAGAAGACTGTAGATATTCGTCGAAATAATAATAATAAATATATTTTCTGTGTGTATAACAGGATGTATGAAAGATGAATTTGGACGAAGCAAAAGAAAACTATGCAAGAATCATGGAAAATGGCATACTGCAGTTTCGGTTTTTCGTTTTCTTTGTCAAAATAATAAATAGACAAATCAACTCTATTAAAAGGCATAACGTTCTCTATAGTTTTCTTAGCTCCCACATTTCTAGATCGACGGTTAATTTACCGTAGTTAAAATGTACGGAGCCTTGTTAGAGGTCTATAATGCTAGTGAGCCCTCTCATATATCGCGAGCAATCGTGCTAAGGACGTAACATTCCCAATCATTGGAATTGTGCCCCATACCATATTAAGATGTTACCTGAAGGCAAGCATCTGTAATTTACGAGAGATTTCATGCCGGATTTAGGGTAAGGTTCGCTTAAGTCAAAATGTAAGTTACGATATTCTGTTTTAATAATCAAAGTCACATTTTTATTCATGGAAGTTATGTCATCATCATTATCATTATCATATTAGCCGAATGTAATTCATTGCTGAACGAAGGCCTCCCCCATAGACTTCCACAACGTCCGGTTATATGTTGCCTGTATCCAACGACTCTTAGCGACCCGGACACTGTTAGTAATTATGTGGTTCTACTTATTTTTTATTTATTACTACTGACTCTAACAGCGTGATACTGTCTGAACTCGATCGAGGCGCCACTTACCGGGTCCATTTGTAAATCTAAACCACTCATGTATTAGAGCGAATAAAACATAAATAAAATATTAAAATCGGTCAAGCCTTATTGAGTTTTAGCGTCTTCGCAACTAACGAACGGCAATTGACTTTTTTATATAAAGATAGCGACATAGCTTACGTTCAACATTCGGTGAATACGGACTGATTTTGACGATGCCTTCCAAAATCTAAATACGTTCTTTAGATCTTTAGTAGCTTATCATTTTCTTGTCATGGTTGTGGTGAATATCAAAGAAAATCCCATGCAAAGAAAGGTAAGTGCTGTTTTTAGTTGGTTTGAGTACCTATATATATATATATTATATACCGTGCCGCCTCCTCAGGCAGCAGACAATCCATGGATCCTAGGATTTTCCGTAATCCCAAAACCTACAACAGTCACCAAACCATACTTAGTTACTAAAGAAATGTGTTGAAACCCAAATTCGTTCTAAAACTGTTGTTTAATTCGGACAGAGAGGCGTGATCGCAAACCGAGGCTATAATAATTTATGTTTTAACAGTTACAAGAAGAATATTCAGTATTCTGTAATAGGTATAACAGCCTGCGAGTGTCCACTGACATTTAAAACTAGCCCCAGATTTATCATTGTAATGGCTAATAGCACAAATTGTCGATCGGGATCCGATCCGATTCATTTTAAAACTCGTCTCACGAAACTATTGACCTTTGAACGTTCTCATAGTTATGAATAATATTGTAGTAACAAGGGAATCTTTCTGCAAATATGGTTGTGTAGAGGACAATAGATTTAGTGCCATTAAAATTCAATAAGCAGTAGTTTACCAATAAATCTTCATAGAAGGCTATCGGACTAGGAACTATCTGATCCAGAATAGAGGCGGTCATGGGTTTGTGGCCATTGTATCGGAGGGCTGAGCCAAAAGCTATTCAAATAGATGCCCATAGAGGGTCGTCGGCAATTTGTGTCCGACGAAGTGTTTTGACACCTTCATACATAAACATTTCACTGCTTAAAAATGGTGGTTCGGTTGCACCTAAGGCTAATCTTAGTTTAACCTAAAATACGGACGACGCATTGGAAAACTTTGATATAAAATAATTACTTGAAACCAAATCGATAATGCAATTGGATAAATACTTAAACGTAAAATAAAAAAAAACACTAGTTAAATTTAACTGAAGTTCAGGCTATTTGAAGCACTTCATTTCTGGCCGGCCTAGCACCACTCAAAACTTTAACTGCAGGTATACTTCAACAAATTCCATATCTTTATTTTAAACTCATTAATTGCACTTAACAGATTATCTTCATAAAATTGTTACACCCAACAAAATCTCTCAACTAAAGGCTTATATAGAGTTTTTAAACGAAAGTTAGCACCTCGGTACAACCAACCCCACAATGACATAATATATTTTCAACCCGCTATTGTGTGCAAGGTGAATGCTTATTATTCCGCGTGCTGCGGTCACCAGCCGATTATTATTCCCCTATTATCGTAATATAATAATATTATTGCGAGGCCCAAGATGGGACGGAATAAGGAAACGGATTGAAGAATTTGCTTTGTGATTTACTGACATAAGCGGATTAAACGCAGCTTCCACTTTCCTGTTTTCTAGGATTGTACCCGTTTGATATGATGTAAAAAAATTACAAGTTAACTGGTTTGTAGTTAGTTATTGTTTTGGTATATTTATTTTGACCGTTTCTAAAATTACTGTTGATAGCTGAAGTGGCGGTAGCCTAATGGCTAGGGCATCGGACTTGCGATCATGTGGTTGCCGGTTCGAACCCCACCCATTGCACTACTGACGTGAACCCACTCGTAACACAAGCATTTAGCTTAGCACGAGGGGTTAACAAGAATACTAGTAATGTGTGACCCACATTGCTAGTAAGCTTTATAAAAAAAATATCTATACTAATATTATAAAGAGGAAAAAATATTTGATAAACTTAAACTCGATTTAAAGGCTTGCTGACGAGACACCTAGTACAGTGTATGTATTTTAATTTTAATATTTTTATCACTGACAATTCGGACACCAATAAAAAAAGTGTGGTGTACAGTCAGATAAAAAAAAACCCAACAATACCTTGATTGTAAAAATCCGCTGGCCAGCCTAGAGTTGTAAACAGTTTTTAACCGGATTTTACCGAAAGAATATTGAACCTAGGTTATTTCATTTTGTTCGCGATTTGTATTGAATTTGTAAACATGTTTTTCAATAATACTGAGATTTTATAGCAAATTTACTAAAGTTACAGTAGACTGGATGTCGTAAAATATAAATACGTTTCCCACTTTCCCTTGTTCAGTTTCTATGTTTTATTGTAGTGTTTGATTTTCCAATGCTCTTTACGAGTTAACCTTCCAATATAAGTACCTAATTTTGATAGAGAAAAGGTCAATAAAGAAACTATCTACCTATTGAAAGAGAAAGTTTATAAGTACGTATATAAATGTTATCATAATTGATTTTTCTGGTTTATTTTATTTGGCGTAGAATATTTTGATATGGAACATGATTGATTTTTCTGGTTTATTTTATTTGGCGTAGAATATTTTGATATGGAACATGATTGATTTTTCTGGTTTATTTTATTTGGCGTAGAATATTTTGATATGGAACATGATTGATTTTTCTGGTTTATTTTATTTGGCGTAGAATATTTTGATATGGAACATGATTGATTTTTCTGGTTTATTTTATTTGGCGTAGAATATTTTGATATGGAACATAATAGTCTTTATACCCATCGAAAAACAAAACCTTTTAATATGCTAAATATCATGAATATTATAGGGTTAAATTATTGCCTACTTCAGAAATCTCTTCTCATTTTTGGTGGAATAAAATATTATGAATATAATTTTCCATTTGTGTCGCATAAGTTACAGTGACCATCTCATTAGTCTTGACGTCTTAGGTTCGATTCCTAGATCGAGCTACGTTTAACTTAGTTTTTCTATGAAATGACTAAGCGCGACTGCAATGCTTGAGGTCCTGGGTTCGATTCCCAGGTCGAGCAAAGTGTTATTGGGTTTTTCTATGAAATTCTCAGTAGCGGCACGGAATTTGGATTTGTGCCCGGTTAATGGCAATAAGCTCGCCCCTATCAAACCCCTAAACACAACGGCGAACTTTGGGTGGATATGTACACCTCTACCTTTCTCTTCGGGGAATCAGTCGTTATAGTATGTTGCGTTACAGCTTACAGCTATCCATTTCCGCTATACTAATGGTACTTAATGAACAAGAGACACAGCATACGACATAATTATTCCATGGACTGACGCAAATCTAGGGGCAAGGGCCAAGCGAGATTCATAACTCATTCATACAACTTCCAACACAATATTATCGACCACAGCCTAAAAAAATAAAAAAGATTCTCTTCACAATCAACCAGTACGTCAATTACAATGTATAGGATGAATGTTAGTCTATTTATAGTAACTTTGCTTAAGGTTACCAGCGAACACACGTCCCAATGACTGGATAGGTGACCCGTGTGGAGGTCACAGGTCACCTTGGGACTGAGGTCAATGTTATGTTACATTGTTATGTAGATTTGTGACAATACGACAAGCATTTTTATCAACAATGTGAGGAAGAATACATGGAGACACGATTGTGAAACAGGTTTGTCGGTGATACTTATTTAGGTGCTATTTAAAAAAGGATGTGTTGATCTACAATATAAAAGACAGACAAACATAAAAGAAAGACAATTTCAAAAGTGGGGTAAGTTGCCAAGGACTAAAAAAGTAAAGTTTAAAATTAAAATTGTATTTACATACATAACATACACGCCTATGTTCCCCGAAGGCTTAGACATAGGTGTAGTGTAGTGAACACCCACACTTCGAAAGTATGCTTAGGTCTTATATAATAGAGGGCGAGTCTATTGCCATTAAACCGGGCATTAATCCAGACTCCTTGCTGCTACTAATGAGGCAGTCAATTGTATTTACATTCTACGAATAAATAATAAGTCTACCTATTTATTAGTTGTTTACATTATACGACAATCTATTGATATAACTATTTATTTAAGAGGTTATTTGACAAATTTTTTTATAGTCTCATGAGAAAGTTGAACATAAATAGAGCCAAACAACAAAAAATTATTAAAATCGGTTAAAAAATAAGTATTTTAATTTAATACTAAATAGATAGCGCACTATGGCACGTTGTGGTGTAACACTGTATGTTAGCCATAAAATTATAATTATAAGTTTTGTGGGAAAGCGAAGTATACCTTAAAACTTTAAGAGTGTATATCTTGGAACTTTGTCGATTTCAATAAATTTTTCAGTATACGAATTCATCATCATCATCATCATCATCATCAACCCATTACATTTCCACTACTGGGCACGGGTCTCCTCTCAGAACGAGAGGGATTAGCCTATAGTCCACCACGCTAGCCTACTGCGGGTTGGCAGACTTCACATGCCAACAAGAAAATCTCTGAGGCATGCAGGTTTCCTCACGATGGTTTCCTTCACCGTTTAAGCTCGTGATAATTAATGATTTACGCACATGACTTCGAAAAGACAGAGGTGCGTGCCTCGGATACGAACTCGAGACCTTTGAGTTGGCAGTCCAATGGTCATGTCACAAGGCTATCACTGCACTATATACGAATTATTAAATTAAAACTAATTACTGTATGCTGAATGGAGGTCGGTTTATGCTGGGTTTTTATAACTCGATGTGTTCATTGCGTCGCACATCGGCGGTGCATTGTCACGTTAACCAAGATATGGGTTGACATCGTGAAAGCTGTTTGTCTGTCCGTCATTGCGATGTGGTTCCAACAGCTTAATGATATTGTATATTATAGGACATTGTCAACCTGCCTAGGTCTTTGAAGAATACTTTATTGTTCAGAGTTATGCGTCGGTTTCCAATTTCTATTTAGTCAGCGATTTTCGCTTCACCAACGGACGGTTTTAATAAAAAATTGTCGGTAGGTTTGCTTATGGATTCGGTGCTTTGCCTAAGCAGTGGATTTCGCCTTTACCTGTACTTTATGTCAAAATCCCGTCAACATTGAAATAATACTGCCTTTTACGGATTTTATCGCGTTATAAGAAATAATATCAATTATTTTATTCCCGTCATTTCGAATTCTTTACGGGAAGACTTGGTGTTGGACGTCGTAATGTTAAAGTTATTAACAGCTACCCTAAATTTTTATTCAATTTTATTCGATTTGTTCACGCAGTAGGTGTTCAAAATATAAATTTGACAAGGCCCAGCAGTACATTCGATTTGATAAACTACAAGACTACTTGCAAAAGAAATCCGATTTTTGAGGCTATTGAAATTAAAAAACACCTAAATTTCAATACGATGGTTGGGTTTTGCCATCTGCTTGGCTGTTCTGGCTCGCTACTGTTCCTCTGCCTTACCTTTCAAGAATAAAGGCCTGATAGTATATTTATAAGTATGTATCGACAAGGATGTGTCTAATCGGAAGTGGTGTGTTTGCCCGCACGGACGACAGAGCCTGAGAACAGATTTTATCGTCATCTCACTCGCGCACACGTCGCGATTGAGATAACACGTGTCATGCGCGAGCGCACGCTCTTGTCAATTTTTACTAGGACTACTTTAATGTACGAGGATAATGTACCTCTCATGCTTTCTTAGAGGATGTTGTCAATTTCTTTGGGCTGGGATTTTTCTTGCAAGTAGGTAGGAACCTGGTTCTTTTAGAACTTAAATTATTTGCATTTTTGGAGAATAATTTTTTGTTAATACTTTCTTCCAGTTTCTATGTATTCCATACCGAAACCAAATAGGTATTAAAAAAAATACCTATATGAGGATGTATTTTTTTTATATTATACAGAAGCATCATTTTAAGTATCATCGTTGTTGAACAAGCCCTTCTCAATATTTTTCCACAAGGTTTTTTATGTGCCAACGACTCCCAGCGACTTTTATTAGGTACCTAGTCTGTCCAGATTGGTAGAAGCTAATTATTGGATAAGTATTTCATATTACAATAAATAATATTAAATGAAATAAGGATGATGATAAGGGAAAATATTTATTCAAATCAATCAAATCATCTGAAACAGTCTGAATGTAATATCGGGTTCTTTAAAGCACTTTTGTTCAAGCGAAATCTTCCCAAATATTTTCAATACTGCATTGGCCGAAAGTTGTAAATTAGCGTAATTGTGAGCAAAACCGTCTGTATTCTAATCGTGGATGTACGTGCGATGCGTTATCTCCGGGTTCCCATGGTCGTGTTTATAAATGACCGTCGCGAGGTCACCGATGCTACAGCTGATGGTCATCGCATCGCAGTCTCAAGCGGGACAGTCTCACTGAGAAATGGAATACTCGGATTTGGATTTTGTATGTGAAAAGTTGGTTCACAAGTTAGTCTTTTGTGAAAAGGTGGGCGTAGGATTGGTGAAGTGTTAGGTTTTCTGTTCGTTTATTATATCGATATCTTGTGGTTCAAAGAGCGTATTTAGTGAGTATTGACTTTGTGAAACCAAAGTGTCGTAATCTAAATATATATAATTCAAAGGTGACTGACTGACTGACTGACTGACTGACTGACTGACATAGTGATCTATCAACGCACAGCTCAAACCACTGGACGGATCGGGCTGAAATTTGGCATGCAGGTAGATGTTATGACGTAGGCGTCCGCTAAGAAAGGATTTTGATTCATTCTACCCCCAAGGGGATAAAATAGGGGATGAAACTTTGTATGAAACTTTGTAAATTTTAAACCGATCGGGCTGAGACTTTGCATGCATAAAGCTACTATGACGTAGGCATTCCTTAAGAAATGATTTTGATTAATTCTACCCCCAAGGGGATAAAATAGGGGATGAAACTTTGTAAATTTTAAACCGATTTGGCTGAGACTTTGCATGCATAAAGCTACTATGACGTAGGCATTCCTTAAGAAAGGATTTTGATTAATTCCACCCCCAAGGGGATAAAATAGGGGATGAAAGGTGGTATGAAACTATGTCAATTTTAAACCGATCGGGCTGAGACTTTGCATGCATAAAGCTACTATAACGTAGGCATTCCCTAAGAAAGGATTTTGATTAATTCTACCCCAAGGGGATAAAATAGGGGATGAGAGTTTGTATGAAACTTTGTCAATTTTAAACCGATCGGGCTGAGACTTTGCATGCATAAAGCTACTATAGGCATCCCCTAAGAAAGGATTTTGAGATGCAGGCTATATAAGATTAGTAACTTTTCAGTTTAAAATATACGAATTTCTGTATGCTAGAACTTTGAATTAACCATTTTTGTGCATAGTGCACAGATAATAATATCTAGCGGATTATATTTGACGAAGAAGCATTATTATATTTTACGCCGGGATATCGTATAGTACGGTGGCCAGCACATCAAGTTACCACAAAATGTCGAATTGTATATATAATACATACGTATTATAGTACTGAATAGCCGAGAAACCACGCGGGCGAAGCCGCGGGCGGAAAGCTAGTATTTTATATTTATCAAAACACAGCTTTTGATCATAGGCATCTGGACGGTGTTTAGGAAACAGATTTTTTAAAATGAGCGTGCTGATTTTAAAATGAAACATAAACATTATTTACTAAACTTTGTAGCTGTACAATTAAACAAACTATTGTCAGTATAGATATGTGTACATACTGGATTATGAACCTTTACTTACCTACCAAAGTTGCTATACCTTAAGTATACAGTTTAAACAATAAATAGCTTTTACTTGGACTTCTTTCTTGAAAAACATATACCAGTGTGCTATAAATGTACTATGTTAAATTTTCCAAATGTAGGTACAATTGACAATCACAAAACCCCCCAAACTAAGTGAGACTAAAAAGTAATTTACCTACAACTATCATTATTACCTTTTACAATCTTTCTTACTTCGTTCAAATAAATACAGTTACCAAACAGTTATTATAAAACAATAACCAACATCTCCAAATCTAGATCACGAGACAGCTAAAGAAGACATTATCGTTTTCCATTACCCATAAAAATTTGTCCAAAAAGTAACATCACCGACAACATTTTGTATTATGCATGCATGCGTGCGTGCAAAATTTTATATAGCATTTACCTGACCACTGTGTGTGAAAATGATAGCATTTAAACACTCGTTATTGTGCTTAACTGTACTTCGGGAACTTTGCACTTTTTATGATGGCTTTTGGAGGATTTAGAGAGAGATAACAACAGTTTTATGGACATTCGCCACAATCTTAACAGTAGTATGTTTTTTGGTAGATTTTCCTTCTGTTTTTAGTAGTTTATTGGTTTTAAACTTATTTAATTTTATATTTAAACAAAATAAAGTGTTGTACTTTTTTTTAAATAATACTTATATTTGTACATACACTGTTAATTAAGTCAGAGGGTGTGTTGTGTTACTACTGAAAAACCATTGCACGCAATATTACTCTAAGCATCGATTCGGACCAAATGTATCAAATTTCAATAAAACTGTCGACGATAAAACTTTATTGGTGCAAGTAAATCAGGTAGTGTGACTAGTAATGCATTCATATCTTCCTACATAACATCCACTTAAGTAGTCAATGGTTATTGAATTACACCATGCAGTGATAAATTAGGCGATTAAATCTATTATAGGTCCTATTTATAAATCGCCTGCCTACTCCTATGAGTCACAGTTTCAAAATTTGCAAATCAACTCAAAATGTTCGCAACAGTTCGACAAGATTGCTTTTGCTGTTTTGAAATTATATTGCATTAGAATATTAACCCTATTTTTTAATGTTTAAGACTGAGTTTCAGTTTCAGTTATGTGTTACTAGTGGTAATCATTAGGCCATAGTTATGATTGAACGGAACAATGAATGCGTGGGATTGGTTTAGTAATATTAGTAAAAATGTCAGACGACAATGAAATGTTTTTCTTGTATAAAAAATTACAGTTTTTAATTTTGGTTAAACGTTGGATTGTTTTAACCTTTTCTTTGAGATGATGTGTTGTAACATGAATTATATGACAGCTTTTTGTTTAAGAGTATTTTAATGCATCTCGTTTTTCATTGAATTTAAAATTATTATAATGTTTTGATCGCGAGAACGACGCGATATTTTCTTATGTAAATTATTCATACATAGATCACATTAAAAGTTATGAAATTGAAGACATCTTTCGTGGAGGTTAAACTTCTTTTTATTCATTGTGAACACTAGCTTGGCCCCGCCACCAACTGTTTATTTTTTCGCCAGGCTCCTTTACTACTACTTCTTTTTTATGTACCTAGTCCAAGTTAACATCTACCCGTGAAAAGTTGCTCAGCTAAATTAGCTAAGGTGAAACCGTGCTTACTGCGGTCAGTATATGGATGGGGAGCGCCATGCCTCGGAGACCACGGAAAGCCGTCGGTTTCGGTTGTCTTACGAACACAGAAACTTAATCTTTGGGTTATCAGTATTGCCCAGAAATTGGGTTGCGGAGGTCTGATGGCAGTCGCTACGTGTAAAAACTGATATTCAGCGACATCTGGCTAGATCGTGAGTCGATCCCGACTGAAAAAAGGCTGAACAGCTAAACTAAAGTTCCGTAATGCCTTAAATAAATTCCATTATATCTAATATCCCCAACTAGTTCGTTCAAACACTTTCCCTGGTATAATTTATATGCAGTAAGTTGTATTAGCCGGTCGGTATAAATTATACTGAGACCAATTTGTGCATGGTAATTACTGTGGACAAATGAGCGTTGAGACTGAGACACACTGTCTGCGGGTAGCTGGTATACTGTACTGTTAGAAATACGTATGGCTTTGTTTATATTTGGATGAATTGTGTGAAAAGTAAAATGGTATGGAAGGTGATGTTATTTTATTCAATACAAGCTTTCCACCCGCGGCTTCGCCCGCGTGGACCACTTTATAATATTAATAGACATGATGTGCTGACAGGTGATGAAAAGTGATGTCGACTGAAGATAGATTTATATATAGAATATATATATAGAATAATTATATTAAGCCGTGTTCAACCATTTTTGTATGTCATTTACCTAATTTAGTTAAAAATAGAGCTTTTTACACATTAAATTTTATCCCACCTTGTTTCTTTTCAAGCCCACCAGGCATGGCACAAGACAGCATTATTGGTAAAAAAATGCAGGAATATACCGGGTTT
Organism: Subacronicta megacephala; assembly: GCA_958496365.1. Classification (NCBI taxonomy): domain Eukaryota; kingdom Metazoa; phylum Arthropoda; class Insecta; order Lepidoptera; family Noctuidae; genus Subacronicta; species Subacronicta megacephala. The sequence goes on from OY292525.1 coordinate 10,085,838, forward strand.
CATGCTATATTTTAATTGCTATTCTTGCTATCTGTAACAGGGCAAAAGTTTTTGTGATTCCATATTTTCTAGGAATCTATTATTTTCCCTATTTTGGATAAATCTAAGGATTCTTTTGATTACGGAGGATTATGCAAGATGAGACACATAAACACAGATTAGATAATAATATGACCTAATTTCATGAAATAAAACCAATTAGGTATATGCTGTAGTGGGAGACAAACGGTGTGGTATAAAGATGATGACATTATGACGAACCCAAAACACACCTCCTTTTAACGGTCGAGTATACTAGGACGTGTATACAGTTAGTGTATACATGGGCGTCAATCCTTACAATGTCGACCACCACGCGCAAACTCTCGCACAAACTGCGCCCACGCACCTGAATCTATTAGCCAGTGATTAACTTGTAAGTGTGGGTAACACAATCGCTTTTTGTTTTCAAATTGTGTTCCTTTAATTTTCATTGAGCGGAAGTGATTCATAGTTAGGTTAGAGGTTGTTTAAAATGTTATATTTTCTGCTGTAGAATATTTAAATCATATCGATCAGATGTAAAATGACAACCGCCTAATTTGATTTTGAGTTCAATGTATGAAGTTCCTATATCTGTAGGTACTGTTGTTTAGCAAACTACTTATCCAATCTTTCTCTATATACACCTTTGAGAGTATTTACATACAACTAAGGCCACTCGTTTGCCTCTTAAACGCCTGTTCATATTCCGAACACGACTTTACAGTCGTAAGTCAACCATACAAGGAATTGTAAACAGTGTCCAAGCGACCGGCCAGACCCAAAGATTGATGTTTGATTGTGTGCGAGATGTGTGTGACGTCAGTTGTAGTAAAGGAATTATAATATTTTTAAGGGGGTTAGGTAAGTAAAGTCTTATAAATGAGTGGAAACCTTACATGGTAAAATAAAAGAGGGGTTATATTAAAATAAAACATGCTGATCACAGGCTGATGATGATTTTGAAATTGCCTAAAAGAGATTTGGCGATTTGTCAATAATTTAATCATGTAACTTTTATCCGCCGGATAATTTTGACGTTATGACAGTTTTGTATAGACAATCTGTCAAAGCGTCAAAATTACTAAACCGAGAAGGATAGAAAAAAACTGTCTATGAAAATGTAGATACTAAGATTTTAACACATGTAGGTAAGAGGGTTAAAATGTCAATGACTAAAATGAATATTGACAGAATGTTGTCTGTGACTTTTTATGTAATTTTGAAAACATATTTTTATTTTAATTATGAGAATTATCAATGTCTCATCTCTGCAATATAACTTTTATCTTTCTCTGTACCTGTAATAATATTTTAACTTCGCAGGTTTCTCTTAATAAAAACTTTTATAATCTGAAAACGTGTCACAGACTACGGTTACTAAACCATATTCAGCTTGCCAAATCCCCGTAGAAAGTTCTAGATGCGCAACTAACAAATTGGCATCGCGACGCGAGGGGTGGGAGGTCGCGCATGCGCGCTAGCTTGCGCGTGAGTGGACGCACGCCCGCGCCGCGCACTCATTCGTCTTGTTTAAACCCATTTGACTAATTATTACTGTAAAATTGTTTGCTAAATTGTGTTCTAGAGTTTAGTTGAACGGGTATGGCTTTTCATTTCAATTGTAAATTAGGGACTAATTTACCAACTAACCTGGCTTGTATAGGGTAGGTATATAAGACCATTATGTAGAATGTATATTCTTCATATGTGTGTATATAGTTCAATATATTAATAGTTGAATTGAAAATAACGTTATTACCATAATAATAAAATTATAATATTTATCACTTTTTTTACCAAGTCTGCCCCTAAAGTAAAGAAAATGCGGGCAATAAGTTTGGCCTATCTAGAATCAATTGTAAATACATAACTTGCAACTCAAAACCAAACAAACCAAACCTTCATACAAGTACCTATGATTGAACGATTGCCGGCGTAGGCGCAGAATATTGGCACATCACATACACGCATATCCTTTCCACTTTCCCCTGACACTGATACCCTTCGATAATCTCAGTTCTAAGCGAAGATGAGTAATTTAATGGAGGCGTGTTTATTGAAAATTATCGTGTGTCCGACCGGCGCCGGGGCACGCACGCCATCTCAAGGAAGATAAATCAATCAGGGTTATTATTCAATGTTTGAGCAATTCATTTTGCTCGTTCTATTGGATTCGCTTTGGTGGTGAAATTGTTTTAGAATTGAATTGACTATTGAAATTATTACGTTCATGATAATATTTTGTGTTGTACCTAAGTACCTATATTCTTTGCATTGTGCTCTATGAATAATGAAGATTGGATTATCTTATTTTATGGCAAAGCACTGTTTGTAATCTGGGCAAGGTTAACATCTCTTGTCGCGACCTATGTTTATCATAGTTTAATCAATTCTGCGGCAATTTCCCTACGTCTACATCCTTTAAAGATATTATAGTGCACACAATCTACAAAGATCGCCTGTCCTTAGGGGAGGCGACGGCGACAAGTGTTTTTGGGTTTTTTATGTAATTCTCAGTGGTAGCTCCAAGTTTGCTTGTTTTTGTTCGGCTCGAATGATGAGACCTAAACATATCGGCGAAGTGTGGCTTTACATAAGTAAACCTCTACAAATTGGTATTAAGAAAAGATTTTTTTTTTGTTATTCAGTAGGTATAAGAGAGCCACGATGGGGGTGGCATATAAGATTATAAAAAAAGGAAACCTCTGCCTAACCCTTTGGGGAATAGGAATTTGGAACAGGCGTGATAGTAGGTATATACAGTTAGATTTCTATTAATTTCTTTACCTACATCTTCAAGTCTATTTTGCTATACCCACGTATCCGCCTCGTATCTGGTAGGCTCCATATAAATTAACATTCGCACATTAAACATATCTAGAGCTACTTAGCCAAAGTCCAGCTCGCTATCAGTGCTCCAGTGATGGTTCGCACTTAGCCCCCGTCGACGATCACGACTCTCATACTCGCCATAAATATGTACGGTACTGGTGATTACGAGTCTAATGCGAAATATTAATTTAAATGTAGTTGTAAGGCTGACTGTGTGGGAAGCGAGTGTTGCCCAATTGGGGGCAATTGTGGATTTTTTTTAAATATAATAATAAACAATTAATAAAAAAACATATTGATTCAAAACCTATTAGGTATGTAACTGTATGTAACAAACTCTTCGGTTTGACAGTCTTAAAAATATTTGTTTTTAAGAAAACATTGCGCTCACTAATATATTTTCCTCCAATTGTCAATAAATACCTAAGTATGTGTAACTTTTTCTAACTGTATAACACAAGCACAGAATATTCAGAGCGAATATTTTAAATTGTTACCGAAAATTTAGCTGCACCTAATTGTTATTTGCCCGGGCATAAACCCCTTTTTAAGTAACAATATATGTAACAAAGTGTGCAAGCTTCCTAAGCTTGTAAATAGGCATATATTTCAGTAGATCGTATTTAAAATAGCCAGTGCTGTGGTCCGGGCACACCATCGTCCATCAAAGTCTCCTCTAGATACGTAAGTGCGTGTTTCTGATATTTAGTTAAAAACTATAATTTGGTTTATAGTACTTAGAGCTAAATCTGTATTTCCTGGTCCTCGCAATCTACACTATCTTATATTTTGAATTGGGCGCTAGTTAGATTAATATATAAAAAATTACATTGAAGTTATTATATTGTCACCTAAATTCATTCCTGAATGAATCGAAGAAAAGTATACATAGCTGCGACCCCAAATAAAATGGGACAAAGGTACCTATGTCCCAATGTTATGTTCCAATGTTGTCTTTGGGTTGCTTAAAATTGCGATTTATCTAAACGTTGTCTCTTTTTGTATTGTAAAGAGCATTGAATTGTAATGTTTCATGTAACTGTTACGCTAGACGTCCAGGGTTCTAAACCCAGGTTAAGCAAATGTAATGCAGTTTTTCTAAAAAAAAACATCAGTAGCAGCGCACAGTTTGGATTACCGCCTCTAGTAATTGGTCCTATTGATTAGCATACTAAGGGAATACAGTTGTGATAGTATATTATAAATATTTAGAATAAAATATATCAATTAAGACGTTTAATAAGCCTTTGATCCTATCTTCTGTAAGTCCGTGCGACTTCGGGGTGCGAACGCCTATAGAGGCACGCAAGAAGCGCGGGCGCAGATAATGAGTGTCGGCGTGTTCTCAGCGCGGGCGCAATGAATTAATAGTGGCACTGCTATCTTCATTGCGGTCATACTACGCTGGCTACACACATTAGCTCGGTTCGGTCACGAAGGGAAGTGCAGACAGGAGGTAATGAGTATGTTTTGCAGAAAATACGTGTGACTTGAAAATTTAAATAACACTGAGATAATTCTTTAAATTCTATTTGAAAAATATAGCGATGGAGTATACCATCGACGTTATCGCTCGTTTCGTTATCGCATTAATCTTGTTAGCAATTGCGGCAAATCGGAGGCTTCTGAGTTTTTAATTGAATTATTTGCATAATCATTGAAGGAAAATACTTATGATAACACGCCGCAAAGTGAACCCTGGCAACCTGCACTACACCATAAAGTAGGACAGCAAATTTGAGTTGATGATGATAATAATTTCGCTTCCTCTGAACTGTTTTGAAAATATAGTAAGAAAGTAAAAAAAATTAAGCACGTAGAAATTCTCAAACTCTCGAATTATGATTACAATAGCTTACAATCGACGCATTTCAGTTCGGGGGTATCATCAACTCTACAAATACAAATAATTGCATCAGTACACACTATCCTACCTTGCAAACAATCCACGATTGTCGATGAAATGCTCAGCAGTGCAATTTTCGAGTTATAAATAAATTCGCTCAATTATAGGCGCTAAAGTGTAGAATACTAAGATGATCTTCAATTGTATCTGCGCTGCATATATCTTTGCTCTCACACGATTATAATTGGAAGCTCCATTCAATGTTATTGGATTTAAAAGGTTGCGTTATTTTTGCAATTGGTGCTTTGTTCGGATTTTGAAATTGGGTTGGTTTTGTAAAAGGTATTTATGGTTGTAGTTATTTGTTCATGTTTTCATCTAAACGTACTTACTATATATATACATACTTACCTATGTTATGTTAGTGGCAAGATATTCCATTATTTTTTAATTATGGTACAGGATAATTTATTGTACGAGTACCTATGTGCGTTATAGGGGGCGAGCTTTTTGCAATTTACCGGACAGAAATTCAAACATAGAGCTGTCAGAATAATACAGAAAAACTTAAAAACTCTTTGCTCGGTCTGAGAATCGAATCCAGGGCCAATGTTACTAGGGTCTATAGTCCAGGCAAAATTGACAAAACTGTTACTTGCTTTTAAATTATTCTCTGGTACTTTTTTCTTTTATTACTTATCTGCATTTTGTACATATACTTACCTAACAATGAATGCAACATCTAATGTCACCTTAATAATCTATGTACCTATTGTCCATACTCTTCACACCTAACTAGTTGTAGCAAGCGAGCATAAATTCGTACGAACAGTCGACAGGACCCGCACCACCGACCTATTTCATAAACTCACGAAGAAAACTTACTTAGAGGCACCCCTAACGACGTGAAATGAACTCTATGCCATCATAATGTAGGGTAGCGTTTTGATTGGTGATGGTGTGACGGAAAGTCGTGTGTTTTCGGTTACCATGGCGACCGAAATGTCGGTGAGGTGCAATGCAATAGTTTAATCTGACTGCGGGCACGACCACACGAATTCGCCTCCCGCGGAGGCCTTGCGAGATGGGTCGCACTGTGTGAAGTTAAACTTTTAGTTTAAGTTGCTTTACAACAATTATTCATTCAACTGCAGATGAGCAAGTCAAATCAAACTCCTATATTGAAAAAAAAAGATCTTACCGGAGAGAAAATAAAAGAAGAGAAAAAGAGAATCCTCGTAGTTTGGTATAGGTAATATCAATATAAAAGCACGTTAAAACAAAACTAAAAGCCATCCAAAGGCTTATCTGACAAAATCTGCGATCACTTGCATAAATTTATAAAATATTTATTAAATCTACATCAGCTAAAAAAAATCTAAAGATTATAAGAAGCCCGTGTCAGCATAGATAGGTACTTACTTGCAAAGATTTTCATTAATTAAACTTAGTTTAACATACCATCACGCCTGTATTCCCCGAAGGGTTAGGCAGAGGTGTACTAATGTACACCCACACTTCGCCAGAATGTTTAGGTCCCACGTAATAGGGGGCGAGCCTATTGCCATTAACCGGGCACAAATTCAGACTCCGAAAAACCCAATAACACTTTGCTCGACCTGGGGATTGAACCCAGGACCTCTAGCGTAGCAGTCGCGCTTAGGACCACTAGACTAATGAGGCAGTCTTAAACTTAGTTTAACTGCAGTAAATTCGGGCGTCGCCGTGTCACTGAGTGTCGCAAGCACAGCGGACGACTAAATATCAGGCGCATCACTCGCCTAATGACTTCTACAAGTAGGTACAACTATTTGTATAGCATAGTAGACGTAATGAATTGTATGTAGCCTCCAAAAGGTATTATGTTTTCAGTTTTAAATCATCATTGTTATCATGAACCCTAGCCTATGACGGGTTAGCAGACTACACGCGCAACCGAGAAAATCTCTCAAGCATGGAGGATTGGATGTTGTCACGATGTTTTCCTTCACCGTTTAAGGACGTGACAATTAATTAGTAAGTGTTACATAATTTATGACAAATAATACCCATACATTGTGAATACTATGCCGTTTTAAAGCATGTAAGAGCATTCTAATTATTATTCATTTACTTCTCACAAAAAATATACTATATAAGTGAATAAGCACTTATATAGGTAATTTATTTTTTATGATTTGTGTAATAAATGATTCAATAAGTTTACTTTTCAATTTGATACCTTTCAATCAAAATCGGTTTGAGCTGGTTGAGTTTCTCATTATCTACCAAAAAAAATTATAGTATTTTTTACACTTAAGTGCATTTAAGTAGGTTTGTGTTGTGAAGACAGTAGAACTAAGGAACGAGCCGTATGATGCGGGGGACTTGGACACAAAGTTCATCCACATTTGAAAAAAATATGACTGTGTGATGGGAACCGAACCTGTGATGGTTGGCACAACGCACTTTATTGACTATCGTGACAAACATTCTAAAATCTAATAATTCCGCACAAAATTATAAACATTACTGTTATTTGAAAGTAAAAGGGACGCTTTGGGAATATGGGACACCGTTCACACTAGTTGGTCCGGTTGTTATACGAAAAATCCGCGGTAATTGGTTGCGTGCGCGCACGATCGTTGGTCGCGAACTGACGTTAATAAACACGTTTTGAACGTATTGATTTGTTACTTGAGTTTATCGCGATCTAATTTGTAAAGCTTCTGAAAGGGTTAAACTGTTTGTAAATGATTGGGTAGTTTCGAATTTAATTAAATAAGTAGGTATTAAAATATATCAGGATATACTAGATTATGTTGTTGATATGAAAGACATTTTCAACCGACTTCAAAAAGGAGGAGGTTCTCAATTCGTCTGTATGTTTTTTTTTTTTTTTTTTTTTTGTATGTTTGTTACTCGATATCTGCGCCAATTGTGGACCAATTTTTATTATTGTTTTTTTGTTTGGTAGGTCATACTTCAGAGGTGGTCCCGTTCAAATTTTATCGTAATCGGTTAGGCAGTTTTGAAAATATCAACAAAAATCTAAAAATTGCTTACATCGATGATATTATCGTTTACTCTGAAACATCGCTGTCTTATTGGAGCAGTGCGTTTAGTTGGCTAACAAGTACTTCTAAGCAAAACTTTCCACTAAAAATTACAAAATAAAATTACTTTTAACAAAAAAGTTAAACCGCCTTCAAAAAATAATAAAATAATTTTGTCTAAAACAGTTTGGGAAGTCGGTGGCAAAAACAGAAGACCCACTCAAATAGAAGTCACCGACTTCCCAAACTGTTTTAGACAAAATTATTTTATTATTTTTTGAAGGCGGTTTAACTTTTTTGTTAAAAGTAATTTTATAATGTTTTCAATAGATGTTGTTGACGTCACCTAAAAGACGTAAAATGTGAAAGATAAATAATTTATCTTTCACATTTTACGTCTTTTAGGTGACCTATGATGTCAAAATTATTTTGACATCATAGGTAGTGGTCTCGGTAGCTTAGTTGGCAAAGCTTCCGGTGTACTTAACCGGAGGGACGTAGGTTCGAAGCCGAGTTTTTCTTTTACTATAAAATGCATACCTTTATTTTGTTATATTCTTAGATATCTAGTTGACCAGATTTGGTATATTTATATGCCGCTAAAACATTTAATCTAAAGTAGGTAGGTTGCTAAGATTATCCAGCTCGTAATGCTTACATTGTTAAAAAAACTTGTTACATCTCATCTCGAACCAAGTCCTTTACTAACCCAACTTCTGTCAAACAGTATGGCTTGACCGTTTAGTGGTAGACACTTCCACTCCCACTAATAGAAATTATACAACAAAAAATTCTATAAATAGATCTTTTACACGTCAATATTGTTTTTTTTAACTAGATGGCGAGAGTAAAAAATTAAGACTATGGTTTTTAATATTGTATCATGCAATCGTTCCATGAAACATATAGGAACTCCTAGTATTTAAAAATTACTATGCAAATTACTATTTCCCATAAACCGAAGATCACGACAATTTTCCAATTGACAGTCGTGATCGGCTACATACACCAACTTATACGAAAATGTCAATCGTTTGTAAGTTCGCACGGCAGCGGCGCGCGGCACAGCGTCCGATTCGGCCGTGTCCGGCTTTTGACATTCACGAATATTATTAGGCATTGTTTGTTGCTCAGATTTAAGAAGGAATTCAGATATGTTGTGGAAGATATATAAGTACCTAATCTTGAATTAGTATCGGGATATGTTTATATTATCGAAATAGAAGTAACACATTCTAGTAAAAAAAAAAAATGAAAAAAATAGACTTGTAAAAATGTCTTTAATAGATCTATTTACAGAAATAAATATAATTTCATTTCATTTCATATTTCTATTCCGATTCTGCTTGTACTTTTATAAGACCAAGAAATAGATTATTAGTCAGGCCTGTCTGTCGTAAGTTCTTGTCATAATTATGGATGGTTTTTGAGTTTTTGAAAATTCAAATTTTTAAAAGAAACACTTCACTGGCATGTCTACATACCAGCATGAATGGGTCGACATGACCGGGAAGTACTACCCTCCCACAGAATATCGACGTCAAGTAGCAGTATGTGTACGGGGAGTGTGGAGCGTCGGAAGCTAAATTGCTTCCTCAGTCCCCACCTTCTCCTTTTTCTCCTATCCCCATCCTTTTCCCTAAATACACTCGGTAATGCATCTGCAACCGCTTTGGTATTGCAGATGTCCATGGGCGGCGACGACTACTTACCATCAGGTAGGCCCGCCTGCTCGTTTGCCGAGTTATTCTATAAAAAATTATAAAGTCAGAGGTACATGCTTTAGATTTCAACTCGAGAACTTTGACAGGGCAGTCCAATGGTCATATCACTGTACCATGTAGTGGATAATCAATAATAGTTTTTCAGTGATGTCTCCTCTCTTTTGTTTCTATGATCACAGTCATTCGGAGGTTGGCTGGTATTTGATGAATGGCGGATGTGTGTGTAATCGTGTAACCTGTGTGTGGGCGATGAGTCCGGCTACCTCGCAAGACATATCACGACCTGGCCAGAGGTTAGCTTGGCTTCAGAAGTATCGATTCCCAAGAATATAGAAAGCCTATGCTCAGTTGCAGTAAATGAAAAATTATATTAATAAAACATTGATCTTTTAAGGACACTTTTTTTAAAACAGGATGGCGCCGGCGTTATCTATTTGACGATCTTAAAAAAAACACCGAAATAAGCTCAGAGAATCATCCGTCCAGACGTTAGTTGACATGCGAGTTTTACAATGTAGAGAATGTCTGAACAGGCCTTTTGAAAAAAGAGTCTTTGAGTTAACCTGTCCTTAGTGAAGGTACGCATACGTCAGTCATTGTGTAATTCAATCATATTTAGGGCGCTCCACGAGTACGCAATAGAGGTATTTGAGAACATTATTTGGTTTTGTTTGCAGTGATAAAGGAATCTCTTCATGCATACGTGTTATAAAAAATAACGGAAATTACAAGAGAATGAAAGAGTGATAGCCATTTGATCGATGTGAATGATGCATTGCTTTATTCTAGTTAAGATATGTTTGTAAGTGCATAAATATTTACAATGCTATCAATTTGCTGATAGAAAATGTCATCCTATGCTCACTAAATAAGATTAATCTGGCAAAATTCTTAAGTCTGCAGTGTTAAGTAAACAAATTGTGCATCAAGTAATTTAACCCACTCAGTTTATAAATATTTTAGGTAGTCCACCTGTTGAAGAGTATAGTTTATTAGGTAATCATTTCAATAGATAGACTGTCCTTTTTATACATTACATTAAAAATACGATGAAGCATCTCGTAATGTGAATGTCAATGCATTCCTGCAAACCAGTTCAAGGCATCAAAATTATCTCTAAACATTTACCAGACAGTTGTACGGTATCGCAGTCAACACTAATTCTTTGACCTTTGCTCTTACCAACGACGCCAAGTCAAGGATATTGGCTGATCGTAGACTGACGGATGTAATGGCAAGGTCCTATGTATGACGGATAGGCGCATTTTTATGTATGTAGCTTTATTTTAAGTGCAGTGATTGCTTAGTGATGTAACAGGTTAAAGGATGTTAAAGGTCTCGAATTCGAATTCAAGGCACGCACTATCACTCTGACTTTTCGAATAAACGGAGTAATTATCTCGCCAGATACAATACCTTATAGATTTTCCGGTGGTTTAACGGCGTATGAAGTCACCCGCAGTAGGCTAGCGTGGTGTGGACTATTAAAGCGTAATCCCTCTTGTTGTGAAAGGTGACCCATGCCCAGCAGTGGACTATGTATAGTTTGATGATGAGGAGGTTTATAAAACTTTATCAAACTATGAAAAATTCACTTATTTAAGTTCACTTTATCAAACTAAATCAGTGCTCTAAGTAGTTTGAAATCCTTAACTGATCAACCAATCTGCAAACGTTCGTGACTATGAATGGGTGAGCATTTTTAGCTACTCATCATCATCAGATCCCTTCGACTTTGAGTCTTGGAGACACGTAAAACCTGGTAGCCAGAAGCCCAAACATTCTGACAACGTGTCAATCTTTAGAATATCGGAATTGCCTAGAAATTCTGTTGCTGAGCTCTGATGGCACTCAATTCGTGTAAAATATCTATATTGCAACAATTGCATCTGGTTAGACTGAAAGCTAACCCAAATATAGGAAAAAAGCTAGGATTGGATATGAGTAACTTAGATTGAGCTCTCTAAATAATGGTTTAGCTATAGGTAGCTGCGATGAGTGATGTATCTGTGCCATCATTTTCAGAAACACATTAACTCAAAGCTACGCTACTACTCTAAGCTCTTTCTTCAAAAGGCCTATTCAGATTTTGGTACGATCTGGACTTTAAAAGAGATTGATTCATTGAGTCTGTTGCGGCATTTCTTCTCAGAAGTCATCAGGCAGAAAATGCTGGATAAATATTGACTTACAAAAGAGAGAGAGAGAGACATTAATATCATTTTTCGGATATGTAGTGATTAAAGTGATAATTAAAAAAACGGCGGTTTTTCTAGAATTAATTGCTAGGTACTACCGTATGGGATTTGGCATCATAGGACAAGGCAACAAGGAAGGGCTAAACAAAGGCCGCATTATCTAAACCAGTCAATTAACGAACGGAATGAGGAAAGCGGCGTGTGATGATCGCCAACAATAACTGTCCACTCGGTAATGAGCGCTTTCTCAGCTTCTTGCGCACAGCATTGTGCACTTTTCCTCGTGAAAAACTATACGGAGCGGCGGTTGTACTGTTCGTTTAACTGTAGTTTATTAATCAACGTTTATTGATCAAGTTTAAAATTTTGTATACAAGTCATTTAAAAGATATTTTAATTTGACTTTTAATCTTATTAAATATTTTTTTTGGCAAAACATTCATGCAAATAACTATTTTAAGACTCTCGACATAACTGATTTACTTCTTCATTAATAAATATAAGCACTATATATAATAAAAGGCTATTTTTAATAGAAGTTTAGGTCTTAGTTTGTGTGCCAGGGTGAATGTCATATTATGTAAACATTTTATGAAAAATTTTTGTAAAACTTAAATTAAATGTTTAGTTTTATGTGCATTATAAACAAATGTTTACAGCTTATGTAAATCAAATTTAAATTACCATTACATGATTACCATATACCATTTGTGATTACGATGAACTCACGGCATTAAACTCACATTCGGTATTTCAATCGTTTAAGTATCAATAAATCATTCAGCTTGTTTAAAATGTTTTATAAGTCGGGTGCGCAGGTACGCATGGCATCGCATCAAGCTATACAAAACCAGTATAAGTTGGTCTTGAATTGTACGGAAGACTTTTACAATGGGAGGTTAGTCTAAAATGGATTTGCATAGCTAGTTATGTAGCCGTGTGTACTTATAATGTAATAGGTAAATGCAACCTTAAATTATTATCTACTGATAGAATTTAACGTCATGTTATTATTTTATATACATATATTATTCTGCTTCACGTTTAATACCTAAGTAACTTCAGTTTTATTTAATTTATTGATTGAATTTCACTGAGAAAGGACTGATCAGAAGGAGGATAATAATTTCACACGTTGCCTGATGAAATACCAAAAAATAATTTCATCTACGTTAAATCTGTGTTTTTTTCAAGACTTGTATTTTACTTTAATGTATGTAGAACCAAAAGTAACTCATTTTATTGTTTCATTTTATCATATTACTGTAACAAATTATTATCCTGCATCATCAATTACCGTAAACGAAGACAAATCTTCGGAAGTCATAATATAATCTAACCTAAATCTGCATGTTAACAAACCAACAATCGCACGGTGCAATCGTCCCTCTTCATATCACCCAGTATATGAGTTTGCGCGTAATTGCGTTCGACGAGCGCTCTTTCAACCGAAAAAACAAGCATCTCTCTCATTGTTCCCGCCAATTTTCCCACATTTCGCCTTTTACAGTTACACTTTGGCTTCCTGATTTACTTGCAAAAAGTGTATAAATTGAATTCCTCGTGCATCAAGCGCGCCGGGATAGTCTCGTGTTTTTTTCTTGGCCCGGAAAAGATTGTCTTTGTTGTTAGATAATTCTTATTGTGTGAGCTGCTCTTATTTTTGTGGAGGATGGCGTGTGGACTAATGCAAGTGTATCATAAGAAGTAAGAGGTACTAGGATTTGGTAGAAAATAATTATGCCTTTTATTATTCCAGTAGATATAGGTATGCATCTGGTCATAAAATTCTTATTTTGGAGATTTTGGTGTTGCACTATTTGTAGATATTTATAGAACTAGTTAATGCCTCCGACTTCACTCGCATCCTAAAGGAATTTTTGAGACAAAAGATAGCTTAAGACCTTCTTCAGGATGCAATGGTTCCATCCTTGGTTCAGAAGTTTCGGTACAAAACAGACAGACAGAGCTACTTTCACATTTATAATATCAGTTTAGATAGTTGGAAAAAGAAACCCTTGTGGGAGTTATGTAAAACTGCCCATTATGTTAACTGCCAAGTGGCACAAATATAAAGCACAGCCAAAGCTCCGACGCAAGCTAAAGTTGTTGTCGATTACAGAACGAACACATCCAAATACGGCCAAAACAAAACTTTCTCACTAATTCCACCGCGGATCGTGCAAGGAAGATTCACATGCGAAACGACCACTGCATACACGTGAAACTATCAGTCAAACTACTAGTTAAACATCTGCATAAGTCACGTCTCACGATTCTCTACGAGTAACAGTTTAATAATGTCCGCGAAGTGACCCACCACGACCCCAGTGAAATACGGTTGAACGGACTTAGGGCCATATTTTCCCCCATGCATCGTACTAAAGTCGTGTCTTCCTTGGTGGAAATAAAACGCGAGGTCCATCTCTAGGGGCATCGGTGCCTCAGATGCGCTATTTTAGACTGCATAGCCTAACATTCTATGCGCCCAAACTCTTCACTCAACTTTCGACCTTATTTTTTATCTGATAGAGTAGTTTTTAAATTGCTTGGTATTAATAAGTAAGTGATTCCAATATGGGGTGTACGGATAATGTCATGGGAAGAGCTCAATGAACGTGCGGACAGCGCGTGGACTGCCGACCGGAGGAACTTACCAACTTATTAGGCTGATTAGACAAATGAATTTCAATTTTACAGGTAATGTAATAAAGGTGGTTGAATATGAAAATAGAAATTAGGTAAACTTGTAGGCTTAGCGCTGTAGTCTTCCGTCTTAATAAGTGTAAATCTGGTGGTGTCATTGGTGTCAACAAACGCACCAAAACTAATTTTGGTGCGTTTGTTTCTATTTGTCAAATTGGCAATTAGATTTACCTAAGTCATGCTTTGTTTTATTTAAGTTTATCATTTTGTTGGAAATTGATTGTATTTTTTGTAAATTAAGGGACACATAAATGGAATTATGGAAACTATTGTGATTCTGCTAATAATATTCGCAACATAATCATACTATTATATATAATACTATTATGATTATGCTTGACATCTTATAACAATTAGTTGAACAAATCCTGAGATAGACTTTGACCTCTCTGTTGTATGCAGATGCATAGAAAGAAGAGATCATCAATGTTGGTTTGTTATTATTAAATTCTTTCTATTCGTCCACAGCACAGCACCATTCGCCCACAGAAAGTCCAATCCATCTATCCAGTGCGCCGCGTCAATGTAGATATTATGTTGCGGTATTAGTATCCCCTTATGGATATTGGTTTGATGACGTCGACCTGCAATATGAACAATTTTTTTAATAAATATAAATTAAATGTATAGTGTGCTTGTATTAGCAGCTCTATAGACATACTGGTTGGATGACGTCTGCCCTTTCCTGTAGGAAGCGTCGTGACTCACTGACCCATTGCCTCGCCGCGGCCACGTTCATTTGCTATCGTTTACATACATTGTGTATGTATGTATGCCATGTTAGTGCATTGGGATGCTGCCTTTGAATTGTTTAAGTATTAGTAGACTTCCATAATATTTTGCTGTTTAGAATAAAAAAAAAATTATTGAAATAAAACTACTTTTTACGGATTTTATCGCGTTATATTGATTATTTTAAATTCCCGACGTTTCGGATCCTTTACAGCATCCATGGTCACGGGTGGACTCCGTAATAATCCGTAAAAAGTAGTTTTATTTCAATGTCTAATATTCGCGTAAGTGTTTGAAAAAAAAAATAGTCTAAAATAGCCTTGATGGGTAAAATCGCGATTGTTAAATTTAGGTTTTAAAATCTTCCTAGACGTTACTTTAGAATGATAAGCTGTAATCATTTATTGTATAGAAAATGATACTATGTATTTGCACGGAGCATACGTGGAAGAATATGTTTGGCAAAATAATAATGTAAGACATGTGGTATCATATTCTGGCAAATAAATTTTTGATTTGATTTGATGTCAAGTTTTGCATTCGATTACCGGCTCGCGCTAAGCAGCTAAGATATTTGGTTTTACGATATGGATGATATAAACAGTTGAAATCATCATTAAGCCATTAAGCCATCATTATCTATATTCTAATTTTCCAACTGAGGGGCACGGGTCTACTCCCAGAATAAGAGGGATTAGGCTACATCACGCTGGTCTAATGAAAGTTGGCAGACTTCACACATGTAGGTTTACTTACTATGTTTTTTGTCACTGCAAGCAGGTTCCCTCACGACGTGTTAATTGACGTGATAATTAACTATTAATACGTACCTACATGACTTAGAAAACTCAGAGGTGTTCGTCTTGTATTCGAACTCGAGAGGTACGACTTGGCAGTCTAACGTTAAACAAATACTTCTTGGTCATATCACAAGGCTTATTCACTTCATCAGTTAAGGTCATATTTAAGAAATTGTTAATACTAAAGCCAATGACTATAAGACCAGATACCATTAACACTTATTTCCGCACCGCTATTGTTGTTGAACCTATTGTTCAACGCTCGCCCCATCACTGGATTCCTGCATAAATCAATAGGATATGTACGCCGAACATTTAACATCTAACAATTATTACCTTTGACCTTATTATGGCATTTGGTTGTGTCGCAAACGACCATGAATGCGTGGGGATGGTGGCTATCGTGGTTTCATCGGCCTCACCTGTGAAATGTTGCATAAAAACCACGTTTACACTTCGAAGTAATGGATTTTTTGTTTATTTGTGAAGTGAACGAGTAGCCGTTTAAAACCTCATTCGTTTTGTGGTCGGCTGCTTCACTAGCGTTTGTATGTTTAATTTCGCAAATCGATCAGTGTTATTTGGATTTTTCTATGAAGCTCTCAGTATCAGCAATGGGTTATTACCCATAGATCTATAATTGTCCAAATGTTCTTTAGATTTATTTTGTTTTCTCTTTAGTTTATTAAATAAGTATGTATAATGTGAAACATAATTTGAAATATATTTACATACCATCACTTCTAGGTATAAGTATTCCCCATTCATGGGTTAGACAGAGGTGTAAGTACTTAGTGTACACCCACAGTTCGTCGGTATGTTTAGATCCCATGTAATAGGGGGCGAGCTTATTGCCATTCACCAGGTACATATCCAAACTCCGAGCTGCTACTAAGAATTTCATAGAAAACCCAAATAACACATTGTTCGACCTGGGTATCGAACCCGAGACCTCTAGCGTAGCAGGTGCGCTACGGACCACTAGACTAATAAGGCAGTTTATGAGATGTATGTTTTGTTTCTTCTAACTATTTTTAAAGGCTTTATTAAAGAATCTAGAAAATTCTCTTGATACCTAGTTATCTGAATGATGCAGGTCATATTGGTCAGCTACTGGCACCAATCATCTTTTGTTACACCATTAACCGATTGACCTTCCAACCCAAAGTTCAGGTCAATTTGTTCATTCATTGTTAATACATAAACAAAATCGAAGCTGTATCATCCATTTCGATTTCAATGACGCAATGATCTTGAATCAAAATGCTGCTTATCTCACAATGGCATCAAAGGCGATAGTCTAAGACCTTTTGGCTTGGATTAAACATTCGTTGCGGGAATATGGCAATAATTCGAGTATATTGTAATTGTTTGTGGCTTATTGTGGCGTGTCTGCCTGTCAGTCAATTCACTTTCGATTTTGTGATCTACATTGGACTTGGATGTTTTATGTGAGAGGGATATATTTATTTATACTGGTATTTTTTACATTAGGTATCTAGAGTATTTTGTTTTTTTGACATAAAGCCATTGTTTGCAATGTGCAACTGCCCGCAGTTAACCGAGGCCCAATTTCTCCCTCAGTACCCATCCATCTCCATTCCTCCTTCCCCTCTCTTTTCCTTAAATAGGCTCGGCAACGCATCTGCAACTCATTTGGTCTTGCAGATGTCCGTTGGCGGCGATGACTACTTACCATCAGGTAGGTCACCTGCTCGTTTCCCGAGTTATCTCATAAAAAATAACAATAACACATTTACTGTCCTACGGCTGGGTCTGGGTCTGCTCTCAGAGTGCGAGGGGTTAGGCAATAGTCGACCACCCTAACCTGCTGCGGGTTGGTCGGCATCATACACCATCAAGAAAATTTGTCAGGCATGTAGGTTTGCTGACGATGTTTTCCTTCACCGTTTAAGCGAGTCATAATACACACATCGCACCCTTATTCCAATACCGTCACTAAACGAATTTTTTTTTAAACTTGATTTTAACTCTATCTACGTATACATTGAGTTAAAAACAAGTTTTTGAAAAATTTCGTTTACTGACGGTATTGGAATAAGGGTGCGACATAATTACAAAAAGACTGCCTCATTAGTCTAGTGGTCCTAAGTGCGACTGCTTCGCTACAGGTCCTGGGTTCGATCCCCAGGTCGAGCAAAGTGTTATTGGATTTTTCTATGAAATTCCCAGTAGCAGCTCGGAGTCTGGATGTGTGCCCAGTAAATGGCAATGGGCTCGCCCCCTATTACATGGGACCTAAACATACCGGCGAAATGCGGGTGTACATTAGTACACCTCTGCCTAACCCTTCGGGGAATAAAGGCGTGATGGTATGATTACGTCAGAGGTCTCAGGAACTCGAGCCCTACCACTTGACAGTCCAAACGTCACATTACAAGGGTATCACTGCTCAGAAAGAATTTTAAGCCGTAAATATTAAATTTCATGTTAAATGGTTTGATCTTACATACCGCAATCCTTCTCGTTCGTCAGTGTAGGAGGGTGCGCGAAATGCTAAGCGTGATCGATGGGATGGACTCTTGCGCAATGAGACCGGCGCGTGCGACGGCCCAAGTGTTAACTGGGGCTTTGTTTTGATATACCTTCAAATGTAAATGAATATTTGAATGTATATTTTTTATATTAGGCTTATTTTATATATATTTTTTTTATATATAAAGCTTACTAGCAATGTGGGTCGCACATTACTAGTATGCTGGTTAACCCCTCGTGCTAAGCTAAATACTTGTGTTACGAGTGGGTTCACGTCGGTAGAGCAATGGGTGGGTTTCGAACCGGCAACCACGTGATCACAAGTCCGACGCCCTAGCCATTGGGCTACCGCCGCTTTTAAATTATACATAAATGATATTTATTTCTGTAAAAAGTTTTCCTAATCTAAATCTCTTTCTGTAAAATCTTCTTCTAAATTAATTTCTAACATTTACAAGTTTATTATTTAATGGTGCCGGAATTTTCTAGCAGACAACTGCTGAGATTTTTTTCTTTTTAAGTCATAATAATTAGTAAGTATCAGAATATGTCTCTCTCACAATGCAGAAAAAAATCGGAAGTGGCCTTTTGGAGGGAGTGCCATAGAGGCTATGAGTACCTTTAACAATCTACATACGCATACATCAGTCATTCAAGCCAAAGGTCTCAAGTTCGAAACCAAGGCACACATCTCTGTCTTTTCGAGGTCATGTGCGTATTAATGATAAATATCACGCCTTTTTTACACCTAAATCTAGGTTTACGCCTGACGTAGGGTACTCGTTATCATGAAATTTACTGAAATAATCCGTGATTGGATAACAGTATATACAGATACAACCTCTATCATCTTTACCTCCATACTTACATCGAAGTCACATGCATGGGTCGTAATGATCCAACCTTTGGGTCCCATCAATTTACATATTCCCGCACCGTTTGGCAGGGCAGGGTGGCGGCGCGCGGCGTGAGAGCGGCCCACTGACGGACGTCACGATGTGTTGCGCGAGCGCAGAGCCTAGCTGCGCCTAACCTACATATGAGACGTGATATAATTATGTGAGACTGGGAACTAATGTTTGACGGCTTAGCAGAATATTTTACAGTACTAGTATTTATAACCCCCGACGCAAAAACGACGGGGTGTTATAAGTTTGACGTGTCTGTGTGTGTGTTTGTGCGTGTGTGTGTCTGTCTGTGGCATCGTAGCTCCCGAACGGATGAACCGATTTTGATTTTGTTTTTTTTTGTTTGAAAGGTGAATTAGTTAGTTGGTTATTAGTAAATTAGAGTTAGTAGTGTTCTGAGGTATGTTTGATGAAAATCGGTCGAGATAATATAATGGAATTGTCGGGGGTAAATTTTTATTTATTTAGTTTTTACGGCAGGAAATGGTCAAAGATAAAATATGCTGTTGTAATGTTAGATTATTACTTACGTAGCAACCTTATCTAGATTCTTACACCTCTGCTTAACGCTTTGGATAATATAGGAGAACAGAAGCAACTCTAAATTACGTACTATTTATTCATTACCATACTTTAGTTACCCGATATCAGTAAGATGTGTAGATAAGCTAAGTAGGTCCACTGCACTGCGTGAGAACTTCGCCCCTTGAGGCCTACTATGAAAAACAAACGTTCGGCGTTTGATTCTTGTAGTATTCGGCTTTCGTATTTCATATTTTGAAATATTAGCTTCGGATCGAAACGTAACAATGACGCACTATAATCTTACGAATTTACCTGTATTGTCAAATGGTTATTTGACAATACAGGTAAATTCGTAAGATTATAGTGCGTCATTGTTACGTTAAATAACATTTAGGAGTAAGATTAACGGTATATTTAGGATTAATGATTTTAAAAATCGAAGCTCGTGGCTAAGTCACAACATATCGAGACCCCTCCGTGCCTCATTAGCCGTCAGTTCCGGTTGTCATACAAACACCAATGACAAACGTTAACATTAATCAGAAGCCCAAAAACAGTCTAACAATCTGTCTATCCTTCGAATATGTCTATCTAGTTGCTTCGTTTAGAATACTAATATTCGGGCTGGAAACTGACCATAATTAGAAAAAAACTAGGAGAGTCAGTTGGAAACAATTACGTGATAGGAAAATGAGCAACCCGGCGGTCAAAACTTTGTATTTCGGAGTAGGCCCCCTGGTCTGAGACCCTCCGTTTTCTGTGTGGCTACTACCTGACTTGTTTATTGGTGCACTACGCGACTCAATGTTCTATTATATATAACTATCATTAGGTGAGTATAGAATATTAAAGGCAAGATGTATTTATTAATATGTGTCATTTTTAACTTACCGCCTCAGTGGTAGCCAGCGCTGACCGTGAGGTCTTGGGTTCTTATGAAGCTAGGTTGCGATTTTATAAAATTGATAGTAGTAGCTCGAAGTTTGGATTTGTGCTCGGTATGTCAATAGACTCGACCGAATCATACCGACGAACGTAAGTACACAACTGCCTAATGCTTCAGGGAATACAGGCGTTAAGGAATGATACTAGTAGGTAGTTCTCATCATCATCATCCCATTATATTGTCCCACTGCTGGGCACGGGTCCCCTCCCAGAACGAGAGGGAATAGGCTATAGTCCACCACGCTAGCCTACTGCGGGTTGGCAGACTTCATACGCCGTCAAGAAAGTCTATCAGGCATGCAGGTTTCCTCACGATGTTTTCCTTCAACGTTCAAGCGCGTGATAATTAATACGCACATGACTTCGAAAAGTCAGTGGTGCCTTGGATTCGAACTCGAGACCTTTGACTTGGCAGTCCAATGGTCATAATTATCACTAGGCTTTAACTGCACTTAGGTAGTTTTGATTTGACCTAATCTTCATCTTCTTTCATCATCATCATTAACTGTCTCGTTGGCACGGTTCTCCTCCCAGAGTATAAGGGGTTGGGCTATAGTTCACCACGCTAGCCTATTGCGGGTTGGCGCCTTTTCTACTATTATTTTATGCTTTACCTAAGTGTATTATATAACATGTAATAAATGAGATATATTTGATACTGCAGCCATCTGAAGCGACCTATGAACGCTTTCAATCTAGCAACCATAAATTACTTTAGTTGTCAATGTCGCAGTGAGTGCCATCATTAACTTGCTTTATTGGCAATTAATATTTCATAACTGAAGAAAGTTGCCTTGCTAATATCTCTACTTACTGGAATAGCAACTAACCTCAGAAGTTTAGCTAATGATAGAGGTTATTTAACGTAGTAGGTAGTTGTCATTTCATCTTGTTCAAAAAAACGTGGTAGATAATCTGTGAGGATTCTCCGTATTATAAAAAATGGTGAGAGCAAGAATTAAAGTAAAATATTTTCTTACTAATATCAAACATAACATAACATACCATCACGCCTGTATCCCCGAAAGGTTAGGCAAAGGTGTATTAATGTACACCCACATTTTGCCGGTATGTTTGTATATAGGGGGCGCGCCTATTGCCATTAACCGGGCACAAATCCAGACTCCGAGCTGCTACTGAGAATCTCATAGAAAAACCCAATAACACTGCTCGACCTAGGGATCGAATCCAGGACCCCTAGCGTAGCAGTCGTGCTTAGGACCACGCGATAAATGAGGCAGTCATACTAACATTAAGTATTAATAGGTAAACCCTTTAACTAGAGTACACAGGCAAGTCCTACCGCAACTTTAGCTAGCTTTAGCTTTACAATGCCTTTTATTCCAATAATTATTTCATTTATAATTTATTTGAAACACAGTCAGTGATAAATTAAGAAGCTTGTCCACTGCTCGCGTGAGGGCTCTGTCCGACCGACACGACCTCAGCGACCGTTTTCAATCTCCTCGCTAAATCATTGAGTTACTTAGCTACTGGTTGACTACAAGTAATTTATTGACTCAGTTTTGCTATAAAATACCTTGTTTATTGTAATTAAAAGCTATTTCTGTCTAGATGGAAATGAGGAAGTAAAATTTAGTAAGTTTTACAGGGCGCACTTAATAGACCGATTTTCGATTTTATTTTGGCGAAATTTACAATATTATTTTGGCTTCCTACACGCAAAAGATAATTATCTTATCCTGATTACACATACACTGATTTTGGAAGTTTTATGTTTTTGACGAATAAATGCTAATATTTTCAAAAAGATAAAATTTACAGCTCCGTATCTTCCGTATATTCCTTTCACCACCAAGCAGTTTCTAAGTTTCTATTTATTTCGTTTCATTGGTCTCACCAACTATGCCAGCATGACCTGAAATATATTTAATTGACCACATAGGTTGCATGTCGACACTGATCTTCTTTCATTTGTTTCTATAGAGCGAGTTCGTGAATCCCTGACACGTAACAAAAAATATTCCAAGTGACTGTCAGCTCTTAACTCCGGTGCCATCTTCGAACCGTAGCTATAAATTAAGTAGCATTCACGGATAGGACGGCGTGAGAGCGTCCGACCGTCCGGCACGACCGGCACACACGACCGCTCTCAGTACAGTCCGGACACGGAGCATAGAAATATGGGATATGCTAAGAGAGCACGACTTGGCACGTATATAATAGAATTTTAGACAGTTTATTATGTCCATTGCAGAACTGGAAATTATGTCACCATAGTCACGATTGTCAAAAGAAAAAGATTAATATAGTTTTAAGGAGTAATTTTAACCTTTGAATTTATTTTTAGTATGTATGGGATGTTTTACTTACTTTGGTTTCTTGGTGGAGGTGAAAAGGGTTAGGTTGGAGACGTTATTGAAGATTTTAAGATTTGGTGTGCATTTTTTTATATTAAGTACTGTGAGTTTCGAGACTAAAACTTAAAAACAATTCAAATTCAAATTCAAGTTCAAAGAGGTCAATTAAATAAAACTATGCATGGAAGAAGAAAAGAAAGTTGGTTTGGTTTTCCTGCGCACCGATGTGCACACGGCCACACATCAAGCTTATACATTCCAGTATAGGCTGGCCTCGCATTGGACGAAAAGCGTTTACAATGTGAGGTCTGTCGATACTGGATTTGTATAGCTTGATGTGTAGCCGTGCGTACGTACCTACATATTTTAACTTGTATCGATGACATATCTCCTCCGTTTCTACGATCTACGATCTCAGCCTCTTTGTTATGTCATTCAGGCATAGAACGATTTATTGGCACGCTGTTCACCTCATCGTGGCGTTTGTGGCAATCATTAGCTGCAACCGATATCTATTTGCTGTCGCTGGGATTGCTAATTTGTATGCTTCGATAAGCATCTGATTGGATTACTTTTAATTATAGAAATAAATTGTAGGTTTTTCTATCCTGCTGTAAAGAGGCATTTTTCAAAATGGATCGTAGTATTGGAAGCATCGATAACGGTGTTACCAAACTTTATTTAATATGGATAGTCTCTAGATCTACTAACCTCGATGATCTCGTCCGTTCCATCTATCAATATTGCACCGTATTAAGTAGCACTGCAAGGTACTATTATTGCAATGGTTACACATTCCTTGAATACCAGCTTTGAACAGCGGAAAAATCACACAATCTAAAGGAAAATCTAAACACAAACAACCGTTTAAACTTGATGCAAGACACACAATCAAAAGCTATCTAATAACCGCGCGATTTACGCAAAGGGTTGTAAGGTAGGATGCAATCGCGCGGCCGAACAACGCGCCATAAACGCGTACGCAGCGGTTTACGAGCGTTTTCGCTTTCGCGCCATTTGCAATAAATCAGAGACGCCACCGAGTGGGCGACGTTGGTGCGCCCGGCGCGTCAAACCGAATCATGGTCATACGCTGTCGAGGTAGACGAGCGATTTTGTAATCGGATATTTTGCTGTCACACCAGTAAAAGCTTTTTGTGGGTGATGAGTTTCCTTAAAAAAACAGGGGTATTATTATAGTAATAAAACAAAACAATAAAATTAAAATAAAGTTCATGTAACTATAGCTAATATAGTAAAACAGTTATTGCATCTCCATTTTCCATTCACAGCATAATAGCCGTAATAATATTTTTTTATATATTGGATAGGTTGACGTTTGACTACTATCTCACTTGATGGCGAAAATATTTTTTCGTAAAAATTATCATGCATCCTTCGTAAAAATAAGAAGTTTGGAGAAAGATATTCTAATTAGGTAGGTATATCTTTGTGTTGTTTAATTATTGTAAGAACATCATTAGTGATATTGCTTTTTAACAAAAATGTGTAAAAGTATTTCCAAAAATATGATTTGGCAATATCACGTTATCCTTAGTCCATCTATTAAGAGCGAGGCTATACGAAAAAAATATATAGGTACATACCTATATTTATATTTCAAATAGCATTTAGTTTACGGTAAAATACATATATGTGACACGTTCTACCCGCGGCGTTTCAACCGCCCGTCAGAGACAACCTTGTAACGGGACAAATTTCACTCCGGCGCCGTCGCCGCTCGTACGATTCCCCATTTTACTGTCAATACATGTAAACGTCTCAATTTAGCCCAGCTCTATTGGCGCTAGTCAATATGTTATGGGCTGGGCCCGCAGTTCACATAGCTCTTCATGTAAACTTTATTTAAAAACTATAAACTTTGTTGCCTATTTGGGAATGCGAGAAATTTACTGTTTTCTCGGAGGCTATTTGTTTCTTACGGTATGTGCTGTACTGTTTCTGGGTATTCCTACGTTGTAAAAAGAACTTAGATTCTTTGATGCAGGTATCGGTAGGCACTGTAGGCAATGCATAGAAAAGCGGCAAAAATGACAAATCGATAATTAATACTTATAATTATTGTACTACCATATTGATCTAGTGGGTGCATTCGCAGTCGCTGAATGTGAGTTGCTGGGTGAGATTCCCAGGTTAAGCAAAATGTTTTATAGTTTTTTATTTGGAAGTTCACAGCAGCCGTTTGGAGTTGGGTTTGTGCCTTAATGCAGGACACAATCATCAAAGGTTAAGCAAAATGTTATGGAGTTTTTTATTTGGAAGATTTGGAGTTGGATTTGTGCCTGAATTTGAAGTGTCGGTAGCTAGGGCGTCGGACTTGCGATCATATTATGGTTGCCGGTTCGAACCCCACCCATTGCACTACCGACGTGAACCCACTCGTAACACAAGCATTTAGCTTAGCACGCGGGGTTTACAAGAATACTAGTAATGTGTGACCCACATTGCTAGTAAGCTTTTCTAAAAAAAATAAAAAAATATATGATACTTACCTGCAAACTGCGGGTTTTTTCAATTTTCCAAGGTCTTGGGGAACACAGGCGTGGTGGTACCTAGGTGATAAGTTGTGTACAAACGTTGTTAGTAAGAGTAGATTTGGTAAAAGTATTATTGATTTTTTTTTCAGTTGATGGATCAATTGTTTTCCATTTATAACGAGAAGCCTGCCTCGTTGGTCTAGTGGTCCCAATCGCGACTGCTACGCTAGAGGTCTTGGGTTCGATCCCCAGGTCGAGCAAAGTGTTATTGAGTTTTTCTATGAAATTCTCAGTAGCAGCTCGGAGTCTGGATTTGTGCCCGGTAAATGGCAATAGGCTCGCCCCCTATTACATGGGACCCAAACATACCGGCGAACTGTGGGTGTACATTAAGTACACCTCTGCCTAACCCTTCAGGGAATAAAGGCGTGATGGTTTGTTATTACGAGAAGTTAAATGTGAAAGTAGTGTGTCCGAACTCCGAATCGTAGTACAAATATTATTCGTCTACTTGTGTATGAAAATAAATGCATTAATATTTTCAAGCCACATTTTACGTTATAACGCCTACACATGCTTCGAAAACAGCGAAAATTCTAACAATACATACCAAAAATAACCAAATAAAACGGACAATAGTAGTAAATTAGTGTTCCTCGGGCCAATTTGCGGCGTAAAGGGTTCCGTACACACCATAACAGGTTATCAAAGAGTCGTATGTTTTCATTAGGATGTTATGCGGACGCTTCTAAGGCACTTTCTGCAGGATTCTAACAAGATGGAACAAGAATATTGTGGGTAATTCTAAATTGTTTTGCATTTTGGGTAAAATATGTGTGCCATATTCTTTGCTTTATCTTATATTTGTTTTTTATTCTTATTAGAATAGGAACTTTGTAGCAACAACATTTTTAGAATATGTTTTAATGTCAATCGATTCCTTTATTATTTTTAAAATAAAAGGACAAGCAAGCCGAACTTCTTTATTAGTCTACTGTTTCTAAGCGCAACTACTACGCTTGGGTTTGATACCCAGTTCCAACAAAATATTATTAAATTTTTCTATGAAGTTCTCAGTAACAGCTTGGAGTTTGGATATGTACCCGGTAAATGGGTATAGGCTTGCCCCCTATAACATGGGACCTAAACATACTGACAAACTGTGTATGTACATTAGTAAATCTTTGCCTAATCCATTTGGGAATACTAGCTGATGAAAGAAAGAAAGAAAGAAAAAATATTTATTGACACAGTCACGGACAATGCACACAATAACTTAAAAAGAAAACAATAATTAAAGAGAATTGGTATTTTCATCATCATCATATCAGCTATTGCCGTTCACTGCTGAACATAGGCTTCCACCAAAGAGCGCTAACTATCCCGGTCTTGGACAGCTCGCATCCATCCGGAGATGGTATATTTTGATAATGTTCTATCAGGCCCCAAAAAATTATTATTAAATCTACATGCCATTATCGTCCACTAAACGTTTTCATTTCCAATATACTCGTGGCGCGTGTATCCATATAACAGTATCTGATGATCGCTTATTAATTATGACGGATTGCCGGACAGATCGAGCAGGAACGGATTAGTACGGACTTATCACATGGGTACGCACCTTTATTGAATTAGAGTTGATACTTATGTTGTTGACCTTTGATGTCAAAATATTAATTATGGAAGCAATTGTACAAGTTATTTTTTTTACAAAAATACGTCAGTATAATCATTTTGTATAGCAATAAGAACATGTAGGTGATAGCTAATTGTAAAGTAGTTGTAAAAAATAATTATATTTTTTTTCCGGGTAATACATTAGACCTAGGTAAGGTTTTAGACGACATAATTTAAAGAAATTAGATTTTCTTTAATAATAGGTATTAAAGATTTTAAATTTTAAACATTTTGCACATATCACAACATTTCTTAGCCAACAGTCCTACGCAACAATTGCATCGCAAATGCTTTCTTTAAGTTTAAGGATAAGAAATATATTGGCAAAATCAAGTGCATTTATAAAAGCATAGGTAATTTAAATGGCGTTTATAGTGGCGAATTAACATTAAGTGATTAGGTTGTGATTTATTTGTTATGGCAATTATAACAGGTACCAGTCATATACATATGTAAATATCACAGTTGGTTATCTATTTAGTACATAATTAATAAAGGCTATTGTTAGGAATACAGGCGTGACAGTATGAAAACGTAACCATTCTCCTAATTTCAATACAATCACCAAATAACTCACAAGCACATACATCATTGCATTATAATAATTGACCGTAGCTCACCAATAAATCTATTAGTCGGCCCACCCACTATCTTGGATACATGATAGAGAGACGTATACGTCATACAGAAACAATCCCCACCTGATGATCTACGAGTGTTGCCACTAACAATATGACGCCCTAGGGTCTGTAAGCTCACCATAGAGGTTTTATGCACGTACGGTATTAGTGGAGAAATTAAGAAAGGAGGTGCACTTAGCGACTTTGTTTTTCTCTAGATGTCTTTGGTCGCTTGCCGTTCAGCTGGCTTGTTGTGTACGGAAAATCTGCCAGTTGTAATCATTTAACCAATTAAGGGGATGGCTCTTTTTGTAACTATATTTTCTCATACATATTTCAGAGGTTAAGGGATAACATGTTATGTTAGTTATAGCAGGTGATCCGAGTTTAATTTTATCCTTGATTTATCGTTCTCTAAATCTGAATAATTATTCATTTTCGACTTCATGTGGGTGTAACACTTACACTAAGTCAAAATATTTTATACCTGCAATTCGAAGGAGATGATTCAGTTTTAAGGCCTGATAAAGCCAGTGTTATGGCCTGATTCTTCTTTTTCTGAAAGCCAAACAGTGCAACTATAACTGGATGAAATTAAATACCAAAAAAACCCAGTCTGGGTGGAGCCCAGATAACGTCAGATGACGTTGCGGCAGGCCCAGAAGGAGATTGCGTGGCAGGACGAGCTAGACCCTTAGTGGATTGGCCGCAAGAAGCTCTGAACCGAGAGAAGTGGAAGGAGAGTAGGGAGGCCTTTGCCCTGTCGTGGGACGTTAATGGCTGAAAAAAAAAAACCCTACTATTGCTAGACACTAGCCTTCTTAACACGATTCAGTTAACACGATCCAAATCATACCAAACGTCCAGTAGATTAGCATAGGTACGTACTAAATATCTAGCTACATTAAAACTATCTTCAACAGATATGCGTGCATGGATGTTATGATATTGATTGGCAGGACGACGGACAGTGTCGCACAACAATTGCTACCAATAGGGTAATTGGCGACCGACCGCGCGCCAATGGTCGCACCATTATATTTGTACACTGTTGGCCAAGTTTATGCGCGAAGCTTAGATTGGCTGATTAGATACCTCTAACCAAAATTTGTAGATATACCAATTAGATCTATCATATTATTTACTTAAATTAAATAAGAATTCGATTCTATGAGTGGCATGGAGAATCTTATAAGATTCTCCATGCCACTCATTTATTTTTTTATACTACTATTATTATACTCATTGATTTTATTACTTATTGTCATTTATTAGTTTCTTTTATGAAACGAATAAATGACAATAAGTAATAAAATAGAATTTGAGTTTTTTTTATAAATAATCTTACAGTTGGCTTACAATGGTTTTTAAAACATATAAATTATGAAGATATTCATATGATTTCTAATTATTGCAAAAAGAAAAGTATAATCATAAGTAGTTTTATTGCTGCTCATTCTTTGTAAAGTGTTAATTAACATTACTGACTTATCCGTCATTTTAATCGTTAATAGGCTCGGAAGTAAACATAAAAAATATTTTACATTGAAATTGGAACCAACAATTTCCATCATAAAACAAAAAAGGGATAACAAAATTTGACCTTTCACAGGGAGCTGTATATTTGTCCCGCATTGTAGCATGGACGCAGCACGCGGTGTTATCAGGATGTCCCGTCGCAGTATCGAGTGACGACAACCTGTAATCGTGTCATGCGCATCGCAGTTAAGCGTGGCGATACCGTAAAATACCGATTGGTTTACGACTTTACGTACGTGTGTTTTGGTCCTTTGAACTTTTGTATATTGAGATGACGTCATTAGTTTCTAATTCACGAGCCTGAATTTGAACATGAGTATAATTACTCCATCATACGTTTTCCAATATGAACTACGCATTATTTGGCCATGGATTAGCTTTGACAATTTTCTTAAGAGTCTGTAGCCCGATGGTCATAGGGAATGTCGCTTATCCTATGACTGTGACTATAGGGAGAGAATTGACATGCAGCTTATAATTAAAGAAATTAATAATTTTATTTGGGCACAAATTAGTATACAGGATGGAAGGGACATCGCCGGACAACCGCTTACCATGAATACAGTAAATTATTCTGGACTCTCTTGCGTTGATTTTTCGATGGTATTTTTTTTAAATCAGCTGTTATATCACTTTTGTTGGAAAAAGCAGTTTTTTTATGACTGACGAAAACTACACGCATAGGTTACATAAAATTATAAATATATGTTGATACCCAGTTACTAAGCTTATTGAGTGTCTCTACGTCAACTAGGTTCAGTTCTAACTGAATTGGTACGAGTAAGATATAACCTGCCACTTCCCTAGAAGACAAAACATGAGGATGTTCCATATAAAAAAATAGGCTATGGCCAGAGGAGGTAAATAGGTACTACCAATATACTCAAACTGATACTTTACAAAGTGGAGATTAGTACCTTGTTTCACCGACCTTCACAGTATTTGCCATGCGATCAAAATGGATATCGGTCAAGGCGTCCATCGATGGTAACTATAATGAGTTAATATCATCCCACGCCCCTTATTGTTCTTAGTCCGTTCGTCCGTTGCTCGCATCTATATTTTAATATGAATATATTCCACATACATCCATGTTTCTGCTCGCAAGTTCCTTGCTAAATGGAATTGGCCTTTGTAGAGAAGATAATAAGGTTTACGGGGCTGGTGTACAACGGTAATGTAGAATTGTAGAAATGTACAAATGGGCTCATTGTCAGCCGAACGAATTTGCATGAAGTATGAAAGTCGAGGCGTTATAGAGACGCAATAGATGATTTGTAAAATGTTCCTAATGAATAAGTCATAATTTCTTTGCATATTAAAAAGATTATAACCGCATAATCTGTTTGACATGCTAATAAATACGATAAAAGAAAAATACGTGGCCAATATACAACCAAGCTCTTTAAAAATGTATAGCTGAGTAGGTTATTACGTTTCTTTAACTAACATAGAGATTTTCCTTCACTAAAATAACTTTACATAGAATTTTCGACCTTATCTGTACCTGACCGGAAGATAAAGACTCAATTACAACGGTAAAAAATCTACGTTCTACAATTTATCTTATTAGACTTCAGTATTATATTTTAACAGGTAAAATGGGACACTTTTGAACCTATGTCATTTGATGTCACGATTTGACTTAAAGCTGCATTTCACCAATTTCGAATAAGTTCCCCTTAAATAAGTCGGCGTTACAAACAAAATCTGAAACTAATTCTTCTTCGGAAAACTTATTGGGTGAGAAAGGCTATTTTAATACGGTGAAATGCGGTCTATACGAAATAATGGGCGCGGTAATATAGGTATCCATTTCCAAAAGAAAATCTCTTTATTAGGTAGGTACTTCATCATCAGCCCATTACATTATCCCACTGTTGGACTGTTTGGACAAGTATCTCCTCTCAGAATTTGAGGGATTATGGCTATGGCCAACCATACTGATCTATTATGGATTCCAGACTTCGCACGCCGTTGAGAAAATCTCTCAGTTTTTTCCTTTTCCTTTTAAGAGTGTTTGTTTGTGTGTTGATCAAATGTTTTTATTTTCAAATAAAAATTGATTTGATTAAGTAATAATGCGCATTTGTTATTCCACTAGAATATCTACACTTTATTTCTTATATGTTACAAAACTCAAGCGCAAATTTAAAAATCACCCTTACTATAAGCCCCCACAACCTTCCAATAAGACATATTTCCCAAAGCACTATAAACTTCCAATTAGACTCCGTCTATCTGCAATAGTCCATTCATTATAACAAAGAAGCATTGATGTTGCCAATAAATAAATTCTGTCCGTTCATCTGCCCACGCGCACCTTTTGCAACGCATCTATTAAATTTTGATAGATCTTAGCGTGAGTCACCGATGCGCTTGCATAGACGGATTTGATTATTCAGGGTTATTAAAACATTGTTTGGATTTGCATTTAAATACATTTAATTGTTAATCAATCATTTTAAATTGATGAATGATGCTTATTTTAGATATTATTAATTTAAAACTAAGTAGGTACCTATCTAGGTTTTTATTTTTTAAACGTGACGTCATTTGCATTCTGATTAACATTTTGAAATTTTTTTTTTTTCTCTAGCCATTACTGTCCCGCTGCTGGGCAAAGGCCTCCCCCAATTCCTTCCAGATGCTCTTTTCTTGAGCCACCTCGAACCAGCCCTCGCGGTACGCATACAAATCATCCCGCCACCTCTTTCTAGGCCGACAATTTGAAAATAAAAAACATAATATCAGTTTTCCATATTATATGTATTGACAATATTATGAAATAGAAACAATAACTGTCAATGTTGTCTGGTTTTCATAAAAAATACTGTTCTATTTTGTATTTGCCGAATAAAAAATAGAGCAAAAATATATTTTTCAGCAAAAATAATTAAATACTATAATGATCATCAATTATATACAAACAACTCAACGTTAATACATCTGTCAACAATTTGATAAATCACACAAAAAACACAAATAACGGTACTCGATCAATTCAATAAAGCACACAAAAAGTGGACAACACATCTGCGTGCGCGCATTGGGTTCGATATTCAAAAACTTCTGTTTTTTTAATAACAAAGGTAACTCGACTACCGCGAGATCGGATGACAAAGATTTTTCTATTCAGCCTGGTACGAAGCTTTGGTAAAAATATAGTATTCAAATAATACTTATTGTTTTGTTCTGCAGGTCACTATTATAAGTAAAAAACCAAGCTAGACAGCTTTCACGGACGGTTACAAAACACGAACCTATACTAACCTCAGAGCTGTATTTTTTTTGAAATATCAAGATGCGAAATGACTTAAAAATTTAAGGTATATGAATACATAAATATATTTTTTAAGTAATTAGTATTTTTTTTACTTTGATTCCGTAAGATATATATTTTACAAAATACCGACTATTGATTAAACAAATTAAATAATATTGTAGAAATCAAATCGTTTTAGTATTTTCTATTGAAACAATGAGCATATTATGATTTTGTTTATTTAGTTTCAAACAACTAGAAAAATAATAAAAAGAAGGAGGGACGACCTTAACTTACCAGCAAAATAGCGTAGGCATAGCATAGCATAGCCTCATTAGTCTAATGGTCTTAAGTGCGACTGCTACGCTAGAGGTCCTGGGTTCGATTCCCAGGTCGAGCAGAGTGTTATTGGTAAATGACAATAGGCTCGCCCCTGTTACATGATACCTAAGCATACTGGCAAAGTGTGGGTGTAATTAGTACAGCTCTGCCTAATCCTTCGAGGAATACGAGCGTGATGGTATGTTTATGTTCCCACTGCTGGGACACAGGCCTCCTCTCTGTGAGAGGGAGTGGGCTGCTATCCACCACGCGGGCCCAGTGCAGGTTAGTAGATGGTACATGTCTTCGCTTCGGATTTACTACAAGGACTTGTGACATCTACCAAACCAGAAAGGTGCCGGTTGAGAAATAAAAGAAAAGCGATTCCAATCAACCTCTAGAAGTAAACTGTTTGCTATTTCCTCAAACAGATCTATTACCTCGGAGCTTCCACGTACAAATGCGGGTTTTATAGGAACTGATCAGCGATGAGGTAAAATCTAAGTGACCTCTGGCCAACCGTAAAATGTTTATCAGTGTGTTATCCTTACACGACGCGCATACAAATGTGCAACGCGCCCGCATCTGACGTGTTTACAATGCGTTACTCGGTTTACTAGAATTGGTACGTAATGCAATGACGAACGAGAAGTGATAAGTTGATTGATAACGACGGATTAGTGCGACCACATTAAAAAAACAATCATGTTAACGTAAATCAGGTATTTATGTTTTTAATGATAGCTTATGGTTAATGATCAAGAAGGTAAAATTCGATAACTTTGATGTCGTTGCAAATAAAATACAATAAATTTATATTAGAGCATAAATGACAATGAGCCATTATTTTAATTATTTATTATAAACATTATTTCATTAAGCGACCACAAAGACTCCAACCTGCTATTGCGAGAAAATCTGAAAGATGGATCTGGGACCCGAATCCTGAAGCTAGCGTTGCAGTTGCACTTAGGACTATAGACTTATGAGGCTGACAGAATAGACTACAGACTAGCTTATGTGAGACACTTGAAAAGTTCAAGGAGTTTATTCTTAAATCTGTTTGGCCCGCACTGGAGAATAAAAGGGTGTAAACAATACACAATGTCCTGTACTCAACAAAAAACTTACAGAATCTTTATCTACCTTTGTCAATCAATACGTCATCAAACTTATTGATTCGCAAAGTTCTTTTATGCCAATAATAAAGAATGCAAATGTAATACCGTGAGAATTCGGACCGAAAATCAATTTGCGTTACAGTAACTATGCATATTATTTCGTCCGGTGTCCTTGTCTTAAAAAAAATCACACAAGTTACTGTGGGGTACAGTTTTTATAAGTCACCCCTCGTTTTTTTATTTATTCAAATCGCAAGTAACATTACCCCCAAGTTTTTTAACACCAAACAATAGTTCCTTTTCTTTGGCCGAGTAATTTATTTTTTCTAACGGTCCAAGATGGCCGCGGGTCATAGGTGAGCTTAGGATAGTTCTCATGGCCGTTTTTTAAAGTTGCTTTTATCATTTTGCACATCTGCCAAATCTTAGTAAAAAGATGGTGAGTTCCGCGTGGGAAATTGATATTTTGCACATCTTTAAGCTCCTACTTTGTGTATTGATCTGGTAAATTTAAGTATTTTTGGTTGTTATGTATTTGAAATCGGCGCATTTGTAAGATATTTTCATACTTTTGTCAGTATCAGAGATTACAGCTTTTAAACATTGACGTTTGCTTTTATATTGGTTGTTGTTTCATTGACAGTAAGATACTAATATTAAGATGAACATTTGAAAATCCTAGCGGCATTAGCGGGTAATCAGCGTATACGCGACCGCACCCCCCGCCACCCGCGATCCGACTAAAACAAAAACGCATTGTCCCATGACGTCACGGCGATAACTCATTTACGACTACCCGCATGTCGGCGAAAGAGGACAATATGAGGACAATCGATAATGCTAAACGCGAACACGTGTGCCGCGGACTGTGAGCGATCCCATTGTTTTAGTTTTACAAACCCGTTGAACTAAAGAACTGTGCTTAGCGATTGATTTTATGTGCCTTTTTATAGAGGCTTTTTAATTGATGCTTTTTTATTACATTAAAACGGCAAGGTTCGTAAGTATGGTCATGCATGTTTACTTACTTATGCTTGTTTAGTCCTAAGCCCCATGTCCTGAAAATAATCGAAATATGAATACGTGATTGTGAATCATGTGATATCTCAGAGAAAACGTGATTGTGAATATACTTAGATATACAAAATTAAGCTCCAAGACTTTTTACCATTATATAGCCAGAAATTGTGTGATCTAGTTGAATTAAACTTACTTATGTGACTATGCTGTTGAGTTATTTTTTGTAAGCTTGATCTCTCTCGAGGACAGACAGCTGACATCCAGTAGCTTGAGGCTAGAACTTTATATCAACAAAAATATTAGATAGGGTTCTCTATAAAAAAGTTTCTTCTTTAACCAACAATAGAGCAGGCCAAGCGTTACACATGTCTACAGAATAGCCATGAACTATCCCAAAGGATTAACCATACCTCTTCCTAACAATGACTACTGCAGATTTTTTATCTATTTTTTTTGTTGGCAACACCTGGTCGTTGATTTTTTTTAGCTACGTCATGTCCCACAGATAAAGTCAGCGGATCGCAGATAAAAAATGGACTGAGAACATTCGAAAGGAGTCGGTATATGGACGGGGCATTTTCAAAGGGTGCGAATTTTAAATTGATTTTGATAAGTCTTTGTGAAGGTCCGAACAAAAATGGGTTTTGATTTGTGGGGTTAGAGATAAGATAGTCATATTGTTATGAATTGAAAACCCACTCTGAAGTTTGATATAGAAATCGCGTATTATTATTTAAGTTTTTCATTTTAGTGAGTCATAAAGGGTTGAGTGGGTAAAATTCACTATTTTTTATAAGTAGCTGTTTATTTATTTCGGGTATTGAAAGGGTAATGTTAAGAGGTAGTAGGTATTAATTGGTAAGTACTTATATAAAAAAGTATAGTAAGTATGCATTTTAAAATGGCTAGAAATTATTACCGTAATATTTCAGTATAAGAAGCCGAGGCGTTCGATTTTTCAAACTGCACACTTAACACTGAATGACATCACAAAACCCTTTAATCATCGTGCGAATTTGAAATTTAAATATTCAATAGTTCGTTACATCAATGGCGTAGCTAACACTGGCCAAACAACTCATGGTGACTGTCCCCTCAATATGAATAAAAAAAATGTCACCCCACGTTTTTTTAACCCTTTTATGCATATCCTGTGTCATGCGTGCAGTATTACTAGTCAAATTTAAATAATTTATGTCTTAGGTCCGTTAGATCCATTTTGCATCTGCCCTTAGGGTTTAATGTTATGACGAGATTTATTTGAACTGAACGTGATTATAGGGGTATGCTTAAAAAACGATATTTTCAATTTTCTATACATATAATAATTTTAAGTAACTTTGCATAGGTACCTACATGTTCTCGTTGTATCGAAATGCGCATAAGCATCTAAAAGTGTGTGAGTAACATTCAAATACCATATTATTTGTTATTTATTATAAAGACCGTATTGTCCCACTCAAGCAGAGCAAAGGCCTCCACCCATTTTTTGCCCGTTACTCGCTGTATTGCTACTTCTTTCTAATTCCCAAGAATGACATCCAGGTCATCCTCAGTATCCCCATCGTAGTCTTCGCTTCCAACTGTCTCAGGGCAAATACTGTCTCTGCAGATTGGATGTAACAGGACTGCTTCAGGATCTAAGCGTGACTGCTACGCTAGGTCCTGGGTTTTGGTTCTTTTTTTCGAGATCCAGCAGTGTTATTGAGTTTATCTATTAAATTCTCAGTAGCAGCTCGGAGTCTGGGTTTGTGCCCGGTTAATAGCAATAGGTTTACCCCCTATTACAGTACTTTAGTACACCTCTATCTAACACTTCGGGGAATACAGGCGTGATGGTATGTAATGTTGTGTTATTAAAGTTAGGTACATTTATTATTATTACCTTAGCTCACGCCTTAGCACATAATGATTAGATAAAATAAAGAACAATGAAAAATATATTAATACCGAATAGACAAGTCAATTGACACTCGGTTGAAAGTGAAAGGGATGTGCGCCATTGTTCGCTTGATTGTCGTTCGACTAAATATCGTGTCATTCTCAGTGTTGTGACGAAATAAAGCGATATCGATAAAGTCGAGAACGCCCTATGTGTTGGTGTGC
This sequence comes from Subacronicta megacephala, assembly GCA_958496365.1. Classification (NCBI taxonomy): domain Eukaryota; kingdom Metazoa; phylum Arthropoda; class Insecta; order Lepidoptera; family Noctuidae; genus Subacronicta; species Subacronicta megacephala. The sequence continues at coordinate 10,123,100 of OY292525.1, forward strand.
GCAGATTTATGTGGTTTCGGATGAGCTAACGATCGTTAAAAATGGTTTGTTAGAATTGGTAAAGTTCGGCTAGCAGTTAAAGAGAATTTTATTTAAGTCACTAATCGGTCCAGTCTCATAAGATCGAAACAATTGATTTTTTTACATTGTGTATTCAATAGGCGCTTGAAGGGTTAAAGATAATTATTTACTATTAATCATTGATCTAGTGGTTGCATGACCCCATGCTGAACGCGAGATCCTTGTTTCGATGTTCAGGTAGAGCAAAGTGCTAATTATTATTTCCCTGACATTCTCAGTAGTTGCCCGGAGTTTTGTGACTGCTTTAAGGCAATAGGCTCACCAGTCGCCCCATACCATAGGACCGTGCCTTTCTGTCTCAGGTTCCACGAATAGGGGGCTAGTCTATTGCAAGACTATTCGACCTGGGAATCAAATCTACGGCCTCTTGCTTAGCAGCAATTGCCGTCACTGGTAAGGCAGACAAAACTAACCGTGAAAATAACAGTTCCCATAAAACAACAACAAAGCCTTATCAAAGTATTAAATGTAATTACAATGTTAAAGCCATAAATCTGCTTTTAAAGCCAACAATTAACCGCTTGTCCCAAAGCCCAGTTAGCTTACGATAACAGCCCAAGTTTTTTTGTCCTATTGTTTTTACACACCCCTTTTAATTTTTTACTTTACTCTCAGTAGCTCACCCCTTATATTTTTTCAGATACTTTTTATGCACATTGGCCGTATTTTTATCATCTAGTTTATATTAAATTACCGTTTTTATAACGTAATGAATATGCGGGACGCCATTAGAATTAATATGCATTTGTAGACTGACGAAAATGAGAGGCTATTATCGCTGTGATTTTTCAAATAACGGCTGCGCGTGGTTATTTTTGGAACACAATTTGAATTCTTATTACGAGTATTTTTAAATTTGGAATTAACATTGTTTGATTTTATACCTACACAGATGTGACCAATGACAAAAAGTATAATATCAATCTTACTCGGGTATGTAACAATAATTAAAGTAGGTATGCTCAAATCATACAATAAATTTATTTATGAAATATATGAAAGCGATCGACAGCATATTTTTATAAATATTCAACATTCAAAATTAACAAATCAATGGCAGTGATACGTGAAATCAACAATGACGATCACGGATGTATCTACCCACAGATCTGTACTTCAATAGCTCTGCGTGAGAAAACTTAAAAAACTCGCTCGCACATAAAAAATGCACTTACACAATTATCAAAAACCCTCCAAGATGTCCCTTGCACAATACATGCGCGCACCTTGAATCTGCCGAAGATAGTGTCTTAAAAAATGTGCATATGTTTTTATAAACACTGCACTCTCAGGATATTAAAAAAATCATGGGGTGCGCTATAGTTTGGTAGGTACTTATGGACGCTGTTCCGACAGTGAGGGTCAAAGTTTTAGACGCTCGATATTTGAAAAAATAAAGCTACAGATTGGGACGATGTTCAAATTTTAGAATCATTGAGATTATTATTTATTGCCAATATTACGCAAAACTTTCTATCTTGCAGTTTACTGATCCCATTTTCAAATTTTAAAGTTCAATCTTTCACAGTAATATGAACTTCTTGGTAAACTTATACATTGCACAATCCTCATTCGGTATAATAAACTAGTCTAGCCAGTATTACAAAATAATGTTGAGGAACGCTGAATTAGTCCTTTTATTTGTACCGACGGTTTTGATGAAACTCCTCTCATAGGGAATCGTGTTTTGAGTTTTTTAGCGGAAACGAACAGTACTCGGCTTCCGGTCCATTTTTTACTAGTTTTTTGGAAGTGGTCTGATATTGTTATTAATTAAAAAATCTTCAGATGAAAGATATTGTAACTAATTTGTACCAAAATTATTTCAAATTATAAATGATTGATAGCATCACTTGATGAAACTAAATTTAAAAAGCTGTGATCGGATCACTTTTTATTTCATTCAACCTTTAAAATATCTAGAAAAACTGATGCATCAGTGATTTTATGTAAAGGGATACCTACTCAAAAAGTTGTTGGTATGGGGAGGTGACAAAAAATACCAAAATTTGAAATGACAAAAACTACGCATTTTTTAAAGTAGATACATAACTGTATAAATAAAAATATTCTTAAGTTTTGATAATAATTTTTAATTATTCCTAGCTCTAATTTCGATAAAATTTAAAAACATTACGAAATATTTTTTAAGATCCCTTTTTTTTTGACAATGTTTATTTTAATGGTCCCAAGTTGATACATCTTTCATATAAATATCCGTTCATAAACTTTCTTGTATGTCACCTCACATATTTACACTTACCGTTTCCTGCCCTACACTTTTTAAGAATGTTCCCACAACCATCCTTGTGTTTTTTACTGTTTTTTTTTTCATGTAGATTAGAATTAACGGTAAAAATCTCCCCTAAGGATACTTTAATTTATTTCTTTGGCAACACAAAAGGAGATGCGGTTGTTCTTTGTTTGTGAATGTCATGGTATCAAAAAAGTGCAGGAGATTTGCAGTAGTTTTTTTAATGTTCCTTCCGGAGATACTGTTATTTATTGATACACATTAGTTGTGATTTTCAACGTAATCAAATCCTATTCAGGATTAAGTATTAAATTTATTTATATTTCTTAAGGAAGTTGTCATTGAGTTAAATTATAATTTACAAAACTGTAAAAAAAAAACAAAATATATCAAATGGGTTAATTTTCTTAAATATTCTTTACAGATAAAAAAAAAAATTAGGCGACAGTAAAAATTAATTATGAAGATTATTAAAGTGGTTCAGTGCCTAAATATAAACCTACCTAAAATAGAAAATTAATTATATGCAACCGAAACGCATAAATAACAATGCAATTATTTTTTATGACAACCGTATAACGATACGTTGTTTTTGCAAACAATAAAACTACATAAAAAAGTATAAAAATCAAACCCCAAAGGGTTCTTCAAATTAAACCGTCATTAGAAATTTTCACAAAAAAAAACGCTAACGTGAGAAAATTAAACCTGTTTTTTTTTAACATAAAAAAGCAACACATAATATCGCGACCGTTGCAAATCATTAGCATACATTTTTTATTGCATTCGAAATTCAATTTTTTTTTTCTCTGTGAACTAGTTTGCCAGCTTATAATTATAGTAAAAAAGGTTGCTACCGCCTCTTTCTATAGGAGCTTTTATCTGTCGGTCAGGTAAAGTACGTAAGTGTCGAATACAACAATGTGCTCCGGATTTCCTCTCTTTAATACGAGGACCAGCCTCCAGCTCACGTGCAGATTCTGAATAAAAGTCCGTCGATTTTCCATGGGCGTGATTGATTTTTGAGATAGTCTTCAGTTTTTTATCGATATAATTGATCCACCGGAACTATTGATGGCGATTTGTTCCATCAATTGTACTTTAAATACGATATCTATAATTATTTATTACACTGGTAGAAATATTTTTTTTGTTCTATGCAAGAAACCGTCCAGGAATTCAAATAATTCCTTAGATTCGAAAATGATCATAAATATACAGAAATCTGTCTAAAGTATAAGCTAAAAACTCCTCATTTCAGGCTCAGGTATCAAAATTAATTAAGTGACGTAATTAAATAAAAATGACAAAAGCGCAATAAAGTCAACAAAAGCATTCATAAATTGCGGAGATTATGCAACGGCACGGCTTAGCGTCCTCTTCCTGGCTTTGGGACCATAAATTTCATTTAGCTGCAAGGTGGTCTGACAAATTTGCGGTCGCTACGTCTACTAACTGGTACTTTTACCTTATTAGAAATATAGGGAAAAAACTCTAGACCCAACCGTCGAACAATACTAGCAGTTAGTCAATGGAATAGAATAGTATTATTGTAGTCTGTGGCGTGTTGATTATTGTGGTGGGTGTACACCATAAAACTTCTTTCTATAACTAATCTACTGGTCATAGAGAAAAAGGGACGGCGGGGGCAGTTTTGTGACAAAAAATGTTTGGGACATATTGACGTTTACTTTGGACATCGATATATTTTTTGCTGTCCCATGGGACGTTGTAATTGCTTTGTAATTGTTTTCTAACAACGGACAAGTTGTTTTGACAGGGCTGACAATGAAACAGTAGTGCGTGTTATAATAAGATTTGTTGGGTATTGACAGGCCTCCTTTGAGTATGCCTTAAGATTGTTGTTTTGTTTTATTGTTTGCTAATCACTTTTGTTTGTTGTAAGTAAGAACAAAGTTTTTGTTGACTTTTTTTGTTCGAATATTATTATTATATTATTTTTGTACAGGTAGTTTTAAAAAGAACTTTTTAGATCTACTAGAATCTAAACGAGTACCTCCTTTTAACTTTATGATTTATTCAAACTTTTAAACAATTGTTTTTATTTTTTGCCTTTTAACCTAGCAATCTCTTGATAATATTATTGACGACAAGCTCTAGAATTTGGAGAATTATCTTTATACGGATAAATATAAAGATTTGATCTTTATTAAGCGCCGTACAATTTATCGTGAATATCTCGGTGAATACCATCGTTTTATCAACTGCAAAGCATAACAACATTGATTTTCATTTGTTACATAATATTTTAATTCCAATATAGTGCCCTGTCTAATATCTAACGTAGGAAAAGATTAACAATAAAAAAAATATGTTATTACAATTAAAAGTCTTGTTCATAATACTTTTAACAGAGCAGTGATTTGGAAAATAAAACGATTGGAATTGGGAAGAAAATAAATTTGCAAGACAACCTGAGACCTGAAGATGAAAGAAACAATACCTTTTTGGAACTATAGGTATGACTTTTTTAGCTAAATCGAATGCTGATATAACTTCCATCTGTCCTTTGCAACCCAATTAATAAGCACTTGTAAAATGCCAAGGTCGGAATTGTTATAGGGGTACATTAACTTAAGATTGTCAATAATGAGTTTTCGAGGAATCTCTATGACGATATGCAAATCATCATCATCAACAACCCATTCCTATCCGCTGCTGGGCACGGGTTTCTTCTCAGAATGAGAACGATTAGGCTATAGTCCGCCCTTCTTTTTTTTATTAAAAGTAGGCTCGCTCTTGACTTCAATTGCCGCCGAGGCAAAGATGAGATCGACGGTGGAGCTAGCACACCCAGAAGATGCCTGTTAACCCTCCTCATTTAAGCTTGGGATAATTAATTATTAGGTATACGCACATTTCGAGCGATAGGCTCGCCCCCTATTAGGTACATGTGACCTAAAAATAGCGGCGAACCGTCGGTGTACGTTAGTACACCTCTGCCTAACCCTTCGGGTAATACAGGCGGATATAATATCATGTTATGATTTTGAAAAGTTAGGGGTCTTTAATTCGAACTCGAGAGTTTGCTTGGCAATCCTTTGACTTTTGAAGCTTAATAATTGTAATTTTTAAAATCCTTTTCAAGTCTGAGTTTTTCAAGTCTTACCCTGTCTATAGAACCATCGTAGTGATAAAAAAAAATGTATACCTAAGTTACTATTCCAATCTCAAGAACGTACCTCCAAAACGATAGCAATGACCAAAACACATTTCTGTGGTCATTTCATCAATCTTCAATATTAATAAAACAAATATTTTTCCGGCAATACGTTGCGTTGCCGTTATCGGCTTGCGGTCGTTTTCCCTTCGTGAGAACACCATCGTGCGCCATGGTTGATGGTAATTGGTGTCAAACGGCGGATGCTGATTGTGCGGTTCGTCTGTTGATGAAGTCCGCCTCGCTGGATTGTCTGTGTGATTGCTGGATTGTTAACTAAATCGCTAGTGCTAAATAGTGAGATTTTTGTGCCCATAGGTGGAAAAGGTTAACTTGAATGTAGCATGAACGTTACCCGGCTGGTTAGGTTGCAAGGTGATGCAATTCCATTTTTGAATTTTAGTCTTTGGATGGTATTTTTTGTGGATGGTGCCAGTCCGCAAAATTATCAATGTTTATGCTTTCGCGCTATGGTCATCAGTACATCAGGTCAGTTTTCGCACGGAATTTGTAGGGTGTACATATAAGTGTATATAGAAATACCTAGTTATTCCATCTGGATCTATTTGTATAGAAGAAAAGTCAATCACGAAATACAATTATATCCCAGTTTTCGGAGAAATTTAAAAAAAGCGTTAGTGGTAGTAATGTAGGTTAAATCTCTGTGCTCCTGTCAAATACTTAAGTAGGTATTTCCAGTTCTGATATATAATCAATTTAATATACAAGTATCAACTAAATAATAGGGAAAGCATCATGGAATCCCAAGCGAAGCCGCAGCTATACAACAACTAATAATATTAGTGGTTTTCATTGTGTACTATCCGTTAGATTTGTTTGTTTGAGTGCGCTCGCGCAGAGATTGAGGCGAGAAATGAAACTATACTAAACGATAACATTAGTTTAGCTCCTCAAATGAAATAAAAAGTTAAGATGGAACTTTGCGAACAAAGAAGTGAGGCCGGCTAAAACTACGCCTAACGGTGTACAACACACAATTACACGCACGTATGTATTAGTTAACTACGCCTTATCTGGCAGTCGAGCTTTCGATAGCTCGACTGACAAGATAAGGCGTAGTTTCGGTATACGTGTGTGCGTGTAATTGTGTGTTGTACACCGTTAGGCGTAGTTTTAGCCGGCCTTACTTCTTTATTTGCAAAGTTCCATCATAACTTTTTATTTGATCTGAGGAGACCAAAAAAGCTAAGAGCTAAACTCATCTGAGTTTAGCCCTTATCTTTTTTGGTCATTATGCGGTCACCAAGACATTATCTGGAAAGGCTCATGATTCTGGGTAGGGTAGAAGAAAAGGTGAGAGTGTCGACTGAACATCTTTCGATCTTCATGAAGGAGGAATTTTAGCCGAGAGGCTAGTGTTAGTATGAATTAGTGTTTATTTTTATGTATATTTTTTTATTTGTTAGGTATTAGTTTAATATTTATTGTATTGTAATATAATATTAGGTATGTATGATATGGAAGGTCCATATCATATTGGCTGAAATAAATAAGTGAATAAAAAAAGCTCACTTAAGGTAGAGCGCTAGCGAGATGGTCAGATACTTAAAAAGGCTGCCCCACCGTTTATGAGACTTCTGAAAAGGCAAAGTAGCCAATATCAAATAAGTTCCCGCACTTATTTGATACTTTGTCTTTTCAGAAGTAAGAAAGGACTTATGAAGAAAGAATAATATCAGTCCCGAATACCGGCTCGCATGTACACCTATGTCATATGTGAAAGTAGGGTATTCAAAACGAAAAACTCTCATAAAGTAACGTACCATCACGCCTGTATTCCCCGGAGGGCTAGGCAAAGGTGCACTTAATGTATACATTCACCGTTTAGGTCCCATGTCATAGGCGACGAGTCTATTAGCATTTACCGGGACCATATCCAAACTCTGAGGTGCTACTGAGAATTTCATAGAAAAATTCTAGGAATGTAGCCCAAGACCTATAGCGTAGATTCGCACTTAAGACCTCTAGACTAATAAAGTAGTTGAAACTAATCATTATAAAAAATTTAGGTATTAGGTTATTATGGTATTCTTTACATATCATGTGAAGATGTAATAATGTCAACGAAGAGACACACGTTGATTGTGTGTGGTCCAAGGGTAATGCTGTAGACCAATATTTGTTCGGGCGTCAGATACTGCTGGTGACTGCCGTAGGGCGCGCGCGTTGATGAGCGGAGCGATTTTGAAACGTTTACTTTGAAGATGTGTTTAAGAGAAGTGATTTGTACGTTATTTGTTGATGAGTCAGTCAGTTAATTTCCACATAACTACTTTTAAAGTTTAAATATCTCTAGCAATGGTCATTTTGGAAATAAATGAAACCATAGAAGGTACTCACAGCTAGAAACTAGTCATAGGACACCTTTTTTTTCAGGTTGAAATCTTCATGGACTTCCTCCGCTCGGAGAAGCCACCTATGGTGTGAGGGTGCACACCACGGTGCAAACCATGGGTGTTTCGCCTCACGACTTTTTGCTGAGGCCACTGGGATGAGTTGTCATTTCACCTATAACAACCTCGCTACATCTCCTTATGCAATCACCACCCGAAATATCACCGTTCTCGACACGTTTACAGCCCGGCTTTCCATCAGAGATGCCCTCGGCCTCGTCGCGGTCACCATATCCTTAACTAAATAACAATGATACCATTTAATTACACAGTCCGATGTCACTGATTATGAGGTTTGCTTACGAAATCTCACTGTTTTAGTGTTTCTAAGGCATGGGAGGCGTCGCTTGTTAGGTAGACTAGTAAGTTTTTATATTTTAGTAGATCACCCGGCAAACGTTGTTCTGCCATACTAAAATTGCAATTTAAAATGAGGGTGTGAGGGTAGGAGGGGGAACAATACTTTACGACCTATTCTCGTACCTTGTTGTTTATGCGATAACTAGGCAAACGAGCTGGCAAGGCACCTGATGGCAAGTAGTCATCGCCACCTATGGATATCTGCATGGAGGCTGAAGGACGAATTAGGCGTCCGGCGCTCCACATTCACGTTGGTATTCTGTGGGAGGGTAATACTTCCCCGGTCATGCGACACATTCATGCTGGCATGTAGACATGCCAGCGAGACACTACTACTACTCAACCTTCCCATATACAAAAAAAATACAATAAAATTGGTCGGAGGAGTGCGACCACAAATATCTCGTGACATGAGATTTTAATATACCTATTAGATATTGCAATACGTTATTCGCGGTGGTCTATAGAACCTGACCTAAACTTGGTGTAGCATGTTAAGCTTCAGTTTTTGGGATCAAAGCACTAAAATCAAGAATTCTTTAAACATTATTAGTATTAAAAATTACAAGAATTGTTCTCTAAGTGACTGAATCTAAAAGGTACCACCTAATAGTTCTGTTCATTCCATTTAACCATTTCAGCATTAATTCAGAGTAAAAAAAAACATTCATATAACTTTATATTCTTGAATTTTGTAAAATAAACCGACGCTACGATAGTGAAACCTGCCTCCTATCGGACGAAGGACACGAGTAGCGTCACTAATTACTAACCTACGAAGAAAGGCGAAGAAGTGGTCATTATGAAATTAAAGAAACTACATTTTAATTTTACTGCGTCTTTAGCCTTGTGGTCACAAGCGCGACTGTTACACTAGAGAACCTCGGTTTGATTCTCAGGTCGAGCAGAGTTATTGAGTGGTTCTTTGAGTTTTCAATAGCAGCGTAGTCTGGATTTGTGGCGGATTGGTGGCAATAGGCTCACCCTCTGTTACATGGAATCTAAACATACAGTGTGGGTGCACATTCGAACACTAGCCTAACCCTTCGGTGAATACAGGTGTAATGGTACGTTTATATTAATTAAAAAGTATTTTATGCAGACAAAGGTCCCGAGTTTGAATCCAAGGCATGCACGTCTGTCTTTTCGAAGTCATGTGCGTATTAATAAATAATTATCGCGCGCTTAAACGGTGAAGGAAAACATTGTAAGGGCATGCAAGTTTCTGCATGCCTGAGAGATTTTGTGGTAGCGTGGTGGACTATAGCCTAATCCCCTATAATACTTGTTCTGAGAGGAGATCCGTGCCCAGCAGTGGGACAATGTAATGGGTTGATGAAGATATGATGATGAAAGTTTTTTTACGGTTTTCGAATTATCTTTAGATGGGAAAACGATACATAAGGCTTCATCACTTTATCGTTGGATGGCCGGAGTGTCCGTAAGATATATTTCTTGTTTCAAGAATTAGTATTAAATAATTGCTGCATTACACTGTACTTATATAGGGCAGACAGGTATCTATAATTAGTACGTAAATCCCATTTTGGCGTCTGCAATCTTCGTTTAGAACCCAAATGAGTGTAAGACAACGATTAAGCTTGGTTTGTCGTTTCACAAGTGCCGTTTCGCCACAGTCGCTCCGTCTAACTCAGTATAGTTTTCATTTCAATTTTGCTTTGCTGTGTCCAGACACGACCCAGACTTAGGCGGAGTTCTATTAAAACATGTTTTTTATAGAACTTTTTTTTTGGATACTTCTCTCTTCGCTCCATTTAAATTTGGTGACGATATGAGCATTCAAAAATTACAAAACAACAAAAACATTCGAAAAACTATGACATCGTCAACATAGGTAAAACCTCGTACTTACTTGGAACTCGCCGCTCAAAATTTAGAAATAAATTATCTTTTAACAAAAAAGTAGGTACTTAAAACCACCTTCAAACCAAATAAAAATAATATGTAAAAAAATACTTTTTTCAAATCAAATCAAATCTTAATCTTAAAAAGATTTTTTTTATTTTTGAAGTCGTTAAATAAGTATTTAGAAAAGTTGCAAACATAAAAATTACAGGAGCGCACGGTGTACCCGTGCCCTAACAAGTTAATATCACAAGTTAGGATGGACGCAATTAGCTTGCGGTTAGACTTGCAACACTTAAATTATCCAACAGTGCACTCTACCCTTACTCGGTTACGTCATGCTGTACATTTTTATAATTACATTTTTCTGCGGCAGATGGCTTTGTTTTGTAGACACGATAAGGTATTATAAGAAATAATTCAAATCATGAAAGATCCATCTCAGAGTTGGGAAACTAGCGCCTTCTTTCAATAAAGAGGAATGAGGAATACATATAAACATACCACAACGGTTGTATTTCCCGAAAGGTCAGGTATATGCACACATAATTTTCGAGTATGTTTTAGGTATAAATAAGGAATATATATTATGATAGAGTCTTATAAACACTTCTGGGAGCTAGCTACAGTCCAGTGGTGGCTGTTGTTACCCTTTTTTACGGAAATTCCTTTGTTACGGAAAATCCTGATTTTGAGCACGTTCACTTCCGCTTCATTATTTTTCAATAATTCGTGGACAATAGTGTGGGTTACTTGTTTATCAATGTATTTTTATATATCTTTTGTTAATATGTAACATGTAACTGTTTTTCGTCCCAAATAAATAAAATAAAATAAAAATAAAATAGCCTTATAGAGAACATAAACTGTCAATTGCTCTACATACATACATTTTCAGTCGATCAAACTAAAAGGACCTAATGTTATGTCCCCGTAATGTATGCATTGGGCACATGGCGAGCCAGGTGGGCTAGTTCAGACATGTCTATTGTGTATCTATTGTTCTATTACCTAGTTAATTTTAATTTTAATTAGTGTACGTACTTGGTTTTGCTAAGGAATTTTGCTTGCATGTCTTGTAATATTTATGATTTGAGATTGAAGTAGACTAATTTTGTATATTAAATAATGTATTCTTTAGGTCTTTATTATGTCATTTTTTTAACTCGTATTGAAGGACCAATTTTGAATGCACTATGATATCTTTTGCTAGAGCATGCAGAGCTCGAAAATCAAACTTTTTAAAGTGAAATAAATATCCGAATAAAGTCAATTCTAATTTTTGACTATAATATTAATAAAAATGACTTAAACATGTACAAAAATGTTTAACCTGAAATTTAGAAACATTTTTGTATAGAGATTTTTAATATAGGTATGTAGGAGTGAGGGATATCAATGAGTTTCATAATAATATTAAAAAATAATAAAGTATCATAAATATATGATACACAATATTAGATATTAGTATCAGAAGACCAGAGGGCAGGAAGGCGTCGTCATAACAGATGGAAACTAATCGCCAGACGTTCTACAATCATTAATACGCATTGGTGTACGTCCGGATGAGCAGTGACATTGGGTACACCCTTCAACAAAACTTACTCTACACAGCTGTATTACTTCACCCAAAAATCACTCGTAATATCATGATTATAAGACTTATAAGACCAACTTAAATTAGGGCAAGCGTTTGCAGATATGTTGTTGATGGTTGTACCAACTATTGTTAATGTCGGACGATCATTAGCTGTATTGATATATCGACTGTGACGTCAGAGTATAAGTTAATTTCTGCGACAAATCTCGTTAATAGTTTTTATACAAACATTAGGCGTCTCGCGAGAGTAAAGTTACTATGGAATATAAATGACGTCTTTAGTGATTTTAAATTAAACAAAGTACCTACCTATTTAGTGATATTGAGCTGTAGAATTAAAAATTAAAATGTAACCTTTATTTGATGCAGATTTAAATGTTCAATAAATTGAAAAAACTGAACTGATCATTCAATAAGAAAATATAGTGTTATACAATGTGAAATAACACGTACCCACAATAGTTATGCACAAGTCAAGTGTGAATGCAACTATTTCAAGAAAAAACCTCTTTTACGAGCACAACAATTGCAATAAGAACTAAATACCCAAAAACTGCTAAAATTCACGAACGCATCATTACATTCGCATACAAAAGTGTTTTGTGCAAAAAAAGAAACAACCGTGACGTAGGTGGTCTCGATTTTATAGCGTAAAATAATAAGGGCACCTATGTGTTCCATTCTATATAATAATGGGGGTACTATTTCTGTGGGCAGTGTAATAATGGTTGGTCGTTCGTTGGGTGGTCGGATTATAAGGCAAAGCCGTGGATTAAGCCACATCGACACGTGTGCTTTTCTATGCCTTCGAGTGGCTTAAGGCGTCTGTGCGTGATTGTACCACTTGATAAGGTAGTACTTTGCGTATGTAATTTATATTCTAAAATTCATTTATATTAATTTTGAATTTAGTACCAATTGCACAAATTACTGTCTCTTGATAAAAAATTACATTAGAAATAAAATTGTATGCTCAGCTGAATTACTTTACAATACGGAAGTACCTACGTAAAAAATATTTGACCGCAGAGTGTTTGATTTAAACTTCCGATCTTTTGTGACCTCTATAAATAAAACATTTTTACGGAAACCTCGATAATTTTAATCTCAAAAAATTCAAAGGCAGCTCAGCCGCCCACAAATAATTTCGGCTACCGTGCATCTCTAACATGATTATTTTTTTAAACTTGACCATCTTAAAACTACACTCAAGTCTATTGTACACCCCCGTATTTAAAACAGACGTAAGGTTCATAATCCAACGATACAAGTTGTGTGAAGCGGTCCTTATACTGTGGTATTTCAATGCAAAGTCCTTTTCAAAATGTGAAACGAACCGCGAAGAATTTTGTTCAACCTAGCAAGCGTGTTTGCTTTGCGGACATCGATTAAAAATTCTTTCGTACCTTGGCCAAATACTGGTATTAAATGGCTACCAGAATAATAGTGTTAAATTTCTTAAGATCCATCTCGAAATATGATGGATCTGTCGGCGGACTTTTGTTGCAGTTTTTCTATGATAGTTTCTACGTGAACCGCCAAAGAGATTACTTGCATGCTTATTGTATATCGTACTTATGTCGGTTTCTGTGAGTAATAAACATCGGAAAAAAATATGATTGCCAAAATGCTGGGTTTGAGCACGGTAGCCATCTTCTTTGACAGATGAGTGCGATTGAAATTAGGTTTTATTCTTTACTTTTACTTTAAAACACGTTCGACGGAGTGTGACAAAAATGAATTTACGATTGTACACATTTCTTTTATATTTTTGTTTCAATAATAAAATAATTTCCGCGACAGTACATGTGATAAGATGTTTTGCCGTGGAATAATAAATGGACTGATGATAAATGAATAAAATAATGACAGTAGGCACGTATCAAGGCTTAGGACCAAACTAATAAAACTTGGTCTTTGGAGACGTCTCCACCACTCCGCCACTTAGCAACTAAATCTTATCTATATCAACATCTTTTGTAGACACTCGATGACTCGACCAACCGATTTATGCATCAAATTTGAAACACAGTTTACCGGGAGGGTCAACCACAATTCCTTGGTAATCACGGTCTGTGGTCATGAACGTGGTCTGGTGTTGTGTTATGACACATTATCGCGCATGCGTTGACAGGCCCGCGCAATTTGCAATTAGCTATGGAAATAACACGCGCTCTAAGATACGGTCAACGTAAGGAGGCGGCATGTCGATAGTTTTGAAGACCATTTTGGAGTGTTCAATATTAGTTTTTTCGATTATCGACACTATTTTTACCTTAGAAGCTACGTGTTTTGAAAAATATACCTAAGAGATACCTTATTTATAGAATATATATTTACAATATTTACCAAAGATAAGACTGAATATTAGGTCAATCAAATAGTTAATTTCCCGTATATATGTTTAGGTCACATGTAATAAGGGTAAGCGGGCACAAATCGAGACTCCGGTCTACTACTGAGAATTTCATAGAAAAACTCAATAACAGTTTTCTCGACTTGGGAATCCACCCAAGACCTCAAGCGTAGCAATCGCACTAAGGACCACTAGACGAATGATGCAGTCATAATCCATTTATATCAATAGTCACAATCTTTATCAATCAGCCGTTTATTTACCCAGGCCGTGGAAACCATCGATATCGACAAGGTACATCCCTAAATTCACTAGAGGTGAGGTGTCTCGTGTTCACGAAATAGGTGATCATTATGTAATTCACAGGGCTTTGGTATCACGGCCTGTTCTGAGAACCTAGAGTCATAGGAAGTGATGGAACAGCTCCATATATGTATAAAGCACGGAATGTAGGGTGGTAGGTTGAATGTAGGTAGTATTTAGTAAACATATTTTGCGAGATTCTTGCAATTGTGGAACTGCGTAGGCAGTTTCTTTCTTTAAAACAGTTCTTTTAAATTGAAATGGTAATAAATTGACGTTATTTTTTCTCTGGATTTCTTAAGCACAGTGCAGCGCAGCTATTTATGTTAAAAAATCGGCATGTTAGGTGAATTTTAATTGAAATGTGTGTGCTATTTTGTATACAACTATCATAATTATAGAGTACAATTGGGGTTGATTAGTGGAATTCTGAAAGTTATATAATTATATTAGGTGTGTTTTACTAGTCTGGTTTTTGTATTATGAGTGATTTCTAACGAAAGAACTCCAATTACTTGAACAAGCAACTACAAGGTTTTCAATTAAAAAGTTACTGGCTATCGTCAACCGGTATTTTATCGTTCGACAAATTAATTACCGGTCTAGCACCGGTATCGGTATCATTAACACCATATTGGTGTCGTTCTCTTCATTTCAGGTGGCCTTTATCTTATCTAAAGAGGACGTGCGGGCGGTATATAGGCTGCTTCATTGTTGCTTACCGTTTTCTGACAAACTAAACAATAACACACTTTAATACAACACGTTAACGTTGAAATTCTCTTGTGTAGTCTCGATTTTTTCTGTAAATTTTCTCGTTCAGTTTGAAGTTGGAATGTGAGTTATAAGTTCAACGTATAAGGTTGCGTTTCCTTTAAAAATGTAAGGTTTTTCCGGTAGTTTTACAACGCGACCGGTGTCGAACGACAATGGGCAACTTGTTCCCCGATAGGCATGTAAATAAGTATGTAGATGGATGACTGGTCACCCACCAGTTTGTTTGTCGTGAAGATAACAAGAATTTGTGTAGCGTTCTACATTGCTCAAAGGTTACTGTCGGTCATAAGGTGGTGATAACGGAAAAATAACCTGTTCCCGTCATTAGGCAGTTACTTTTTGGATTATCCTCATTAGTCTAGTTTTTCGACTGCTACGCCAGAGCAACTAGCAACCAGAGCTAAGTGTTATTAGGTTTTTCTATTAAATCCTCAGTAGCAGCTCGCAGTCTGGGTCTGTCCGGTTTATGGCAATAGGTTCACCTCCTATTACACGGGACCTAAACATATCTATCAGCAAACTGTGGGTGAATATTAGTAAAGTTGTCCGTCTGGTCTGAGTTCCTGACAAAAGAGGATGTTTCCGCTGATTAAAAGCAGAATTTACTTAATATATATGGCCTTAATATGGGCCATAGTTATGGCCCAGTCCCTCTCAGCGAGAGTTAGTCTGTGTCCCACCAGTGGGAGCATTATAGCCCAATTATTATTTGCAACAAATTTCGCACTTCGCACAATATATTATTTTATTTCCTTTTAGTAACAATATTACATACGATGGTAAGCCTTTTGCACTTCATGTTAATTACTTGGGCTCAAGTCTTTCTACAATTTTCATCATATATATCGCGAAATATCCAATATCCTAACCGTATCGCAAAAACCACAAAGATTCGTATCTCTACGTATATCTAATTACTTTGTCAGTATTATGCAGTTCTTTTCCTAAAATTACTACAAACAACAAAAGACTATGAAAGCATTTCATAAGGTTCAATTTCAAACCAAATAAATGTACCAAAAATCTCACTTATAGGGAGTATTCCAATTGTTACGTCACGAATAACGTCATATTGGATATGTTAGGTAACCATTGCGTTCTTTCTCTGGATTCAGCAAAATGATCAGAGTAGTGATGTTGCTATGGTTATGAAAAGGGTCGTGAAAAAGTAAGCAGTTATACTGGGGAGGTTGGGGTCCCAGTCGGTACCATTCGCGACTGACCGTCGTGTGCCCCACGCGACCTTTCACCTTAGGGGACAGGACAGAGCAACATATAGAGTAGTTGTTCTCCAATTTTTTTCAACACAATTTGCTTAATTTCATACAAAATTTTGTAAGTCAATAATCGTATTCATAAGAATAAGTAAACAAAGATAATTTTTGTCTTTGCGAAATAAGCCTTTTTTAAAAGTAAAATAATATCCTACTTAATGCAGCACGTAGTCATCTTTCTGTACGTTGCTATTTATTTAATCCAGAAACGCATAATTATTTTTCAATGTAATGAAGAAAACAAACGAAAATTACAAAAATCGTGAAGTCTTTTATGTTAGTAAGTTTAATAAACGGAGCGAGGACCAATCCAAAGCGATTTCTTTGCACTCTGAACAAAAATATTTATCAAAACAAATGCAATGCAAACAAAAGCGACTCTACAGCTCCCACCTGCCTATAAATCGAGCGCAATATGAATAACTATCACAGATTATACCATTGATAAATGAATGTACGGCACCAGTCAATTGCAGGGCATGGCGAAAAAACCATGAATAATAATTTATATAGTTTTATGGCACAGACCATGGTTCGTTGCTAATGGTTGACCGTAGGGTCCATTTTATTAGATTTTTTTGCCAAACGATTAACGAGACGGGCCTACAGCTTCCGTTGGACAATGTACCACATAAATTATATTGGACAAACATGATCGTTCCGCAATTGATATTCATAGAAATATTATTCCATGGCCAGTCGTGATGGTTATTGATTTTTCCGTCTTTGTTTATATTGAATGGATATTCGTTCTAAATCTTCAGACATTAACTGAAGATCGGTAGACAGAGATTTTTTTTAAGAAAACATATAAGGGAACAAGGACTGTGTCACGAGGCAACTTTACAAACATAAAACTAACAGAAATAACACCCTGACTCGAATGAAATATCTCAGATCTCACAAATATTTTTGTATCTGGTCGAAATCGAACTCACGACACTCGGCGGAAAGTTGTAACTGGACGAATTCAGATAATTTTGCGCCGTCATATTGATTGTACTGTATCTCTAAATTGTTAGCACCAAATTGCATCAACAAATATCGCTTAGCTTATTCGAATATGAATTGAAACAGGTAGTAGAAACTCCTCATTTAAGTAGCTTATCCGTAACCTATTGTGTTTCATCAGGTTTAGCCTGCGGCATTATAAAACTAAAGGAGGCTTTGCAATTTTGTATTACATTCAATTAATTTCCGGTGCAATAAAATCACATTTCATGTACTTCTTTTACGTTGATCAAGGTCAATAATAAACCTTCTTAAGTAAATCCCCTTATTATATTGGAATAAAGACCACAGACAACTGTTTGTACAGTTTTGTGGGGCACTGTGTGCGAAATTTATGAAATACCTAATATAAAATCATATGAAAGTGTCGTCGTCGCAAGAAAAAAGAAAATTTACAATAGCCGCAATAATACAATTACGTAATGATATTACAACAAACTTGACATAAGTAGGGTATGCAATAAACGTTTGCTTACGAGCTTCATAATATTATTATAAGGATTCACGTTAAAGGACATCGTGAGGTTATAAAAGGCACAAACAATTGTGTAATAACACGGACGCGTACAATACAGGAGATACAGAACGTAAATACTAGTGAAGACAATCAAGAATTAAATAATCATAAAGCATGGCTTTACTGGCCTCTATAAATTACTACGTTATCAAGAGGAGACAAACACAAGAATGACTAAATCAAATAA
Organism: Subacronicta megacephala; assembly: GCA_958496365.1. NCBI lineage: Eukaryota > Metazoa > Arthropoda > Insecta > Lepidoptera > Noctuidae > Subacronicta > Subacronicta megacephala. The sequence goes on from OY292525.1 coordinate 10,141,281, forward strand.
AACAGTGTGTTATCTGAGAACGCGTAATCAAAACGGACACAGGTCCTAACGTGAACAAATAAAATTTGTTAATTAGTATACGTAACAGAGATATGAGATAAAAAAATGCGTATCAAGATTTTCCACCACGAAAAGATGACAAAAAGAATGATCATTCAAATAATTTAAATCTTACTGCAGTTGATACAATAAAGAATTACTTTGAGAGTAATGAATCTGATACTATAAATGACTCAATTTACGATTTAATCAGAAATACAAGTCACGGTTTTAATAAGGTAGGTTCTTATGCTTCAAAGATCACGCGATTATGATCTCAAACGTGAACTTTATAGGACATTTTAATAGTGTACATCATCAATATACTGTTTATGAAGTTTTAATCAAACCACTTCATTGTTTAATTTAACAATGATAATCATAAAAAATGCATTTTCGAAGTCGTGCTCATTATAGTACTTAGTACAGGCAATTGATTACGATTTGCAAAACCAAAATTAGCAATGATTAAGTCAATAGCTACAAAATGTAATACAAAATCAATCTCCCCTTACAAATCACGTTTAATTTTCCGACTTACATCATTCTGCGACACAATATGTGACAACTAATTCTTAAGTAAACTTCGCATAGAATATTTACATACCTGCTGGTTGATAACGTTGATGTGAACAATCGTCGCCTGTTCCCCACTAAGATAAAGGGATGATAAAGGCTCTCAATGTGGTCAAAGGAAACGCCGTTGTTTGTTTTTCTATGTTTGATTTAACTTTCCTGTCATTAGATTTTATGGCGCATTTATTTTCCACTATCTATCGTTGCTGTTGATGCTCATCTAATCAAATGTATGTCAGTCAAATCTGCAAGTGCATACTGAACCATACTTCTCTATGGCAGAGAAATAATCAGAGAGCATAAAATGAATTCTTGTTTTGATAACAGATTGGTTGATTTTGATAGTAAATGATCGACATCGATCAACACAGTTAAATTGGAACAAACGTGTACTTCTGTGCATGAGGTTAACATGAAGCGAATTTGAAGCGGCGGTAGCCTAATGGCTAGGGCGTCGGACTTACGATCATATGGTTGCCGGTTCGAACCCCACCCATTGCACTACCCACGTTAACCCACTCGTAACACAAGCATTTAGCTTAGCACGAGGGGTTAACAAGAATACTAGTAAGGTGTGACCCACATTGCTAGTAAGCTTTTTTTTTAAAAAAAATGTCTCAAGTTTTGGAGGGAGAAGTTGTGGAACTAGATGCTCAATTGCCACATAACAGCATAGCTAATCTTGACGCGGAAGCGTTGGACATACAGTAAGCAGTTCTGAGCCAGGGAGCACCGGAGCAATGGTCGCTCAGATAATTTGAGGGGCAGCAAAGCGTTAAGATCGTTAACTTACCCCGCACATGACGTTTGTCATTTGGACGCAGCTAATGTGCAGGCAGACGACTGAACCGAAACTGCAAAGTGATTTCTGGTTTCATGTTAAATGGCAAAATTGCAAACAGACTGCTTTTCTCCTTTTGCCTTAAGAAGCTTCATCATCATCATCATCATCATCAACCCATTACATTGTCCCACTGCTGGACACGGGTCTCCTCTCAGTACGAGAGGGATAAGGCTTTAGTCCGCCACGCTAGCCTACTGCGGGTTGGCAGACTTCACAAGCCGTCAAGAAAACCTCTCAGGCGTTCAGGTTTCCTCACGATGTTTTCCTTCACCGTTTAAGCGCGTGATAATTAATTATTAATACGCAAATGACTTCTAAAAGTCAGAGGTGCGTGCCTTGGATTCGAACTCGAAACCTTTGACTTGCCAGTCCAATGGTCATATCACTAGGATATTACTGCTAATTAAGAAGCTTATGGATTCCGTATTATAATAAATAGAAGAAGCCCACTTGATCTTCTTTATAAATCAGTGCTCTAGAAACAATCGATGATTGTTTCAAATGGTTATCAATTTATTTTAGTGTATATAGCTTGTTTTCAATTGGAAAGGATTTTTTCAGTTCCCAATCTATAGTTAAGTATGTAAACTTACTGCGTCTTATGATCGTGTTAGACTATCCTTACCCGTTATAATATACCTAGATGTATATATTTTTACAATAGCCAAGCCCATTGTCGTCATATTTAACGCATGTAGTCATGACCAAGCAACGGATTCAGAGACAATAGGTGAACTGTCCGTGTTACGAATAGGGCTTGCCCACTTTAGTACGGGACCAGATTATCAAAATGTTTAGATTATTTTCCTTTATTTTTCAGTTACAAATTATATATGTTAAATGAAACTATTTCATAAATATTATGTCTCATACTATTCGTATCAAACCTGTATTATACTAGAAGTGCAGTCATAGCCTAGTGATATGACTGCCAAGTCAAAGGTCTCGAGTTCGAATCCGAGGTTCGCACCTCAGTCTTTTCGAAGTCACGTGCGTATTAATAATTTTATTTTTTCTCACACGTTTAAGCGTGTGATCATTAATTGAAGAAGTTAAGAATAAGGTGAAGGAAAACATCGTGAGGAACCTACATGCCAAAGAGATTTTCTTTACGGCATGTGAAGTCTGCCAACCCGCAGTAGACTAGCGTGGTGACTATAGCCGAATCCCTCTCGTTTTGGTATGAGATCCGTACCCAGCAGTGGGACAATGTAAGAGCTTGATGATGACTCATATAACGCCGCAGGGTTAGACAGAGGTGTACTAATTTACACTCACATTTCGCCGCATGTTAAGGCTCAAAACTCTTTTGCTATAAGAAAAAAAGTTGATGAAAGAGCAGAAAGCCCCGGTCAGAATGATAGAGCAGTACCTAAAGTCCTTGTTACACTATGAGTTCTGTCACTGCTACTATTCATTATGTTTTGTACTGTTAAAAAACCCGAGCATTATCAGCAAGTAGCAGCCCTAACTACACATATGGGAGAAGACGTACAAACATGACCAGTGACCACGTGCTCGATCACTACTCGGCGTGACGATGTTTTGGAAGCAGCACTATCCAACTATTTGAACAGTGACTAAAGACTAAAATGTTCTTTTATGGAGAGTTGTTTTCATTTTGTTCGGAATTTAAATCTGGAAAAAGGTTGGATCATCCTAATTCCAAAAAATCAACTGCAAAGGTATGACACTTCAGAAGACTTAGATAGCTTTCAGATAATATATTATATCGTTAGATTCTTAAAATGATTGTACAAATATAGTACATTTTCATATGAAAAGTCCTGAATCCTAGAAAAAATAAATAATTCAAATGCTGATGAGTGAAAGGGATGGAAGAGGCTTGTCATGGCCTATATACCAGGTTTATACAAAACAAAATGATAATAATTACTTCTTCCCATTAATCTATACTAATATTATAAAGAGGAAAGATGTTTGTAACGAATTGGCTCAAAAAGTACCTACTGGACCGATTTAAAACAATATTTCACCATTTGAATGCTACATTATCACTGATTAATAAAGGCTATTTTAATAGCAAGAAAAAAAATGTCCACCCGTGCGAAGCCGGGACGGGCCGCTATGATTTATATGATCTGCATGTAAAATAATTCTGGAATTCATCATTAACACATCGTTTAGCTATACAACAATTTGTTCCAAAACACGCAATTTTAGCGCAATTTTGTACGTACCTAGTTGTATGGAATGCGACGGAAAATTGGAAGATCATCAAACCGTACGGTATAAAAGATTAGTTCGCCCAGCGGTGTGCAGAGGGCGCAACCGTCCACTCAAGTTCAGCATTCATCTGTCATATTTGCGTGACAAGTTCCAGTTCAGATTTAAGTTTATGCTCCGCTGATTAGAAATATGTGGCAATTTATAGAAAATGAGAGGCAAATTAAATAAATTTTGGTTCGGTAGAGTAATTCTCCTTAACAGTTATCAAAAAAATATCTCGAGCTATTAGAAAGTGCAATTTATTTTACTGTTTTAATAGAATAACGTTTTGTTTTTTTTTTAACAATTTATATCGTCTTTTTGTATTTTTTAAGACATTTCATTCATGCAAATATTATAAAGTTATTTTAGTGAAGGAAAGAAATTAAGGAAGGAATTAAAGAAAGAAAGAATTATATTTCGTGTTTTAAATTTTTAGTGGACTGGTGTAAGTTGTGGTGCTGAATGAATGCATCCTATTTTGTAGAAAGTCACGACTTTTTTAGTTTTAATAAAGATCGTCAGGTGGGCACTATTAATATAAATAAAAAAACTTCTTAATGTAGGTGGCACGTGGTCCATTTTTTTAGGGGAAAGGCTTGTACAGGAAGTAACGTTAAATCGGTCAATAGGTTAGCCTTAGGAGTCAGGTACCGTATGTTCTGTTGTTCCGTTCTGCTACGAACTTCACATTTAATTTATTGGTACAGTTAAAGTTTGTTTCAAATAACTAAGCTAGTCTGAAGTTGTCCGCAAGTGGTTTAGCAGTGGTAAATTTTAATAGAAAGTAAAGATAAGATTCGAATAAGATTCGATGTTAAGACAATTATTTAGCATTTGTGATTATTTTCTATACTAGATACTATGGGTATTAATAGATGTAGGTAAATTGTGGAAGGAAAGCCAATCATTGGCCTTTTTTTCTATGGAGGTAATGTTAATGTGCTTTTAAATTTTTGCTATAGGTACACAGTACCTAATAAATCTGTTTTTATTGTGTCTAAATCATCATTCAAAGTATTCAGAATTGATTTTTTTGATAGTTTTGATAGAACTAGCGGTCGATGTTTCGTCCTACAGTTTATGGCCCTGGTAATATTATCATCATTCCTTTTTTTGTCCTCAACGAGCCAATTATAACAAACCAGTATCTTAATAGGATGCAATGCAGCACTGTTTTGCTTCAAAAGTAGAAGGGGAAGTTGTTCATCCCCATCTTTTTATTTAATACGAAAAATGTCACACATTGTTGTTATTTTTTTACTACAAAAAGTGGTTTCTTATAATGAATCAGGTTGAAAAAAAAAACCTGTAAATTACCATACAACGAGCACCTTTATCTCGGTATCAGAAAAACCTTAGAGGGTGAGATTTGCATATTTTTTGCGACAGGTATTCATCAAAAATGTTACTCGCCTGTATTTTTTCTGATTTTTTATTGGGATATACTTACCGTGTAATTCACAACTTGGTTTACAGAATAAGGCGTTCAAAAAAATTAAAAAGGTCTCTGGAATAGTAACTTTTTTGATAAGGTTTGTATAATAAATAGGTATGATGCTTTGTTTAGTAAAAAGTTCGTTACATTTTTTTAAGTGTTTTACTTTAAGGGGCTTATCAAGAGCAGTGCACATCATTTTCTGAAACTTTTTAATGTCATGATTTTAAGCCATACCGGATAAGTTATGTTTTTTTAGTCACTGCATCAGCCTAAGTTTGTCTGGCAGAAAATGCTTCGTAGCATTCAGACCACCTTCGTAATACTCTGCATAAATTATGAACATAATACAACATCCAGGTTATCATTGTTTGAAGAATAATATGCACCTAAAAATGAATTTGAATATTAAAATACTTTTAGGTAATTACTAGTTAAATTGGAATGATAAAAGTGACAGCAATAGAAACCTATTAAATACTTAAGTTATGTCGACTACAAATTTACAAATGTTTCACAACTGTATAAAACCTAGTTGGTAACCACAAGTGAAATTAATACTAAATCCTGAAAACAACATATTACGGTTTATTTACAAAGATTATTTTTAGTTTTCTCTTACAATCGCCTTGAAATTTGATATTGCACATTACTGCTTAGCCGTTTAAGAATAAAATAAAAGTAAGCATTAGGTATCTACTTCATTTAACCTTTTATTTAGTTCCATTTGGAGGCCGTGTATAACGTTAGCCTTGTACTCTTGCTAATCATTCTGGCTATATCTAGTAGCCCTGACTCACGCTCGTGTCGTGATGGGCGGGCGGGTAGGGCGGGAATAGCCACAGGCCACGCTCGCCGGCGCTGTCACCGCCCCGCCTCACGTGGACACCCCCCTTCAACCCCCCTTTCTATACGTAGAAAGACGTGTGTCGGATAGTTGTAAACACTAAAAACGTCTTAACACTTGAACGTTTTAGGAGTAACTGGAAACTAATAAACCCTTCTAGAGGGTGATAATTTTATGTATCTGCAAGGAAAAGTAATAAAATTAGATATTTCATTAATTTATGCATTCATATTAGTCTTAAGCTGATAAACAATGTCATTGATGATCGAAGTTTATTCTTTTCTAAATGGTCAGAGTAAACTTGTTTGTTAGATACCAACGAGTATCTATGTATTAACTTTCCATATGAATTTTCATTGCATGGTTTATACCAAGCATTGAGCAAGTACAACCTGCTTTATTTATATACAGCAGGTTAAAGATTTTATTCAAATCAAGAGCTAATGCTTTTCATCTGAATGTTAGCATATCATTTAGGCTCATATTTGTAATGTTATGACAACCGCTGAACGAATTTTGGATCTATTTTAAGTCTGGGTAACTACTGTAAAACAGAAATGTCATTCATTCATGACCATCAAGAATCTTAGGTATATATATTACTACAAGCCGATGGGAATTTATCAGAAAAATCTCCTCAGTAGTGCTCGCCTAAGTTTTATAAGGAATTTCTGTGAGAAGTACGTTGTGTCAGTTAATTTTAATCATCATCATGTTCATCACCAACTCAATACATTCGTCTCAGAGTAAAAGGGATTAGGCTATATTCCTGTTAATATTAGTATTTTTAATAAGCAAATAGCGCAGGTCATCTTTAACCTCAATTCCTTTAGATTGTTACAGTGTTGCCATAGCAAGCCCATGACCAAAGTGGTCTCACCCCCGACAAAAATACCACAATATCGATCAGCTCTACTGGGCTAGGCAAGTAGCCCCAGGGTGGGGCGGCGATGTCCGTGCCACGACGTGTGACCTCTGGCCTCTGCCCATAGTAGAGGATACACGGCGAAATAAGGTGCGGTGGTTATAAAACCTCTTTACTGGCGAGATCCTAGATAGTGTCAAGGTCTTTTTAAATGGAAATGTGAGATGCATATTTAAATACCTAGTTGTTATTGCTAGTGCACTTAAAAATAAGTATTGTCGGTGTTGCCACAGGATAGGATTATTGCGTTTTTTGTCTAATCTACCAAAGACAGGATATTATTATTAAAAGCCTGGAGCTTTCCACTGCAGGGCAAAGACGAAGACCGTTAAAGTACCTCTGTGTATTTGTTCACTTTTAGTAGTTTTGAGCAGTATTTTTGGAAGGAGTCCAAATATAAACATAAGCTCATCGTAAGCTAAGCCCACCATGATTAGTACATAATACATGCTTACTACTAATAGCGTAAGACTGTGTACTTGTAGACTGACCCGTTGTACTTCCTACCTATAAGCATATTGGTAATGATGTGCTGGTAATGATAGAGTGCCTAGGTACTTATCTTTTGCTTGCTAACATATGAGTACAGTGGTAAACATAAATGATTTACAAGTGAGCATTGGAATCTCACAGATCTCATTCACTGTACTTCTTGAACCATGAAATGTTACTGCAAGTAACGGATTACATATGAGTACCTTCGGTTATATCATCACCACTAAGTGTAGCTCTCACTAGGACACTAGTTTGATGGTTTATTGAATAAATTGAATGTGCGTGTTTTTATCATCATTTATTTACAATTCTTCGGAGTTCTTAGAAGATGTACTAGTAGATTAAGTAGATAGTCGGAAAAAACTGCATGAAATAGGTCATCTTATTTCCATCTTTTCCTCCTTTGCATCGCGCAGTCGGGATAAAAGATTCCAAAGTATTCCACCATAATTCTCCGCGTGTACTGTAGCATCGTTTGCGGCGTGTCGCACGGAACGTTCCGATAAATACAAAAGCAAATGGCTCAGTCAGTCACGAAGGTCGATGGGGATGACATGCAACCACTACCAAAATTCACCAACGAAACGACTGGGAAAAGACGACGAAGTTGCATGATATGCATTCTTTTCGTTGATGATATTTTTTATAAAAGCTTACTAGCAATGTGGGTCGCACATTACTAGTAATCTTGTTAACCCCTCGTACTAAGCTAAATGCTTGTATCACGAGTAGGTTCACGTCGGGTTGCCGGTTCGGAACTCACCCATTGCACAATGGGTGAGTTCCGAACCGGCAACCACATGATCGCAAGTCCGACGCCCTAGCCATGAGGCTACCGCCGCTTAATTGGTGAATTGAAGTGATTGGTGAAGAGTAAAGAACAGATGCGTCGGTTTTGTAAAGAAATGCTCGGTACACAGTGTATACAGGTACTACCTATCGCGAGTGAGAAAGGAGTAACATACGAACGGACTTAATTATTGTTTTCCTGTATCTTCTTATCTCTTTCCTTTTTTCTTTGTTGGCTTTAGCTTTCATTCTAACATGAAATCAGTCCTCCGCAATATCTTGGCAATACTGACGTCCTAATGATAGACTGTCTGACTCTCAGAGGCACTCATTTTTGAAGAATCTTCGTTACAATAGTCACTCACGAAGATAGTCTATATGGGTGATCCCATTACTACCAGGTCTAGAAAGTATATTCTATCTGTTTTATTTATCTATTATGTTCTATTATCTGTCTGCATAAAATCTGATCACGACCGGCAATAATACCGGGTAATGTACACACTGAAAATTCGGATTTAGGGATTACGATTTTTGTTGAATCATAGTATATTTAATTCGCAAGAATCTTCATCAAATTCCAAAAATGATTTCATCGCAGATGACTATTCCCTTTTAGCTCCTTGTGTGTAAGATGGAGCATGCAATTTATTATTATTTAGTAAAGCGGTATAACATCCTGCGAGAGCTGACCACCTGTTAATAAACGATGAATCTGCTGCATCAAAATATCGTATGCTTGGTCCATTAATTATAGAGAAATTTATATGTAGGGACAAATCGTCATTGAATGGTGTTTCTGAGTAGACGAGTACCGTTAGCGAATAAATTTAATTAAATTCAGACAAGGCACGAGCAGATACACTTCCATAAGATCCCGTAATAATAATTTTAGAAAATCTTAATTTTAGATTACACATTATGTAGGCATGCAAATATTTGAAATAAAAAATTATGAATACCGGATTTTCTTTTAAAGAACTGAAGAATCCAAATTGTAATTTATGGTCTAAAATGCTCATTAGGTAAATCAATCTTATATTTGAAGAAAATTATTTGTGTATTAATAGTTAGGTTGTTTATCAATTATTGAATATCATTCATAATATCTGTTACCGTATATATTAGATAGATAGATAGATAAAATACCTACAGATTGACGTTGGTTGAAGCTTTTTTGCCATCGTCAATCTACGTAATGGTTTTACTAACACAAAACATTTTCTTGCAAACCCTACTTGTGCAAGGTCTTGGGCACGCACCGTTTTTTGTCGCTAAACGCCAGGCCATCTGGCAAGGGGTTTTTTGACAAAAAACAGTTGCCTGACCCTTTCTTACCTTGGCTGGCCCACGTTTTTTTATTCATGGACCCCTCACAATATGTTGAATTAGCGTATTAGTCGATTTCTAAAGACTCGATGAAATTTTTGATTGAACCAAACGGATTGTACCTACTAACGGTTTCGTGTTGTGTTGTATTTTTTATCAAAAAATATTAGGAATTTAATAACCTACCGTATACAATTACTTTTTTTCTGTATTGGGGAAACAAGAGTCACCTGCTGCAATGTAGGTAGATATTGTTTTGGTAGTTCAAATATTGTTATTGAATAATATGGATATAAAATTATATGGTCAACTATTGAGAATTCTAAGGGATGGGATGCATATGCCACCAATATAGGTATATTAGCCTATTATCATTCCTGCGAAGTGTAGGTACACATACTCGTACTACAGATACTAGTACTACACATACTACAAGCAGTATAAGTTAACCCCGCATTCTAAGGTATTCCGCACAATAAAAGGTCAGATAATACTGGAATTGTGTAGCTTGGTGTGTAACCATGCGTACCGTATGGAAAATTCACGCGTAATGGTATGTAAGTTGATTTTTTTTACAATATATTATGTACTGTTGATGGACGTTGATTGGTAATTTTGAAAAAAATCATCTCGACTTTTCTGTACTATAATACGTATGTTTTATACATATAAACCTTTCTCGTGTGTCACTCTATTTATTAAAAAAAACCGCGTCAAAATCCGTTGCGTAGTTTAAAAGATCTAAGCATACATAGGGACAGACAGACAGCGGGAAGCTACATTGTTTTATACTATGTAGTGAATAGTACCAGAATAACCCTACAAATTACTTCGAATTATTCTTAGTATATATTTGTGTGATTTTTGGTAATACAATAGAAGTAGAGTTACTTCAATATGTATTCATATATTTGTCAAAATTTCTGTCGATCTTTTTTGGGTTGGTTAATGAACGACCAAAAATCCGTTGAAAATATATAATTCGAAACACAAAACGCACGCGACAGACATCAAGATTATTAATATATTTTGAAAGGCATCGCTCCCAATTTAAGGGTGTACGCAATCTGTCTTCAATCAATGCGACAGCCTGCAGAAATCGTAATTCTCAAGTTCAAAAGCTCGCCGACTGTAGAGCCAATCGAAGTGCTTGAAAATTTAAAAAAATCCCCGGCTGGCGACCGAACGATTGAGAGAATGAGTGAATGAATGTAATATCGGTATGCGGATCTCTTTATTTATTGTATTAAATACTTTCCACAATGGTACATGCGGTCTTTTGTTCGAAATGCGGGGGTTGCAAGGAATGCGACGATTTTGCATCACACTGTCGCGAGGGGAAATTGCATGTCGATCAAACTTTTAATTTGTTGATAAAGTTCTTGGATTGTTAACGTTGTGAATACCTACAGGTGTAAAGTTACGCTTTGTAAAAGGTTTAAACTTGGAGAATTCAACATTGACCTTTTTAATAACCCAATCATTCTAATCCTTCAAAATTGGTGTACCTGTTACTTATATTACCTACTATAACTTGTAACATACTGTGTCTAACATCCCAATTCACAAACGAATATAAATTGTTTACGCTACATAACATAACATCACGCCTGTATTCCCCGAAGGTTAAGACAGAGATGTACTAAAGTTCCTACTTATACCTACACACACTTCGCCGGTATGCTAACTCCCATGTAATATGCAGCGAGCCTATTGCCATAAACCAGGCACAAATCCAGACTCCGAGCTGCTACTGAGAATTTCGTAGAAAAACCCAATAACATTTAGCTCGACCTGTGAATCGAATCCAGGACCTCTAGCGTAGCCAGTCACGCTTGGGACCACTTATGAGGTAATCAATGTTGATTACGCTACAATGTTTACGCCATTGTTATCATATTTTTTACAAGTTGAGGTAATATAATCACATTCCACACAAGTATTTTATACTGTTGTGTTTCCTATTTACTGTGACGTTTCTTCATGGTACCTAAGTGATGTACTAATGTAGTATCTATTACAAATACCTAATATCATTATTCCCAAAAGTAAGGGGTCACCTTTCTTTTTATAAAATCGTTACGTAAACCCTATTTCACAAGGAACCAGCAACAATGGCTCAACTAATATACTAGCACAGCTTTAAGCACGATATTTGAATTAAACAAATTATAAATCATAGTAAAACAGCCTTGTGTATAGCCTTCGTGGTACTGTTAAGTCCTTTGTGTGTGTTATGAGTTCTGTTCTCTAATCAAATGGGACATTAAAAAGAATTATGACTATATATAGTTGTGACAGTATGAATGGCAAATCCGGAGATGTATGGGCCTTAAGTGAGATGAAACAAAGATTGTAAGTGGTTGAGAAGTGACAGTATTGACCTGGTTGTGTATGGAAGGAGCTAGGCAATGTCTTCAGAATTGTGTCAATAGATTTATATTATAGATATTTTTGATGTTTTGTTCACCCCTAAATTGCCCGCGTCCAGGAATTGAATCATAACTGACTTAATTATATTAAAATTATTGTATCTATAAATGAAATAGGTATATCTGTTATGTTATGAAAGTAAAAATTTACAAAAAAGTTATATTATATGATTATAAAGGTTAACTGAAGCGTAATACAAGTCATAAAGTAGATATGAATAACGTCACATTTCACACAGAAATACCGACAAACAAAATATGTTTTCCGCAAATATGGGTGTAGGCGTTGCAAGATGTGTTCGTCACGTTTTTCGCTACCGAAAACAATAATTTCTTGAATGTGTACATTTTTCGTCACTTTCATCTTGCGAGATAAGGTTACGAGTTGAACGCATGCGCGATAAACGCGTGATGGACGATCGCGTTAACTGTTCTCACGCGTGACTTCATAAACTATAGACATGGCAAAACAAAAATATGACTTAATACCAATATTGCCTAGTATTAAGATCAAACCTGTAACTGCCTCATTAGTCTAGTGGTCTTAATCGCAACTACTACGCTGGGTTCGATTCCCAGGCAAAGCAAAGTAAGCTTTTATTAGTCTAGTGGTCTTAATCGCAACTACTACGCTGGGTTCGATTCCCAGGCAAAGCAAAGTAAGCTTTTATTAGTCTAGTGGTCTTAATCGCAACTACTACGCTGGGTTCGATTCCCAGGCAAAGCAAAGTAAGTATTATTGGCATTTCTATGAAATATCCGTAGCAGTTCGGAGTTTGGATTTTTGCCGGATTAACGCGCCAAAAATCATCTCCCCTTCTATGCCGGAGACATGAGGTGTAGGTACCTGCACCCATATTAAGGTCACCTTGCAGCATTAGTACAGCTCTGCCTACCCCTTCGGAGATTATGAACGTGATGGTTTGTTTGGTGGAATTTTTGTCAGCAGGTTTAATCACTGCCTTTTCTTTATAATAGGGAGGCTTCGGAGTATGATGGAACCATCATGAGACTTGTGATAGATATTCGCCACTACCCTTGTGATATCAGTCTCTCGTTGTGATAGTCTAACCTAAGATGTCTCAAATAAGGTTGCATTAATAAAAAATTGCTACGTTATAAAATTTATAGTAGTACCTACAATATTGTAGCTGTCTTATCTTCTCGAAACGCAATGGAAATAATGGCTACCTACTTAAGTGTTTAAAAAATTATGGCTTCAGTAAGCGATGAACATTTTTGTTGGTGCTAGATTTGCAATATGTTGGAAAATATCTTCTACTATATGTCTACAATCTCTAGGGATACGATAATATGTACGATCTATTTTGCAGAAGTATTGAAATTTAGCTTTTCTGTTAATGCTAATGATTTAGGAATGAATGAAAAAATAATTTGTCATTCAATAAAACATAACTCATTCAATTAAGCATACTTCTTTCAATCCTTCGAGGAATACAAATAAAATGTTTTTACAAAATGCCCGCTCTATACGTTTCTGGTCCTACTTAAGGCGGATACTAACTGATAATGCGCCGCTCTCTGATGGAGATTGATCGCGTCACCGTCGAGATGTGTAAACACACCTTTATGTACTAGCGGGGGTGAGGCGGCAACCGGACTTGGTTACGTGAGAGAGACTTGTGTAAATTGTCTTATGTAGAAGAGTATCACGTAAGAATAACAACAACACCTTGTAAGAAATTAATGTAGTATTCGCGAATTCACGGATTTTGCTACTTTTTTTTTTTAAATAGGTACACTTTTTCACTTGTCTTCGTTTTTTAATTCACTCTTAATGTTGTGCAACCCTAAGATAACCAAAAATATTGTTTCATATTAAACATGCATTATTAAGGTACTTGATGAAAATGCTAAATCTTAAAACAGCTAAATTTTATCGATAATGTTTCAGGGTTGGTCTTATAGTGAAAGTATATTATACCTAATCATGAGTAATTTCATCCCCTGAAAGATTAACAGATAATTTTTAACAAAACATACCATCACGCCTGTATTCCCCGAAGGGTTAGGTAGAGTTGTACTAAAGTACACCCACATTGCGCCGGTATGTTTAGGTCCCATGTAATAGGGGGCGGCCTATTGCCATTCACCGGGCACATATGTACTCCAAGTTCGACCCGGAGATCGAACCCAGGACCTCTAGCGTAGCAGTCACGCTTGGGACCACTAGACTAAAGAGGCAGTAAGAATTTTTAAATCACCGTGTATATTCGCTACCGTAGGAAGCAACTTTAACTCACGATATACCGTTTGCCTTTTTACTAAGAACAGATACGCACTTTCCACAATAATTCAGAGGGCGACATCACAAAATTGGTGAGCAGTGTACAATAAATCGGGTGTAACGTGACCGGCGCGTGCGCACGTGACCTCCATGTATGATGGATATCGTAGTTTATTGTTGATTTTTTTGAAATTTTCTGCTTTTTGCTCGTAGTTTTCGACTTTCTGAAGTTTTAACCAGATTTTAAGTGATAAAAAATTGAGATTCGTTCTGAATAATTTATAAAATGGAGTATTAAAAATAATCGTGTCTTCTAAACTGAAATTGATTGGTTTGATTTTTCCAAATACTATTTTGTAATGCTAGGTTGTGTCTCACACACGTTTTTTTTATAAATGTGATTTAATGCCAAAATACTACAAAAATATATAATAATCATTATTTTAAAGCTTTAAGTAAGTGGTATAATTAAACTAACTTTTATTGCGGCTTTACCAATAATCGTGAATAAAATAAACAAAGCAAGGTGTATTTTAATAAAGGTTCTATTTACCCAAACTATCACATCTCAATAACAAACCCAATATCCTCGTCGCCCATTCAACATCACACTTTTTTAATTAAATAATTTAACAATCTGACTTAACGATACGCTAATATAAAACCTAAACTTAATTAATAAACTAAAAGCGACCAAACATCCGTTTAAAACCAAACTTAGGACCGTCCACCAAAAAAAACTTACCACAATCTTTCCCACATGTGGTTAGTTAAACCACTGTGCATTCACCCTTCAAAAATGATATCAACAACTTTATAACATTTAGTTTAAAGTCCAGAATTGTTTGATTTTTGTTTGAAGGGTGGTAAAAATATGTTGGTTTGCGACTAGGTTTTTTCTATGGCCGGATAAATAGGTCGCAGGTTATTTGCCGTTGCAAGGTGCAAGCGTCTAACGGAACACTCGGTGCCAAAATAAACGAAACGACAATATTTGACATACTGGTGCTAGTGAGATAAAGGAAGCTTTTGTTTTTGTCACCAAAGCTGTGTTTGGTGGTGGGAAATTTGATCGACGCCGTTATGAGGATGTATGGTTTCATATTTGTATTGTGCTTCAATTCTTAGGTACTTATATGTAAAGTTAAGATCAATACAGATTTATATGGTGAAAGAAAAATAGGGACACAGGTACGAATGCTGCCTGCAAAATTATTTTTCTTACACTAAAATAAATTATGTTTATTCGTTAACACCAAACGCTAAAAATATAGATAGTTACACGATATTAAAATTATAATAAAATAATTGGTGATTCTATAATTATAATCGTATTCTTTCACTTGATTTAATTAAATAGCAGTGAATGTTCATAGAAAATATGATTACCTTTTTATTTTAATTACGAAGAGAAACGTAAATGTAAATCATTTTGAATTGAGTTATTTATGGTTACCTACTAGAGAACTTAGCCCTGCTTCACTGTGGTTCAGTCTGATGTCGTTGAAAAAAAAAATCTGTTTCCAAATTAATTACACTAAAACTCGACAATAACTACTAAAATCATGGCAAAAATCAGTTCACTAACAGAACTTTTGTCTTTGTCTATTTATTTAAAAACAATAATAATTATGTTCAATCTCCGGTAGCAGACAGTTATATTATTTAAAATTATTATTACTCTGACCCATCACATCGCAGTCCCATCTTGACGCCGTAGACCAAACAGTGTTTAAAAATAGTAACGTGTGTGGACAAAAAACACGAGTCGACTCACGACTCACATGGACCAACTTTACGCAATATGGTTTTTGACCCTTATAACCGGCGGATATTTGTTTTATCATCGGTTTATCCTGTGGGATTTGATGTGGTATATTTTATTTGTTTTTGTGAAGAACAACAGTTATGCTATCCTATCCTACTAACATTATGAATGTGAAAGTTTGTTAAATTGCTGCTCAATCATACAGTAATAGTGGAACGGGTTTGTATGAATTTACGGATTATCATCCTTAGGGATAACCGGAATCCTATGCGAGCGAAGCCGCGGGAAATTCTGTAGTTGCATAATATTAAAAAGTAGATACCTCTACGTATATGTTTTTAGTCCTTAACTAATACATCTGTTTCATTACAGTATTATCGTGTACGGAAGCATTAACAACGCTATAAAAATACTGAACAAAGAGAAAATAAAGGCCATTGCTTGGTGTACCCGTCAAAAAAGTTTTCCCGCAAGCGTTGCTCCGGTTCCGTGTCATTTCTCCTGTCAAGCCGACATGCGAACGTAATTACTACAACTATTGCAATATAATTTCATAGTAAAACAAAGCCGATGCACACCTACGCCAGTTTTTTTTACCACGCCTAGGTCAGGCGGCGCACTGTGTAACGGTGAGGCGCAAACGCAACGACTTCCAGATGCGTCGGTTAGCGGTATTTCACTGTGATTTTTTGTCCAGACTCTTCGCCGTTCGTGCTAGTGTGCGGTCGGTGAGAACCGTCAATATGGGGGTGGATATAATTATCGTTTAATTTTGTGACTAAATTCGAAAAATGCCAACGTATAATATGTTTCTGTTGTTTGAATTTGTCTATTCGAGTCGATGAAACATTAAGAATAATAGTGCAAGTAGTTGGAGTGGAATGCCAAATGTGGCATCATACTGTATTACATTACGTCTACATGGATCATAAATTAGTTCGCAGTTAGTGACCCATCTGGTCAGGGCTAATAAAAAATGAAGTACTGGCCTCAAGTACAGGCATGAACAAAAATATGATAGTACTAAATAAATCAGCTTGTTAATTTCGGAGATATTACTCATTTATAAACGATTTTTGATTTTTACAGTAAAAAAGAAATACTCTCGCGCCTCTGTTTCCGAGGTAGGCAGAGGTTGCGTCCAAAGATCAGTGGTATGTTTTATTACTGTTGCGCCCATAAATTATAATACCTACTCATCGTGTTTGTGTATTGTGTATAATCTGCAAATACGAATGAATATGTAACAAGTAAATAAAAGACAAAGGAATGACAGTTTTGCTTGCGCAATCTTATAAGACTCTTACGTCCCGTAACATTGAATGAAATGTTAATCTCGTGTTAAAATAGAACTTATAATATGCATACACTGTGACAAAAATGTAAGTAGGTATTTACATTTATCTCTCTACCATTTTTATCGCTAATGAAAGTCACTATTTTTAGCATTAATATCTCAACCGATTTTTATCAGCTAGTGCAAATATCATAAATAAATTCACGTTTTTTTCTTTATTCCTCAATTGGTGTACAGACTTACATTAATTATTCTATTATATTGACAAATATTTTGTGTACGCACGGCTACACATCAAGCTATACAAATTTTATTGTCATAGTTGACGTATGAAAATGGACGAAGCAAAAGTATGTAGGATTCGCAAGCGGTATTTTGGAGTTTATAGCCTCTTGGAAAAAAACCGTCATAATATAGTTGTGTCTGTAGTTATGCATGTATACCAGCCACTGTACAGATCAAATTCTATGTCAGAAATCGATTTTTTTCCATTAAAACCACGTGGGCATTTTTGACCCAAGAATCAGTAGCCACAATAATTTATTATTCCCACAAACATTTTACGGCGACTGTCCCAACGGTCACACACCACGGTACGTAAATTCTCATACATGAAATACGATGTGGACATCACACAAGTTCCACATGTGGTCCTCACGTGTGCCTCCGCGTCCCTCCTGTCAACCGCATAGTTACAATTTAGAAAGCAAAAGAAATGAGACCAGTGACAGAGTCATCTCTAGAATTGAATTAACGTAATAACGATTGTTGACAGTGTTTTGTTCGAAATTGAGAATGAGAGAGAGTTGTAAAAGTTGGTACTATACAATAATATTTTAATGACATCCACAATCTACAATCTACAATAATTATGTGTATCGTCAAAATGGCCCTAAGCCCTCATCAACATTATTAATTAAACTTATGATTAATTTAGTAAATCACGGGATATGTTATCCCGGACGGTATTACAATGTATTCTTCAGCTATAAAATATATTAAAATAAGTAGTTTTAATAGGTATTTGTATACCTACCTATTCAAAACTACTTATATATTTTATATAGTATAAATGTAATTTAATAATTTCAAATACAGAAATGATTCATATTTCTTTAATGAAATATGCAAAATTATAGATTGTCAATGCAGAGAAGCTGTAGCTGTATAAAAAATATTTGAAAAACAGTCTTATAATAATAAAAATATTAAAAATGCGATGTCCATCGCATGACAAAAGCTTCGGGCGTGATGCCACGTTCAAAAGGCTACAGCTGAAACGTTTTGTGACAGGTTTCATATCATAAATCAGTCGGCCTACGTGAGAATCGAAATACAAGAGATGACCCAACTTCTGGCGAAGTCAAAACATGAGGTTTCCGAAAAAAAAGGCGATCGCTTATCTAGAATATGAATTTTGGTAATATATTGATGACGTCGACAGAAAATAGTCGGCTTTGTTTTGGTCAATTTAAAAACTTTCAGCATACTTAAACACTGTAACTGTTTCTTGTCTGTATTCACTGTGTGAAGAGAGCCCAATCAACCCGTTTCGCTAGTACCTACATCAGATCGAATTGAATACCTATTTTTTGACGTCATACTTTGTAGCTATTATAAAACCTCAAAAATCTTATATGTCAGTAAATTTTTCGCCACCGAGCAGGGTACTATCGCAACCAAAATCAAACCAACCCCTCGACACACATCATAGGCGCGTTTCACCCGAATTAGATTTTTTTGGGGCCCGAAATTCTGGTGACACCAAAAAAGTTTACCGTTATGGTCACCACGCGTTTTGCATAAATCATCTCAAGTGGATGTCTGTGGTTGGGGATTATTGCTCCCTTTTGGAGAAATGTGGACTGAGATGTTGTTAAAGAGTCAAAGTTTACGTTCAGTCAATTGTGGAATGAGTAGAGCACAGTAAAGGGATTTTTTAAAGTTAAAGTCGAGAAATTTTGTTAAAATTTTTGAAGTTAGGAGCTTTGTCATATTTAAAATAATAGTTAATTTACGCTTGAATTTGGTAAACTTTAACGAGAAATATCTTGATTTTATTATTAAAGTAGGTATTCTATTGCCAACTTGACAGGGTTTAATATTATTTCTTATTACCTAATAATAATAATCAATAATTTGTATATAGCTACGTTACTCTAATATATTTAACAGAACTGTTTGCCAAAGGCTTTTAAATAAGGTTTAAAACACGAC
Organism: Subacronicta megacephala; assembly: GCA_958496365.1. Classification (NCBI taxonomy): domain Eukaryota; kingdom Metazoa; phylum Arthropoda; class Insecta; order Lepidoptera; family Noctuidae; genus Subacronicta; species Subacronicta megacephala. The sequence goes on from OY292525.1 coordinate 10,160,754, forward strand.
GCTACTTTTTTACAAGCAACTCGTAGCAAAACATGGCTAGTAGGTAAAAGTTTTTTACTGGATGTCCTTAAAATCATTAGTGTGCACAACATGTGTTGCAGATCCTATCAGGACAGAGCAGGGGTGATTAAAAATAATGTTTATAGACAACGCTAGTCTAGTAGAAGGAGCAAAAAGTTTGGGACAAATTTGGAAATGACCGCAACAAACATTTTGGAAATATCTATGTAAATGGTCGGTCTTCTTTAATAGTTTGATTTGTTGAACGACAAAAGGACTGGTCGATACGCATCTCGATAGTTTTGGAGATGCAAAAAATATTTTGTAATTTAACGCATTTTATGGAATTAGTTAAGTAAAATAATATTTTAAAGCTTTCGTGATTGGCTAGATGTTTAATAAAAATAACATTGAATCTTTACTCTCGGTTGGTTAGAGTTAGATTCGAATTGCACATTATTTTGATAAAAACTTTATTGCAACGTAAGTTGCAAAGGATATTGACGACACTGAAAATTGCAGTTAATATAAGTACTTACTTTTTAATAGTCCTGGTTCGTGGTTACATTAACGACATTCCAACAAAATTAAATGTTTATTTTATTTTTATATCTATCAATCTCGCCATCCATCAACTCTTTCGTAAGTCTGACGTAACGTAAAAAACATGGCTGGACAATGAAGTCCCGGGTCCATAACACTAAGGAGGTCTATCAAAAGGAGATTAGATCGATAACGACCAACAATGCCTGTGGGAGTTCAAAAACAGAATATGTAAGAAAAAAAGTTAAGAAACATGAAACGAGGAATTATTCGCATCGTTTCTCTGGAGATTTTATAAAATCGTTTTTTCGTTGCAAAAAAGCATAAATGAGGGTGGATTTTGAAAAAAGTGGACAAAGGCCGAGGCACAAAGAGGTTTTATATTTACGGGTTTTTTCGATCCCCGTATAGTTTTTCTATTCACATGCCCACATGTAAGCCTACCTGTGATGTGCTGGCTTCTAAAACTAATATGGAAAGTTCATCATCATACTTTTTGTTTATAAATTGTGAAGAGATTTGTGGGTATTCACTAATAAAATGATTAAATTAATAGATAAATTCTTAAATTGAATTGAAATTATTCTTACTAGCGTCTGATTTCGCCCAGCTGTTGCTAGATAAAAAAATACAAAAAAAATATCTTTACCTCTTACCGAGTACTTACTTAAAACATAATTATAAGCCATAATTGGTATGGCTTGGCATGGTACTTTTAAAGCATTATTAAAAACTAAATTTGATTCAGACAATAAGTGAAAAAGTCGAGTTATATCTTTATGTGACAGTAGTCTACTTAATTTAACGCGTGGTACTGTACTTATTTAAATTTGTGTATGATTATTATCCTCCATTTCTACAACTGGGGTCTACGTAAAATTTCCATAAATAAAAGGATATTTCGATCGCAGCAAGTTACGTAGCTCATTGTCATACAAAAACAATACTCACGCAAAAAGAAGAAAGTTGCTCATACATCTGCAAATCAATAAGAAGTACAGTCACATACACAATTGTCACCTATTTTCTTGAAGCGCGTGTCGCAAGCGACCGAGTCTTGAACACAATAATTTGTGTTCGGAACAGGGTGGAGCGGCGACAGATTGCGCACGTCCGCTAATGACAGGCCGCCGATGCGCGTGTGTCCAGCCCGCGCTCATTCAATGCAAATCTACTCGAAACGCGCGCTCGAATCGTTAGACACGACAAATACAAGAACGAAACGTGTCGTACATTGTGTAACCCTAACATAGTCAAATAGGCTCGCATACAAACACTGTTTAGATTTATTGAATCAATTAAATATAATATTTATGGCTTTAATGTTATATTATGGTATGTTCTATACATTTTTTTATTTTCATAAGTATTATTATACTTAAGTTACACATAAACTGCAATTTTAGCTGTCATTATGATGCATCATGATTATGTTGCTGCAGCGAAAGAAGCGAGTGTTGTAAGATAAGCGTTAACACCGTTTTGCATCTTCGAAGATAAGCATCCATAAAAGGACAATAAACACGCAGCATTGCACATTTAAGGGTGTGTTTGTAATGAAGCCGCATACTCTCACAATCACGTCACACAAATCTGAAACGCAAAGTTTTAAGTTAAAAGTTCCTCCCACAATAAAGCCCGTCTGTTCTATAAAATACTGCGGTCTTCATTCTCGTACACAATGACCTCTCGCGATGACAGGCGGCCTGCCCACGCGCACGCTCATTCTAATCACACCTATCTCAACGCTTACACAGCTCGTCCATTCATACATATTTGGACTGATTTTTTTTCTCTGTTTAATTTTAAACGGTCACGAGTGGGCAGACGTTTTGTTTAGTTTTACAATGTGATGATAAGTAATAGATTAATGAATTAGTACTGAATTAATCTACCGCTAAATCGATGTTGTTTGATCTGTGAAGTAAACGAAGATAATGATTATGATAAATATAATTTACTGTTAAATTGATTATCTATTTCATATTTGGTATGTAAGATTTGGTACGAAATTCAAATTAATTAAAATAAGCTTTTAGATATCGTAGTTTTTAAAATATTTGTTTCTGCAATCTCAAATGTATCAATAGAAATTATAAAACCAAAAAATATAATCTGATGAGACAAGTAACAAGAGGTATCATCACCTAAATTTCATCCCCAGCTCCTCATATTTTCAAGCAATGGACTATTGAGCTTTCAATGAGTGAAAGGTAATTTTAAATTTAAATTTTCTCAGTACTGACCAGTATGCTAATACGGACACCACAAAATGTCACTCCAAACTGTTGTCGATGACTGTACACATTTGTGGGCACACCCTTTCCTTGACGCGGCGGTTACAAAACATTGGGTCATCGTTCATAGGAAATCATTCATGTTTTATGTCATTTCATTTTGATTTTGAAAACAGTTTTGTATTTGAATGTAGGTACCTATTTATTGTATCGTGTAAGGTGTTTTATTTGGGAAAAGGCACAATAATTTAATTATTACATAATATGCCTACAGGCCTGTATTCCCTGAAGGGCTAGGCAGAGGTAAAATTAATGTACACCCACAGTTCGCCGGTATATTTTGGTCTCATGTAACACGGGGCGAGCGAAATGAAATTTGCAAGGTGTTATTTTAAATTAGACAATTCCATTTTATTTATTTATACAGATATATAATTTATTTACGGCAACGCGGAAACCAATAGGATGGTCTAATACCTTGCCAAGAATCACACGCATGATTGATACTCATCCAAGTACCGTAACCTAGTTTACATGACAATAACAGCCTACATAAAAATCGCAAGACAATAAGACACGCATACGCATGTGCTAGAGAAAGATTTTTTACTTACAACCTACACTGTACTTAACAGTTGTTACATGTAATTACATTTTCGCTTATAACACATTATAAGCACCCATTCCATCAATTATAAGTTATAACCGATTAACTTGTATTGTTATAATATTTTTCTTCATTCAAATCGCCATTAATTACTTCGGATAAGACAATTTGGAGGTAGATCTTATACCTATCATAATAAGGTTGTTTTTGTCAATGAATTTGATTTCGTACTCGTTGATGTGATGTGCAATAGTTAAAACGTGGGTGCTGAGGATGACGGTACAATCATCGCCAAATTACTTAAGTAGTTAAGTAGTTAAAAAAGTACAATAGTTGATCACTAATCAGTTTATTTATTTATTTAGGCATATCAACAATAAAAATACAAACATTGATAAGTAGCAAATTTAGAGTTAAAGACTTGTGTTAATATCAATAAAAGATATGAAAAACATTAATTACCATTATCATAGTTTGAGTAGAAAAACAGCATCCGCAATAAATGAGCTTCACAATAGAATTTAAAATTAATAACCATATAAACAAACAAATAAAATAAAAAATGATGCTAAACGAAATCCGATATGAAAATTATAGGAACTAGAAAATAATTATGTTGATCTTATTAAAAACAACAATGTTTTATGTTAATTTGGTGTTATTATGTTATACATTATTAACTCATTTCTAACCTAGTAACACTTAGATCTTAGATGACCTAAGTGACCATGACATTTATGTAGTAATTACAGCATGTCACTAATAGGCGTCATCGTATAAATGGACACAGGTATTTTGCGGTCAATGTAAATTATTGGAGGAGCGGCACCCGAGGGAGGTCCTTAGTCCATTTTGAAATACGGAGATGCATAGTGCAATGAAAAAAAATATATTTAATGATACCTACCTATTTAACTATTAAGTATAAAAAAAAATTGTTTTTCAACCTAGAAACTATAATTTAAATAAATTAGGGGAATCCTAAAATGTATGATATTGATTTTTTTTCTAGGCTAATAGGCTGATTTATAGGCATTATCCTATTATGAAACACTTTTGTCTACAACAGTAATGTCTTGCTGACTGACTTACTATCCTACGCAGCCAGTGGGCAGAGCACCAACAAAGCTATCCACTGCTCATCACGCGCTGTCATTAATTACACGCCGTTTACCTCTCATTATAAATAGACAAAACCAATTATCTTTCACAACTAGCTTTTGTACCAACTTATGATTTATTCGGCTTTTTGTTTTGTGCTCGACTGTACCGCTAAATGAGTATAATTGAAAGTGAACTTTTAAATGGAAGGTTTTACTTTTGTGCGTAGCTGTACCGTATGATGAAAAAAGATGCGTCCACGCAGATATAGATCAAAGAAAAGCCTAATATTTCTACTGTTTTCCCACGCAAAATACTTTGTTTTGATTTGCTACCTATGGGTAAGTAATTTAAATTGGAACCTGTGCTGGTCAAGTGGCTGCAAGTGTGGCTACAGTGCACAGGTTATGGACCAAAGGTACAGTAACTATGTATTTGGTCCGATTCCCCGTTTGATCAAAGTGTTATCAAGGTAACGTAAGAGTATTAGGTTTTATTTTCAGTAGCAGCTTGAAGTATGTCTGTTTTGAACTACTCTGCTTTCCAGGCTGTGTCGAGGTTTCACTGCCCGCCGAGGTCCTAAAACATACCACGGAGCTGTTGGTGTATATCAGTAGTACCTATATTTCAGCCATACGGACCATATTCTGAGGCTATAAAAGTCACCGGGTGATTGGTGGATATTACTTATAAAAACAAAAGAAATCAGGCAAACACGAAACATTATGATTGAGTAGTTATACAACATCGCTAAGGTTTATAAAGCCCATATGTTGTCACTTTTTAACCGCACAGCAGGTGAAAGCAAACTGACCAGGGCCTAAATACTTAATCTACATTCGCAGGAGACCGCAATGCGCAGGTTAGAACCGTGTAAACGAAGACACGGCATATGGCTAATGGTTTTATAAGCAATGGGTTGGTAATCTGTTTAGGGAATATACAGGCCGAATTTTATAAGTAGAATATTTTGAAGGAAATCAATAGGCAATAATTAGACCTGGCTCAGATCAAATAAAAAGTTAAGATTAAACTTTGCGTAATTGGGTGTTGTGCACCGTTAGGCGTAGTTTTAGCCGGCCTCACTTCTTTGTTCGCAAAGTTCCATCCTAACTTTTTATTTGATCTGACAGACCTGGCATCATTTAAATTGACAACTTACAAAATAATTTAAACGTTTTTACTGGACGTTTCCTCAAGAAAATATTTCAGTTACTAGGAAGTAGCAAAATTCTCGTTCTTTTGAAGCAGCAAGGGGACTTCTGTCCTTATTCTATATAAGTACTACTACTTTCTGTGTTACTTTGAGCCAAATCCAGGATCGTCTTATTATTATGTTTGTTAAGACCCTGACACGCATATTTGAAGTCCCTAAGAACTTTAACTTACCCTAAGAATTTATCTAATCGCCTGAAAACCAGAAAATAGATCATCTAGCATAGTCTTTGCTAGCTATTGTGTGCTTCTTGTTATGTTTCATACTTCGAAACAATTTTCTGTTCATTAAGGCCAAAGTCCGTCTACCTATTGTAGGTATTTAGCTAAAGGTCGCAAAGACAATTTTTTTTTGTTAAAGGCATATTGACCCCAGCGTCAATTAATTTACCAAGATTAATTGAATTATTTTTCTTTCAACTTGAACATTAAAATACTTTAAAAAGTTTTTACAATTATTGTCTTTTGAACTCTCGCCATGACATTCTTTTGTTAGCGAAAATACCTAGAAGTTATGTTAAAAAATAATACTTAAAATGGAATGGTCGTGTGTCGACCGGCTGTCAAGGATATAGTGTGTGGTAATCACTCTATTGACAATGCAAAACGTATACTTGCCCTGTCCGAGGATAATATTGCCTTGAGCCGAACAAAAGATCCGTGGAGTAGGGAAAACAAAAACAAGAAAACTTTTGCGAATTAAATTAAATTGGTCTTCAATGTTGGCCTTAATATATTTAAGAACTGCATCAATATTGCCAAATGAGACAGTTGTTTTCATAATCTTAGTACACTGCGAAATAAGGGTAGGTTCCGTTGATGATTTTGGTCCCTAATTGACAAATTCATATTTTTATATTTATTTTGGACTCCAGACTATGGACAGCGTAAACATTCAAGAGTTTCAAGCTTGTGGAATAGCATCAGAACAAAAAATGATGACTGAATCTTTGCGGCCACCGCGATGTAATTTATTTTTGGAAGCCTGCCTCATTAGTCTAGTGGTCCTAACTACGACTGCTAAGCTAGAGGTCGAGCAAAGTGTTATTGGATTTTATGAAATAAAAATATTTTATGATTCTATGAAATTCTCAGTAGCAGCTCGGGGTCTGGATTAATCCGGTTAGTGGCAATAGGCTCCCTATTACATGGGATCTAAACATACTGGCGAAATGTGGGTGTACATTAGTACATTTCTGCCTAACTCTTCGGGGAATACAGGCGTGATGGTATGTTAATGTATTTTTGGAAGTCTCCACCGGGCCTGGTGTCCTGCGACCGCACAACAACATTTGGCTGAACCGCGAAAGTGGGATTGTTGCCATCATTGTTTGACACACACGAACTTGGCCTCACATGTCATTATTGATTTCATTTTATTTTTATTTTCCTCAAAATAATGTACTGGCCAGTAAAAAGTGAAGTTATTGTCGAAAATAAAGACGTTTTACCCATTGTTGAAAGAAACGTGCATTGTACAATTTGCGGCCATTAATTATGTTTTTTGTTATATGAAATTAGAAGCAAATAATAGTTATTGTCGTGAATTCTGTGCATGTATGCATATTTATTGAATATACCTTCTAATTAAACTTCTTTGTAAGAGTTGACAGCCTTAGTTTAAATTGAGCTAAAAAAGACGACTTCCCAATTTTCAAAGGCGGTTCTATAAAAAAAACCTACACAAAATTTTAGTTTGGTTTATGTATTTTTCGCTATCTACCGAACATACCTACCTGACCTTTGTTATTCAACCTCATAATTTAAATGCCTCAAACGCATAGACTGCATCGATTACGAAACTTTATGAAAAGGGATTCCAAATTCAAAGTTTAAATTTAAACGGACATGACCTCCAACCCACATGTCAGCCGGCCTACACCAGCCAGTCATTTGCGATTCGAACCGCGTATCCATTGTTTTACTTTTATAACTCGCCAAACCCCTGTCAATCTTTGGAAATTCTGGATATATTTTACAATCTCTTCTTTAGCCCAATAAAGGAGAACGTAGGTAAGTGTTTAATGGCTCTACATACTTCCGCTAAAGATAACTTTCGTCCAGTACTTACCTACAGGAAAAAAAACGGTTCTTTTATGCTGAAGAAAAAAAGCAGACAAACGGACAGATGCGTGACAGAAACCTGTAGGTATATTATTTTTGAATTTGGAACTCGTAATATTTCGACAGCCAAAGGCTCGGTGAAGCAGTATATCGTCAATTATACGAAGACCCTTCGAGTTAGGTTTGTGAATGAAATGTTTTAAAGAAGAACAGGTCAATTTATACCGGACATCGGTAATTTTGTGGTCACTTGCAATTTTTATGACACTTTCCCTTGTTTGTAAAACTTATTGTGGTATGCGTATTGGCAGTTGATCAAGTGTTTCAAACGAAGGAGAAAATACAAGACGATGTCATCCCAAAAAAAAGTAAGATTGACACTTCCCACTCACATTTTTTTCTAAATTTTTTCAGAAGCCCATTTGTTACTAGTGATGTGGCAATTGTCCTTTAAGTAACTCAATATAGCGCAACGGACTTTTGTCAAAATATTTACTTTACCCGACTGGGCTAACAATGAGGCTCTTAGCGCTAATAATGCTGTTCGAGTCATTCAAATCCGAATCGGCATGTAATTGTCATTTTAATTTCGTCTGTTCTGTGTATGGGGCTTATTTTGTATGATAATAAGACATTCGAGAATCGATTGTTGAATCGATGCAGATCTTGAGATAACATAGTATCGAGTTGCAATGGTGTGTGTGAATCGCTTGCCAGCTGTGAATGGAAGTGCGAAGTTTTAAATAGATACGTACATAATTGTATGACTATGGATCCGTTGTATTGGAAAGCACGAAGTGAAGCATATTATTATGTTAAAGGCTCGTAGAATGCTTGAAACATATAATAATGCTATATTTAAAAATGTGTTCCGTAGTACCGTAAAATTAATTGCTATATTTATTGCTAAAATTAATTGATGTGCTTTTAATTAAATAAAAGTAGTTTAAAAAATCTCATATAGGTAGCTTGCTTTATGATACCAGCTTTATTGTCTTAAATCTTCAACAGTTACCAAAAGAACAACGACACGTTACACTGTTTTGAAAAACACTTAAATATCACATTTGTTTTGCTTCTTTTTTAAAGAAAACAGCGCTTCTACTATTCAAAGCGGTGTAACATTTATTTTATTAACTATTACATAATTCACAATAACATTTTGTTTCTTAAACACCAAAACCAACAAAAACCTGTCCTCCTAGACCATTATATTTTCAACTCTAACCCTTTACGACAAAGCCTACAATTATCACCTAATGCATCATAATTGACAAAAACTCTTTGACCCCTTTGAACGGCCATCTATTATTCCGTTTGTATGTAAATTCTAGGCTTGATCTCACCTCTCCTTGACCTTCTTCATCAGGAATGAATTAGGAGCCGAACTTGACCAAGGGTCAGAGATGAAGGTCATCGATGATTGACAAAGAGGTAACGACTACTAGTGTTTTTTGTTTGGCTTTGTTTCTAAGTTAATTAATAATATGTCTCGTTAAGTGGCAAGAGTTCCAACAACACGATTCCTTCCAATTTTCATTTCATCAGTGTCGTTTAAAGTTATCATTTTTAGTTAAACAACTAAAATTTAACATGGATTGATAGAGCTCTAATCTATCTATAGGTACTTTATATATTTTTAAAATAATCAAGTTGAAGAGTTCGTTTGTTTGAACGCGCTAATCTCTGGAACTACCAGTCAGATTTGAAGAATCCTTTTTGCATATGGCAGCCACATTCATAAGGAAGACTATTGGGTATCTAGCATAACGTTACGACCCTTAGGAGCGGGGCAAAGCTAGTCTAAGATAAAGGTGTTCTGTCAAATCCTACTGACCGATGACGTCACATAAAACTCGTCAAAGGAATGTAGTAGTAGTTCTATCATACTCAAAAAAATACTTAATTATTTCCAATACACCTGTCGAATCGATGCTAATGTCCGCTCACCCTTGACGACCGCGGACTTTAGCCGGTCAATATACCGTGCCAGTTTGTGCCATACCCCACCATCTTTATATTTTTGGGGTGCCACTAGCCATAGCAATATATTTGAGTATATATTGGATGATAATATAACTTCGTCGTCAAGGATATCTGTTGGCATAGGCAACACCGTACATTATTTGACAAGTTTTTGTCTAAGGTGGCTCTGTGACTCGAATTTCCCAACCTTACTTATATTTTATAAATTTGGTATATTTCTATCTAATAGAGTATCTTGTCATGGTTTTTTTTTATGAAAAATATAAAAAGAATTGCAGCCTACTCATTATTATGGTGCTTTACTAAAAGGTATTAATTGGCGATAGTTTGGGTGCTGCGAATACTTACACAATATAATTCCTTTTAAAATCAAATAAAATTTTAATAGTTTAATAGACTATCTCGTTAGTCTAGTGGTCCCAATCGCGACTGCTACGCTAGAGGTCTTGGGTTCGATCCCCAGGTCGAGCAAAGTATTATTGGGTTTTTCTATGAAATTCTCAGTAGCAGCTCGGAGTCTGGATTTGTGCCCAGTGAATGGCAATAGGCTCGCCCCCTATTACATGGGACCTAAACATACCGGCGAACTGTGGGTGTACATTAAGTACACCTCTGCCTAACCCTTCGGGGATTACAGGCGTGATGGTATGTTATGTTAAAATTTTAATACTCGAATGCAAACTTAAAAAACTAAACGGCCTTTCACCTGTATTTCTATTTATAAATTAAACAATTAATTTCTATAGCAACTCTCGTTCGATTTTTGAAAGAGAACGTATTGCTTATTCTATAGGCAGTATTACACTGGAGAAGTGACCTGTCAGAGGGTGGTAGGCAGCGGTCAATACCTCGTGCCTGCCACTACCACCCGCCAATGAGGGTACGCTGATTTCGTGATTAGATTAAAAAAAGAATGATTTCTAAATTCGAAATAATAAAATTATCGTTGGTTATATAAAATCTATACTTAAAAAAAAACAAAGTTCAGAATTACATAATGAATATCAAGTTTTACCATAACATTATTTTCATGGTGACCTTAAAACGATTTGTTCAAAGCTGTAGGGTAGGTACTTTATTATCAAATAAAAAATGATGAGCACTATATATCTACGCTAATAGTCCCAAAGCTTTGTGCTACATAACAATGTCTTTCAAGGTGAAGGTTTTATTATAGGCACAACTTAAAAGAAACCAGATTTCTATGTAAAACCTATTTACTGATGTTACCTGTGTAGTTACTTTTAAATTTTTGGTTTTAGCGTATTAATATATTGTGCTATATTTACGTGTCTAATTAACCTTATTTGGGGTCCAACTTTAAGCCTCAACTATTTACAAAACACGAAAAGTTTTGTAACAAACAAATGAAATACAATAAAACCTCAATAGTCGGACCTCAAAACACCCTATATTCAAAAAAATAAAGCATTAAAAAGTAAAGGGTAGCGATGTTTATCGGTTCGAGGCTATCGCCCACACAATGTGGCACGGGCCACCGATTGTGTAGCCGACCCCTTCCATTGTCTAACGGCGCTTTTGTTTTTACGAGTAGCCCGTCTGATAAGGGAAATGTACCTATTGAAAAAATAATAATATTTTTGATAACTACCTTTAGAATAATAATATTTAAAATCAAATGTGATTAGGTTTAGGTAGGTGACCATTCTGAGTAGGTACTTAACACTCCTGCGCACCTCGGATCTGTCTCGGTTGTCATACGAACACCTATGACAATCGTTAGTGGTACATAATCAAATGCCAAAAAATCCTGACAACCTTATAATCTTAAGGTCCGTATGTGATGATGAGGGCAAAGGTAATGCCCACATGATGATGACTGTAACTCGTTATTCACCATATTGTAGACACAGTGCAAAATCGATTAATTCGGTTACTAGGAACCGGTCCAGGCGTCAGTGAATTAATATCATGAATTATTTTGGACTGCCTCATTAGTCTATTAGTTCTAAACTAGAGGTCCTTGTTTCGATTCCCGAGTCGAGCAAACTAAAATTGAGTCTTTCTATAAAATTCTCTGTAGCAGCTCGGAGTTTGGATGAGCCTGGTAAATGGCAATAGGCTCGCCCCCTATTACTTGAGACCTAAACATACCGGCAAACTGTAAGTTACTCTGCCTAATCCTTCGATGAAAAAAGGCGTGATGTTATATTATTTTGGCTTGTACACACGGCTACAGGTCAACCTAAACAAATCCAGTTTAAGCGGATCTCGAATTGTATAGACTTCCCATACAAAAAGAGGCGAGCGTAAACTAGTTTTGTATAGCTTGATGTGTAGCCGTGCTTACAATATAATTTATAATTGATCACGAAAACTTAAGTAGGTAAACATACCTAAATAGCCCATTAAGTAAATGTTCTATTGAAATTGAGAAAATATCAAAAAGTCAGGCAAACCGCCAGTAGCCAGATTCCTATCAGGTTATTCGCAAAGTTCAAATAGGCTTTTGAATATTAAATACCAAAGTATTCAATAGTAAGTCATCGGTAGGACGCTACCCAATCTTAGACAATACTGATTCTACAGAACCCACAGAATTTGATAACCTTGTATTGTAAAGGTACATTTTGTATAAACTGTAAACAAGCTTTGCACACGGGTCTACTTTTTGACTTTAACCAATTCTGCAGGTTTTTCTAATGACCATGAACTTCTTAAAAAAAGGGGAGATACAAGGAATACTTAATCTATAATTATTTAATAGTGGAAATGCGGAAATAAAATTAATTGAATTTTAATTGCATTCTAATGAATAATAACTTCATTAAAATGAATATTCATTATTGCATTGAAATTAATATACTAATATAAATTAAAAACAAATAATAATTAAAAGATTGCCTTTTTAGTGTAGCGGTCGCGGTTGGCCTCGGCATCACCTCGGCCATGGGTTCGATTCCCACACGAGGCAAAATATTTTTAAACCCATAGATTTTCGTTTCGTGTCTGAGTGCACTTTTAGTGAAAAAAAAATAGCTCTAATGGCGACGTTATAAATAGTTACTGCCGTACTATGCAATAGCCTCGTAGAAAATTGTTTACTGCAATATTAAAAATACCGGTATCGTTCCAACAATTGAAGAAAGAACATTTCTGGAGGTAGTTATAGTTTCGGAACACGATACAAAGTACCTACTAGATAGGACCTTGAACATGATTGTATTACATTGTGAGCAAAAAATACATACAATATACTTAGTATTATTATTTATTCTGCGGCTATAACCTAGCCCGTAGTGATGGGTTTTATAAGGGAAAAAGGGTAAGCAAGCTTCACTAACACTCAGATTAAATAAAAAGTTAAGATGGAACTTTGCGAACAAAGAAGTGAGGCCGGCGAAAACTATTTAGCATCACGTAGCTTATTTTCTGACTTAGCCAATAAAAACCTACATGTGGTTGTTCCAGTTCTAGGTACTTGAATGTTTGAATTTGTGTTTGTGAATGCGCAGGAGGAAATATAAAAAAGAAATGATGTAAAACAACATCGTCGTTAAAAGCCATCTAAGATTCCATTAGGTTCTTATTCAAACTCTGTTTACAGGCTAAGAAAGCCACATTTCCCAAAATGTGAGACTTAGGCCGTTCCTCTGTCCTCCTATCTTGTCAGTCGAGCTCTCTATTATTTCATAAGTTATTCAGATTTCATACAAAGCTCTTCATATAGCTAGCTCCTTATTAACAAACCCAAGTTATGGAGTGTTGCAATTGATGAGTAACGCTGTGAGAATATTACTTCGCTGGTGGCGTGGGCGTGAGTACGTTTGCTTTGCATAACTTACATTATGACTGGCCTGATAGATTAATATTATAATGATAATAATTATTTATAAAAAACCCACAGTCGGATATCATAATAACGGCTGCTGAATATGAAGTCCAGGGGCCGTATTACCACGTATTAATGCCATCATTTTTACGCCGTGAAAGAGGGACGCCACTATTTAACCTGTAGAGCAGCATCCCTCTCTCTCAGCCTAAAAATGATCGCATTAATACGTGGTAATACGGCCCCTGGTAGGGTTGAGCTCGAAGTTCGAATATGTGTGCTCGAAGTTCAGATATGTGCAACTCGAAGTTTGAATATGTGCATGACTAATGTTATGAGAGCCTGGTATCTAAAAACATGCCGCCGAACTGAGGGTATACATTAGTACACCTGGAACCTAAATCTTCGCGGAATACAGGCGTGATGGTATAGTATAGTACATGTCACATACACAAGATCTTATATTTTAGATTCAGCAAAGCATAACCTAGAGAACGCTCAGCAGTTTTAGAGACAGCTTCTAAGCTTCTACAAGCTCTACAGGTTAGAATGAAATATTTAACTCGGTTGGAGACCAAACCCACATGCGGTGCATCAGCAGTAGAGGAGTGACCACCAAAAGTGCAGTATTTTAATTACTAACACTAAAACGGCCTGATCAATGAAAAAACAGAACTTTTGAGGATCCAAGTATAGATGAACCCACCAAAAGAAATAAATCCACTCCTATTTAGTTCAGTCTTCAATTAAAAGCTTATAACAATATGGTTAACCTCTGCCAACAAGGTCGGTAATTATCAAACTGTCACCACACGATGGTATATGTAGCCTTGAGCTAAAAAGACTAGGTATGTACGTATATAATATCATAATGACTAACGTGTAAGAGGGGCGTTTTTTTTATTGTCAGCATGAAGGTTGGGATTATATCAAGTGTCAAGTGTAGTGGCCTACGCAGCATATCTCTGATTAGTCGGTCAAACATATAGCAAGGACTATAACATTGACTGACCAATCGGGTTTGGGAAGTAAAGTGTGTTTTTAAATGGTTCAAGTCCGATACAATAACCCTGCGGCATCCCCTGAAAAACAAATCCAATGATAAAAATCTGTACCTTCAGTGAAAAGTGATAATTAGAGAAATGGGAAATCTCTTTTGTATGACAAAAATAAAGAATTTATTTAAAAAAGGGAGGTACCTTACGCCCTAACTCTCTCTTCGTCGGTATAGAATACTGCAATGAGTATCTACCAATATCAAAATCATATTTTTTGGTGCACAATAATAAATATCTGAAAATCATAGTTAGTAGTTACATGTTTACGGTACTATAGTTATGAAGGAAAGGTTGGGATGCCTTTACTTACCAGGACTTCTAAAACCTATAATTTTATAAATACCACTGTAAAATATCAAAGATTTTATCAAAAGTAGATATTTAAAGCTAAAATAATTCAATCTGTTCAGTGTTCACTGTAAAGGTACGGTTGACATTTGATTCCAGATAACCTTTGACTTTCTCAATTGTCAAGTATATCTTATAGAAATAATAAATACCTACTATAATAAATTCCTATATGTATCTATGTGTGATAAAAAAAATTAGGTAGAATTATATGTACCTCAAAAAATTACTTATTTCAGTTGCAAACTACTTTGAAAACAAAATTAAACAGTTCGAAAAAGAAATGGTACAAAGGTTTTTTTTTTATAATTTTATTGCACATAATGCAAACAATATGTGAAGTTAATCTTATGGATGGAAAAAGGGCATACTTCATTATAAATAAATTAAAGTAATCCGCTACAGATTTAAAATGTTCTATGTTTAAACTGGTAACAAGTAAACTTTATAAACCTATTTTTCGAAATTAATTCATTCATAAACACATTGTTTGTTTCACAAAGTTCAAGTTTTTCATAAAAATAGATACATTACTGGGTAATGTATCTATTTTTATAAAAAAACTTAACCCTTCAGTTCCATGGAACTTCTCTGACAGCTATAGCATAACTAATTTGAAACATTTTATCTAATTGTAAGCACAAAGGTCATCGAGGCAGCTCTCCAAATAATGTGAAGCCTTTACTGAATTTATTGTCACGATGCGTTGCCGGGCACTGCATTAAGTGCTAGCTACCGAGCTTTTACATAGTGCACTGAGTTCTAGTGATGTAACCTAAGTTTATCGATAAACGTAATTTTAATTGCAATTTTTTGATCAAAATGTTGATAATAAGTTCTTTGGCTTATGACTTACCTGGATGATTCTGAACAATTTCTTTTGAATATCTTAACTATAACACTTATAAGAATTATGCATAATTCACATAATTTTAAGATATTTCAACCAATCGGCATTAAATGGTAGCGTGTGTTGTGTAATAATAATCCCTCAGAAAGTTAAACACAATAAATCACGGCTACAGTTGTGTTTATGTAGACTTTTTTTAATAAAAATATCTTAAGCAACCTATAACGAGTCTATTGTTTTATTAGCTTTTCGATAAAATTACATACATGATACATCACTAAAGCAAAAACTCGTTGACTTATTCGGCTCGGCAGTTGATTAGGTGAAACGTAGGCGCGTTCCCACCTCGAGGTATACATTCATCCTAATTAGCGCCTAACATCGGTCATAAACAACAATATAACGCAGTACTGTTCTTAAATCACTGATAATGTCCCATGTCTTATATTATGTATAAAGTGACGAGGTTTTAAACTCTCATGAACGGTATAGGGTTATGTTTTTTTTAAAGAAGGTTACACATTATTTTAGTTTCTAATGAAGATGAGTTATTTAATTTAATCCGATATTGAATCTTTATAAGGTTAACTATACCTATCATGTCTGAACAAATAAAAAAGACTTATGCATTAAACTTAAGTTTTATATATAATAATGTATTGTAATAGTAGTAGTAGTATTTGAAAACATAAAATATGGTGTGCTTTTGATTTAGGTTAGTAATACGAATCAAATATTTATACAAAATGACATTTTTTATAAATGAATCTACCTGGATGTTTTTGATATTTAAATAATTCTTTTGAGTTTTGTAAGACAAGAATCATTTAAATATAACATTCAAAATATATAAAATAATCATATTATTTTTCTGATACTGAGGTTAATTGATGATAACGTCGATACTGTCTCGCAATAAATGACTGATTATGACTAAATATGCACTCACAATATAACCCACCAAATGTGTTTGTAAAGTAATGAAATGTTTTTGCAATTAAGTTGTATTAGGTAAACGTTAAAGAAAAAAGAATCGGGTAACTAGGAAAATTGTCACAATTGACATTTGACATTAACAAACAGAAACATTCACATTGACATTAACAATTTGAGTTACTTTACATCTAAATGCATTAGCACGCATAGCAAATATGTCTAAGTCTGTGTTTGGGCTACTGTTGTTCTTATAAAGACCTCAATATTCGTTCTGTATCTATATTGAACAGACATCGGCTCATTACAATTTAATTATATGTACAGATTAATAAAATAATTGACGTAAAAGTTTCTAAGAAACTATTGTTTTTAATACATTTATCAGGAAACTGAGAAGACGAATAAGCCAGCAGAAGGCACAGCTTAAGGCCCTCCCTCTTTTAAGATTTCTACCCTCATTATAACAAGAGATTTTAAAGCACTCAGAGAAATAGACACTGCTCAGTCGCTTGGACTTCACACCTTGGGGAAAGATCTGCATAAAAAGTGCCATTTAAAAATAAATGTTAGCTCATAAATGCTAAAATTAGAAGTGCGCCCAATAAGTGGGTTGTAGCTTGGCCAGGATGGAAATAGCCCGATGTTGGGGTGGGTCGCGGTTCAAACTTTAAATTTAAAATTGTTACGGTTGTAAGAGTACGTCATAACAACTCAACAAAGTATTGTTTCGTTTCGGTGGGAAGAAACAACTAAAAGTTTTTTCTTCAGATTAATGTTTGTTTGTTTGTTGTGTAATGGTGTGTTAAGCCCTTAAACACTGCTGATACACAGGTATTATTTATGTTTGTTCTATGACGTGTATGTATACTTTATTATATTTTTAGTTTCTCATATTTTGGGTCTTGACTCTAAACTCGTCTATTTTGTTAATTTTGTTAAATAAAAAATGCAAAAAAAAAACATAACATACGTACCATCACGCCTGTCTTCCCCAAAGGGTTAGGCGGAATGTATTACACAGTACACAGTTCGTCGGTACGTTTAAGTCTCATGTAATATAACTATATTATAGCTTTAATTGGCGACTGAATTATTTTTATTTCACTTCTAGCATTTCTGGTTTAACGTTCTAAATGTGAAATTCTAGGTTCATCGGGGTTCGGTCGTGTCCTAAGTTCCTGTTAATGTGTTGTGTATTTAAACATTTATTGTCAATATTCGCTGCTTGATGATAATGTATAGACAAATATCGCCTATTGCCAACTTAAGTAACTTAACTTAAATTTTTAAAGGAATGGTGACATGAGCTGTCCAACACACGTGTTCAAAACTCATCCTGTGAAAGGGACCCGTGTATTTATAATCTATTTTAAAACTGGCCCCCGCGAGAGAAGGGCTGTGATGATCAAAATATAATTTACGACAATCTAAAAAAATATTATCGTGTGTATTTTCAGTTTCCTCTTTATTCATTAAGTGTGCCGTTAATGATGGGTGAACTTAAAACCATTAGGTACGAGTCTTCATATTATAGTTCGTGCTGTTAAGTATAACATATAATCATCCCTGCATTTTCCGGAGGGGTGGGTAGAGCTGTATTGCTGTACACTCATAGTATAGTTGTTTTAAGTGGCCTATAAAGGGGGCGAGTCTATTACCGATAATTGAGTACAGACCAAAACATCGAAAAGAAAAATCCAACAAAACTTTGCTTGGTCCAGAGATAGAACACAAGACCTCAAACTCAGTAGTTAAACTTACAACCACAATGTTAATGAGACAGTTTAATAGCATAAATAACATAATAACTGTCTTATTAGTCTAGTGGTCCTAAGCGCGACTTCGACGCTAGAGGACCTGGGTTAGTGCCTAGCAAAGTATTATTGGGTTTTTCTATGAAATTCACCGTAGCAGCTCGGAGTCTGGATTTATGCCCGGTTAGTGGCAATAGGTCCCCTATTACATGGGACCTAAATATACTGGCGAAATGTGGGTGTACTTTAATACACCTCTGCCTTACCCTTTAGGGAATACAGGCGAGATTTCATGTTATGTTATGTTTTATAATGTTAATAGCATAAATTAGTAATAAGAGTATCCTACTGCCGCGTCTATCACCTAAGACCTAGGAGACACGCTTGAACCACATCCTCTGTTCCGTTTAAACTAAAAACAAAAATCCAATAGTTGCAAGTATCACCATACAAAGTCACATGTACCAGTCGAACTTAAAAAAAATACCTTGACGACATAAAATACGAGAACTCGATACATTGGTATAACGTTACGTGTCTCAAATTGAGCAATTTTCTGTATCCTGTCCCACATCTGTCACAGAGGAAGATAGAAAAAACTATCCGTTGAAACTTTCAATTATAGAATGTACCAGTTACGGTGCAAAAAAAAATATCGTAAAGTTAGGTCCCATTAAAATTTAAATCCTGGTGATTTTAAATATAGAATTCCGGAAGTTGGTAGGGGACAGGGCTCTTTGGCAAAAATCTAACTTAGTTTAAACTCTGGTTAACATTAATGTTAACTGCCTCATTAGTCTAGTGATTCTAAGCTACTGCTACGCTAGTTGTCTCGGGTTGGATTCCTAGGTTGAGCAAAGTGTTGTTGGGTTTTTCCATAAACTTCTTAGGCAGTAGCAGCTCGGAGTTTGATATGTACCAACTTAATGGCAATAGGCTACATCTCTGCATGCCTTTATTGTATTATTGTTACTGAAACGTTTCGTTGAGACTACTCTTCTCTGCGCATCTCTACGCTAACAACTAACGCCATTGCGATGACTTCATATTACTCGAAAATTGTATACATACCTAAATATTTACGAAGAAGTCGAGTCTAGGTATAGTCCGGCTTTTACTTTGTCCATTATATCTCATCCGATTTTCATCAAACATAGCTGAAAACACCCCCGACTAATGCACCTTTCAAACAAAAATAACTAAATCAAAATCGGTTCATCCGTTCGGGAGCTACGATACCACACTTAGACACACACACACAGACACGACAAACTTATAACACCCCGCCGTTTATGCGTCGGGGGTTAAAAATATAAACACATGACGTTTCCAGTGCTTCGTCATTTAAGTCAACTGTTTAAAAATAATACACAATTTAAGTCAAGGTTACAAAACTTCAGAAAATAAAGGATCTCTCAAACTTCACCATAAAGGAACTATTCCAATTTATGCAATTTTATAACATGAAACATTGATTGGTATACCCTTACTATATATATACAGACCCCCTCACTTTTAAGAACGCACAATTAGAAACCCATTTAAAAAAGTATTTAAGTCCTCCGTCGCGCCTGTCTGTTTATTCGCAATAAACTTAAAAACTACTGAACGGAAGTTCATAAGGTTTTCACTAATAGACTGAGTGATTCATAAGGAAGGTTTATGGTATAATTTGATAAGGTTTTGTGTAAATTGGTTGAAATATGACGATGATTGTGTACAACCGTGCGAAGCTTGGGCGGACCGCAGAGTAGTTTACGATAAACCTAAAAATTTCCTAATTAAAATTAATATGAATTTCACAATGAGTGTGAGACGTTACCAAAAAACACAGGTTTCGTCCGCCGTTGTTCAAAGCGCTATACAGCTTTTTAAAGTTCCTGCACCCTGAATTTATGAATGATTAAAAAGTTTGTTTTTACCTTAATGTCAAGGTTACGGGTTAAGTCATTGTCATGTTCATTTTCTTTTGAAAATGTTTTCTATACAATGTTTACCTTTCATTTGTACTTGAATAGGAAATAACGTGAAGTTTTCGTATGAAAGGAAAGTAGCAGACATTTTTTTACAAACGTAATCCCTGGAATTATAAATGTTCCATAAAAATACGTTAATTACATAATTAGTGTAAACGGAAAAGTATAAATAAAAATAGGCATAAAAAAATACAGTATAGTTTCTATATTAAGCAGAAACAGAACTCCAAATACCAAAACATAATCCGAGAAAGTATTTTCCAACATAAATACGGACTCAAAATAATTTAGGAAAAGTGATGTTTTCCACGCCGCCTAGCGTCGAGTAGCGGCGTGAAAACTCACCCCATACTACCAAACTAGAAGCATACACCACCATCCCTTTCCACACACCCACACACCCCTACATATGAACGAGATAGACATACATCGGTCATTATATCCAGATTTCCATTTGAGAAAACGTACAACCCTTTAGTTGTCTCTATTATCGCCGTTCACATGTGACAATTAGAAAAGGACAGGTATAGTGCGAAGGCTTTATGTCACTGGACATTAGTGACCACGATTTTTAAAAGGTTTGAATGCAGCCTATCACGATGTGTTTGGTCAAGCGATTGGGGATCTTAGGCCGGGTTCACAATATTTGTTGGTGTTTTATTAAGTATTTAAATAATCAATTATATTAGTAACTAATTTATAAACTAAATGAGAATTTTAAGGTTAATAGTACATTCAACTTTTAACTCAAAACGTGAATTTTACTTAGAAACTTTTAGGTGAGAAATGTATCAATATTACGAGTACCGATGTAGGTAATGGATAACGAATTATTTCATAATACAAAACATAAAAACCGACAACATAAAACATTTTCCCACAAAACCAGCAACAAAAATAACGAAATCAATAAACAATCAATCACTTAGAACAATTTGAAATTTCAATAATCGAACAGTCCCGCGAAGTTCGCGACTGAGTCGAGAAACAATTATGAAAAAGTTATTTTTCGACGCCCGTTCTCGCGCCAGTTAAGTCCCGACTGACACTCATAAAACTTATTAAAGTCAAGGACCGACCGAGATAAGTTCGTCGGCGTCTTAAGTAAAATAACGGCGGCGAGGGAAAAAAATGTGCTTCGAAAACTTGCCAGCGAGAGTGAAGCTAGCTTTACGTGTTGCGCTTTCTTGAATTTTTCGGTGACATACTTTTTATCTTCCTTCACTTTTCCGCGCGAACAAAAATATTTAACGTTTTTTATTAAATATTTAGAACAAATTTAAGGATTCAAAACCAAAACCTTAGCTGACCAGAGATATGTTTCGATTTGTTTTAATAAGAATTAGTAAACACACATTTTGCTTTAAAATATTTATTCCTTATTAGTGATTAAAAAAATAAAAGACTAGTACTTACAACTAGATATATTGCTACGTTTAATTTTTTACTTCGTTTATTCAAGTACGATATTCGCGCTACGAACGGCGTAGCGTACGTAGCGCCTTGCTACGCCACGCTAACGTAAACGTTTTTCTCAATGGCGATAAACGGGGACAAAACGGGGACTTACTATTACCTACTTTACTATAGTAAAAGGTATAATATATTTTAAATTGATCTCTATCGCATTTGCATAATTTATTATTTTATTAAAGGATCGGTGAATAATAAAAGAAACATCTTACTAAGTAAAACAAGAGAAAACTTTATGAATCCCTTTTGTACGGGTTCTTAATTTTTAAAACCGCCCTGAAAATGTAGACTGACCGCGCTCGGGTCCATTCAATTAAAAATTCCATCTCCTAATCGAGTCATGAAATATGCAAGCAAATATTATCCCTTTTCTTTTGTACGCGCTGCATCTTCGCCCCACCCGCGCACGCACACCGACGCACGGCACTTATAATTTATGCCCGTCTCGCTCCCACCCACGCGTGTGGTGGTAAGGAACGCGTGACACGGTCTCTGTCGATCAGCCGAGATGGTGGCGACCGCGAGTAACCCCTGGCCACTTCGTACGGACTCGCACGCGCCGTCGTCGGCCGGCCGAGCGAGACAGCGCGAGTCGTGGACATGCGGAGGCCGCGGAGCCCTCGCGCAAAGGGACACAGGACAGACGCTCTCGGACATCGGGCGAGAGCGGGCGGCCGGCCGCGCACCTGCCTCGCACCGTTTTGCACGCGCGACGTGCTTGATCGCGAGACGCTACTTCGATATATCGTTAACACAAAACAACAGTTAAAAATTCGTAAATTAATTTGTTTCTGTTTTAATTTTTGCGTAAATTTATTTGGGAAATAAGGCGAAATTTCCATTGGAACAATATAAATAAAATTGTTTAATAGGACAGTGACTGAAAATTTTGTTTGTTTGAACTGAAAAGTGACAAAGTTTAAACAGATGCTATTTAATGAAGTGTGACCAAATGAAACGTTTGCCGAATCGCAGGATCGCCACTAGGTGTGGATAGATAAGATAGGGCACTGAGACGCTCATTCAAGTGTTGATAAGGCCCTCTTTATGACCAGTCGATTTTGGCGAGCAAACATTCAGCTGACGTGTGAACTGAATCACCACAACATGAAAAGGAAAAAGTAAGATAAGGATTACTTGAATTTTGATTTGTGAACGATGAAAAAATTAAGAAGATGACCAAAAAGTCTATTGATGTTTACCGTCGGACATTCAAGGGGGGATTTGTGATAACAAGACCTCCGATATCAATAACTTTTTAAAAATAGGACGATAAGCCGCTGGACCGACGGCGGCACGTGTGAAGTGAGTTAAAGAACTATCGTAAGATATCAAAGATATTTAGATAAATAATTCTGAGGAAAACGAAGTTGCTGAAGATCTAAAAATAGGTGACCAAATCAAGATGAGAATCAAGATGCCAGCTGTACGCATCGCGCAAGGTAAGAATATTAACAAAATTGTGATAACAATATTTTCATACTAGATTTTATTTATAGGCAGGCAGGCAGGCATAATAAACTCCTTCCAACGGCAATAAATAAAAACTCTTCATAAAAAATCACGTATAAATTTTATCTATTTTAAATTTGTTGATCCAATATTTTGTCAGTCATTTATTATTTTCTCCATGAAATAATCAAAATTTTGCTCACAAATTTCAAAAAGAAAAGTAAGGTTATTTTGAGACTTCATCCGAGGCTTCACAAAACATCATCTAAATAAACACACAGTCCTCATGCACAATACGCCAGTGCCGGCGAGACTCCATTCATTCAAGCAACGAGCTACTTAATACCGAAGCTTGTGGCAATATTGACACTCCGTCCGTGGTCATCATATGTCCGAAAGGGAAACATGAAAAGAGTACTAAGTAGCCGGTTTAAAATATTCATGCCTCCAACCTTGTCTAGAGACTCGGACAGTTTGCTGAGTAAAATGAAAATGCTACAATATCTTTTGTAAATAAATTAACAGAGATTGTAGGTCCTATTAGACATGTTAAGCCAGTAAAATTGTATTCAGCAAAAAAAAATGTTGAAGGTATTAGCAATTTTGATGCAAAAAGTGCATTGTCGTCAAATCCTTAATCATCAGTTGTATGATCTGTATGTAACGGCATATAAAAAATATTTCTTTTATTAAATTAATTTGCAATGCAAATGATCTAGCCATGGTGTCAACTGTCTCACCTGTTGTAACCTTAATCTGAGTCCTAAGGTCAGGAGTACTGTAACATTGTAAGAAAATGGAACGAGTAGTTATAATTAATTTATTAGCTGTAAAGTGGTCTTTGGTTTTATTATGTTCGAGATCATAAAGGCAACAAATTATTTGAGTACCTATAAAGAAAATTATGTTTTCTTTCAATATCATGTAACAGCAATAATTATAACACATTCGTGTTAGAAAATAGTGAAGAACCTAAAAATAATGTTATAAGCCAATTAAGAATACCTAGTAATATAAAACATTAGAAACTGTTTTTTGAATACGCATGCCTCTTCTATTGTTTCTAGATTTATTTCCCACTATCCAACAGTTAGGTGTATTCATTAAAAATTATAAGCAAAAGTGTAAGCATTTTATGTTTTTCCCATGCTTTACTTATCTTACAATGGGATGACCAGTGAATTCATAATTTTACTGCCAATTACTGTCATAGTTGCGGTTTTTAGTTCTGTTTAAAATTCAAATAATTATCTGACGATGATTCTGTTAATAACAACGCTTTTTTCCTACTGTTTCCATCAGAGAACGGCACTATTTTAAAGAATTTGAGTTGCCTTGTCTCTGATCTCCTTATTTTGTTTTCAATCTTATCTTATATTATATTGCTTTAAGTTTATAAGTAGGTGTTAAGATTGGATTAAAAATATATCAGTAACAAATAATATTTTGCTTTGATTACTATTCAAAAAATAGTTTTAGTCCCTAAATCGCATCAATTTGCTAAATTTAGCATGTATACCTTCAAGTTTATTCTTTTATAACACACATATGAGCCTGCGTCGGCCGTCGACTCTTGCGCAGGGATTCCTCTCAAAACTAGCGTTATCGCACACATGGGCAATTAGTCCAAGTTGACCGGAGGCGACGGGCGACTCGGATTGGTCGGTGGCAGAGTGACGTCACCATCGTCTGCGGCCGTCGCGCCCGATTGGTCGACACGCGTCATTTCGTCGATGACACGTTTGTTCTTATTTTGAAAGCAAGAAGTTCGAGGTACTCGGGTTTTGTTGTGAGTAACAATGGGACCCCCTTTACACGTACATGAAATTGGATGCCATTATGTGGTCGTTCATGTATGTATGCTTGTACTTACCAGTACCATGCCTAGTAATTACTGATGGTGAAAATTTTGCCATACTAACTTAATCAGGGTACACTTTCTTGTCACAACAAGCATCACACCCAAAAACACACCTATAAATTTCTAAATCACATGCTTTCGTAAAATTAAAAATTCAAAAGGTCGTCAAGTTTTAACGCGATCCCAATTATGTCCAGAGGCAGAAAACCTTTTGGCTTTTTAAAACCCTCCTCAAAAGTATGAATTAGGGAATTGTGAAATTACTTTATCAGGTGCGAGGCCAGACGGACGGGGAATACCGCGAGCGTAACTTTTGAACAAACTTTTAAAAATCCAAGTTAACTTTCAGTCCGTGCCCGAGCAGGGTCTAAATAAAACATTAACCGTATCGTACCGTTTTGTTTTTACTTCGCTTTTATCACTAATTGATATGGGTTATCTGTCCTCTGTAGACTTTTTAATTGGTACCTATTGTTTTTGTTTTGTACGATCACATCTTCATTAATAATATTTGTTTGGTAAATTGTACACGGCAAGCTCAGTCAAGTCATTCCAAATAAAAAAGCGTCTATATTGGTTTACTATTTATCATTGACCGCTTGAAGTTTTTGTTTAATTGTTTCATTTACTTATTTGCCATTGTGTTTGATACAAAACTGAACGGATGCGGCATAAAAGGGCCGCACGTCAATTTAAACATTGCCTATATCTTGTCCGTTGCCGCTTAGCGATTCAATATGTCTTCATTAAGCGAATATCGAAGGATCGTATTTACAAACGGAACTCTCAATCTTGATACTTGGTCAGGAATTATTGGACCTCAGTTAATCTTTGTATCTTCATACAAATATACTATGAGAAAATGCAAATATAGAGCTGAGAAATTCATTCAGTTTTATTGATGATGTTCTTGATTATCATGTAATTGAAGTAAAGAGCGGTACATGCTCATTGAACGGTCAAGTAATCCTTTCTCACGGACAAGACAATATTCAATGCAAACCACCTTGTTTACAAAGGAATCATGATTAACGAGCAATAAATATCACAAAGCATGCTAATAGACATGATCACCTATTCCAATTGCACGCACTCAGTAATAAAGTATCCATGCGAACCACCGTCGTGGGAAAGAATTCCTATCTCCTTGTACTTGATCCAATAAATTGAATTCGTCAAGACAACATATTTTAGCAATTGACGTCCGACGTCCATTAGAGCAGTATAAGAGAAAGGCACATCAGATAAATTATTTCTGAACATATTTAAATTATGGGAATGAAGTTAATTTTCTTATTTAGAATAATGATTGTGCGGACGGCCACCCGTCCTGAATATCCAACTGGACCGACTCGATTTTGTGCTTTTTTTGAGCGCGTCGAACGGCGTTTTGTGTTTGTGATTCTGAAGATAAAGACGTATGGATTTACATATGTTATGTCAGCGGAGGTCCTGGTAACATTTAAATTGGATTTATTAGTCCGGTCCCATTAAACAGTGCAGAACAACGTTGGAGGCATTCTCAATATGATACCGAAGGTTTGAGAGAAGACAAAACAAGTTTCAGTTAGCGACAAAAGAAATTACATTTTCATTTAATGTTCAAATTATGCGAGGATAGGGAAATACAATACCTATAGATTGTGACGTCTCTCAGGTTACAAAATTTTTACCTTATTTCTACCTTTTTACTTTACCTTAGTTACCTTTTTTTACAAAAGGTTTGTCAAGGTAGGTATTCTCTTGTAGGTACGTGGTTAAAAATAAAATAAAAATTGGTTCATAATGTTTGTTATTTTCTCCCTTTTTTATGTACCACTGTTTTTTTAGCAAAAGAAATGGAGTGTGGCTACCGTCTTAAAAAAAAACGATTAGACTACTCCCAAAAAAAAACTGACAGTTTTACAAACAATCCTTTCCTAAAGAAAAGGATTAATATAAGTACCTAACAATACAAATCTAGTTACAAGCAATAACAACAGTAGCCCAAACATAGCCTTTTTTGTTTAAGATTTAGTCATAATCTACAACATTTAGATGAGCAAGCCAGATAATACCTTTACAACACTTCAAGTAAACTTATCTTGTACAAGTAATCTGTATTGTGTGCCTTTTTCAACAATAATATTTGGACTATTGATTAAGATCGGTACATTGTAAATGTCAAAAGGATTGAATATCAAATTATCAGTAGCCAGAAATAAAGCAGCACATAAAATCGAGATTAGACTTTCACTAAAACTACCTATTTTCCAGGTTAAATCTTGATTTAATTTAAATCACTGCTCATAATAATTAACTAACAAGATTATATTACATTATAATACGTTGGATCCATTCATCTTCAATTCGATCTTTTGAAATAAGACTCCTTTGACCAATGTCCGCCCATTAAGCTCTATTACGGGCTTAAAATAAATACAGAGCTAAAACACAATGGAATAAAAAATGTTCATAACAAGAATTAATTTGTTGTGAGCAGACCACGATCAATAGCCAAGGAGTGGGTGGACAGTTTCTCAAGAGTCCATCTTTGTCAGGCTTTGATACCAATTTGTTATTGTCGGCCTTTCAACGTTAGACGATTTAAAGTTTGGTAGGTGTTGGCTTTATTTAGATTAAAGACTTAACAAAGAACCTTTTACACCGGTGTGCTTAGCTTATTTATCAAAACACAATCATCAATAAACGTTAAATATCAAAATTAAACAAAAGCAGTGAAGATTTTATCGAATGGTCCCAAACAGGTTGACAATGGATCAAATTCGATAGCGGCACCTGAAGCTCCAATATTTTCCCATGGTCAAACTTCGATAAACACCTTGACAAAAAATCTATTCCTGCCTTTGACAAACAATTGGTCAAAAGATTTTTTTCACCCAAACAGGCTCAGTCCGCACCCACATGAGTCGGATCGCCGATAATATTAACAATACAGAATAGGGTTGGTATCCGAAGGCAAAATAACTATTGTGCATCATTATGTGTCACCCTTTCATCAATTTTAATAGAAAAGGGCTTACAAGTGTCACTTTCTTCCTTTTTTTCTATTCTAGCCGATGCTCTATTTTCTGCTTACAGTAGCATTAATGCTATGAAATTGAAAAATCATAGGTTTTGGTATCTAGTTTGATATTTTTAAATTTTTGTCCCACACGATATGTTAGCAACAAAAATTTTCATATTTGATTAGCAGAAATAAAGAAAAGGAACTTACCTTATTGTATAAAATATTTATATCTATAAAATCAGCAACATTTTAAGTACTTTCTTTTTATATACCTATCGTATGAGTATACAGGTACAAAATCTACCAAAATTAGATTGAAGGGAAGATTGCTACGTGTCAGAATCTACCTGATCCACATCAATTCATTCCGAACTGTCGGCGAATGAATGATTTCTTCGTGACCATTGTCCAATATCTTTTGATTTGTCAGTCTAAACTCCCCGATTATTTTTTTCTGCCATACGGCGAACATGTCAGGTTGGACATACATGGTCTATAATAGACCATACCTTTGTATTGTTGAATCTCATCCAGATTTGAACCTTTTTCGTGGTCTGATTACATGTCTTTGTTATTTTTTATCCTTCTACACAATTCGCAGATATTGACTTTTTTTAAGCGTAGTCAAATAATTGAAGGAATAGTTTTGAGTTTAATCAATATACAACAAATTAAATACCAAAATTGTATATAATGTGAATGAAATCAATATGTAGGTTTACAATAACCCATAATTAAATTCCAGTTTTTCGATATTCCGGATATTTAATTGCCTCATTAGCCTAGTGGTCTTAAACGCGACTACTACGCTAGAGGTCTTGTGTTTGATTCTCATGTCAAACAGGGGGATTCCAATAATAAATAATAATAAATAAATAAATTCCAAGGAATTTAAAAATGTAGCAGCTCGGAGTTCGGATGAGCCCTATACATGGCAATAGGCTCGCCTCCTATTACATGGGACCTAAACATACCGGCGAACTGTGGGTGTCCATCAAGTATACCTCTGCCTAACCCTTAGGGAAATACAAGCGTGATAGAATATCAGATATTTCAACAGCATATAAGCAAATAACAATAGCACTGTTACAACAGTATACATTTGTCTTTTTAGCAATACATACAAAGATTAGCTTCGTCTAAATACAATCATCAAATCCGAAATTACACTACTCGATCTAGGACCATAGACTGATTGAATATTAGACAAGCCTACAGAGCATAGGTCACGTACTAAAATATGTTGCAATGTCTCTAAAGCTTATTGTTTCGCCTAAGAGATTAAGTGGGTGTTAAAAATCATAAGACACACAGCTGAAGGAGTGAAAGATGATAGCTCGATGTACGTTTATGATTTATATTGTGTTGTAAGGCTTGTTGGGTATTGTTCTAGTCATCACGTGTGCAGTGTGGGCGTTCTCTTAGATTTATTACAGATAGCCCTTTAACTAAATATTGTTAATGTTTGGCACGATTCGATAAATAGATATTGTTAACAGAATACCCGTTCTGAAACCACTATTTTATGGGCTATTCATTTTTTATAATTGATTAGAGTAAAAATCTATTCAAAGATAATATTATAAAGTGGTGCATAATTATGGCTGTCTAAAGTAAATCCACTGATAAATAATCTCATAGCAATCACTACCGCCATCTGGCGTCGCACGTAGGTGTCGGCGCAATACTGCATTTCCGGTTACCCAAGCTGTATACCGTCATAAGGTCGTATCTGCATTTGTATGCTGGGAGCTTTCCCATACCGGGCAGTTCGTGACCGCTCGCCTTGTTAACGCGATGACCCGACTTGAGATTATGCACTTACATCCGTTTGAATGATGACTGCTTAATTGAGGCCATGTGAAATGAACAAGAAGGTTCGTATAGCAAGAATGTTTTTGCACAAGAATATAATAGTGTGTTAAACATACAAGCTAATTATTTGCATCAGACAAAAAATATATAAATAATCTTATAATAAAATATAAACTTACATTTTGCAAAAAGATCGAGTTTAAATTAAACCTTAAATCAAATAGTATTTCAATTCGTATCAACGACAAATAATATTTTTAACAAATGTCTACATGGCATAAATTTCGTAACTCAAACATAAAAATTAACAAACATTTTACCCACATCAAGTAAAACCGCAAGGAAAAATCCCGAGCCCTACGTGTACCACAGACGTAGCAACTAACTGTAAACGCAGAGGCGAACAGAACGATAAATTTGACGGCGCGGCCGCAGATCGGCTTTCTTCCGATCAGCAGATAACCGACGACCGGTGACCCGCGTGCGAGCGCCCAACATAGCCTATTGTCTGCTGTTCAAACGTTAGAATTACCCGTACACGTCTGTTTTGTATGAATACAAAGTAAGTTAATTGTTTTCATTCATGCTATAATGGATTTAATTAAGACATTATTTTTTAGTACACACTGATTCATAATTTTGATTACCGTAATGTAGGACACAAATATGTTAATTCATATCGGTAACACTAGCTCTAAAATAAATACATAACCACAAATAAAACTATAACATTAGTTTGCAAAGCTATATGGAAATGAATCCTTCATGTATTTTTTATTATTACTTTAATAACTTCAAAAAAACATAAATATGAAATCAGTCTTTGCCAGTTTTTCTTCAAATACTTATAAACCTATCAACTCGATGATTAAAAAACAAAATTAAGACACGTCTACGACTGAACAACTCTGTGACAAGAACGAAGCGAACCATTAAATTCACGCCACGAATAATTGGTTTCATCAATGTACCTTACCCGTAGAATACACCAATTTAACTTGACACCTCCCTCCTCCCTCTGATGTGCCAACTCACATGACAGAGAAGCAAATACTCGTTGCGTCGTAGGTCGTTTTAGATTGGAAGGTGGTAAATTATGAGAATAAGTTCAATGAGTCTAGGCGACCTGTACGGATTTTATGGTGAAAGAAATCTGTGCACCACATCATTACTGAATGTATTATTTACTTCGAGACATTTATTGTACCTACTGTTATGAGCTGCACTAATAATCTATTTAAAAAAATTATAGTTAATTTTGAAACTTGAAACGGCCAAGGTTTCAGAATCAAATCATGACCAAACAATGCACAAACTGTAAATCATTTTTGGCAAGAAAGCCTTTCGTCGATCCCACGCTGTCATATTTTTTTTTAACCAAGGTGTCATCCAATCCTTTTGCAGATCCGTCATCAAAACACTTGACAATACTGTCCACAATGTGCGCTCTGACCAGAATCAGAGCACATTTGTGGGAAAGTTTTTTTTTAATAGACGGTCATGGTCCTTCCGTTTTATGTTTGCAGGTTGTTTTAATTGATACTACATTAAATATTTATATTCTTCATGTTTTGAAAAAAAAAAACATTACTGTACATTAGGTACTAGTAATAAAAATATAGCCTCCTTTGTACTTTTTTTTTTTTTTGTAGTGTGGCACTAGTTTGATCTTTGTGCCAATTTCGGGTTCCTTTGTACTTTAAAGGCTTTTAATTAGTGTCCTGATAAAACAGTTGATTAAAAAAGTTCGAATTTTAAAAACTTAAAAAGAATAATTAGTTAATTAATAATAAGTGTACATTCCTATTGTAACTTCAACAAAAAGGTTGTATTGTTATAGCTGGCAATAACAGAAACACGAAAAATATCACTTATAAAAATCGCAAGTCTATAATCAGAACAGTATTTCACAATAGCGAACCGCCATGCTACGCGATATTCGAAACGGCGGACGCGTCCACACATCCACTCCCGCGCATCACGCGCCGCCATTGTCCATTCTATAATTACCGGGTCGGACGGAAGACGGACCGCAGACACCTGTTCCGTTTTCACACGGCCAGTAACAGGTAAGTTCAGCCGAAAATTTCGGATCTCAATTTTGGACAACGTTGTTGTAACAGTACACGTTTTTGTTCATCTGACACGATTTTTTGTTTTGATATTGAATAAACAATGTCTGAGTGTAGTCAAAGGATATCTTAAGGGACTTGGTTCATGGATTACAATAAACACAAGTCGAGAAAGATATATGAACAATTCAGGTTTTCAGTTATTTGATTTCTATTATTTAATATCCCTTCCATAATGTTTAATCAAGAACAAACAGCCAGAGAATAGCCAAAAAATATTTCTGACCGAAATATCACGCAATTTGTCCCTGGGAAATCAAATTATATTATTTATCCCCCATTATTTGCGTCAGCCTACCAGATGTACACTCGATGTCAATCTTCCATGTTTATTTACCTAGAAATAGCAAACATTATGTTGTGCTGGGGGTCACTACCAAACGTTTTGGTCGTCCAATTCGATTGTCATAATTTTATTACGAGTTTCTCGGCAAATCTCGAAGATAATTACTTTATTCAATTACTATAAGAAATGGAAGACAAGATAACGAGATCACAGTTTTGCTATAGAATACATCCTAGACGTAGGAAGTATTTTACTTTACCAGAAATAAAAATCAGAAGCTCGCTAAAAGTAAGAATTTAACTTTTAAATGTAAAGTTAGGTAAACCCTTGCTGATACTTTCTAATTTAATATGTCAGCAGAGCTTTGTCGGTTCATGGTGGTTACCCAAAAGTGATATGGACACCGATCAGAGAGCCGTAGTGAGCATCACAAAAACCACGTCAAACCAATAATTCATGCTAAATATAACGCGACACAATTATAAGTCATCCATCCATTCAGATCTGTGCAAAATCATATTCATCCACTAATACCATTTTCGCAATGACATGCACTTTTTTCTATTCAAATGGGGGACAGTTGTGTTTTTTCTATATGAACGTTTGGATCCAGTCCCCATACTTCGGTACTGCGAACGATTACGCATATTTTTGCTCACACGTTATTAGGGGTGCCGTGTGTGAAAAAAATGTACTATTATAAATAAAAGGAGCCCAACAAAGGGATGGGAGAGCGATCGGGGTCACTAGGAAACGGCGGTTTTGATACGGGAATTTTTTTACCTGGCACTTTGGGGGATCTTTTTTCATTAAAATTTCGGGTCTCAAACTTTATAGAGGTAGCCAGTCAGTCTGTGTTCATCTGCGAAGATGATCACATGCTTTATGACTTCGAACTCTTTGGTAATCAAGTGGTCAGTGAACATCGGACTATCGCTCTGTTTAGTTTTAAGTTAGTGCTTTTTAAGTTTAAACGCTTGGACTACATTTGGTTTTGAACACTCACAGTGATTTGTGGTGAAGAAGCATGGATTTATCATCGCGGAGTAAGTCAAGATTTTTCGACTCTGGAATCGACTTAAGACGAAAAGGTATTTTCGCTTGATCTGAAAATTTTCCAATATCGATTGTATTGTTTATATGATTGTCAAATTAGAGCTAATAGAGAAGTTGCGAGAAGCAATAAACGGGGCAATAACCAATACTGAAGACAAATTGGAAAGTAATAAGGCAGTGAAAATGATATCTGTCCCCGAAAGATATCTGTGTATGAATCTGAACGAATCGGATGCCATTCACATTAACATATAAATGAGTGCGTAAGTGGACTGAACGTTATAGTGTAATATATCCCTGCGTATAGATCGGCCCTGAGTTATATGGGCTATATAAATTGATATGATTTAATTTCGGTATTATGCTGAGATTAGATTGATTGCTGACAAAACAGAGATAAGGCTGCTAATTATAATATGTAAAATAAAATCTTTTAAGCAATGTATCTTAAGTGTCGTTTTTGCATGAATTAATATTCTTTGTCACAAGAGCTCTATTCTTAAAAGTACCTATATTTTAAATTATGATTGCATGACTCTAGAGACTCGTCTGTGAATTTGGCTTAGGCCTAGATTCTTTCACAAAGTTAGCACTACTGTCCATGAACAAAATGTTTATAATAGCTTTGCTAAAATTCCTAGAGAAAGCATTCATTTCCGCAAACGCCACACTATATCAACATAAAGCGATATTTAAAAGTATATTTCAAATAAAACTGCATTCGTCTGCCGCATTGACCGCAAATACCCGGCCGCAGAGGCAGTATGTCAAAATAATGACCGCGCGGGTAATAGGCGAGGCTAGGATGTGTTCAAGATCTTTGTTTTATTTCAAATAGGTATAATATGTTGGTTTAATGGAGATATGGATGGTAAGAAATGCTGTTTGAAATAACATCTCAACTAATTGATAAAATAATGAAAATAAGTTAACCAATTCTACTTGAGTATGTAACAAATTCTCATTGGAGCTTTTTTTTGTTGGTATGAAATTGACTTCGCTTACGGTCCTGTTTAGCTCCGATTACTTCGTTATCAACTTAAACTTCATCATCACACATTTTCTAGTTAATTTCATCATTAATCTTCAGCAGAATATCTCATTAAGTAAATTGTTTTCCACGTTCGTTATATTATTGCTTTAAAATTTTAGGTCTCATATAAGTTTATTATGGTTTAAAAAGTCCATTTCCACTGTAACAGTGCAAGGGTTGTACCCAATACTGGCACCGGTCCCAGCCGGACGAAGCTTTATGACCCTACTTTTATTGCTTTAGGAAAAACTATATTTACTATTCTGCATAGATAGACATGCATGCGTTTCATTTTATTTTGCTGTGCGCGCATTCCGTTGTCTAAAAATTGTAGAATTAGAATTAAATCATTCGTATATATTGGAAAGAATCTCATCAAGTAGGTAGTAGTATATTTTTTCTAGATTCCTCTATTTTTTTAACATTAGCTACATCAGTTTTGTATTGTCTAATTAAGGAATTGGTGAGAGAAAGCAATATTGATCCTGTATTGCGTCACATGTCAGTAAATAAACTTAGGTACAATATATAGGAGGCACTTGTAGTAATAAATACAGTCAGTGGCAATAATTAGTGGCGGGCAGTTAACGACAGTGCGGTGCTGGAATTAAGATTTTTGCCATAAATGCCCGGCGTCGAGATAAAACTGCCTCGCCAAGGATTAGGGGTTAAGTGTCCGCTTTAACGGGTATTGTTCTAGGGCTGCGAGTTATTGATGTCGATAATACGAAGACTCGGGATGATCACATCGAAAATCTTAGACTTAGTAAGTATCTGGTTTCTGATAAGGCTAGATTTGAATGTATTATCTAAGGGAATGGATGAATATAATTATTTCAGTAAATGATATTATACCTATTCCAACGTGATCAAAATATATGGATCATATTCTTTATTCATAGCCATCTATGATTAAAACGTGTAAATGAACTTGGTTTGATATTTAAACTTGGCCTAAAAATGTAGTCTCCTTATGTTTTTTTTTTGTCTAACTGTATTTGAGACAGACATAACACTATGTACCTATTTTTAACAGTATTCAGAACTACATTACTATAAAATCTTATTTTTTTATCGATATCTTGCCATCCCTAGTACATCTCAGTATAGTGGCAGACAGTCCGGTGTGGCGTTTTTATTGACACTCGTGCCGTGACAAATATCTTCAGGAAGAACACACCATACTCCTTCCCCTGTTCCACAAGGGTAGATGCTTGGCACTACAAATATACGACCCTCATATTTTTATACGAGTTATTAAAGAATATGATCCATATATTTTGATCACGTTGGAGTATAATATTATTTTAAATAATTATTATCTAGACTTTCTCAACTTGCGTTCTCATCATTGAAGTTTCTTGTATTATCAATTTGGTTTTTTTTTATATATTAATACATTCAAGCGGCTGTAGCTTAAGTGTAAGTGTAGGCTGTAGGCTAGAGCGTTAGACTTGCGATCATGTGGGTGCCGGTTCGAAACCCACCCATTGCACTACCGACGTGCACCCAGTCAAACAGCTTAGCATGAGTAGCAACTCACCTAATCATGAAAAGTTATGAAAAATATTTCTAATGTGCGACCCACATTCCTAGTAAGTTTAAAAATATATATTTATACAATATCTTTATAATTTCAATGTACGAGTAGGTAGGTAGGTATAACAATTCATTAGTGAATGTATTTGCCACGACAATAAGTTGGTACCTATCATTTGCATTTCATTTTAAAGCTTGTGTAGCAGTTATAGCGTTTAACTTGGACTGAACAACAAGAAAGACAATTTTAATCTCAAAGTTGACATTGACACCGTTCAGAAAAATTAACAATATAAATTTTCATTCTCAATTTATATAACCAACATTTTTCTATTAACGGCTGTCCATTCGACTCCCCAGGCGCGGAATCGTGTTACACACCTAAAGCGAAAAAAGAGAAAAAAATTCAAATCCCTCTAACGAAGAGGCCAATACACAGGAGGCCTCTGTTTTTCTCCAGTTATTCCGAATATTCGGCCCAGTATTGGGTATCTGTAACACGATTACTGACCCGACCTTAATTTGATCAGCCACCGCCGTGGCCGCTATTTTTTCGTGTTGTCACCCCCCAGGGACACCTTATTTACCTGCGGTATGTAAAAAGGAAATATTGATAAACAGTTTCATTTCTCGGTGATGACCCAAGCGAAAGTTTTTAAATCAACGTGTAAGAGGTTTGATGTTAGTTACAAATCAGATAGAAATTCTTAAAAAAAATACATATTTTTGAAAATATTTTTTTTTGCAATAGCATAGTGTTACGAACTTCTAAAATTTTGTACAAAATTCTAATTAATCGCGGCCTAAACAAATACACAAGATTTTAATAAAAATAAAAAAAAACTAATTCAGCATTGGACAGTGATCCCTTTAGCTCCCTTGGGTCGAGAGGAAAAAAACAACAAGATGAAGATAATCAGCCGTTTTTGTCGCTCGGAATTACGTCGGATAATTTGATTAGCTATCGGTGGGCGAGAACCGTCCCCTTAAGAGGTAATCCTATTTTATAGGTAGGCCCTTTAATCTGATAGATGCTAGGTATTTTATACTGGGCGCTTCTGATTGTATTTTATGTTTATTAGTTATTATAACGGCTATGCAATATCTATCTATTGGAATCAATTAATGAGAAGCAGTATCTATTTAGAGCAAAAATATTCAATAATTTTTTAAGAGTTATTTATGTTAGAGATATTTAATGCCACTACTTAAAGAAATATTTTTAGTAACCTTTACTTCGTGGACTTGAAGCGAAATATCTCTTCGACCAACCCGATACTTATGATGCATACTTAACACAATGTATGTACTGGTTTAAAGTATATAACTCAAAATTCTCCCCTCCATCTGCTAAGTGTAATTATAGGTAAAAAAGCAAGGGTTGCGGAGTGGCCATGTTGAGAAAAGTGACGTCATTAGCACGCTGTTGACACAACCCGCCTTCTGACGTGAATGGCGAGGCTAAACTGGCTATATGGGCGTGTTTCCAATATGGAGCTGTGTTTTTTCTAGCTCGTAATGACTAAATACTTTTTGTAATTAAAACAATACAAAAACAAATTTTGCTACAGCAACAGATGAACGCTGATAAATGTACCTACTCGAAGTATTGGTTGAATCAATGCAATGTTATTTCAAAATACATAGTGATTTTAAATAAAAATAGACGTAATCAATAAAGAAGTACTTATGTAATAAAAGTAATTTCGTACAGCACAAGTGTCCAGCCAGTTCTAACAACACAAAAACCTTCTGATAAATTAAAACAAACCTTGAATCTCAATTTGCCGACACAGGGAGTTTTCAATGGGCTTTTGTGGCGTATGTCCATTTCCGACAACTCCAGTCTTTGAATAAAGTAGCTGTCAAAGAAGCCGATGTCAAAATTCTTTGGCATTCATAAGTTGGTAAAGAAAACAGCAATGGTAAAAAAAGAAAATGAAATGTTTTAACTCACTCGGACTTTGCTTTTGAAAGGATATACGTAGATAGGCTATGTTTCGTGTATTGAAAAGTATAACCAGTATTTCAATGTTGAGTTTTTTGATCGCATGTAGATATGTGTGTTGAAATATCTAATTCGGAAGTGGCTCCGTGTATTCACTCAAATAAAATGCTGTATTAAGCTTATTTAAAAGCTGTAATATTGCAACAGTAAATTGAACATATTCAATTTCGCTTTCGATCGCCACACCCAACCGAAACGTACAAACCAAAATCATAATAAAACTACACAATAAACACCCCCGCAACATTTGATATCCATTCTTATTATTTTTATTTTCGATTTGTATTGTCGTGAAAAACGCACAATTTCTATACACAATTGGTAGGGCCCGTGATCCCCTGCCAATTAACATCGGACACGGTGGTCAGAGCTATGTCAAAGTTAGACATATTTTTTGTCCCCAATCAAACATAGAGCAACAATCAATACACATCAATCTCATATAGTTTAAAAGTTCACTCAAAGTTTCGGTTCTTCGTCAAAACCGTTAGAAGCGCTTTACAAATTAACACAGTGATACAATTCGCGGCAGTCGGGACAAAATGTAATTAATAATTAATGCAACGAACGGTCGAGTAGAAACTTCGCTAACACAGAAGTTACTTTTGCCGCGCGGCGTGACCTTTTCTGTGAAAAAACAAATGCGGAGATATAACTGGCATGTTACGCCGTGTGTAGTAACGAGCTAATTTAAACTTTTCGGTCTCTCAGTCCTTTCGGAGGGTGTCTCCCTTCTCGTCACCTGAGGCGACTGTCCTTGGTTAGAAAGCACTTTTCAATAAAACAGAAATAAAATGCACGAGCTTCTCATATTGGTTTGGGTTTAGAGTAATTGATTTTACTTTTACGTTTCAGTTTCTGTACTAAGTATCACACATCAATTATTTTTATTTCAAAATGAATTTTATTTCAAAAGTGTCATTTTATATTATGCAAAATTTGCAGACACATAATTTTTATTGTTATGCAAAAACATCACTTAATATAAGAACACAGTGAAAACTCTGTATCCAAATCAACTCATACCAAAAAAAAATATTTATCAAGTACCTACATAAATATATCTGAATTATAACCCCATTAGCTATAAAATCGATCAATTTAAAGTAGTCGTAACTGGGGCACGCTACCCTCGACACGGATAATCATAAATCACTCCAGACGTGAAAATCAAATATTTATGTGGGTGTAAAGTTTTTGTCCATACGGCGCATGTGTGGTGACCACTGTCCAGTGGCGTGGCAGTGGGTGTGGCTTCTCGTTATTTGTCCGAGTTGACCCACAGTCCAGATACCGACTTTTCACGTAAATTGATAGGGTTCGATTGGGTATTCGTTCTTACATTATGTATTTGTAAGGCTTTTACATTTACACATTGGATTTAGAAAGGGTTTAGCGGTATGACATGCGTTGGTACGCGAATCGTGAAGCAATAACGTACCTATTATGTTCAATGATTGTTCGTTGCATAACTGATGGTGAGAT
Source organism: Subacronicta megacephala (assembly GCA_958496365.1). Lineage (NCBI taxonomy): Eukaryota > Metazoa > Arthropoda > Insecta > Lepidoptera > Noctuidae > Subacronicta > Subacronicta megacephala. The sequence goes on from OY292525.1 coordinate 10,200,372, forward strand.
CGAACATCGGTGTATATAGAATACACAGCTACATACCTAGGTAAAGGGCAGTGTGGGGTTAATTAGAAGGTTCTGTTTACCAGGCTTCAAATGTTATTCCGAGAAACCATCTCGTTATAGATTTTTTCATAAACTTTCGTCAAAATATGAGTGACAGACGACTATCCTTTCTAATATAACTAAAACAGTATCACTATATCGTTGTTTGACTAGGCACAGGATACAACCACCACAACTTCCCCAGGAAGTGTTCCCATTTGCCACGAGCCATCACCTTTACAAATCTTTAAAAAATTAACATCAATAACGCGTGCATTTACATAATATACCCTCTAAACAAACTAGGTACGGCAGAATAAACAAAGGACGTCGAATCACGTAGTTTTTTTTCCACTATATTAATTTAGTACTCGGGTTTCAATGCAATACAACCCCTAAAGACATTACAGCGCTGCCTACATTACAAAGAAATTTAAGGAAAAATAATAATTACAAGAGAGTTTGAACGGAGAACGTAAGGGCGTGTATACAGTACTTATGTGAAATTAGCTCGCGAGCACGCTTTGATGTGCCGACCAATTGTTCGTGCGAAAGAGCCTTTATAATCTGAGGCGTTGCGACCGTGTCTTGAGTTGAGCTATTTATAAGCTATGTCAATTAATGTAAGGAGTTAATTATGTAAGATAGATTTGTTTTTAAGCGTTACACAGAATATAATGATGTTTTATTGATGTTTTCATATCATCACGCTTGTATGTCTACAGGGGTTAGGCAGAATTATTATATTCTTTTTAAAGTCAGCGTGAACTACGGGTTGGCAGATTTCTCAGTCCAGCAAGTTTCTCGTCGATGGTTTTCTTCATCGTTTTAAGGGAATGATAAATAATTAATAAAACGCACACGATTACGAAAAGTCAGAGGATTGGCCTTCGATTTGAACTCAAGATCTATGACTTAGCAGTCCAATGGTCATATCACTAGGATATCAGTGCTTATGCAACATGTTTTAGGCCCAATGTAATAATTATCGGGCACATATCCAAATTCCGAGCTGCTACTAAGGCCGCATTTACTCGGCAGTTTCCTTAGTCTGTTCCATTTTTGAAATTATTCGGAGATTAGTTGCTATTGTGACATGGTGAAATGCGGCCTAAGAATTATAAATAAAAATTAGAATAACGTACCATAAGACCGTAATAGAGTAACGTTTATACCTAGATCTTTATTTGAATTTTGCGATTAAAATGTCTATCTCGCTGCGTGATCAGGCATCATCATATGCGGGATCAGATATCATCATAATAGGGTGTGAGCCTAATGCCATTAAACGGACATAAATCTAAACTAGCAACCTTCAAGAAGCGAGCCTATTCGTATCTAAAAGGCCGGCAACGCATTGCAACCGTCCTTGTGTTGTAGGTGTCCATGGGCGGTGATTATCACTTACCACCAGGTGACTCGCTTGCTCGTTTGCCTCCCACTTTTATATTAAAAAAAAAACTCCGAGCTCCTACTGATAATTTTATAAAAAAATTCAATAGCACCTAGAAATAGAACCTAAGACCTACTGCGCATTCGGCTTGTTATGAGACAGTAAAAATAAACTATATAGAATTTATTTACTTATTCATTATTCTCCACATAATTAAAGCGATGACTACTTTACTACATTAGATCCGGTTATTTGACATTGAAGCCACTCGATCAAGTTTTACATTTTTAAACTCATGTGCATAGTATAATGTTTGCACGACTAGTGTCGTCTTTATTGATAATGATTGAGTTGTGAGTTACTCCTTTGCTAACTAGAAGCTACGCAGAACAATAATTTTCACGTCCGATTAGTTGAGCGACTGATCAAGTGTAGAATCGGACCAATTCTCCGATATAGTGAGACTCCACTCTACTTTCTACAAATTCAATATTCTTGATTTTCTGATTTTATAGATTTCTTGATATTGGTTACCATAGGTTGGTTACCATTGGTAACCGTATCAATCGTTGTTTTCACTGGATTCGTTTTGGCGTGATGGTATATTATGAAGTGAAAGCAGTCCTTTAACCCTGCAACGATAACCTAAAGCTACTATTTAGGTATTCAAATATATTAGAATAAAGCAATAATAACAGTAGGTATCTCATATACTTTTATTAATTCCCTCTTGAATCATAATCACCAGTTACATCACACGTTAGCATCTGTTCCAAAAAAAATCGATTAACTTTCTTGTCTCAACAAAGAAATAACCCTTTAAGGACGGACCGCAAAGTAAGACGGTTATTATGGCCCTTTTGTACCCAGATAAGTGGTCAACCCTACAACTGACACCTCAGAACACCGTGACTGCAACAACATGTAATTAAGTATTATTTAACACTTGCAAGATTGAAAGAAAGTGTCATTGCCCATATGTTGTGGACGAATGTTGTGAAACACTTTTTTTTAAAACATAATTGCCATTGGTCATCCCGCCTTTACGTTTAACTGTGTCGCGTTTAGCATCGGTTGTTTTTTGTAATTTTTATGTTTTTGCCAAAAGTTAAACAAATTAAAGTTTTTAAGATTAATTGGACACAATAAGACGCTGCTGATCTACTGTACTCAGACTCAATACATTTTATTCCTCTGATAAAATATGAGCACTAGGTGCTAAAAAAGAAATTCAAACCCTCACCACACCTCTAGATCTCATATCATCAAGCATACACTTATTGGTAGAAACGTAGGATTTTCATGTCTCTGTTTGATAAAAAAATTGCAATGTACAAGCTTACATCTATCTTGTCTGTGGCGTATACAAGAAGCATTACAAAAATATAAATAAATAAAAATATCTACACCTCACTGTCACAAATATCACTCTTACACACTTTACTTTTACTAGTCAAAAACATAGATACTTACTGTATTTAACCAACACCATAGCCTTGGGAAAATGGAAACGGGAAAACCTACTAATAAAACTTATAATAATTGACAATCAATATTTTTATCTCTAGATACAATTATAATCACGGATATCAATTCACATTATTCTTCAAATTTACTTCAGTCACTATCGAAGACCACAATGTCCATAGCAATCAAATTAATCAAATCACTGATAAGTTACTTGTAGTTATCTTCTCTTAAGCCATTGTATATCTATCTAATTGTAAGTGAATCTTGTCTTTTTAATGCTGGATTTTTTTTTTGGTGTAAAGATCCATTAGGATTTACTGCCACCTATGCATATCTATATATATCTTCTATTCATCCCTGTTAGCCGTCATCATCCCTTATAAGTTTCTCAAGATCCCATACTTATTACGTATCTCTATCATATTTAAGGAACATTCCTCCAAATTACAAATCTCTAAGTTTTACTGTTTGGGTGTGTCAATCAATTACAGTAATATTTAATCGTTCCCAAGCTTCAAGCGTCTTAGTGCTCATTTATATGTTATAAAATCTTAGATTTATTAATACGTGAAGAAAATACGTGTTTTTAATGACATTGCGTGTTCATAATTATAGATAAAGAGAGCAGAAAAATATAGCGGTTCAATTTCGGCCACCGGGTGACCACTAGAATATGTAAATAGACCCTAAGCGTTTGTCTAGGCTAAGATTTGTGCTAGGCGTCCAAGCGTTCATCATTTGTACGTTAGTAGTAGAGTTTAAGTAGAAGTAGATTTGTCACAATCACCGATATCAAACCATGTTCTTCTTCACCAGCGGATGCGGACAGCGCGGCTGAAGGCGGCGGGTCCCCTGTCCCCGGGGTGCCTGCTGACACCCTCACCTGCGGCGCCTGCCGGAGGGCCTTCGCCCTAGCCGACATCGTGCGGTTCATCCAGCATAAAGTCTCCGCTTGTGATAAGGATCTAACGTCATACCACTGTTATAGTGCTGGTAAGTGTAATTTTGATCTTCAACTTGTTGCCATCCAATGCTGGATGTAGGTATTTTTATACGCACGCCAAGGATTGGATGCGGAAGGCACAAGACCGTTCGGGATTTAGCTTACTTTACTTGATTCTATTGATATTCCTAACAGATCTTTATTTAGACATATATACATGTGACTATTGGGTGAGATTTATATAATGCTAGTTATAATCCTGTAACTTGCATTGAATGCAACGAGTGATAATTTCTCGTGTTCCGCAATAAAGTTAATTTTAATTTGTTTAATACTGAATGCTACCCATATAAGTCTAATTAAGAACTTCTACTATAGGACCAAATTCCGACCAAGAAGATGGTTCAAGGCCAGGCCAGGTCTCAAGTGGGAGCACCAGCGCGCGAAGGCCATCACTCCTTACAGCTAGGAGGCCTCCAAGCAGCAGAGTGCATACCCCTCCCCTCGCAAGCCCTTCAATAGCACCTCCTGATCTTCTAGAAGATGGAGGAGCGTCCAGTACGCCCAAACGACTATTAGATGGTATGATACTCCTTCAATTGCAAACTTACTATCAATTGGAATTAGAATAATATCATAAAGATTACTGTATTAAATAAATTAGAGAATGTAATAAAAGCTATGCTTATAGGTGACGCCGAAGCGTCAACGCCTAAAAGGCGGGCGTCAACCTCGCCGATGCCATCAAGTTCTCCTGATGAGGACATTAAGCCGAAGATCAAGCAAGAACGTATGGACACCACAGGGTCACCTGAGGACCAAAAGAAATCGAGGACTGAAGTTGCTGATGCTGAGTCCAATACTATGCACAGTGGTAAGTTTTCTTGTATTCTTAGATTGATATACATTTTGAGGTTTACCAAGATTTATTTGGTTAAAATATGTTGAAACTCGTTTTAAGTAAGTTGGGCCTAGAAAAGACTGGAGTAAGTTTTAAAACCATGCAGTAGGTTGTAAAAGATTGCTATTAAAATCTTCACTTCAAAATATGTAGTTCTTAAATAAATTAATATGTAAATAAAGACATAAAGCAAAACATTGAAAAACTATAGTATAGGTAGGTACAATGTTAATGATGGCCGTCAAACTTTTGCGAAAGCCATGGTGCAATTAGACATCATTAGCAACACCTAGCTAATGACCATGCCAGAAAAACATTCATTTGTTTATTTAAATCTTAAACGCTCGAAAACAAACATTTGTACATACATTTAAGTACCTACAAACTTCATTAATTTTCATATTTACCTTTTAATTATTCATTTTCCTTATAATGAAGTATATTTTCAAATTAGACGTGTAAACGCTCATATGTTTTATGACGGCTGTTCTGTTACATATTCAACAACTTAGCCTGAATCAGTAGTGTTACCTTTGTTATCTATTAAATTTTTAAAAATCCATTATTCTTCCATTATCCTTACCAATCTACGGATTGAAACGGGGCAACTTAGTATTAGAAATCAACTGATCTTCTTAACCTCCCTTCTTTATCTTTTGTATTTTCACGATTAATATTCCTAAAATCTACTAAGAAAGCACACGTCACTTTAAATTTATTTTGTCTGTGATTCAACCAACCAAAAAATGCCATAACTAGACGAAAGGCGGAAAGGACACGTGCGACTGAATGCCATTTTTACACTGAAAGTCACGTCATCGGCATGACGGTCCGGTGTTTATGATATTAATGATTCCTGCTTAACTTCAAAGGATTCTTCGGAGACAGTTTTATCTGTACGATACGACTTTGTCACGCAAGATGTTGCACAATGCCATCGTTGGACAATCATGTGGGTTCTGCTTCGTCATTGCCTGTCCATACATTCTGGATTGGGACTTAATCCTGTCACTGGTAACAGGATGTTTCAAATTGTGGCATTTTATTTTTCTTCATGCTAACCGTTTACTGCTAATTCAAATAACATTTATCTTTGAAACTGACGACAGTAGGCTTTTCAAGCAAAATATCAGCATTGATAGACGCGCTGTGATGCAATTCGACCAGCACTTGACGATTTGTTCAAAAATATACGTGTTATCTTAAGAGGATCAAAAGGAAAATATCTACCTAGTTGCTGTTTTAGCATCGCTATCTTAATCCTCTATGTCATGAAAGTTCTTTAAAAAAACGAATTGTACAAAGGTCAGTAATCCTAAAAACCGTTCCAATAAAACTTGAAATAAATAAAAACAGAGGTAGCTTCGAACATCTGTATAAGCGAGCAATCTTGCGGGGGTGGTTCGAGAAATAATCTATCCGAGACTAACCCTTTGTGCGGCCAGATGTGCTGTCATTTGACACTTTTGTATTAAGCCCGTTGCACAACAAAGCCTTCCTTAAACCCGAAAATTGTGCACCGTTCAAAATTTTCGACCCGCATTCTGTCAACTGCTTTATGAAATAGCAACTTACAAAGGAAGAGGAAAAAATATTAATAATTAATTTGTAAATTTTTACAATTTCGATATTTAAAGTTCACATTAAAAAATTGGCCATGACTCGTTAAAATATATACTCTTTATCGAGATGTCCACTCTTTAATTAATGATTATGTAGGATAGTAAGTAGGTATTCGGCATTGGAAATGTACAACGAAACAAATAACTATACCTATATAAATATTATCGTAGGTATTGAATATATAAAATCTTTATACATACTGAACACTCTTCTGATTACCGAAGAAGAAAACCTTGTTTCTTAACGCGATGATAAAAATATCATTTGATTACCGGTTTTGATAATGTGAAAGATACGAAACGTCATTGTTATATCTGGACGCTAAATGTGACGTTATTACGTTGCTTCATATCGGGGTTGCGCTATCGAAGTGTCAATTGCAGGTTTGCTTCAGCACCGGTTGTTTCGGATTATTGCGTTTATCCTAAACGTTCATATTAACCCTTTCTACTGAGCTGTCAGGCCAACCAGTTCCAATATCCCACGGGGGTACCATCACAATGAAAATATAGCAATATATTAAATTGATAACCAGAAACAATAGCGCCAAGTCCATAAATCCACTCGACTTTTAAAACCGCATTCATAACGGAAGCTTATTGTCAAAACAAGGACATAATTCTAATGGTGACAGTAAGTCGCGACCTCGTGCCAACTTAAAAAAGGGATCTTAATTTTAATTGTATTATACCGTACATATTAATTAACCCCATCGCTGTACGAACAGATAAAGGGGATGATTTAGGAGAAAAAAATTATTTGCATGAGCACACGATTGACGCACGCGTATTGTTGTCATCTGCCTTTTGTGATGACCCTTACATTTACCATGACCGTATATGTAACTAAAGAGCTCATGTTTATGAATAATACGTTTGATATTCAACCTTTCCACATTACATTTACAGTTCAATGTCGAGTTTAATCCGTTGGACGTTAATGGCTCTCCGCGTACCGATGGCTACGATATTATAATTGTCAAAGATGCTACCGGGCTCCCATTGTTAGAAACGGTCTTTTATAATTTTTTTAAAGATAAAAAATGTTTGGCGTGTTCCTGACACGTGGTACATGCTCATGCGTTCACCGTGACCTATGGAACTCCTTTAAGCGTGACACAATGCTCGTGGATATTTTTAGTTTTTGTATAAACGGGAAGGTGGCTAAGTGGCGGGTTTGGAATAAGTGGGATTTAATTTTAGACATGACGTCTGCGACTTTGTAAAATGTGAGGGGAAGTTTGTCTCGTGCCTATCGCGTGTCCTTTCATTTGAATGTATTTAGATATTTAGAACTTTGATGTGGCATCAAAGACGAGTTACAAGATTCTGCAATTATCATTTTGTTTTACATCGTTTGGGTGTTGTTCACATGTAACAAAGAAACTTGTTCGACGTAAGAATCTGTGTCCACAGTCATTACCATCACAAAACGGTGAAGAACCAATGGCCGTCACTTGTTTGTATAAAAACAAATATTGTATCAAGTGTGGATCGAGTCCAGTGTTTGGTCTACTTTGTTTGGTTTACAAATTAATGAAGGATTGTCGGAGCGGATATGTGTTCCGTATTCATGCTGCATTGTCGACACTTAATATTATTTTGGGGTTAGATCTTTAGTCTATTTGGTACGGTTGAACTTTAAGCCGATCGCACTTGTGTTAAAACGCAAAATCCTTTTTCGTGTAATCTAATTTTCGTGTAATACTTGAGCATGGACAATGATAGCCATATCGATTTCTGGCGGACCCCAGATAAAAATTATCGTTTTAACCCGACATGCACGGTCTGGCGCACCTCAAAACGGTCAGCTGCTGCGGCCCAAACAAGCGCGCGCTTTTTACATGCCCACCCGCGCGAAATAAACGTCAACAATCAGTTTGAAACGGACAGCGGGTCTGTTCTTATTAATTACACATTCATAGACCGTACTTCTGATAAATGATCGCCCCCGCAAATGATTCCTCGATTAACTCCCGTCCAAGATATTTCCATATCAAGACATGTTTTCTTAAGGGTCGACCACAAAAGGGCCATCTCAGCACCCAATCTTTAATCCTATCTCGGGACCTTTGCGGGCGAATTTAAATTTCTTTAGAAATATCGTCCTTATTATATATGTGCGGGTTTCTATTCCTTGCGACGTTCGTAGGCGAGATAACGTAAGTTAAGTCCGAGAGGAGATTGTTGTGAAAAAACTACCGCTAACTTTGACGAGATCCCATCTGCTGGCTCCTGTCCATTGAAATTTGATCCCTAATGCTGGTTGCATAAATTCACGTTTGGTTCGAGAGCTTTTGGATTAGAAGAACCTTATTTTGTATATGAGGTGATAAGTCTTTATGAGGGGTCAACCTTTTCTATAGTGAACCTCACCCTTTTAGTGAAAAGAGTCCGTTGATAGCTGATTTAAGAATGGTGATAATGCATTCAGTGTGTGTAAATATATCATAGATTTATTTTATGATAGATTGCCTCTCGACTTTGGGTCGTTGGATTTGGTAGAATTTTGGTAGATGTGTGCATATAGATATGTGATGTGTAAGTTAGGAATTTTAAAGGATTGTGGTGCATTGTTGGTGGGTGCAGTGTGCAGTTGAATAGCTGTCATATTTGCTTTGTGGTAGCCGGCCACGTGTGGACTGCTGTGACCGTTCGCGGAATTCGTTAATTAAATTTTGTTTCGATTGATCTTAGCTGCTGTGCATATCTAGGGGTTGATGTTTAATTAGTTGAGGTATGACCTATTTGATAGTACAAATACATAGTATATAGCATTCTATAGTGCAGTTAGTATCTGTAGTATGTGACAATGTTTTCGTAGAGTTTAGAACATTGGACAGTGACGGCTAACTTCACCAAAGTATCAGTAACCGAGTGATACGACCATTGAATTGCCAAGTCAAAGTTCTTGAGTTCGTTCGTTCGTTCGTTCGTTTCTTGAAATCTAAGACCAACCAACCAACCAGTTGAATCATTTGCCTCAATAAAAAAAATATTATCACGCGCTTTTACGGTGAAAGAAGACATCGTGGAGGAACCTAGGGTCGGACGACGTGTGAAGTCTGTCAACCCGCAGTAGGCTAGCGTGGTGGACTATACCCTAACCCCTCTTGTACTCAGAGGAGACCCGTGCTAATTAACCCAACACTCGGTAGTGTTGGGTTAATTATAATCAAGTCTGTTTTTTCTTTTGACCTAATATCTATCACCTAATATCTATCATACCAATTTATTCCACGTTTAAACAAGCAACACTTAAACGCATCGGTGCGCTGAATCAATTTTAAAGCGTCCACTTACCCTCCCTTCAATTTTATTGTTTTTCCAACTTTTTTTTTGTAATATGTGGTAATGGTCGTCACACATGTGTCGACATGTTATTATGAGTTTAAAATAGCCCCACACAACGTGTCGGGGACGCATTTTTGTGAACATTTGTGTCTTGTGTCTTGATTTTGGGTCCGAAACGTGACACATTACCGACGGAGTGGTTGAGGTTTCTGGATTATTTGAAAATAGAAGTGCTTCGTTATTGTAGTTTAGAAACTTTTTGGTATTATTACGAACTACTTAAGTACTACGAAAATGTACTTATGTACTAGAAGCTCGGCTGAACTTAGAAAAAATGTAGGTATTAAGAAAAACCATCTAGTAAGTGGTAATATATTTTCGCTGGATCTGCGGAACCCAAAATCCATCTGGAAAAAATTTGACAGTTTGCGAGGTCGATGTCTACCCCCATTTTCCCATAGGGTTGGTTAAAAACTACAATACACACTTCCTTTTACATACTTCTTTTGCTTCGAATCCATTGATGCATCGCATCATTCATGCCCAGTTGAGAGTACTACGTCCCTAATACTAACCTTTTTGAAGGACCACCAATGGACTCACCAATAAAGTAGGTGTAGGTCTTTCTAGGTATTTTTTTCCAACCGGCTTTACTGATATTCGCTTTTTGAATCCCTTAAATTTGTCGTCTTTCATCTATTCAATGAAGAAAGTCGGGAGACTTTCTTCTTCTCTATTCCTGTCACTACATCGTCATCTACATCGTCTTTTATACCACAACGCAGTTCAAAATAGGTAGAAAGCCTATGGTCAAACCGTGTTTCAGCAGGGTACAATAGTCTCCATAAATCCATACCCTGTTCCACTACTGGGTACGTGTCTCCACTCAGAATAAAAGTATTGATCAGACTCTAATTAGGAAATAAATAACCATGTTAGGAGGAAGTATTTACTATTCTGTTGACTGAAAAATTTAGAACCATTTTTTTCCAGTAAATATTAAATATCGATTAATATTACCAACCCAATTTTATTATAATCCAATTACAATGGTTAATAGATTTCCTTTAAAACCTCACTAAAATAAATATATTTCGCTAGTGTTGACCAATAAAGTTACTCCCTCTGAAACACTGAACTGACATAAGGGCGTAACTGCGAGGGTGTCGACGAGCGAACAATTTGTGAAGTAACGCGATAGTTTACAAAAATCACTGTTATACCGCTTTTAGGAGCGGCCTTTGTAGCGTTGACGGCTTTATTGAATGTTTAGCTAATTACCGTTTATTATCAACAAAATGGTTAACTACATACATTTTTTTTATTAAAATTGGTTATGTAATTATGTTGATATCTTTTATGTGGAAAGTGTGGTTATTTTTCCCGATCAGATAAAATATTGCAAATTAAATAATTATTTATTATGATTTTATTATTGAATGAGCATTCATATAATATATTACTTATTCAATTGTTATATTATTTAAATGGGTTCTGTTTTTATAAACAGTTGAAAGTATGATCTAGGCATTATCACCTACATTTTTTTGTTTTCTTGCTTTATTTTACACTTATTACCTTATTATTTATAGTCATTTACGACACGGGTCGGGGTCACTTCCAAGCCAGCTTACTATGTATTTACGTTCTGTTATTTCACAAAACACTTGTGTACGCCACATTGTCGGTCGAATCGGTCAATTCGTGTACATATTTGAACAATAAGTCACGAATTATTTTTTCAGTTGCGTCCTCATGACCCAGACAACATTGAGTGACGTCACGCTGTCTTAATGATCTGTAGCTAATAGTGCATAGGAAAACAATATTAACTGAAAATTTTAATTGTTTGTTCTGTTTGAATTTAAATTTAAATCTAAAAAATAGCTGCTATGATAATACCTACTTAATCAGACGTCCAATAAATTAAAGTAGGTAGGTAGGTAACATAAAAAATACCATCGCGCTTGTAAGTATCTCTAAAAAGTTAGGCAAAGGTGAAGGTGTACATACGAACATGAGTATATTTTTAGGTAAATTATTATAAAAATGGAGCTATTGCCACTGCTTTTTTACCCGAAATGCAAATCCCGAGCTTATTATGTTGATTTCATAGAAAAACATTGCATAACTTGGGGATCGAACCCAGAACCTCATGCTGAGCGGCTGTACTTGTAATTTGTGACCAAGGACAAAGGGAGGCCTTTGGGGGAGGCCTTTGCCCAGCAGTGGGACAGAAACAGAGAAAAAAAAGTCGGTGAAAATGCATCAACTGAAGAAAGCGCTGATACATAGATAGCTTTAAATAAAATTTTGAATCGACACAGTATTTCCCAGAAAACATTCACTGTATTTGGCGTGCAACCAGCTTTGGCCAGAGAAGTTCCATTTCGAAAATTTTATTTCTCTCCACAAACATCAACATGTCTCCCAGTTATGGGTCACAATTTGCACCATTCGGGGTTATAACTTCGCACTAGTGTAAGGCTAGGTTCAGACTGCAAGCGAATTAGGGTTAACCCAAAATCATTCCTCGTTAAATGGTTACTTGAAAGGTAAAGGTCTAAAAATTAAATAGGAAAAAACATACTAGGTACCTAGGAACAATAACTAATACTTATATTAACGTAACATACCATCACGCTTGTGTTTCTCGAAGTAATATGTAATTCCCATATAACAGGCGGCAAAAATATTGGCATTAACCAGACACAAATAATTTACATAAAAATGATTATTTGTGTTCGATCTGGGAAGCGAACCCAGGATCTCCAGTTTAATGGTCACGATTAGGATTACAATACACTTCTGAAGCAGTAATATTTTGTAAATCTTTGTAAGTCTAAATAGGATATTATACTATCTAGGATAAAAAAAAATTCCATTTCGTGACGGTAGGGAGGCTCATGACTGAAATATGAGAGATGCCTGAATATATTTCAATAGCAGCTATATACCTCTTCTACATTTTCTCGGCTACTTTTTCATTTTCATACCCCGCTGATCGCTAGCACTACATACAATTCTCAAGGGGGGTAAGCGGTGAGCGGGCGGAAGGGGAAGGCGGTCATTCAGCGCAGCGGCGCGACGGACATCCGCCGCATAACAAGTCGATGGCGAGTCTCTACGGAACGACGCCGTTCTTATTTCAGATTTCGCATAGATTCAAATATAGAACGCATTTTTAATAAACAATTTTTAAGTTTGGATGCCACCAAACTGAAATGAAATTGTCATTAATAATTGTGCGCTGGATTCGAATTTGGAATGTTGATATAATTACAACGGTTTGTAGTTGGCATAAAGGTTGTCAGAAAATCAGTAAAGGTTTTCTTATATCTTAGATTATCTAATACAAATTTCAATATAATCTCTTATAATAATCCTATACTTATGGAAATTTAAGATTATTTTCTGAACAATTTTCAATTATCTATGCTATTCTTCGCAAAAAATAAATTGCCTACTTATGTTTGAAACATACGTGTATGTATGTATATACTTAGATACTATACGCTGTAGGTATAAGTAAATAAACAATGCTGTAGTAGACACTCGGGTGGTTGTCTGTAGTTTCTAGTGGTGTCCGCGAGAGGCGCTGGGGTGCGAACAACTGTTGTCGTCGCCGGAAGCAGCGCTGACGGCTTCCGGTCGAGGAATGTTCTATATGGGCCTTTGGAATTTTGTGTTCTAAGTTTTAACTTTTCTGGGATATGTATTAAAGTTTATGAATTGTCGAGAACAAAATTAAGATTTATGGTAAATATTTAGGTAAGATAATATTTAAAGTATAAAGAGTGGATTTTTTTAGCACATTTTTAATTTAGGGATTACTGAATAAATGTGACATATGAGTAACTAGAAGTGAGATAGGTCATCGACATTATTATCGTCGGTCTGTAATGATGGAAGCTTAAAGTGAGTGAAAACAGGCTGTGGAGGATGACGATGATGATTAGGAACCGAATAACTAACAGATTCCGATTCAATTTTATAATAGGTACAATTTGTATTTTTATCAATATGTGACAAGTTACACGTGTGGAATAAAAAAATGAAAACAATGAAAATATTTCATCGCTACCACAAAACTTTGAAAGAACATCACTAATTCCCTACCAATAAAATTTCCCGAAACTGCATACATACATAAATTACGGTACTTCGCGGCCGCGACAACCGGATACGCTTTCCCGAGCTAAACGTCCACCCGGCGGGTGGGGGTCATTCGGGCCCACTCGACCCCTTGCGGGGCCCCCGCGTTTAAAAATTTCACTCCCGGTAGCTCCCAGCCCACACAATGCCCGGTAATCAGCGATTGCCTTTTGAAATCGAAACGCTCGTTACACATTTTTTCTCTTGCCCGGATAACCGGTGCGTTTTCCGGGCGATTCAGACTTGTATTGATATTTTGTAGATTGCTGTAAATTGTTGAAAGCTTCAATAAAATTATATTATTACTTATGTTATTTGACGGAAGAATTTTGTAGGTTATTCAAATTACCTACTACGTTTTTGCACCCCGTCAAGTGGACGATCTAACTTTCTTTCTTATCTTCTTGATATCAATTTAATCAATTGATTAACTCATAAATCAGGTTAGTTTCTTTAGAATATTTTAAAAGAAAGACTAGGTTTCTTTAAAATAAACCATTCTATCTTCTATAAAGTCAACCAAACAATTAATCATGAACTTAAATATTAAAAACATTTATCTGCAAATGCATTGTCAGTTGTCGCTTGCTCAAATACAATACTACTAGACTAGATAGATAGATTTCCATGTCTTTAAATCGCAAACGAACACACTATACCGTTTAATCCGACCACCCAAACGGCAGCCCACGCCACCACACTTAATTATCAACCACACGTATATTGACCACAGATGGTTATCAAAGAAACGATTGGAAATTACAAGCGCTCAGTAATCGCTGTAATCCGGTATCAATCAAACCGGGACTATTTGGTACCGGTGTTTGGTTTGACCCTACTTATGACGTATAGGCTGCGGCAGTGACGCGCATCGTATGGTTCGCAAAAGCATCAGATAAGATTAAAATTATATGTTGGATTGCTTGTGTGTAGTTTTTATCTATTTATCACACATTGGTGGTTCTTTTTTTAAGTACACTTCAAATTCATTTGTTTTAATGGTATGTCTTAAGAACAAAAAAATATAAAAAAAGCAATACTTATAGTAATATATTTGTAGTACCTAATAGTATAATTACAAGAAAAAACTTAAAAGATATACGTAGTTTGTGGAAATAAATTATAAATTGTTCTAAGTTTAAAAACTTTTTTATATCTATACTATATATTATTATATTAATATTATAAAGCTGAAGAGTTTGTTTGTTTACTTGAACGCGCTAATCTCAGCAACTATGGGTCCGATTTGACAAATTCTTTCAGTATTAGATAGCCCATTTATCGAGGAAGGCTATAGCTATACGCTCAGACTAATAGGAGCGGAGCATAAATGAAAAATGTTGCAAAAACGGGAATAATTTTAATGCAGAAAAGCCGAGAAAACACGCGGGCGAAGCCGTGGGCGGAAAGCTAGTTATGATATAAATATAAAACATCTTGAAATAGCTCCTTTAACATATGTCGGTCCAGTACCGTATGATGACCAAACTCAACACAATGAACAATGGTGGGTACAAAAAGGTCACAATATTGATACCGCGATAAATCTACTACAGGCTGATGCTTTTTAATCGTTCCTTCTTGGAATATCAATAAATATGAGCATAAATATTACCATCGATGTATTTAGCAGATTACTCAGAAGTTTTTATTTATTGGTCATGCGACACTTTCCAAAAAAGTATTTGATAATCTGTCACCTGTCAGTTTATTTCTTGTTTTATGTGTTTTTAATCGACATAGATTTTTAAATTTTGTTGCATATTTAAGGCTTATGTAAATGCAGCTCAACCCGATAAAAATAATCATCACATTTCTAGGAATTTGCGGGTCCCGCGAATATCGTGTAAGAGCCTCATTCAACTTACTCCACTATAAAAAACTTGAATATTTTTCGTTTTGCATCATTAGTCTAGTGATCCTAAGCGCGAACGTTAGAGGTCCTAGGTTCGATTCCTTGGTGAGCAAAGTGTTATAGGTTTTCCTATTAAATTCTCAGTAACAGCTCGGAGTCTGGATTTGTGCCCGGTTAATGGCAATAGGCTCGCCCCCTATTACATGGGACCTAATCATACCGGCGAATATTGGGTGTATGAGTACACCTCTGTCTTACACTTCAGGGAATACAGGTGTGAGGTAGTTTGTTGTTATTAAATAATATGAGAACATGCTGTATGTATCATCTTTCCGGTCGGTCACAATCTGACCGTTACATTTCAATAATCGTCTTAACAGTAGAGATCGCTTATCTGCCGCGCCCACTGGGCCAGTGATGCGCATTGTCGATAAATTAAATAAGTATTCAATTGAAATTTGTATTGTAATTAATATTTTGAAGCGTAGTAGGTCTTTAACGTCCTAAGTAAGATTTAATATTTTAGAAATGATTATTATTTATTTCATATTTCTTAGTAGTTCACCTATCGAATTAAGTTATTACATCTTCTACAATAAGTGACATTGATAAAATTTTATCTGCGAATTATTTTGTGTCGGTCAATGTGCTAAAAAAAAACTTAAAAGATAGTCAGCAGATTTAATTTATTGTGATACAAATTAACTAGTTTATATCTTCAAGAAATGGATTAACAAACATTCGTGATTAAAACCTTCCTTTAAGCCTGTGGAGATCGACAACCATATTGTAAATCAATTTTATCTCGATAATTTTATGATCTACATCACTACGAGATCGCTGAGACGTGATTGTCTTCACAATAAAATGTGTCTCGGGTTAACAATGAGCAATCAAATTACTGTCAAAGTGAGACGGTCTGGACGCGCCTTGACCGCATCTCCTTGACTATATGGCGGAACAACTGAATTAGGTTAGGCAAAAGGCATTTTAATAATGCATGTATGGACTCGTATTATCTAATGCACTGCTGATTCTGTGTTTCCATTATTGTGTTAGACTGCCACATAAGGCTAGTGATCCCAAGGTAATGTTAAATTTAGAGTTGCGAATACAAGTAGTAACAACTTCGAGCTTCTTCCATATTCGAATGAGGGCAACGAAGCTTCCGTTTAATAAAAAAAGCCTCTATTCATTTTTCCCTTAGCGGGCCAGTGTTACATACATAGATTTCAATATCAACAGTCTTAACCCGCGCGTGCGTACGTGATCCCTACCCGCGTATATTTCATAAGATTTTAGAGGTGCATGAATCACGCGAGACACGAAGGGGCGATCACTCACCGCTGCGCCACGATCCCTTGGACCTCTGACTGCTTAACATGCACGCCACGCACCCACCCTAGGCCCAACACTACGATATGTGAGAGCTATTACTAGACACTTTGCCCGTGTTAATATTGGTGTAAATCTTCTATCGGAAAGCGTTTCCATTCCGTTGATCACTTTGAAGGGGCATACTTTTAACATATTTTTCTCCTTGTCCACAGAACCCAGCAACTATGTGTGTTCAACTTGCAAAGCACGCGTTCACTCTGCGTGGAGACTCCTGCAACACGTGCAACATGTGCACGGTGTTAAGATTTACGTAGAGGCGATGCCGCAGCAACAACCAAACAAACAGAACCACTCGACGTCAAGTACGTCTTCATCGAGCTCGGGCTGCTCATCGACTGGCGCGCCTCTCCCACCACCCAGCTTACGCCATCACCCTTTACTACCACCTCCAGACATGCACTCGCCGTTTGGAGTTGGTGGTTTACTAAGGATGCCATTACCAGGCAGCTTACCGCCACTAGCTCATCCTTCAGTTCCTCCCACACCCTTGTACGCGCGGCCAAACCATCACGACCATAGATTTAGAATGGAACAACTCGTTTCAGAGCAGTTCCGCCATCATGGTCTCAACTTAGCAGCCGCGGCTGCTGCTGTAGCGGCAAACTCTCTGCCTCCACATCAAGCATTTCCTTCACCGGCGGATCGGCCTCCGGTCATCCCTACGTCGGTGTCAAGCCGAGATAGGGCCCCACCAGTATCTCAACCTCTCTCACTAGAACCCCAGCTGGATTTTTACTCGCAGCGCTTGCGGCAACTGGCCGGTACGACCAGTCCAGGGGCGGCCACAGGCAATTCCAGCTCTCCTAGCCCCAGGAAGCATTCGCCGCCGTTCGCTTCCCCGTCGCCCTCCAGAGTCGGTCAGACTCCTCCGGTGGGCGCCGGACCCGGAACGGTGGACACACCTCGCGAAGCGACGAGGCCGCACAGTTCTACTTCACCCGAACGACGCATAGAACCACTCGCGGCAGACGCACCGCCTACGGAGCGCCCGACGTCGACACCACCCGCCAAGCGAAGCACTGATGAAGCAATTCATTCGTGTGAATTTTGTGGTAAAAAATTCCGATTTGAAAATAACCTGATCGTTCACCGTCGCTCTCACACAGGTGAAAAACCTTTTAAATGTAGTGAATGTGACGAGGCTTTTGAGAAAGCTTCTAAACTAAAACGACACATGAAAGTACATAGAGCACCTGATGCAAATACAGAAGACGGAGAGTCCGGTGGTGATACAGGTGAAGATGATTCTGATGATGACTTAGAGGATGAGGAGTTAGATGGGGAGGAAGAAGAAGAAAATGAAGATGGAGATGACGTTGAGGAGGCGGAAGACTTAACAGTATCAAACAGTAGTGCTCCGTCTGCACCTACCAGGAAACAGACACCCGTTATGCCCAACAATCCGCCGACTGCCTCAGTTGTTGGCGAGTTGATGGACAAATTTGGTTTATCTAACATTGCTCAATATAGTGAAGCTTTTAAACAAGCTTTGCAGGAATCGGGAAACTCTCTGAAATGGCAACTAGCCAAAGATAGAGACAATAACAACGGTCCTTCCAGTGACAAACCGAATGGCATGCCACCCACCGCTGCATTGCGATTGAAAGAGGAATTTGCTAAAATGCCACCCCAACCTCATCCTCTCTTCAACCCTTTTGAGAACCCTTTTGAAGCATCCAAACGCATAAAATTGGATATGGACAGAGGAGAGGGATGGTGGCTGCCGACCTTACACGCGCAAAGACCACCCGAGAATATATTTGATGGGTTGAAAAACAGCAGTAATGGCTTGCTTCAGAACCCGTTGCTGAAATCGAAAGAAGGACGACGAAACGACACCTGTGAATTTTGTGGCAAGGTCTTCAAGAACTGCTCAAACTTAACAGTTCATCGGCGGTCACACACTGGAGAGAAGCCATATAAATGTGAACTGTGCTCATACGCGTGCGCACAAAGCTCCAAACTCACGAGGCACATGAAGACACACGGACGGTTGGGTAAGGACGTGTACCGCTGCAGGTTCTGCGAAATGCCGTTCTCCGTTCCGTCGACCCTCGAGAAGCATATGAGGAAGTGTGTTGTAAATCAAAGTAATGGTGCTCCCTTAGCTCTTTCCGATGACTCTAACGCGTGCCGTGACGAGGCGTCGTGACTCTACCCGTGGGGCGGGCTCCGCTTTCCGCCGCCCGCGCCGCCCAGCCAGATCTTCTAAGGTCTACTCCGGTCACGTGTTTCGTCACGTTACGTAAGAAAGTACGTAAAGCACGAAACTTCGCGTCGACCGGGTTTAGACCAAGCTTTGTTCAATTTCTAGTCTTAAGAATTGAATGTTCGAGAAATAATTGTTTACGCACGCAATATGAGCCCAAAAGTTTGCACCGAAGGGCATTAATTTAGTTATGTATTCGTAAGTGACATATCTTCTTCGTACTGAACAGTGTTGATTCCCTTTGCATTGTTGATGTTAGTTTTCTATCATTTTTGTTTGTTCAGAGGCTGTAAGTACGTCTGCGATTTATGTTACATACTTTCGATCTTGTTTTGACATGTTTTTTTATTTATAGAAAAATGTGGAAACCAATGCCAAAGTTAGCTATGTTGATTTAAGTATACTATTTAGTTTTTAAGCTGTATAGTGTCAATTAAATTAGAATTCTTTCCAGTATTTTCTAGGATCTTCATAGTTTGATGTAGTATGTGTTTCACGAGTAAGTTGTTTCGTAATTTTAGTATATCGTGTACAATAATAAGCAAAATGTTTCCTATCCTAGATAAACAAACTTGTGTACATATTTGATATAAGTTTATTTGTGTAAATCGAGTACCTACCTATTGATGTTCATATAGACGATAATATTTCAAGGATTATAACAAAATTTGGTGAGAAAACGGTGAGTTTCCTGTAATCGATAATTTATTTAAGCATTGTAGAAAGCAAAATTGAAATCGATAAATGGTAGGTGTTATTCGTATTGCGGTACTTGTATGTTTAATTAGCGATTAAATTATTAAATTAAAATTATAAATTATCACTGTGAGATCGATATTAGTTCATGTGCTATTGTTTCTTGTGGAAGCTAGTTATTTTATTAAGACTGAAAACAATATTCCAGTTTTGTTTTTAAATAATAATTTCCTCGTGAATTTCATTCGTACCTAAATTAGTCCAAGCGTGAAATCTTTCAGTATACGTACTTAATGTAAATTATAATAGAATTTATATTAGATAATATTGTAAGTAAATTATAATAGAAACATTTTGTCGTCCATATCTGTCTTCTCATTGTTTAGGTCTTCTTCACACTGTGTTAGTTCAATGACAGTATTCTAAAGATGTCAAGTAACGTGGTGTGAACACGACCTAGCTATTTGGGCATTAACTATTTAAAAAATGTTTTTCAAGCAATACTTTTTTTCTAAAGTAAGTCAAGATGATTGCTTGGTAAAAACATTTTCATGGAATATGTATAATCATTTAAGTGTTTCACAAACATTATCCCAGTGTATCAAATTTGTACAGTTGAACCGAGAAATTAATGTTAACATTTTTTAATTTCTTTGTGTGGTTGGTATCGTTAGACATGTTGTTAGATTGTAAATTTGAGAAAAAAATCAGTATTGTGATTATTTTTTCCATGTAAAAAAAAAACCTACCGTAATATTTTTTCTGTGAATAACAAAGACAGGACGACGAATGGAGACAAAATAGAGAAAAAAATAAGACAAATTTTATTGTGTAACTATGTGAAAGATGACTGTTTTTATTATTTTTCATTTTTATTATTTTTATTTCAATAAATATCCACGATTTGTTAATCAGCTAAGTTGTTTAATTTACCCAGTAAGCAGTCGAAACACAATCCTTACCTACTTTTATCTATATAGGCGATATAGTTTAATCTGCTTCGTGTCGCCTTCTAAGTAGAATATAGGCTAGCGTGGTGACCTATAGCATAGTCCCTCCCATTCTAATAGGAGACCCGTGTCCTCCTGCTAGGACAATAAAAGGCTTGAAGGCTTAAAAGTTAGCATTAAATTTCAGGCTAAAAACTAAGCAAAATAATGTTACCCTGTATAAAAGTATTATTAAATAGATATTATGATTAAATTGTCTCATTAGTCTAGTCGACCTTAGCGAGACTGCTACGCTAGAGGTCCTGGGTTCGATGCCCAGGTCGAACAAAGTGAATTCCCAGAGCAGATCGGAGTCTGGATTTGTGCCTGGGTAATGCCAATAGGTTAGCCCCCTATTACATGGGACTTAAATATACCGGCGAAATGTGGGTGGGTATACCTTAGTAAACCTCCGCAACTAACTCTAAGTATACGAAAATTAGAGTTTCTTTCACATTTATAATATTAGTATGGATGCTACGATGACTGATGCGTGCCGTCAGTTAGGACAGGTCAACTCAAAGCTACTAGATATGGCTCTTTCTTCAAAAGGCCTGTTCAGATTTTGTCCTACACTGTAAAATTCGAATTCTAATAATATTACATACTACCGTCACGACTTTAAAAGAAACCATGATTCTTTGAGTTTGTTTCGGCGTTTCTTCTCAGAGGTCGTCAAATTGGAAATACCGGCGCAATCTAATTTTTTGAATTGTAAAAGTGTCTACAAAATAAATATCATTTATCGACAGAAAACCTGGTAAAGGTCGCTGGGAGTCGATAATTAAGAGTCGATGATTATTATCGATCAAATAAAGGCCACAATAAAAACTCCCTATTAAGTCAGAAAGGCAACACTACGTGAGGAATGGCGGCGGATTGTCAAGCATGCCAGTAGTCCCACGAACACTGAACCAAGAGTGTATCAACGAAGAAGAAGGTAGGAAGTAAGATAGATCTCACGACTGACATATCAGCCGAATACTTGCCCAATGTACCAATGCAACCGTTACTATACTTGCCTATTAGAATGGTTATCTGTTATCAATCGCGTGTTTATGTAGTATCTAGGCAGTTACATCCATTTTTTACCTATAGGTTTTTTTTTCTTAAAAAAAAAGTCTTACTAGCAATGTGGGTTGCACATTACTAGTAAACTTGTTAACCCCTCGTACTAAGCTAAATGCTTGTGTTACGAGTGGGTTCACGTCGGTAGTGCAATGGGTGAGTTTCGAACCGGCAACCACATGATCGCAAGTCCGACGCCCTAGCCATTAGGCTACCGCCGCTTCTAAAGAGAAACAGTTCGGTATTGTATTGGATAACTACTATTACCTATATTAGATTGCTATTGGAAAATAAATGAAATCAGACCTCAATACCTGCAAGAATCACAGTCCAATGGTACCTGCAGTTTAGTCTTATTGGAAAAAATAATTAGATCTACTTAATTAGCTTTTTCTTATTGGCAGTGAAGATAGATTGAGACATGGTACTGTCAGGATAACCAGGATTTGAAGCGGCGGTAGACTAATGAATAGGGCGTCAGACTTGCGATCGTGTGGTTGTCGGTTCGAACCCCACCCATTGCACTACCGACGTGAACCCACTCGTAACACAAGCATTTAGCTTAGTACGAGGGGTTAATAAGAATACTAGTAATGTGTGACAAAAAAAATTCTTTAGGTTGATTTTATTTAGTTAAAACGCACATAATACAAATAAGGTAGCTAGTTATTTGTTGTTTAATTTCAAAATTATTTACTTTTTCTCTAGACATTTACATACAAACAAACAACAACATGACGCCTGTATTCCCGAAGGGTTAGGCAGATGTGTACTTATGTACACCCACATTTCAGCGGTATGTTTAGGTCCAATGTAATCGGGTATCCCGTGCAACCGGGGACAAATTCAGGCTCCGCGCTGAACGAGAACTTCATTGAAAAACTCAATAACGATTTGGTAAAATTTGACCCGGGGCATTGAACCTAGTACCTCTAGCATACCCAGCAGTCACGCTTAAGTTCACTAGGCAGTCAGTCTCCAAATATTTCTACGATTAAATTTTTGTTTGTTAGTCATATTATTATGAAAAAGTAAAATTTGGTCGGTCAAAACATAAGTATTTGACTCGCTAGATGGCGCCACAAGGTGCCTCCTTGTGTTTGCCGTTCAGAATTTATAGGTATAGCTATAAAATTTATGTTAGAAAGAATAAAGCGAATATTTGTACCTATCGTAAATCATCATCTTAACATTTCCCAAATCATAAGTATTGGGCTGAATATTAATATTTTACACGAAGATACTGCCATCAGATCTCCGCAGGACATATTGACATATACTTAGGTAAGTTTTATAACGTTTATTGAAAAAAAAAAACAAGCTACTCAATGAATCTATAACCTGTTATGTACTTTTTCGCTATCGTACTTTTATGACGTCATGGTTCGCTTCCCAGGTATGGCACCATTATGGGATGTTAGAAAGTGCTGAATGGCAGATCGGTGTTATGAATTAAGTATGTAGGTACTTATTTATTTATTTATTTATTAATAAGGTACATCAACAATATACATACGAAACATTTTATAAAATTAATGACTGTGATAGAGGTCTTGTATGTATATCTCTAACAGATGTACACAACGTTCATTGCATGTACAATTAACTTAACTTAACTAAGGAAAAGAAAAAAAAATGAAATGGACGGAATTCAATGGGTGGTGGAATTAAAAACCAAATAAAATCAACATATTATCAGATAACGTACAAAATAAACATGAAATCATATATATCATCACATTTTTTTACTTAGGTAAGAACAAACCAATCTAGCTCTCTATTAGATACATACATACATACATATTGTCACGCCTGTCTCCCATGGGGGTAGGCAGAGACTATAGATTTCCACTTGCTACGATCCTGGCACACTACTTTCGCTTCATCTACATTCAATAATCTCTTCATGCATGACCGTCGGTTTAGGGTGCTCGGAACCTGGCCTTTTTTAAGAACATCCGCAATTTGGTTGCGGTACGTTCGCCGAGGTCTTCCCCTTCCAACTCGTCCATCCATACTCACCATATATACTTGTTTCGTCAATCTCCGTTCATCCATTCTCTCTACATGACCAAACCATCTTAACATACCTTTCTCAATCCTTGTTACTACTACATCTTCTTTCACTCCACAACGCTCCCTTATCACACTGTTTCTCACTCTATCTTTTAGCGTAACACCACAACTCAAAACACCACTTCTCAAAACTCTCATCTCTACAGCATTTATTCTGCTTTCATGTTTCTTCTGCCATACCCAACTTTCACTACCATACATTAGTGTCGGCGTCTCTATTAGATACATCATAGTTAACCTTTTTTGTAGATATTGTTCCAATTACCTAGGTACTACTGGGCACGGGTTTCTCTTATAAGAGATTCATGATAATAATACTACAGACGTGCTAATAATACATAATCATCTTTCATTTCATTATAATAAAAGATGATTGTGTATTATTCTCACTGTTATAACACTTTTCTCTGCTCTTTTTCATAACACTCACTAAATATTTAGGTCATTTCAAATATAATATATAATTATAGACTAAGTAAATTGAAAAAAAAAAAAAAACAAAATTTCACTTTCATACCATCACGCCTTAATTCCCCGAAGGCTTAGGCTAGAGGTATACCTACCTATCTACTAATGTACACACACACTTCGGCGGTATGTTTAAGTCCAATGAGCCTATTAGGTACCATTAACCGGGCACAAATCCAAACTCTGAACTGCTACTGAGAATTTCGTAGAAAACCCAATAACACTTTGCTCGACCTGGGAATCGACCCCAGGATCTCTAGCGTAGCAGTGGCGCTTAGGAACACTAGACTAATGAGGCAGTCCCTTTACTTTCGATCAGCAATATTTGTAGTAGGTACGTTTTACTTCTTTATTTAGGCAATAGGGTAAGTCACACTGCTAGGTACTAATTAAACATTAAACTAGGAACTTACCATTGCTGCTGTCAGGAACCCGCGAGATCCTCAATCGAATATCTTCTAATACCATGACGGTTTTTAAATTGCACAATCACTGGGTCTTTGACTTATCTACAAACAGGTAAGAAGTTGTATCTAGATATACACTAACACAAAGTCACACAAAGTCTACACTAGCATAAAGTTACTATTCCATAGGAAAATATTTTTTTATGTGATTACAAATACTATTATTAAAATATTTTTGGCATTACTCGTACCTGCATTTAACAACTTTCAGAGAACTCTTTTCGACTAATTTTGTCAAGTCGGTAGGTAGGACATGCATCAAGGTCAAAAAAATTAAAAAGAATTAAAAAAAGTTGTAACATAATATCTTTTTTTATTTAGATGTTGCATAATAGCTTTAAAAAATCACATGTTGAAAATCAAATAATTGTTTCTTTATTCAGTTGTTTTGAAAAATGACTTCTACAGACTGCTGTGTTGCTAGCGCCATCTGTTGCCGAGTAGCTAAAACTATGATCACAAACTTTGGAGCAACAACTTATACCTAATAGAATTGTATTTTAGAATAGTATCCTTAATATTTGATTGAATAAGGAAATAATCTACATTTTCATAATATAACAAATTAGGATGGTACCGGTGCAGCAGTGCGATATTTAATTAGAATTAAAAAGTAAAATACATCTCTTTTATTTCTATTCTAATTACTTACTTTACCAGTCGCTCTTATAATTTTAGATACAAATAAATAAATTAAAATCAAATAATAAAAAATATATGAAAATGAATGAAAAATGCACACATATTATTTAGTATTTCCGGAATAAGCACTTGAAATTTCCACCAAGTTAAGTTTGATTGGAAGTTTTCCTACTTACCTATTTTTTCTAATTGGAAAAAGTGACATTCTTATAAACCTACTTATATATTGGATTACAAAGAGACCGCAAATCGATATGTCAGTCGAATACGGCAAAAATCCAACAGATGGCAGTTAATTCTTACTTTTATTATAAAAATCTGATATAGGCCATCTATATCAGATTTTTATAATAAAAGTAAGAATTATTGAATGGTTCTGAATATAGGAAGAAGCCAATATGCGCCGGCGCAATACAAGATATAAAATTATCTTAATTAATAACATAGAATAAGATTTTTAGTAACAAATGAGTCATGGTCACTTAAAATAAATTTGAATTTACCTAATTAAATTGAATACAGTTTGACCAATCCTACTAAAATAAAAAAAAATACATAATCTTTCATTTTAAGAGAAGTCCTAAGCCCAACATTAAGTTGAACAGTGATACCTATATACTTAAGTAGGAATATTAGCAGTCAATAGGAAATCAATTGAAATTAGTTAGATAAAAAAATATAGGGTCAATAAACCTACTAGGTATCTAAGGTAAAATAATGAGATAATGATTTGGAAGATTAATTCAGAAGACTAGGAAAAATTGCCTTCCTAAGAAAAAAAAATCACCTATCTACAGTTTGTTCGAAATAAGTAAGCCGATCGGAAGTTAGCCGTTCCGAACTACCGCGGTGATAAAATCGTTTAATTAAGTGTTTTAATACATAAATATCGAAATAAGTAAACAAAATAATTAGAAATGTGAAACATATACGACTCTAATTATCTTTACACCGACTCTTTCTATTAAAATTCACCACTTCTAAACCACTTGCAGACAACTTCCGATCGGCTTACTTATTTCGAACAAACTGTAGGTAGGTAGGTAGGTAATACTTAAAAAAAATAAATAGCGAAGTAAACAGTAGGTAAGTATTTATTCTGTTAAGGAAGTACCTAGGTAGGTATTCTGTTTATTTGCTCATAAATATCTTTTAGTTTCCTCAAGTTTTATTAATGTTCTTAAATATTACTTTTCTTAATGTAAGTATGTTTGTTCTTATTTGAAATGGCACTTAAGTTGTAGGGACCTAACAATATTGCGTCCCGTGAGGCTGACCGCAAATAACATATTTAACAATGATAAACAAAGTACTCATACTTAAGTACCATAATTATAGTAAGTAACTAGGTACTGCTGCATAGTAGGTAGATACCTATCTTCTGTAAACTTGCTGAACAATTGTGGTTGAACAATAAATTAAAAACAAAACTGCTACTATTTTGCTGCTACAATAATTGTATTATCAACAGGTTTGCCTATGTGAGAAATACACGCATTCTACTTACATGAAAAAATCCTTTGCTTTGGCAATTTCCTGAGTAACGCTTTACCTACTTATAACAAATCTAAAGGTATCATATCCTCCTATTAGATATCTGAGCACCCTTAAAATGTTGCTCCAATAAGAACACCCTAAAACATTCCCCACAAAAAATATTCCAAACAGAAAGCCCCACTCGAGATGACCGGTGATAATCGTCACTACTTGCGTGACCGAACGATTGACCAATGGACGATGGACAATGCGTGCGTGGACCCGCCCCTCGCGTGGACAACGGTCAGACAAGGGACGACGTGAAGTGGATTGATTATTATTGAATATACCTACGGGTAGAGGTAGTTTTGGTTCAATTTCCTCTTGGAGCAAAATATTGCTGTCGTTGTTATTGTGATGCTTTTGCAATTATTTAGTAAAGGTGTCACCTTATGTTAAAGTTGCAATGACTACTGACATGCCAGCACCTCGTATTTTAAAAGAGTGTCCATGGAGTTTCTTGCCGGCTTCTTATCCATAGGATAAACCTTTGAACCGTGCAATAACGTTTCATTAACGCTTGTAAAAGCTTAGGTATTTTAAATAAAAACATTTGAAAAAAGAAAAAAAATACCAGCTAGGTAATCAACATCAATCGCTATATCAGAATGAGAGAGATTAGACTAAGAGTCTAAGTACAGTAAGTATAAGTACAGCGCTGTAGACTACTTATAGGTATCTATAAGTAGTCTACAGCGCTGTACTTATACTTACGGCTTAAAGGATTCACATTAGTCGAAAAAATCTAGTGGGCTTGCAGATATCCCCACGATTTTTTCCTTCACTGTTTAAGGACATAATAAGTACTTAGTTTACTTACTTGAGTTTTAAAACAGAAGTTGGTTTGCCTCGGATTTGAACTCGAGGCCTTTGTCTTGATAGTTTTATGGGTATATCACTAGGCTACCACCACTTGTAGTCTAGGTAAAGAATCAGCCTTACTGGTAGGAATAACACGGTAAGACTCTAAACTGGCTAAGTTCTTAGGTTCCTTCTGTATTCAGTTGTTAGAGTCAGAAGCTCAAAATGAATTCAAATAACTTGCTTTCGCTTTCCATCAAATAAAACGATTTAAACGCATGCCAGACAATGTTACCTATGTTTGAAAAAATATTAAGTAGGTTTACGAAATTTTTGATTCCTTCCGCCAATAGCCACAACCCTCATACATTTTTAGGTACTAAAATGGGCGCTGGAGTTGAGAATCTCCAGTGATAGACAAAAAATAAAGTAGGTGCTTAGGTACCTACCTAAGTTAAGTTACGTACCAATAGTCATATAGGTATCTAATTATTAAGATTTAAAGATAGCTATGCGCTTAATTATTAGGCATCAGTATGTTCACCTATTGCCTTTCAAATTCTGAATTCTAATAGTGACCGTTACAACATAAACATTTCATTAAATTATTATTTTTAATAATTTCAACCATCTGCCTATTTTTAACAATAGGTACACTTTTTTGCACACACATTTCGCAAGTGCATCAAGGGTTCTATTTCTAGTAAAACAGGTTTTTGGTTTTGCATTCATTTTAGCAAATAGCAAATGGCCAAAAATAATATTGAGGGGTAGGCAAGAATCATTATGAATTTATGGTAAAATTTTGCAAATCGATACGTAATAACGGTCATTTTCAAAATTGTAATTATAATATCTTATGATTTGATATCTACGCAGCCAACCCTAACAGGATAGGAAGAAGTAAATAGATAATTATGTCTATGGTGATCTTTCAGGGGATGAAAAAAAGTGATTATTAAAACTCTTCACTATGAGAAATATAGAAATAAAAACAACTGTTTCATACTTTTTGATACTATTTCAGATTTAATTTATCTTACCGTTGCGTTGGTTTCATGACTCGATACCTAATTTCTTCTATAAGTAAGTGAATTAAAATATCACTGGCAACAAAAAATATCTATACCTACCTACTTACCTACATCACGCTTTTTTGGACTTATGCGTTCACCGAGACAATCCTTACTTGGGTAGGAGGAAAACGCACTTAAGGTAGAGCGCCGGTGAGATGGTCAGACGCGATTAAAAATACTAGGTTTACTACTTGGTACCTACATTTAAAAAAATAAAAAGTCGTTTATAGTTGCTTATTTACTTAAAAAAAAATTTGCTGTGCCCGACAGGGTCCATAATTGTGTCGATCTATTATAATAACCACCTGTATGTATACATTATGGAATGCAATAAATGACTTGAATATGAATATAGGTTAACTTAAACTTGACTCAAACTTAACTAACACTAATAGTCACTGGGTATACATTAAACATATAAATAGGTTAATTTAGTGGCAATATGCTTGTTTAAACATACCTATGATCTGTGCAATACAGCCGTGATAATATGAATTAGGTTAATATTTTTATATTCCCTCAACCCTCCAAGCATCAATACCTACAATAATTCAAAACTAATAACTTATCGTCACATCAACATGATCAATGAAAATAAGCGAGGACATATGTTGCACAATAAGTAATAAAACTTATTTTATTATCAGAAAACAACATTTTTACCCCACAAACAGCACGCGACGGAGGGTTGATTTAAGAGAAAAACAGGGAAATGGGTCGGTGAGGTCACACTGCACCGGGGGACCAGCGAAAGGGTTAAAACGCCCTAATAACTGTTCACAGACCATCCGGGGGTTTGATAGAACCGGTTGAGTAAAGTATTTGTTGAACATTTTTATTTATTACGTTGGTACCTAATCGGTTCTGGAGAGACGATATGAGCCTGGTGGCTGGGTCAGGACTCACCTAGAAGAGAACAGGGAGCACTGGAAAAGGGGTATTCCAAAAATAAATTTAACATACGTATAATAGTAATTATAATATATTTAATTAAAACAATCTTATAATATAAGAGTACCTTAATTTACATGTATTCCGGCCATGCAGCGCCCGCCGTAAGTAAGTCCTTTACGTAACAATAATAGTGATACAATATACCTCTATCACATAAAGTACATTTTTCCCACAATTAGTCTGATCATCTTTACTCTCAATAGGATGGGCAGCATCTACCTGCTCTCTAGAATTTGTACTAATGACCGTCTTACTTCCTAATGGAAAGTCGTTATGCCGAAATGTAGGTGAGCTATCTAATGATTATGACCATCTGGTCTCACCGTGCTAATTAATGTAGGCTTAGATCTAGAGCAATCATTTGAATCATTAACTCATTAGCCTAGATGTCGTTATCGCAACTGCTACGATCCTGGGTTCTATTCTCAAGTCTTTTAAACCGTTATTTATTTATTATATCGTTGTCCGCCCGCGGCTTCCCCCACGTGGAGTATACGTTTATCACTTAGGGGTATGAAAAATAGATAGTAGCCGATTCTCAAACCTACTGAATATGCATATAAAATTTCATAAAAATCGGTCAAGCCGTTTCGGAGGAGTATGGTAACTAACATTGTGACACGAGAATTTTATATACCTATAAAATTTTCCGAAAGGAAGTTTGGTTTATGCCAGGTTATTTACATGGCACCCAAACATGGCAAATTTTGTACATTAATACCTCTCTGCCTAACATTTCAGGGAATACAGGCATGATTGTATGTTATGATATTATTATGTATTCCAAAAAGTGATTCAAACTATAAAAATCTAAAGTCGGGCTACCGTTCAGTAGCTCTACAGTAAAACTTTGCCTTAATTGGGAATCGAATCCAAGACAGCTGCACCTGCTCTTGTGGCTACTGAACCTATGAGGGTTTGAAATATAGAGAAACCAAATGAGCGAGAGACCAAATGAGAAAGCGTTAAATAATCGGAATTTATAAAAAATGATCTCATTTCATGTAGTTTTTGTATAAATTACGACAAAATCAAACCAATTTTATCTTAAGATCAATTTGTTGTGTTTTTATGGAAGGCAGAGGAATATGTATTTTGTTTCATGTATTCTCATTTTATATCAGGTCGGTTAGGTAGTGTGACCTTCTTTAGTCCAAAATAACATTTTGTTTCCACAGTCACATTAAACTTACACAATTTTGGTGACTTTACGTTTTGTGTGTGACCTGTTCCAATTTCCGTAACAGCTTACTCGAGTAAGGTAAAGTTAGTTCATGACTATAGTACAGAGTTCGCTCCCAAGTTAAAACTGAGATTACAAAAGATCATACTCAGTTGAAACTGTACAAATACACAATAACAGTCCCACTTAAGTCTCTAAACAACCAAAACCACGCCTTCAACATTCAAAATCTTCATTAAAGACCATTCCGAAGAATGTAATCAAAGCAATAGGCAAAATAGGTGTGCATAGTTAGGAATGAACCAATATAACGTGGTCTACCCCTCCCCTCTAGTTTCTTCTCCGATCAGATTAGAGAAGGGCCGACAAATAATCCGGGTGAGGTCTAATTTGGATGGCCAAGTTGAGCGCTACAATCCGAATCAAAATTCAAAACCGCGCTCTCTCTTAATCCCTGTTGAGGATCACAATAAAAGGTAATACATTTTAACTCCTGTTAATGTGGTGGACGATTTTGAACTTTATTGCATTTGTGAGAGGGATTATAGCACCTTGGCGCAGGCAGAAATAAGATTATCCAAGCGAAAGTAGAAGGTGAAAGGGAGACATTTTGTTGTAAGGTGCGGCGTGCAGTGAGCTAGGAAAGGATAATGACTTGATTTTCGTAGATTATTTCTAATTTTCATTGGTTCTTCGTCGTCGTCGTCTTCTTCCTTCGTCGAAGCAACTACCATCAGACTCCGCAACCTAATTTCTATACACTAGGTACCAATACCATGAGGATAGATTGGCTGTCAGAATTTTTGTGACTACCTCTTAACGATTGTTATAGATGTTCGGGACCGACTTTGCGTCTTCTAAGAAGCACGGAGAGATCTCGATGTGTTAAGAATGATCATCCATCCAGTTTTACCTTGCAGATCTGTTACGAGGCCCTTCTCCCTAAAAAAAAAAACATAACATACCATCACACCTGTAGTGTGTGTATGGGGCAGAGGTCTACTAATGTAAAGACACACTTTGCTGGTATGTTTAGGTCCCATGTAATAGGGGACGAGCCTCTTGCCATTAACCGGTCACAAATCCAGACTACGAGCTGTTATTGAGAATTTAATAGAACAACTTAATAGCACTTTGCTCGACCTAGGAACGACTCAGGACTTCTAGCGTAGCAGTCGCACTTAGGACCACTAGACTAATGAGGCAGACAGTCAAAATAAATAAATTACCACAAAATTTGATACTTTATTCGTCCCAGTGTGCGTCTCGTCTAGTAACGCAGGTGTCGGTCGGCTATAGCGCGGTAACTCGCTCGCCGCCACTCATTTGTGCTTAGCAATTAACTCGTGCGCTCGTGACGCGAACGCCGATGTCCCCTGTTTGTAGTTATACGCTTCTGTGTTGAGTTTTATGATCACATTTTTGGAGAATTCACATTTACACCCATATTATAAGAATAGCTGTGCTCTGAGTTGTCATTCGCATTGATTTTCCATTGCCAATCCCGTGGAGAATTCCCAAAACCCTTTCTTAATGGATGTTTTTATCTTATAGTGTACTTATATCTATAAAATTTATTGTTGTTTATCGTTATCTACCTACCTATTTGATTTGAAATCAAATAATATGATACATGAGCAAAAACCCTTAAACAAGTCTCTAAAACTGTGTACTATTCTGAAAATGTATGTATGTAAATATCAAAGTTTGAATACATTATAAAAAAAAACTTAAATTTAGCATAGGTAGCACCCATAGTGAAAAGTCAAATTCTCCAGTTTGTATTAAGTCTGATGGTATCTTACATGCCCTACACATCATTCATTATGGGATCAATATAAGAGATACTATTCGCCAGGGTTGGAATTACGTATAAAATGATGAGCAGAATAATTATGATATTTTTATTAAACGTGACAAAGTGACATTTTTTTTCATATTGCCCCACTTGTGGGCACGGAATTCATGACGGAGTAAGTAGTTCTTCATTCACTAGAAAATAAGCTCTCAAAATTAATCTCAAAAAGAACACCCAGACTCAAATCAAATATCTGTAAGTCACACAAATATTTTGTCTCGGGTGGGAATCGAGCCCGTAACAGCAGTGCAACGGTGACGAGTTTAACTGTTACACCAAAATTCTAAGATTTAAACCCACATCATACATTTACAAACATATAAGTAAACCAACATTTGCCCCCTACATCACATCAGGTACCGTAACATTCACTGGGCGAAGTAAATAACAAAGAAATATATAACACAAAAGGTTTCCAGGGGGAATGTGGACAATTTTACACGAGTATTTACAACCTCGCTGTCCAACGGTCTCGGGAACTCGCGTAGTGATGGGAAATGCAACAGCTTCAATGTTATCGATACTATAATAAATTATAACACTTTTTTTTTTTTATCTATAAAAATCATTTATTTGAAATATCTTTTATTTTCTACTCTTGTCTAAGTCTTTAATCTTTTAGCTGTTCAATAATTTAATTAGGTATCATCATATCACCCCTTATAACGTTTAGTCAAACCTTTCTTACGGGATAATATTTAGTGCTAAATCAGCAAAATGCATGTTTTGTATTATATCTGTAATTTGTCATTTGACAGGTTAATACTATGTCAAGGCGACAGATATCCCAAGGTAATAAACCTGTACACATTAACAATTTTAGGACTTGTGAGATATACGCTGAACTGCAACAGGTGAAATAGTGTCAAAGGATCTCTGTTTACGTTAACTAATGTTAAAACAGAGACAACATTTCAAACTCAACCCAAAAAAGTATCGATATGCGACCATCTCCTTACTAAGAGCCGTCATCAACACCGCATTCGGAAAATCTACACTTAACCAGAAGAGCCAGCCCTCCCATTTATCCTTACACTCGCTGTCCCGTAGAGTGGGGGCTCCCCCTGGGAGGGGGTCTAATTCGGGGGACCAAAGGGCATCGGGCGAAGCTAAGCGCTACAAGCGCTGATTACCACTTTAGCTAAACTTTATTCTTTACTTTTGGTGATTTAAGTTTTGTTTGTAGGTTAAAGAAGTTTAAAGACAAGGAGTTAGGTCAAAACATATTGTTCAGATTTCCTTTATTTAGAGTAGATTTATAATATTATTATTATGTTCTTAATATTCAGTGAAAATATATTGTCATTTTAAGTGATAATAAAACTTACGTTTCCAATACCGATGTTTTTCTTTTTAAATTAGTCCAAACCTCAAATTAACGCTTTAACAATTAACACTAACTCTCACTTATTTATCAATGCACGTAGTAATGTTCTCTATTAATAGATTTGACACTAAACACGAAAAACAACACATAATTAAAACACCATACGTAACAGAGGGGAAAAGTTATCTGTACGTAAGCGCCCCCACCGGCGAGAGGGGGTTAGGGGCGTCGGGCGTTCCGGCCCATCAGTCTGGCCACGGCAATTCAGATGATGAATTAATCCAACAAATGTGACGGTATCACTTAGCCCTAATGCACGGGTATAATGTTACCCCGAAAATTTCTCTCGCAGAATTCAGGCGCTTCACTTTGAAAATCTCCGTCGACTTAAATGTGCGACAGTCCTTTGTTTCTTTATAGGGATTATGTTTTGCGAAGCGTCTGGAGGTTAATGTGTGTTTTTCTTATTCACCGCCCTCTGGTCTGGGATGTGAGAGGTTTATTTTTTAAATTATAATCTTTAGTGATTTTCGCTTAACTTGTTTCCACAATGGTGAAGCACAGTATGCCATAGTTGCGGAGGGAAATGACTGTCATTTTCATGATTTAGCTCGAATATAAATCCATTATATACATTCATAGTAATTAAAATAAACAGAGTACCTACCTACTCGTACTATGTCTAGTTATGGTTATTTCAACCATTCTTGTTTTAACTACAGGGACGTTTTTAAAAAAAATAAACATAAGTAGGTAAATAGGTATTAGTTTAAAAAAAAATGTGTCTGCGTAATATACCTATTATAACCGATATAATGCTTTTTAATATATTGTCCTATTAAGGTCGACATGTCTGAGTGTTAGCCGGTTACAAAATTCACGAACTAAACAAAACAATAGTAAAGTCCTGTTCTTATCCACAAACCACACGGAGATTAAGTTTACAAGAAATCCTCGAAAGATGTCGCCACATATCAAACTAAAACTCGTTACAAAATGTGACTACTCCGAATAAAGGTGTTGTTTTAATTACATTATCAGGCTGGAACACGCGTGGGGGTGGGCGAAGACCCTTCTCACGGGTTGAAAGACATTCAAATAATAGTCTTCGAGAAAAGTGGGACGGGTACAATGTACCCCGCGTTAGGAAGTTTTGATTGCGTTTCTGGCTGTCGCGGATGACGGGTTCGATGAATTGTCCCGGCTGACATGTCGTACGTCGTTTGTTTTTATGCGCGATCCTGGCTTTGTTAGTAGGTTAGTGGAATTTCAAGTAAGATGACATTAAATATATGAAGGTGTATTTTTTTTTTTAATTACGGGTTCGTCTCTTTGCGATGCAATGGTAGAGAGATCGGACACCGCGCGACATTCGGACTCATCCACAGTTCTGATAAGTATCTTCAGCCCATTAACTGTCTCAACTTTAGATACGTCGCTCTTAATTTGAGAGGAGTAAGGTCACCACGCTGGTCTGCAATGGGTTGCCAACCTTGACAAGCCGTCGATGAAATTTACAAGGAATGCTGGTTTGCAATAAGTTATTCTCCTTGTCCGTTTTACGCCAGTGGTTATTACTATGATTTTGAGAACTGAAAATGATTTTGATGAGAATGGTGTCAACTCCAAGCACAACGATGCAATATTCACGCTTGAAAGCAAAAGTAATCGTGCACACACACACGAATCGCACGGCATCATTATTGCAAAAACTTATGCAACGCACACAAACGCACTTACAAAAGTAGTCCGTGGGGGTACAGTTGACCAATAGCATGCATTTAACCCTTCATAGGGATTAGAGACAAGCATTGTTTCAAAACCCCGGGTTTCGCTTTTATGTTTGAATTCGGAACGCCATTTTGTTCATTTAAAATGGACGGTGTAACAATGGTCACTATTGTTCGTTGAGAGCGCTAGACGGACGCAGACTCTGCATAGTGCACAGCCGACGAATGTTGCCATTGTTTTAGCTTTTTTCTAATTCTGCATTTTTTATGCATTGCCTACGTTCCATTTTTAAGTTAGCTGTAGTATTTAGTGAAGATTTGTGGAAATGTAATATAGAGAAGAGGCAACTTAATTTAGTGACATATTATTCGATTTGGGACTTAAAGGGCTGTATCAATATTCATACAATGATATATTTCTTAGGTAGGTACCTACCTATTTCAGTATCTTATAAAATGTAGTTAGTTTTACTTATCAACGTTTCACAACATTATGACTTTCTTTCCGATTATTCAAACTATGCTAAGACAAATATTTTTCTGTGCAGAAACCGAACCTGTAACCCCATGTTCACACACCTAATGAAACATCGTTTATTTTACTCCAGAATTAAGGATACATTAAATTGAATTACATTTAATTACCAACACAATAATACAAAGCTCGTGCCGATCATTCAAAAATCCATTGCTTTTACAATCCCGAATCCCTAAAACCGGAATTTCTAGTTTCCATTGTCACATTGTAAACTTAGGGTCATAACAACTAGATCATTCCATTGTGTTATACGGCCAACTGCGCGGTGGGTTTATGAACATAATATGACCCGTTTTGGTGCAATATTGTCCATATTTCGGTAATATAGTTTTGTCAACAGCGGGCGTGTTAGACCGGGCCCATTGTTGTAGGGTTAACTTTGACAAATTATTAAAAATGTTGAAAATAATGTGTGTTGATGGCTGTCCGTGTTGATAGGTTATTATTTTGAGTCAATTGTATCATGTGGTTTTAAATTATTGAAGTGACATATAAATACAAACAAGTTCCATTGCCATTATTTCTCTTGCTTGCTTGTTTCTGTGATCCCAAACTTAAGAATTCTATGAAAATTAGATATATGTGTCGGTATTATTAAATCGGCTTGCAAATATGCACTCCTTTCAGTAGATCCGGGCAAGGTCGCGCACCTTAGCAAAGGTCCAGTGATTGCTCCGTGGCAGGGTCTTAGCGAATAAGAGACACTGCCACGCAGGAGATAAGAATCAGTCATACCTTTCTGCTACCCCTGGCGGAGTACGACCCATAAGGATTTGCTGCACTTCAAAAAAGGTTTCTATATTTATTGTTCTAAACCTGCAATTATACATTTAATAAAAAAAACTATCAGTAATTTTTTTCATAACGCAGGGCAATTAATACTTAACCATTCTTTATATTTTCTCAAGATCTTTTAAAAAAGGAACGCATGCCAGTGAGGTATAAATATCTTAAGCATCTACTTAATATATCACAAAGATAGTTCTAAAAGTACAATTCGAACGTAACGTGTCAATCTAAAAACCTCGGCGCCCACAAATCTTCAATCCAGTTCCAATCTCCGATTAAGAGCTAATCAATCCAACTATCCAATCATCAAAATTGCATTGTAATGAGTTAGATACGTCTGCCCTTAACCAATTCCTTCGCTTTGTTCGCTTAGTCAAGCTTCAGTGGGCACCAGAAGAACACCTGAGTCTGATACAAAGCTTTCATTTAATTTAATGTAACATTTGTTACGTAAAATTTAACTTTGATTATCATTATTGAAAGAATAAAAGCCGTCGATCTTTTGAAGGAATTTGGTTTTACATTATTTTATTTTAATTCTGAATCAGGGAGATTTAGGCGGTAACAATAATAAAAAATATTCTTCATAGGTATAAAATATAAAAAAAAACACTAGGTAGGTACTTTTGCTAAGTTACCAGTACTTATAATGTATTTATTCAGCAAAGCCCGTAAATACCCCCCTGTACAAAACAAGATTTGTGTGTGTTCCAAAGGACTGTCATTAGCACTATTAGAATCACTGCAAGTAAGTATTATATAAGTAAGTGAGTATTATAAATACTACTCTTACCCAATCTTAACATTCGTCGACCTGTCGAATATTATGACGATTTTGTAGTACTGCTGTAAAATGGTTCTTCGTAGCAAACTTCGTAGCCCGTAGTCAGCTACTGTCTACGGGCTACGAAGTTTGCTACGAAGAACCATTTTACAGCTACAAATGGCAGGCCCCGTAAGAACGGGTTATCTAGGAATTGACACAAGTGCAGTACACACACACATACGATTTGCACACACACGCTCACAAAGAAATAGTTTTTATCAACAATACACATCTTAATTCTCACGTGAGTTCATTATTAGATTTGTTGTGTACTTCGTCATTGGCGTATGTTGCCTTATAATATTTTGGAATATTAATATAAAAAATGAATTAACGGTATTTATTATCCCACATCCATATCAAAATTATTCCTACAGTAAATCACAAATTTATTGAAACTATAGGTACAAAAAATACTGATAAAAAATCTGAAAAAAAAAGAAATAAGGACTACCCTTGCAATAAGCACGGCCAATAAGGGCACTTGGCAAACAGTGTAAATTACCAATTAGTAACCCTTTCATGGTGATACACGCGAAGGAATAGTTGACTGCAAATAGGGTTGGTTCCGTACGAAAAAATATTAAAAAGTTTGTTTAACCTTTTGAACGCCAGAGTATAAACGTATCGCCGTACCCCTGACGCCAGGCCACTTTTTCTGTCAAATTACACAAGGTAGTGAAAACACACTAAAGTAATGATTAAATTGTTTATTTCATAATATGGTGCGACGTATATTTTGTCATATATTTGTGACGTTGGCGTTCAGGGTAAGATTTCGTTTGTCACATATATGTGACAATGGCGTTTAAAAGGTTAAGTATTTCTTTGCGGCATTTTTTTGAGTTTTTCAATCCAGTTAATACTCCAGTGCTAGTAACGGGTCTCCACTCAGAAACAATCAGAATACCTCAAGTTTGTTTAAGTATACCTATCTTTCCGGCATTTTTTGAGTTTTTCGATCCAGTTAATACTCCAGTGCTGGTAACGGGTCTCCACTCAAAAACAATCAGAATACCTCAAGTTTGTTTAAGTATATCTTTGCGGCATTTTTTGAGTTTTTCAATCCAGTTAATACTCCAGTGCTGGTAACGGGTCTCCACTCAGAAAAAAACAGAATAATCCACCTCGCTGTTCTAGTACTGGTTGGTAGACTTCACACGCTGTTAAGAAAATCTCTCTGACAGTCTGTGTGGCGTTCGTTGGCCTACGTCATTGGACGAATACTGGCTGGTAATGATGATTATGATTTGGAGAGTTTATTTGCAATCGCAGGCTATAGAAGCCAGCAACACCCAGTAATATGACTGTAGTTGTTATCTTGACATCTCAGTTTGTTAAGTCTCATATGCCCAGTAATTTCACTGCGTATATTGGGCAATATAGCCAGTATACAATAATAATAGTATTGGCATAATATTGCTTAGTGGCAGAATATTTAGCACTGAGGTGGAACTACAGTTTGTTCGAAATAAGTAAGCCGATCGGAAGTTAGCCGTTCCGAACAACCGCGGTGATAAAATCGTTTGATTAAGTGTTTTAATACATAAATATCGAAATTAGTGAACAAAATAATTAGAAATGTGAAACATATACGACTCTAATTATCTTTACACCGACTCTTTCTATTAAAAAATACCACTTTTAAACCTCTTGCAGACAACTTCCGATCGGCTTACTTATTTCGAACAAACTGTACTCCAAACGTCCTACAGTAGCGGGGACCTACCACCATCCAATGACTGTGAAAGACAATTTATATATAAAGCTATAACTACACAAAACGTCTGTCGCATATCAGACAGCAACACTTGGCCAAACTCACAACCCGATAGGTTCCACTTAATGACAGACGACAACGCGGCACGCCCAGATGGAGATGGCGGGATTAGCTGAAGTCGTTTCAAAAAGACTGGTCCTTAACAGCAACGGACAGAGAGAAGTGGAAGAAGAGTAGGCAGGCCTTTGCCCTGCAGTAGGATACTATAGACGGGTAATAAAATAATAATAATTACACAAAAACTTAATTTGGAATTCTTGCACAACCAATCCTTTTTTGATCCCTAAAAAAAACTATCGTCACTCCCCGCGGTATTGCGACACCTTAATTAGCAGCTGGCAACACCGAGTGGTCGGGAATTGCCACTTTTTTCCACCATTGTAGCTCTTTATCGCCACTTTCTCCCCGACTCGTGGGAGTCACGTTGCCTCGATGTGCCAATTAAAGTGCGATACCAATTGTTTTTGTAGCCTTTTGATATGCACTAATTATGTTTACGAGTTTGTTTGTGGGTAGTTTTTCGCATTTTGAATTTGTTTTTTTTTATCTTATATTTTATTTTTAAAGTGGAGCGTGCAGATTCTCTTCTAGGTGATTTCATTTTGGAATTTCACAAAAAAAAATACATTTGCATGGGGAATATAACCTTTATCGGATTATTTTTTCATGACTTCTTTATCGTGATTCTTCTTCTTCAGCTTAATTGCATAAAATGTTGGATGTAAGTATGTCTCTTGCATGACTACCTTTATTCTTACTATAATATACCTAATTTTATTTCTATGATATTTTTCCTTTTTCGTTAGGACGATACATAATTGTCAAAAATCTTCTACCCTGTTTTAGCGTGACAGGTATTTCTTAGACACAAATATTTCTATAATAAGTATATATTCACTGACTTATCGATACGTAAGTTTATACAATTGCTAAGTTTTATAGAACAAACACAAGTGAAGGCAAGCGCACTTAAATATTTGAACGGCTACAAGCGAAGCATTGGAACAATCGCTCGGAACTCAATGTCGAC
This sequence comes from Subacronicta megacephala, assembly GCA_958496365.1. Taxonomy (NCBI): domain Eukaryota; kingdom Metazoa; phylum Arthropoda; class Insecta; order Lepidoptera; family Noctuidae; genus Subacronicta; species Subacronicta megacephala. Next base: position 10,241,485 of record OY292525.1, read on the forward strand.
GTTCAACGCTCCGATAAAACCATAGGTGGTTTTAAGAAGCGAACAGCACTTAGGCGGGACAGGTTAATGCGATATGTTGCATACTGTTTTTCCTTTATAAATCTGGCAACAAAGTTTTTAATATCTGGTATGATACAATGTTTTATTAAAAGAAAATAATAATGGTAAATTAGAAATGTTGACGTACATATTATCAGTTTACAAATATTATATGTTTAAGGTTTACAGCAACCACCGGTTTGATACTTACGTAAAAACATTATACAAGTGACAATTCCGCAATTTCCAAATTATACGAAGAGTTAACCTATTTTATTACAACGGTAAGGTTTTCGTTAATTTGGATAACAACTTTGATAAAGGATGTGCAAGTAAATCACTTAGTACAACATACAATAGATTTGACAATGTGATCTTGATCTTTTATTGCATGATACGATCCCTTGAAGCTAGCTGTCATTAAAAGGCTTTTAATTCTTGATGGCTCTTCATGAGGCTGATACGCCGATCTGAAACAAACATAAAATTGTATTTGAGTCGACTATACACGTATTTATTTGCATAAATCTTGATGCTTCATTAGTCTAGTGAGAGCGAGACTGCCTCATTAGTCTAGTGGTCCTAAGCGCGACTGCTACGCTAGAGGTCCTGGGTTCGATCCCCGGGTCGAGCAAAGTGTTATTGGGTTTCTCTATGAAATTCCCAGTAGCAGCTCGGAGTCTGGATTCGTGCCCGGTTAATGGCAATAGACTCACCCCCTATTACATGGGACCTAAACATACCGGCGAAATGTGGGTGTACATTGGTACACCTCTGCCTAGCCCTTCGGGGAATAAAGGCGTGATGGTATGGATGGGTATGGATCTTGATGCTTTCCTATATTTTGATAATTTTCAGACGCAATTTCTAATAATAAATCAAGGAATTATCAAGAAGTAAACTATACCACCGCACCTACTCTTCGCATTGATGTCACTTCTATATTATGAGCAAAGTATACGTCACAACATTTTTCCTTTGAAAACCATAATGCCGAGGGGCTTTTGTGAAGCCACCGTTGACATGCAACGGGTTTCAATGCACTCGAATCAGCTCATTAAAGTCTTTCGTTCGCGTCATTTCCTTGAGTATTTTCAATCCTTGTAAATGTTACGTTGTTCCTCAATGTAGGGCTTATTACGTCATTGCATTGTGCTTGGATATTTTTACTGAATGGATGAAAGATATATGTTCTTAAAGTTAGAAGAATAATTATCTAGACTTAATGTTGAAGGATGGTATAGAATAGGATTGCAAATTTTGTTTTTTTTTTTCTGATCGAAGAACATCGTCATTCGCCTTCTAGTCCCAAACAATATGACTAAAAATATAATAAATAAAACTAAATGCCCGGGAATTAAGTTGCTAATGGCCAAATGCCTTAGCAGAAACCTATCTCTGATTGATACTAATTCTTATCATTCCTTTAACACTTTTTCTACAATCTGATTTCTATGTATTGAACATAATATACCTACATTATACTTGTAAAGTACTAAATTTTCTTTAAAAGGTTATATCACTGCCTATCATGAATAAAAACAATGACAGAGAAAAGTTGAGGGTTGAGAAACTGCTGAATCACTTTGAGACAAGATACCCCACTGCCTCGCTCTTTTTTCGTCTCGGGAATACCGCCAGATTCCAATTAAAATATCGACATATCCCACCGGTACATCAAAATCTATCCATCTATACCAATCACAAAGCACCATTATTTTCTTTGCAAAAAATTAGGAAAAAAAGTTAAACACACGCCAAATCTCCACAAAGACATCAATACATCCACACCAAAAGAACAAACTAGCTAAACAGAACAACAGCCTGTCTCCTCCAGACTTTTCCGTTTGCTATGACACTTTGTGTCGACTCACTTTTTAATTAGCGTATTTTTCTTTGTGGCGGGCCCGTGTAAATTAGCCTCTGATGTGAAGTGCGGCAAAGCTAGCGAGCTACAGAGGAATGACGCACTATCATTGCCCTGGTTTTATAGATGTAGCTTTTGTGAAGGCATTAGCGTATTAGTTGGTGTGTGCTGGATTATGTTGTGTATTGAAGTTGATTTGTAATGAGGTTATAATATGCCCTGGCTTATAAATGTATAGGTACGGTCGCGAGCACATCAGGTTAGGTACCACCAAATATCAAATTTTCTCAGTCGTTTTTGTTTAAGGTTTAAAATCATTTGGAGAAATTTGACAGTTTTGTACAACCTCATATGCTGGCGACTGTACCTATTTATTTAGATTATAGCAATATATAAAAATTAGAGGTGCGTGCCCTATATTTGAATGGACTATTCGTAGCAAACACTCTAGGACTCAATAAAGTTTCACAATCCCCTCGAATGGTGACCTTTCATTGATTTAGTTGTAACTTTTTCTATGGACTTTTGTAATAAGACCATGACGTCTCATCAAACTATCTTAACTTAGTGATTAATTAGGAAAAAAAACTAAATACTAACAACTTTACCACAAATTCTACCTAATTAATAAAGAGAAGCGGCGGTAGCCTAATGGCTAGAGCGTCGGACTTGCGATCATGTGGTTGCCGGTTCGAAACTCACCCATTGCACTACCAAAAAGTTTTAAAAAAATCTGTCACGCAATCCAATCCATCTTTTTACTAAGACCTTGAATATCCACGCAATAATAAATAGGTACAGGTGCGACTAATGGCCATTAGTGTTTAATAAGGTTATATATATTTTTTAGACAAATAACTTTCCCGTATATTGACCTTGCTATTAAAAATTGAATTTCATAGCGTCACTGACCCATGCATTTATATAAATACTTATCATTATAACGTCGTCATAAATTTTGAACTAGAACTTAGCCTCCAGTAAATTTCAAACAAACAACACAAACACTTTCCAGAGGCATTGTAGCACATTAGAATTTTAACTTCAGCAGTTTCAGCAGCGAGAAGATTAACAAATCCCAATCACGGGAGAGATTCGCGTATTCATACCAAAGTTTTCCGCCCACGAAAAGGACGGACATACAGATATTAATATGAGTGAATGGGACGCAGATATTCTGAGTGTGAGGGTACAGTACATGGGTCTGACATAATGATATATTAATTTCTGTCGCGAGCTCCCATTGTTTTGGTAGGTATTTTACGGCGTGACGTATGGTCATTATGTTTTCATAGTTTCATAAAGACGCGTTTCAAAGGAGTGCGTGGCGGCGTGTGCTTAATGATAGAGAAATATAATGCGTGTGATAAATTGCTTTATTGCGAATAATATTGTTGTGCTGGCTCGTAATTATTACGATCTAGCTTCTGCCCGCGACTCCGTCTGCGCGGACTTCAAAATTGGGTCGAACCTAGCTAAAAAACATCCGATGTGTTAGTCTAGAGTATAAACTATCTGTATGCCAAATTTCGTCCAAATCCGTGACGCCGTTTTTAATTGATTGCGTAACAAACATCTACCTAGATGTTTGTTACGCAATCAAGTCGCGGTTGCTTAACGGTCATAGCGTCTGGTGTTCTTAACCAGAAGACGCAGGTTCGAATCCTGCCCGCGGTCGTATTTTTCCTTCACTAAAATAACTTAGTAATCTTTGCATGGAAAAATGCCTAAAAAATACAAAAAGATATCTACCTAAACATCAAAATATTGAAAGATCCAAGCAAACATTTTCACATGTACACCTCATACAATAGTAGGATAGGATAGACTATATAATTAGTGGGCATTTTAGGATATTGGCATGACTAAACTGATATAAGAAATGACACTGATCAATGAATTTGGAATGCAAGTTACGCTTGCCCCAGTCAATATATGGAACGGAGTCGGAGAACTAGTAAAGCCGATCTGGTTGCCCTAAGAACATCTACCTACTTACGATAATCTTTAGTGGCAGATAAGGACTAGAGAGTATACAATACGTGATTATTAATACGCACATGACTTCGAAAATTCAGAGGTGCGCGCCTCGGGTTCGTACTCGAGATTTTAGACTTGGCAGTCCAATGGTCATATCACTGCACTTGCACTGCAGAAACTGATTGGCAGTGGTTAAATTATGTCAGTTATTTTAATAGATAAATATCTTTGATAGCCTCTAAAACTACCATCAAATATGGTTCAATGAAAGTTGGATGGCAAAATGATTGCGAATCTGCTTTCTTGTAATGAAATGTATGTACATAAATATCAGTTGAATATATTATCACACGCCTACCTACGTTCACTAATGAAGCAGCTATCTTTGATATCGATATTCCTGTATGTACCCCTGCTTTGAGCACGCAATACATGAACTGCCTTTGATAATAATTTATGCCAGATACTTCATCTGAAACTATTTATAAGATTTTAGAAGTATAATAATAATTTGCGTAGGTATATTCTACTTTAAGAATAATAAAAAGGAGCTATAGTAAAACTTTATCTTTTTTTAAAGACAATATCCGTACTAAGGAAAAGTGTTATGGCGGCCTTTACATTCTGATTCGCAGTGGCAGGCGGAATCGACGACAATCGTATGACACAGAATCTACGACACGTGAAAATGTCAAATGTCTTATTTCAATTAGGTAAATATTACACGTATGTAATTTTCAAATTACATACAAAAAAAATGACAAAAAATAGTAGCACGGTCCCATACTCCATTTAACAAAGCACTAGGAAAAAGAGAGAGTTCAGCCTCTCTCTTTTCGGAGGCTCGTCAACTTAAGGCATCGAGCGCAGTAGGTACAGTTACTCTGAAAATTGTCATTCTCTTGGATTATTGAGCCGGGGTGTCCCATAGATACAGTGGGTTAAAGCTGTTACCTGACCCACCAGGTGGGACGGCAGGGTCTCGGTGGGTCAGGTAATAGCTAAGTATAACCCACTGTACCAAAACGTTTGGGCCCCCGGTATCCTCACTCACCTGGCGAAATACAATGTAAGCGTTGTTTTACGTCGGTTTTCTGTGAGGAGGTATCACTCCGGTCGAACCGGCCCATTCGTGCCGAAACATGACTCTCCCACGGACACCGGACGGTACAAAAGGTTTCCTCACGATGTTTTCCTTTACCGTTAAAGCGAGTGTTATTTAATTATAAACACTCACACGAAAAGTCAAAGTCAGACAACAAATGCAGCAGTTTGATCACAACCTAAAGTCAAATATAAATGTTGTAATTTCTTGTCCAACAGTCTTTTATCTCTCTGATTACACCGATATGATCAATATAGGCTGTAAACCCTACAAAGGGTGTTCCCATTCTTGCCCATAACAAATCCACTTCAATAAACACTAATTAATCCAGTTTCATATTACTCAACGTTAGCACTAGTAGGTCATTAGTGTAAATGACGTCACAATGCAAGGGGATGATAATTAGCGTCTCCAATCCACCCTTAGCATATGGCGTGATGTTCTGCAAGTCATCGGAGGAATGGGGGACTTATGTGAGAGGCGATGGGATAAACAAATTAATACTTTTTGATGCTAGCAACAATATCAGAGCTCTACTGTGAAAATTAATTTTAAAAGAGACAATGATCCTATGTGTTATTCATAGAGGTCTTCAGAAACAATGTTGCCATGTGCTTAAAAAAACTAAAACTAAAACTGCAACGTGTAACATAATAAGTAAAAGCCCTGAAATGAAACATGTACTTAGGTTAAAGTTTGCTGTTCGATTCATATATTCATATACTTAAAAATATCATTAATTTAAATATTGACATGCGCATTTTCCTAGTACTTACTTAATAGGTATCCACTCAGAAGAAGTGGTACCCACCTATTCTAATACTTATTAAAAATAACGAACGAACGAAACGAACCAATTCGTTCAGAAATACAGCTCTATAATTCGATATAAAAAAATGCATTTTTTTTGAAATATAATATAAGTTGAAAAAGATAGCGTAAAAGCTCATTGGAAATTTTCGTAAAAAATGCACTAAAAATATTAATTTGTTTGCGTCGGACGTGTTTTCTATTTTCGAAATTAAAGTCTAAAAATGGTTTTTATTATTCCACATATTCTGTTCCCTTCCATCACGATAACTTCATTAATATTAATCAATAAGTATAATGAAAACATAGCAACACCATAAACAAGAATAGCTCTCCAGTTGCCAATGAAACGGCAATAACTTCAACTTCACAGATTCATTACACTTACATCAACACAAACAAAATAACTACCTACACGCTTCGTAATATTTCACTGGATATCCGACATTTCTTATCCTACCCACTTAAAACATTCGAAGGGCAATGGGTCCTCCGAGTGTCATTCATCAACAACTCTCTCCGAACTTTGCATGTACCCAAAACCTCTTATTATTTGCCACCCTACACTATAAAATTGGACCAAATGTGCTTTATCCTCTCATTACAAATAAAACTCTATACTCCAATCCGCAAAGCTCAATTTCGTATATCCATAAGCCTTAAAACACAGTCGTTTTAAAGCATTAATTGTCGCGTTCGGCCCCCGTTTTAGGGTAAACCCTTTAGGAAATTTTCGTCCCTTACTGGTCACCCCTCGTGGTCCAAGCCCGAGTCATTAGTATGCGCTATGTAAACTAAGGTATGTTGAAAAGGTTCCGTTTAATTTCGGCGATATTTGTCGTTTGATATGCTAAGAATGGTGATGGCTTGGAAAGGGTACTTCCTTGAAGTGAACATTTGAATATATATGACTACAGTATAAGGGTAGCATGGGATTGTATATGGATAGAATTTGCAAAATTATATAGAGTACATTTAATTTTATACTCTTTGTATGAACAGTTAGAATATAGAATAATTATAAAAAAATAAATAAATAAACTAAAGAACACCAAAAAGGTTATGTTCGTCATTCCTTTTCACATCACACGCTTAATATTAGATTGACCTAACTCAAAAAAAGAAGCTTGTTGGAAAATCGCAAAAAACGTTTCGCTATTTACAACTGGTCTCACTTTATTACTTATAATAAATTATGTATTATAATGCTTTTTTCTCGCTTTGGATTTAAAGTGTAATTGGTCAGTCTAATAATAAGCGTGTGACATGTTTTATTAGAAAATTTTGCATAAAAGAAATCGATACCTGATTAATTCACATAATTATTGTGACTTTCAAGTCATTTTCAACCGGTTGATTATTACACATGAAAAAAATACGTTGTACGAAACTAAATACTCAATCAATGAAAAAGAAAATAATAATAATACATTGGAATAAACTTTGAAATGAACACAAAAGTTGTATACGTATGTATAGTTGCAGTTGAATTGAGACCATTTTAAGTTTGTAGCGACATAAAAATAAAAGATTAGTTAGCTCTTTGGTGATAAAATGAGATATAAGATAAGAAACAAAATCAAATTGTGACCTTAAATTGTTATTCAGGAGCTACACCTAAATTAATACGTAAACAAACCTCAAATTTCCATTAATAGTCTAAGAGCTGACAACAATTCACCCACTAATAATAACATATCAACATCTATCAACGCAACAAACACCGCATACCTGTCACATTAGTATGCCCGAATGCGCTCCCTTGCTCTTAGTTTATGCAAAATTAGTTTTCCAATACAAAACCCCTCGCTTCTAAGCCGTATTAGCTTATCTTTCCACTTGGCACGCTATAAATTGGTCAAAATCTCGTTGGCTCCTCGACTTTGCCACGTATTCCTAAGTGGTAGGTTAGCCAGGCTATTGGCGATGTTTAGGATTGCTCCAGTAATAAGTTTTTATAATTATTATTATGGGATTTATTGCTAAATCTCCTTCTTTCCTAGAATGATCAATAAATATAATACGGTCAATAAAAAATAACGCCATTTTCTTTACAGTGTCAGAAATAACTTCTTAATATTTTTCTCTCTATTGCAACCATAGAAAACATTTGATTCAATATTTGCAAAAATATCTTCCACTACATTGTTTTTCTTTTTCAATAGAGTAAATATCCACGACCAGGTTGTTGTTTTATTATTTGCAGGACAAAAAAAGATAATCCATTTTAAAATCAGTTTACTAGTTTTACTTTTCTTTTTTTCTGTCCCACAAATTCCAACTCTCATATCCCCAGTATCACCAAAGCTAGTGGCTCTTGCGAGTGGTATCACCAGTTAGCTGCGTTCACCGAGTAGAAAGATAACATCTTCTGCTACAATATGTTCTATTATTGCCTAACATAGATTACAATTTTGTTTATGTATCGTACATAAATTTATTACTTTTTGACGTCTAGTACACGCTTAGGGTAGATTAGTTATTATTAAGTAGTTTCTAGTGATTACGATGAGAATATAATATTATAATTACATTTAGGAGTGATGTATCTTCCATTCTTGGTAAAAAGTAATTAAAAGATTTGTTTTAGATACAATTTAATAACAATTTTTTTATAACATTCTTGTCAACCGTCATTACTATAGTGCAATGATCTAGCAGATTAATCTTATTTATTTTTTATCATTTTTCATTTATTTTTAATTTTTCAAGCTTTTTTTTTCGGTTCTCATTGGACTAACAAACGGTTAACCTGTTATTGAATGTTTGTTAAACTTATAATGGAAAATTCATTTGGACACACCACTATAGATAACAAATAATATATAAAAAGAACAATATACTCGTAGTTATAAACTACATAATTTGTATTAGATAATGTTAATATATACAGTCTTGGGTAATGTAGTACATAATATTTAATTTAAAAGCTCTATTTGATCGCAAACAACCTCGCCACTAAAAATACTAAAACAACTACAAGTTTATAAAAGCATACACAACTATTACCAAGCTTCTTCAGTGCCGGAGGCCAAATTTTTAACACAACAAGTTTCATTATCAAACTAACACAAAACTAAGATAAGGTGGCCCCTCCACAAAGTAATCTTTACACTCCCCCTCCAAAAGCTTCGAAACTTGAGAACAAAGTTGGAACAACTTTGGAAGACCAAGGGCTGTTTAGAAAGGACCCCGAACTTGCCCCGAGTCTGAAATATTAATGTAGTTTCATAGAATCGTATATGAGAGGTGTATATGCTTTCTAGATATTTGCTAATGGCTCCAAGGAGTCCGGTTAATATCGATACGTTACTATAGATATTCGGGTCAATGAAGCTGGAATATTTAGAGATGAAACCGAGAGTGCTAAAGTTTGAGTAGTTTTTTTTATGATCATTAGATACAGATTCTTTTTCAATATTTGGCACTAACGAATGCTAAATAAGTTAGTAAAAGAAAGTAAATAGTTCGATCTCAGTAGCTTAATTCGCTAAAGCGTCCGGTTTACTTGACCGAAGGGACTCAGGTTCAAACCCGGCCAGAAACAGAAATTTTCTTTCGCTTAAATTTACGTATTTAATTTAGGTTTACATATGAATTATAACTTACTCGTGGTTGATATAAAAGCGTGAGCAATTAAATAGTATCTATAGTTTAGATTTAGATTTATTTTTGGTACGATGAGCGATTTGCTATAGTTGCGTAATGTGAAACTTTTGCTCAAGTCGATCTTAGCACTTAAAATAATCAATCATTTTTCTGAATATATAATTTTAAACGTCATTTTAAACGTCATTTTAAACGTCATTTTAATAATAGTTAATACTAATTATAAAACTGCTGCAAACAACTTTAGGAATATATTAATTAATTAAAAACTCATTACGCGGTACACTTACACTTTCTTGTTGTCTAAAATTAAATCTCAGTCTGTACAGATAGTAATGGATGTACGCCATTGCGTGCAAACAAACACGCGTGCACAAATATGGACACGCGGACGACGCAACACATGCAAATAAATTCGCACACAGACGCAGTTGTCGGGCAAATTTTCAACATGGCACACCAAGTTAGGGGTGGACTACACTCGTGTCCTTCCTTTTGATTGCAATTAATTCGGAAACTAGGGAGGAGGCGGGTGGCGTGCGGTGCGGGGAGGGGGAAAAGGGTTCGTTCGGCCAATGCGCAGGGCCGAACTTGGAAATGGATTGTTGGAGTTGCAAAGTTGGTACAAGTGTTCGGTTTGGTTAGCGGTCTTTAGTTCTAGTTTGGTTCCTATTGATTTGCGATCAAGTTTTTGTGGTGAGTTTCTGTATAACGGAATTTAATATCGAGGTGGGTAATTTTAGTTATTCAATCGGAGTCATGAGTTATAAATTCGGATAAATTTGTTTAGGGGGATTGCTTTGCTGTGTAAATTTCGCAAAATAATTTTTGTCTACATTTTGGACTGAAATGCGTGAATGAACTCAAAGAAGTTCTAAGCATTGAAAATCAAAAGTAATCAGTAAAAAAAAATCCAATAATATTCTTTTCGAACTTAATACTTACCTAGTCCTTGTAGGCCAAGGGACAAAGTTGGGCAAAGTATATTGATTTATTTTTCTGTAATAGTAATAAAAGGCAATTGATGACTGAATGGTAAATATTGCCATTATTTACCATTCAGCAAGACACAAATGTGTGTTGTTATAGATTTATTTTCTAATTTTGTAACACTGTCTACAACATTTTCTGTCTCGAACTCATGCACTCGACTCCCACCCTGGTCGTCAAACGGTCTAGTCCGCCATTACCCGGTGAAAAATACCCAGACATTTTTATCCCGTACTTATAACCTGTTAGAGACCTGTTTTCTTTTTGTAATTAGTGACTTGGGATATTACGGGCCTGCCTCAATATCTTCGGGATGAAAAACGAACGTTGAAAGTGGGTATGAATTTTAGTTTCTACATTTTAAACAGTTAAGTGTTCTTTTTTTTAGGTATAAATTGTGGTATTTCAAACGTTTGGGAGTTCCTAAAGTGCAGTGATAGCCTAAGTGCAGTCATAGCCTTGTGATATGACCATTGGACTGCCAAGTCAAAGGTCTTGAGTTCGAATCCAGGGCACGCACCTCTGTCTTTTCGAAGTCATGTGCGTCTTAATAATTAATTATCACGGGCTTAAACGGTGAAGGAAAAACTTCGTGACGAAACCTGCATGCCTGAGAGATTTTGCCAACCCGCAGTTGACTAGCGTAGTGGACTCTAGCCTAATCCCTCTCGTTCTGAGAGGAGACCCGTGCCCAGCAGTGGGACAATGTAATGGGTTGATGATGATGAGTTCCGATTCCGAGACATAAAATATTGTCATACATTGGAAAATAAGTATTTGGGAGAAGACTTTGTGTCCAACAATGATACATTAAATTGGTTCATTCATAGCTACATATATGACATAATCGGTGTTCAAATAAAATTAAGTCCTCTAAGTTGGTAGATTGCACTTCACAGCTATCATGTCTAAAAATATACTACAAGAGAAAAAATACCCCAAAAAAATTCGAATCAAACCCTTTAATCTCAGTTTCTGGTGCCTGGCTGAAAAGATTTTGACAAAATTTCATTACTCAAACAAATTTCAGCAACTTTTTTTTATACCATTGCAATATTCGAATGATTTTAGTACGCTTATTTTTATTTGGTCAAATTTTTACTTGGCAAAATATTACCAAGTATAATGTCATTATGGCATTTAGTCTTTTATCAAATGATTTATTACTGTCTAAGCGGGAAACGAAATCATAGCGCGATCACACGAAGTCAATAAAAACATAAGTTTACTTTTGCTTCCCTAGATGGTGTTGGGATCGAATTAGATCGCGCTATGGTTTCGTTACATGCGTTTACCTTGGCAAAATAACTTTTTTTTGTTAAAATGAGAGCATTACTATATATACGCTGTGATTATACGTGCTTAATACGATCCAGTTGTATTATTTAACTCCCTCGTCTGAGACCCGCGGTGTTCAATTACAGTAAACAATCTTCAGACAATTATTTATGGAAGTAGTTAGAGTAGGTTAATTAGTAAAATTTGTCAAATTCCTTTTGGTCAAAAAAGGGAGACCCCTCAGTTTCACCTTCGACCCCACATTGGTACAGATTATAATATTAATTGTCACTATTCTAAAGTAACACTTTTAGTATAAATAGACAATTCATCCCAATCTCACCTTTGGCCTTTGACCATACCTATTGTCAATATAATGCAGCATCCCCTCATGACCATAACGTCAAATTGAGATCATAACCTTTGTCCGGATTGAACCGGTTGAGATACATCTCATGAATATCTCTATTGAAAAGACTTGATCGAAATGTTCACATGTATTTAAGTGAAGGGTTACTCGTACTTTACACAGAAGTCAATACTCACTAAACATTTAATTATACTGCACTTTTTTAACTTTTCACAATTATAAAACTATACGACAGATTAATTTCATGCATCTTATCGATTTATATTGATATTATTAATACAATACTGCCTCATTAGTTTATAGTCCCAAGCGCGACTGCTTCAATATCGGTCCTGGGTTCGGTTCGGTCGAGCATAGTATTATTGGGTTATACTATGAAATTCTCAATAGTGTTTTAATGTTTGGATTGGTGCCCGGTTAAAGGCAAGGCTATTACATAGGACCTAAACATACCGGCGAACTGTGGGTGTACCCAAATAAATAGGTACGCCTCTGCCTAACCCTTACGGAAATATAGGCGTGATATTACCATGATGATAATTTGCGTATTATTTGACTTAATTTGTGGAATACATTTAGTTATAGGTACTATTTTTGCTCTTAAACACAAGAAATTACGAATCAAAACAAAACACACTCGAACACTTGACACATTGAAAACATAAATATAACTAATTAATATAAAAAAACTCCATGAGTGTGCCGAATGTCTCAGTTCAGCTATTTGTGGTGAGCTGTTAGTCGCTGGATTAAAAAAAAGGATACTTAGAACGATAATCCCGTTTTAGATCAAGACTTTAAGAATATTGAATTCTGTCGGCGAGGTTTAAAAGTAGGTACACCTAAATCACGTTTATACGCCCTTAATCACAATAGTATTCATATAAATTAATCTGGCATATCTCAAAGACAGTTGGGAAGTACCCGAAGCCTCAGGCCATACTGTTCTAGCCAAAACAAACTTGGTTACATTTGTTACAATTATTGCTCAAGTCCCATTTAACCAAGGGTAGTTTTGGCTCGGACGTGACTCTAACGCTCTCGTTAATAGTTCGGTTAAAATTTGGCTTTAGGATTTTACGTGATTTCTCCTAAGAAATTAGGAATGACGTAAAAGATAAAGTTGAGTTTTTTTAAGTGAAACTTTTGTAAATATTTATATTGTCTCTCTGTCTTGTGTTGATAGCCTTGACATGCTGTCAAGAAAAACTCTCAGGTATGCTTATTTCCTCACGATGTTTTCATTCACCGTTTAGGCACGTGATAATCTAAAAGTTAGAGGTTTTTGCCTTGGATTCGAACTCGAGTTATGACTTACCTGGCTAATGGTCCCTAGGCTATCACTGGACACACACTTATAGGATAATAATGAACTAAATATTATTTAAAATAACCCAACATTTTCCGAAGTCCGTGAAAAATAAATACGTAATAATTTTTAGTTCGTCGTTGTTTGGCCTCTCATTTTTATTATTATTTATCACACATCCACAAAATAAATTACAATAAAAATCATAATAGTGGTGACATTCTTAAATGCTCGCATTATTAAATCGTTCCAAATACACATAACATTAAAAATACATAAACATGTATTTTATCGGGTCGTACCCAATTAATCATTTCACTAGACATTTCCCCACCAATGAGCATGTATGCACATTGTCCAGTCCAGACAGACGCACACACGCACACGCACACACGCACACAGCTAGTATGGACCCAAACCACAATGGTGGGACAGAGCATGAATACGCTCTAACCCTTCAGGTCCATGCGGCAATTATTCAAAGAGAATAGTTTAACAGAAAGGATTGTAAGGACTGCGCTACCTAACCCTAAAATACCGTAACGCATCGCGTTGAGCAAATAAAATCGAACTTACTTTCAACGAGGCACAGTCGGAACTTGATTAGTAGCGGTCTGCTAGTTGTAATATAATATTGGAGACTAGAAATTTCAGTATATTTAGAATATTTATACATTTGTCCGTGTCGGTACGGACGGCAGCGCGGATGAGACCTCGGCGAGTACATAATAGGTACAGTGATTTAGTACGGTACTGCTGGTGATTTTAATGTAATTAGTCTGGCCGAATGTTACCGCCATTCTGTTTGTTCCGACAATGCGGAAACGTAATGCTCTTTGAGAGAATTTCAGAAATTTGGCGAGTGAACTAAATTATTTGCAGGAAATAAATAAAGCACTGTCAGTGAGGTTTGGCAATATTTCACGTACTATATCGGTTGTATTTTTTGAGTTTTTTTATGCATTTATTTTTCTTTCAAGCAAGATAGAATATCATCCATCGATATTACTAACGGGGAATGGCGGATGATTAGTGCCGTATGTGCTTCTTTTGGTGCCTCTCCAATCACTGAAGGTTGGCTATCAACTCTGTATATTTCTCTTTATCTTTGGCGAGGTGGAATAGCTCAGCAGCACTCGTGTCTCCGGTCCATTCGCGAATGTTCCTTAACCAGGATTTTTTTTTCGGCCAACACCGCGATTCCCCTTCATTTTTGCCCATCATTATAAGTTGCAGCAAGTTATATCTCTATCAGCAAGTTAGGTATTTCCCGTTAAACATTATCTGGCAGTCTTCAACAAGGGTCGAGTTTTGCTAATCTAGCATACACCATCGTTTAAGCACTATTGCTTATCAACAGGCAAAGTAACGGTAAAGCGCAAGCCCACGCCCACGGTATAAAAAAAATTACAGGCGACCTTGTCATAATAATCTTTTCACTTTCATCAATGAAGCTGTTATAAAACTATTAATTATACACATCACTAATTGAATGATGACATGTAACTACAAGAGAAGAGGAATATAATATAATTATTTGATCCTCTAAAAAAAAGATCTGATTGATCTGTTGATTTGGTGAGTAGGACGGTATAGTCTATCGGTAATGTTTGTAAAATTAATTGAGGTCTGAAAATAAAGATTTTGTTGGTTTATTTTATGTATACTTACTTTTTCTTTTTAATCCCTACTAATATTATAAATGCGAAAGTTACTCTGTCTGTCTGTCTGTTACGCTTTCACGCCTTAACCACCCAACCGATTTTGATGAAATTTGGTACTGGGATAGAGTAAAGCTTGAGAAAGGACATAGGCTACCTTTTATTGCAAAAAATAGTTTTGAAGGGCTTGAAATAAGGGGTGATAGTTTGTATGGGAGTTCGTCATTTTTCAAGATAAAACCATGAAACTTTATATTAAGGCACTTGATAAGAAATAAATAAATATTTGTGCTAGCGTTTTTGAAATTTCGACCTGTGTGGGGATGAAATAGGGGATGAAAGTACGTTTAGAAGTCCAAAAAAGTCCCGCTTTCAAGTTTAACCCTGGAACCGATTTTGATTAAATTTTGTACCTACAAAAATAGACTAGACCTTGGGAAAGGATATAAGCTACGTTTTGTTGTAAAAAAGTAGTGGAAATAAGGGATGAAAATTTGTATGGGAGTTTGTCATTGTTGAAGATAAAACGATGAAACTTTAAAAATTAGTACCAGCGTTTTTAAAATTTCGACCTGTGTGGGGATGAAATAGGGGATGAAAGTTCATATGGAAGTCCAAACAAAGTCACGGTTTGAAGCCCAACCTCGGAACCGATTTTGTTGAAATTTGGTACAAAAATAGATTAGAACTTGGGAAAGGATATAAGTTATGTTTTGTTGTAAAAAGGAGGTTGTAAAATTTTTCATCCCTTATGGGAGTTCGTCATTGTTGAAGATAAACGCTGAAACTTTGTGTTTAGGCACTTGATAAGAAATAAATAAATATTTGATATAGGGTATTGAAATTTCAAGCAGTTTGGGGATGAAATAGGGGATGAAAGTCCGTTTGGATTTTGACGAAATTTGGTACAAAAATAGACTAGAACTTGGGAAAGGATATAAGCTGCGTTTATATTTCGGTAGATAATAAAGTTCGGCAATTTCACGCCAGAATTGGAAAAAACTAAACAGTCAAAATCGTGTTGTCCACGCGGGCGAAGCTGCGGGCGGAAAGCTAGTAAAATATAAAAGAGAACAAAAACATTTAAAAATAGAGGAAAAGGTAACCCACCGACATCGGGAGCAGGATCCAAGCTACTGGCGGTCAGGGCCCCAGAGAAAGAAACCTTCTAATAATACGGGCCGTGTCCAAGAGTACTGCTTTCTGTACCTAGCCCTTGATTCAGACGATCCCTGAGACGTTGATTGGGGCTCTTTGGTCTAAAAAAGGTTATTTTCTTATTTGCGAGAAAGAGATGGCGCTATTTCACTATAGAACGGCATCTCTCTTACGCAACCCTAGAATGATACGGTTAACATACTAGAACGGGTCCAGCAATTACAAAACACAATTACTCATTTGAGTGTTGCGTCTAGAATGAGTCGCGTGAACGTTCAGTGTACATCCACATTCTACGCATATCTTATTATGTAGAATGGAGATACAGTTTTGAAAAAAGGAATAAAAAAATTGTGGGTTAATAAAAATTGCGCGGTAAATATTATAATTTACTTTTAATTTTGTTGTGGCTTATCTAATTGCTCATGTTATGTTGGTTGCTGAAAAACTGGTGTCCCAAAAAATACATGCTTCGGCTTAGTTTAGAGTCTTACAAAAATAAAATATCTCCACATACTTAGTTTAATGTTAGGCAGGTACTCACTTGTGATTTTATAAAGAGTTGATTTTGTACGGCCGATAAATTATTAATATTTTAACATTATGTCATTATGTGTGTTCATAAGAATTAATTTTGGTTAGATAAGAAATTACTCGCCTTAAATAATCCGTCTCCACACTAACCAAACCTGAGTGGCGGGAGGGGGGGTGGAACTGAAATTGTGAAAACGGCAATGACCATGCGGAGTAGTGATCATCAAAATTCCATGAGCGGCGCACTATTAGCAGCCGAGGGGAGGGAATTACCCCCACACTACCCCTATTGCACCTATTGTTTTTAAAAGAGGGCTTATTGGTCAATCTTGTAATTATTTCTTTCTCATATTTTGCATATACCGAGACAATATACTAGTCGACGTTTCTGTGTTTGTATTAATTAATATTAAATGCATAGCATATTCTGAAAAATATTAATAAAATTTTAATAATAAAACATACAAACTAATTCAATAAACTGCCTCATTAGTCTTGTACGCTAGAGACTGCTACGCTAGAGGTCCTGGGTTCCTGGCTTGAGCAAAGTGTTATTGGGTATGTCTATGAAATTCTCAGTAACAGCTTAGAGTTTGGGTTTGTACACGATTAATGACAATAAGCTGTCCCCCTATTACATGGGACTTAAACATACCGGCGAACACCTCTACCTAATCCTTCAGGAAAAACAGGCGTGATGATATGTTTATTAAATTTAAAAAAAGTAACCCACAATCCACACGCTGCCGCGATCTAAGTTTACATAGCTTTCTTGCTCTTGCTTTATTGGTATAACTTCTTCATTTCATCTGGTTAACACCTGAAACAAAAAGTAATTTAACAATTAACCATTGTGACGTGGTTTTTAAATCCCATAAAATAGAATAGAATTTTGATTATTTGCATAGAATGTAGCTTATTAATGGTGGTGAACTCCTTGCCTAGGTACTAATCCAAACTCCGAGCTGTTATTGAGAATTTTAAAAAGAATCCTAATTACACTTTGCTCAACATGGGCATCGAAACCAAGACCGCACGCTAAGCTGGCGAGCTTCTAATCACTAGACCAATAAGATAGTGAACTGAGTTCTAAATAATATCGAGCCCAACACATACGCTTTCCAAGAAAACTCACAACAGAAAACACTTTTCGCATTCCGCGGAGAAACAACGACAAAAACAATTATTCCACATACCACGTCATGTGGCACTTGAAAATTATGACTCGAAGAATGACCAGGCGGAATGTGGAAGGCCAGAATTCCTCTAGGGGTGGAGACTACCCCCACCCGCACCTAGTAAGGTATGTGAACGAATTAGGGGTGCAATCGTCGTCTGGTATTCACATTTTCTGTGCTTAGTTTATTTTTATAAGAGTTTCTGTTCTAAAAGAGCGTTTTTATTGCAGGTTTTTGTCTTTTTGCAGTTTAGTTATATAGTTTTAATAATAAATGCGGAAGGTTAATGTATTATTATTATTTTTGTAAATACACAGGTTTTGTCATGTTTCATGTATTTGTTAACAAAAAATATCTTATTTATATATGATGATGAATAAATACTTGCTCAGTATGGGAATCAAACCGGCAAACTTTACCCCAGTAACCAACCTCTGTCACTACGACAATATTATTTATTTAAGTTTTCCATTGTTATTTTTTATTGGAGGCACACATAATACAAACAATTATGTAAAAACGGCTACACATCAAACTATACAAATCCAATTTAGACTGAACTCCCAGTATTAAGATTTTCCGTACCAAGGCCAGCCTATTCTGGATTTGTATACCTTGATGAATAGTGTGTACTTAAATAATTACATTTTGAAAGAATGCATTTTCGAAGAAAGAATCTAACGCAATTTTCAAACATTCGAACGTGATAAATTATTATGAACTCATTGAGATTGCTAGCTTATTTAGAACGATACTTTAAGTTTAAGTTTATCCTTCCTCACCAAAACCCACGCAATAATAATCGGACGGATATTATTGTTTGCACACAATATGTTTGTGTGCAAACATGACCTTTTAAGCTGTTTACAATACGTTACGTATTATCAATTTGTGATATCTTATTGATAACATTTATCTTTTCATGAGACTTTATGCTTATATTTATAGACTCCCTAAATACGTAGGGTTCTCTTGTCATCCCTGACTATAGGAAAGGAAATAAACAAATCATTTATTTAACACTGCCTCATTAGTCTAGTGGTCCTAAGCGCGACTGCTACGCTAGAGGTCCTGGGTTCGATCCCCAGGTCGAGCAAAGGGTTTTTCTATGAATTTCCCAGTAGCAGCTCGGAGTCTGGATTTGTGCCCGGTTAATGGCAATAGGCTCGCCCCCTATTACATGGGACCTAAAACATACCGGCGAAATGTGGGTGTACATTAGTACACCTCTGCCTAACCCTTCGGGGAATACAGGCGTGATGGTATATTTATTTAACAACGAGAGACACAAAAAAATACTTATATCAACATCGATAATAGTTTCTTGACCAACTGTATAAAAATTAAAATTGTACGAAGCGTTCAAAGGAGCAGGCACATCTAGGGACAGGTTTTTTTTTATGGGTTAAGGAAGCAAATGTACCGATGGTACCACCTGATGGTATGTATCTAGGCATTGCCGTCCATGGGCACGTGCAACACCATTGGAGTTACTGATGTGTTTTCTGGAGCCTTAAGATACTGTATGGCTGACAGACCAGGGCCGCAGCAACTAAGGTGAAAATGGCTCTAACATGCAAAAGTCGAAGATTTTCTGCACACCAAAAAAACCGGTACAACTGACATGATATGCGATGTAAAAAACTTTTAAAATGTCACTCAGGAGACGGAAATACGGACGGAGACGTATTCGACAACTTTTACCCCTTTTAACCCTTATTAATGGTAGCATAAAGTCCAAAGCGATCAACCAACTTACTTCTCTGTAACTAGGTATTCAATACTCGATATGTTTATTACATTCCATAATGTGAACTTAAAACTCCATTCATTATGGACCCGATCGAGTACAACCATATTCAGTCGGAGAGAGGAATACTTAACCTAGGCAAGATTGAATCTTGCCTGTAGGTACAGAAAACTACCATAAAAATCTTGCCATACCAAAGACGCGTCTATGGCATGGCAAGATTTTCTTTGGTAGTTCTCAATTCCTCATACGGTCACAAGAAGGCCTTTTAAATAAAAAATTCCAGGCACTAAAGTGGTGACGCAAAACGCCGAGGTTTGTTTTACTCGGTAGCTCGCTCTTTTCAGAGTGTAGTCCGACACAGCTCACCGCTCTCCCCGGAGCGGTTGATAGCACATAAATAATTTGCACTGATTCCAGCACATAACCGTTAATTCCTACAATTTTTGCCCACCTAACGTAAAGGTACGCCCACACTCCGTACATACGCGAACACAAACGCACAATGCGTAGTTACGTATTAATCATGCGATACGCGGCCGGAACGGTCGGTCGTTAATCATTGAGCGGCCGGAACACCGCCCCTCCCGCAATCTGAAGGGAGAGGCTTTTTGTTAATTAATCCGCACTTATGTGACGCTTTTATGTATTGTCGCTGATTGTGCAGTAACCATATCACTAACGATGCTATGTGGCCAGTAATTTTGACTAAGGAAAACGAGAGATAAAAGTTTAAAAAAATATGCCAGAGGTTGCCCTTGCGAAGATGTTGCTGATGATGATAAGAGTTTATTTAAATTTTTCTACTTTTTTATTTCCATCTTGACTCACATTAATGCATACAATTACTCAAATTAAAAATGCAGTAAAATCGGTATGTTTACTTCAGAACAGATTTTAATGGAATTCGGCAAGGGAATAATTTTTATTCTTTTCTTTTTCATTATTTATACCACGGTAAACAGTTTAGCTAGCCAGTAAGTTTGCAATACAGACCCTGAGAGCAGAAGATTATTTACAATTTTAATATAAATTCTTCTTTATTTATTTTCTCTTCACAAAGGTTACCTTAAATCTAGACAAAGTTACTTATAGTGGCAAATATGAACGTAACATTGTGAGAGACTGGTGCCTGAGGTAGGTTGGAATACCTGTATTACAGGTCACCAGGCATTCACCTGGTGCTAGCGTTCAGATATACATGAGATAGTGAAATAGATTTCGTTACAATTTTGCATGTAACAGTGAGCAATACTTAAATTAAAGTACAAAAACACGTAAAAATTGGTGTACTTATTGTGTGATTTTTGCGTATGAATGATGTAAAAAGTAAATGAAATGAGTGTTTATATTCCTAAGTATATCATCAGTTATATCTAAATGTAGCCCTATAATTTTATTAAATAATGGAACTGAGTCACAATTTACTAAACCTTTCGATCCGGGTTAGCTTTTAAACATTTGTGTCTCTATCCACTAAATTACTACGAGTACGTAAAAGGTCTGAATCTACCCTTTACACAACGATGACCATTTGCATTTACACGCATTTTGCGTTATGACAGAACTTTATTTATTCAAGATTAATTAATTAAATTCATTATTGAATTGACTCAGTGACTTTCATTACATTAAAAAAGTTTTGTAATAGTATACATAGCTGAACATTTCAAAATACATACGAACATGCCTGTACTCCTACAATGGTGTACTGTATGTTTAGGTCCCATGGAGTAGGAGAAGAGCATATTGCCATTTAACCGGGCACACATTCTAACTCTGAGATACTGAGTACAGTTTGTTCGAAATAAGTAAGCCGATTGGAAGTAGTCTGCAAGTGGTTTAGAAGTGGTAAATTTTAATAGAAAGAGTCGGTGTAAAGATAATTAGAGTCGTATAAGTTTCACATTTCTAATCATTTTGTTTACTAATTTTAATATTTATGTATTAAAACACTTAATCAAACGATTTTATCACCACGGTAGTTCGGAACGGCTAACTTCCGATCGGCATACTTATTTCGAACAAACTGTACAGAGAATTTGACAGAACTACCTAGCTAATAACACTTAGGTATTAACTCGATATACATATAACAATAAAGCTTATATTCATCGTTTAAAATTATATATATATAATCAAATTAATTAAAACACAACACCTTCATAATAATGCAGACCACCGCATAGGGTTGCCTCCATCACTCAAGTTTTCTTCAACGGGTATAAAATTATGTTCGCATAACACCTCCATCACGCGCACACCCTACATTAATCATGTCGAGACAGGACTATTTATAGTATTAGTAGGTACGTAGTGTGGGCGTACCTTTATGCAGGTTCTTGCAAATGATTTTATTTGTTAGCGAAAATTCATGTGAATTTGTAGGGATTTTACAGTCGAGACAAATTCATTTTGGTCTGAGGTTTTGAGGTATTTAAGGGAATATTTTAATGAGAGCTTATTTCTATTAACGAGTACGCAGGGCCCACATAATATTTTATTCATTCAGCAAAAAGTTTACATGCACGACAAAAAGAAGATTATTATTTTTGTTTT
This sequence comes from Subacronicta megacephala, assembly GCA_958496365.1. Taxonomy (NCBI): domain Eukaryota; kingdom Metazoa; phylum Arthropoda; class Insecta; order Lepidoptera; family Noctuidae; genus Subacronicta; species Subacronicta megacephala. The sequence continues at coordinate 10,263,682 of OY292525.1, forward strand.
AGCTCAGCAACGTGATAAATGGTATAAACTGATCCCCATAATATAAAACAGTCATTAACTAAGAGACAGCTAAAGAAGGTTCTAGTATCTCACTCTATTGATATTAAAGTAACAAGGACAGGTATATATTTCAGTGTCATCTATAGGTACTTATGTATTAAAACTGAAGAGTTTGTTTGAACACGCTAATTTGTGGAACTACTAGGCGGAGTTCAAAAAATGCTTTTACATTTGAAAGCCTTATTCTTGAGGATAGTTTTGGGCTATTTCACATCACGCTACGATCCTTAGCAGCGGGGCAAAGCATGTGAAACCGCGCTGCACAAGTAGCCTTATTACTTTGTTTAATTACGGCCTATTGTATACCGTCTACGTCATCATCTACCTGATCGTTTCCCGGTCTTTGCTGTTCAGTCACATCGATGGCTAGACTGGATATTCAATTATTAACATAACTTTTCGTTAAAAAGAATCCAACTTTGATGATTTTAATCCCGTTTTAACTTCCGAAATCTTCAATCCGATTATTAGGGAATACCGGTTCCCCTTTCGCATAAAACAACCTTTATATTTCTAGTACAGTCGCCAGCAGGTCAAGGTATACAAAACTGACAAATTTCTCCAAATGATTTTAAGCCATAAAAAGTTGCAGATAAAGTTCAAAATCAACTGTGAAATTTGACATTTTGTGGTCATTTGATGTGCTGGCCACCGTACCATCAAAATCAATTATGAAGTTACAGGATACAGTTATATGAGGCAACATACCTATTCAAAAAAAAACCTGCTTAATTTTTAAGCAAACACTTTTTTTAAATAGAGTTAATACCGTTTAAATGCACGGAAAGACAACGGCAAACAACGCCAAACCATTTCATTTAAGACCCCCAAAATTGCATGCAGATCTCCCTTACTCATTGAAAGTTCGCATCCAATAATCTCGGTTTGCATACACCCCCTCCATATACTACAAAGTATTTCAAAACTATACCATTACTTTTAACAAAGCCTCTAACGCCATTAATGTCCATCCATTGTCCATCTCTCTCGCTCCTCGTGCCGTCCTTGTCGCCACCCCCGTCGAAAAGGACGGAAAGGACCATTGTCTTGTGTTACAATACATGTCGAACTTTTGGGTGTAAAACGTGCAGTTTGTATGTATGTGTCGACATGATCTCCCTTACCTATAACAATAAAAGGTATTATTACATTTTGAAATGGTTGTCAATATCCTCAATTCTTACATGCTACAACAGTTCCTATTTATTTTATTTTTATGATGGGTTTTTTTAGAACAATGTTTTGAATATATCTTAGTTTATTTATTGTTCCACTTTTGGGCACTTTTGTTCTCCTCTTGAAGAGGAGACCAGTGCCCAAAAGTGGAACATGAGAGGAGTAAGGTCACCGGCCTAGTTCAGGTCAGCAGACTCTACACGCCGTTGAGATAATCTTTCAGACATGGTTTCCTCACGATATTTCTCCTACGTCGTTTGAGCGATTTAATAATCAATTATTCTCATATTATTAGTTTTAAACTAAAACCGCTAAGTATATGTTTATTTTGAACAGAATATTCATAGAGTTGACCTAAAAAAATTAAGTTAGTTCTTCGTCTACTTAAAATGAAACAGCTAACATAGATATTATTTTGTCCAATTGAAAACCTTTTTACGAAATTTTGAAAACAAACATTTAAAAATATTTTTTTATAATCTATATATAAACAAAACTCATACAAAAACAACAAAATAGTTTTTACGTCTAGAATTATCTAGACGTAAAAAATATTTTGTTGTTTTTGTAGTATTATACTGCAAAACATTCAAAATATATCAAAAACATTGTTGAAAGATATTTCTCAGCAGAATTGACGAGTTGAAAGTGTACCGCGGGTGTCTTACACACGAGAGCGCAGGAATAATGAGATGCCAACTACTTACTCGGTACAAAGAAAACTCGTCTGTACTCGGTATGGACAGACGCAACGAATTTTATGCATATTTTGGCTTGTTATTTTTATATTTAGCATTAATAATAATGCGAAATATCCACACACATGAATTTTCTAGTGGCAGAAAAATTCGGCCTTAAGCAGGGTTCGAACTTGCGTTTCTGTTCAATATTTTACAGCTTAAGGTATGCAGGTTCGAACCTTGCCTGAGACCGAATTTTATTTCACTAGAAGATTCATATTTTAGCTTGTTTTGAATTTTGTATTTCATCTTCACCCATATAGGGATATAATTACATACATACAATCACGCTTGTGCCCGAAGAGTAAGGCAGAGGAGTACTAATGCACAATCACACTTCGCCGGTATGTTTAGTTAGATGCCATATAAAAGGGGGCGAGCCTATTGCTATTAACTGGACACATATCCAGACTCCGAACTGCTACTGAGATAATAACATAACATAACATACCATCGCGCCTGTATTCCCCGAAGGGTAAGGCAGTGGTGCACTGATGTGCACCCACATTTCGTCGGTTTTTTTTTAAATTTAATAGTGGGCGAGCCTATTGCCATTAACTGGACACATATCCAGACTCCGAGCTGCTAAGAGAGCTAATTTCATAGATAAAACCCCAATAACGCTCGACGTTTCAGTAGCGTGGCGTATCAGACGCGACTGTAAGACTAATAAAAACAGTTCGTGGTAGGGGTAATGGTATGTATGTATTTATAGTCGGGAATAAGGACCAAGATCCCGATTCATACAAATCGTAAGCCAGGAAATTGGACACGCCTATTTTTAATCAAGTTCGTAGTCCGGTTATTGGGAGGCTGTCATTCTAGCCTCAGCTATGAAAATATTTACAAATCTTATCACTGCCTCGTATGGCACCCTCTTCTATGGGGATGTCACCTTTTTATTTTTATTTAATCGAATTTGATTACTGAACTGATTGATAGGTTCTGAATTTGTGCCTGGCCTCGCCTTTAAGCCTACAAGTCTTAAAAGTCTCGCCGGATGTTTGGATTTGTGTGAAATTGCCTGCCTTATCCATCGGGGAATTTAGGGGTGTTAGTAAGGTATATTTGTATAGTGTTTTATTAACAAGTCGGCATGACTTCCTTTTTGGTCTGGTAGCCTCTGGCACGGTTATTGAATGAGAGGTCCTAGATTCCAGTCCCAGATCGGACAAAGTGCTATTCATTATTATCAAGATCATCATAATGATGTTATTGTATTACGTTAAAAAATTCTCAATCAGAATTCTCAGACCCTAAATATATAGCAATCTACATTAAAACATCTCTGCTTAACCTGATAATAAAAGCGTGATGGTATGTAAATATGGCTTGTGTGCATAAGTATCTACTCAGGTGCACAATAATCTATTTATCACTTAAAGCACGATTCTAGAGTACTCAATGGCTACGGGCTACGGCGTAGTCGGCTACGCTACGAGATGAGGCTACGAAGCTAGTGTAAAATCTTTAATGGTTATGTTGTTTATTTGTGTGTGATTTTAATATCGGCACAACTTAATAAACATGCAGGCGCTTGATGGTAAGTAGTCATCGCCACTCATGGACATCTGCAATACCAAAGGAGTTGTGATACGTTGCCGAGCCTATTAAGGATGAGGACGGAGAAAGGAGAAGGAAGAAGACTGAGGGAGGAATTGGGCCTCCAGCGCTCCACACTCACCGTACGAAACGCAAGAATATGCATACTTGCATACTGCCACTTGACGTTGTATATTCTGTGGGAGGGTAGTACTTCCCCGGTCGTGTTGACCCATTCATGGTGGCACGTTGACATGCCAGCGAGACACTACTACTAATATAGCACAGGGCCCCTAGACAATGTCACATCTTCATCATCGATGACGAAGTTAGATTTCCGAAATGTATGGATTTGACATAATTTCATCACGTGACATATCGAAAGATTATGCCAATTTCATACATTTCACATTAATCTAACTTCGTTTTCGATATGGAAATGTAACATTGTCTAGGCCCCCAGGTATGCTATGTGCAATGCACGCGAGACAGACAATACGAATTCTTAATAATAGTAGATCATTCAGAATTCGTATATATAGATAATTACTAGATCTACAAGCATTAAATACGAAGCCTTTTCTTCAGTGAAAGCAGCAATTCTAAGAACAGAAATTTCCTCATACAAATATATCAAATTTTTTTTCCGAGAAGCATTTGTTTTGCAATATAGCAGAAAATTTTCCGCAACAGAATTCTTCAACTTTAAAATAGAAATAGCCTGAGCCCACGCGGTTTCTTTTATTGCTTACAAGTAGAATATGAATTGAGTTAATATTGGGGAAGCAATAGGCTATTTACAAAAAGGCAAGAAATATAGCTAACTATCTTAATAGTCTTGTGGTCCTACGCGTGACTGCTACGCTAGAGATCATAGGTTCGATTAAAGTGTTATTGGGTTTTTCTATGAAATTCTCAGTAGCAACTCGAAGTTTGGATGTATGCCAGGTGAATGGCATACATCTACAATTATTTATTGGTTTTAACATAAGTCCATATCCATTGGCTACTTATCAATGTTAATTTTATATTTTTGATATGCCTAAACAAATTTTTGATTGTGATGATTAAAATCACATACGAATAAACAACGTAACCGTTTAATATTACACACTATTTTCGTAGCTCAATCTCGTAGCGTAGCCTACTACGCCGTAGCCCGTAGCCGTATAAAATGCTCTGACTAAATAGTCAGAGCATTTTATACCAAAAAGCATAATTACTAATTCTAAAATCGTGCTTTAACTAAATAGATATTATATCTAAGTTAACTTGTGCGCTTAAGCGCTTTTGAAATTAGGACCACTAGACTAATAAGGTAGTCTTAAAAAGGAATGCCTTTTAATTCCAACATACGCAGTACCACCTAGCACGTTCATCGTCTTCAATCACGTTGAGCGGTTGATCAATCATATCTGTAACTCAATCGTGCGCCCCCGGATATGGACCGCAGCCGTGCCAGGCACCGCCCATTTTAACTGCACATAAACGAGTTTCGCGGGAAATTGCCGAGTCTAGTCCACAACCTGGCTTTTTAGCACTTTTTAAGTACATTTATTTTGTATCCCGTTTTTATTTTGGGCGCTGTTTGATCAGATTGCTTTCTGAGATTTGTTTTAAGCCGTGGCCTCGCATTGCACGCCGAATTTTTTTTTGGCAGGATAGTCTATTTTGTAGAAGGAAAAATTCCAACCTGCGTCTTATAGTTAGGTACAACAGATGCTATGATCACTAAGTCACCGCGAGTCCTACAAAATAATCTGTCTCAAAAATCAACAACATATTTTCAAACAAGATCGCAAATCAGTTTTCATTTAGAATCAGTACCTAATATTAGAAGCGTAGACGCAGAAGTAATAGACACAATTACCTTTACGCTAGCATAGACGAAGTTTTAAGTAAGTGATGTTTTTAATTTATTAAAGTTTAAAAACATAATAAAAATAAAAGGAGAAATTCCCATCTTATACTTAATCACTGTCAAAGTTAATTCTAAATCCGCTAATAAATATCTTATTCGTATTTGATTTAAACCGGGTACAAATTTCCCATCACGATTACCTATAGTTATAATATCTAATAAGACACAAAATATCCATTCCACCACCTCTCTTGGATAAAGTTTAAAAAAAATCAGTTATCACAGCCCTAAAGAAATCGCTTAATTGCCAAAAACTACTTTATAATAAAATTCAGCTTGGCAAAAAAGCGCCTGCATCAACTTTGAATCGCTTGAAACAAGATTTAAAAGCTCTAAAGTCTTCGCGTAGTTCTTCCACTTTCGTTTTCGCTACAACTTCGCTGCATTTTTCACCCCGCAGCGTGTAGTACTTTCACTGCCAACTTTTAAATAAGGTTTCTGATACTTTACTTTTGAATCTGTGAACTTGCGAATAAAAAAGTGCGTGATTCATATTATATACGTGATGCATATCATATGTTGGTATCCAATTTCAATTAGTTCTGGATTAACTAAGTAACTTACGGATTTAGCGGGTTCTAATATTCTATTTTACCTAATGTGTAGTATTAAAAAAATCCTACAGTACCTACCTACCTGAATAGTTTTATGTAATAAGGTGATATACTAATACAATATTATGTTTAATAGCTTATCAGTGAACAATAATTATGCACTACGAAATTAATGCTCTCATCAAAATAATTCCATAGTTTTTATCTTCCGTGTTCCCTGTTGGGTGCCAACGAACAACCATCCCATTATATTTATCTCGTGAGCTATAATAAACTAGCGCCCTCTGTAGCGACAATGTTTTGCAGCAGAAGTACTTTTGTTGCGTGCTACTCGATGATAGATGGCGTTGTTTGATATTCTTATTAGATTCTAATTGAAGCCAGAAAATTACATTGTATGTACATTATTTGTGTAATTTTTTTGAGTACAGAGCAAAATACTACTTATTTTTTTTTAATTTTATAAGCTATCATAGCGGCAAAAATATAATGTATTAGGTATATTTTAAAAAAAATAGGTATCATAGGTATTATTATAAAAAAGAAAGACTTATCTACTGTTGTACATGTTATTTTAAGATTTTTATTATTAATTTAAATTTTATAGGTAATAGGATTAATGTAACTTTCTAGGTAGGTACCTACATATAATATGTCTCATCACAAAAACAAAAAATACAACAAAAAGCTGAAACGTTCGCATACCACAAAAACGTCCAAAACGAAGCGTCATGTACATAATTCTAAGGGTACCGCCGCAAATAAGACGGCAGTCGCCGAAATATCTATTTCGGACCGGGCCGGACCCGCGTCACGCTGTCACGGACGCCCGAAGGCCCGACGGGACCACGCCGCGAGCGACAAGCGGAAGCGGGTTAAGCGAGATCTACATTTTTGCACATTGCGTTGATTACAAACGATGTCGATTAAAAATGAGGTTACCAATTTGATCCGCACGTTTATAGGTTGTTCGAATTGTTCAATATTCGTATATAAAAAGCCTATATGGGCTAATACAAAGATGCGCCAAGTATTTTTGTCCACGTATTTCTCAGAAAGTAGAAATTTAATTTTTGTACTAAAAAAAATTATGTATTATTCTATAAATAAGTATTATCAACATTAAATTTCTTATTATAGGTAGATAACTGATAGAGGAATGGCTGTATTTACAGTTTGTTCGATGTAAGTAAGCCGATCGGAAGTTAGCCGTTCCGAACTACCGCGGTGATAAAATCGTTTAATAAAGTGTTTTGATACATAAATATCTGAATTGGTAAATAAAATAATTAGAAATGTGAAAAATATAGGACACTAATTATCTTTACACCGACTCTTTCTATTAAAATTTACCACTGCTAAACCACTTGCGGACAACTTCCGATAGGCTTACTTATTTCGAACAAACTGTATTGTATTTTGTCTGTTGTATTTTGAAATATTATTTAGATGTCCGAAAACGAGCACACGAGCCACCTAATGGCCTCTGGATCTCATCTCTCACCGAACGAAACTCAATAGTTACTGCTACTTAAAGTCAATTTTCTAGTCAGATCATTTTTTTTATCGTTTTTTCAAATTATCTGGGTGGAAGCTGATGCAGGTACCTACCTATATACCTAAGATTTCTAGGGTCTTGAACAACATTGATGACTATACTTGACACATTCGAAGTTACGTGATCTTCAGTTTCTCATAACCTAGGCCGCGTACAGACAATGTAGCCAAGTTAACGTGTACACATGAGGGGGCATTTCTTCAAGCTAGTGGGCTACGTGTAAACACTGTCACTGTCACATTGAGAAAAAAGGGTGAACACAAAGCAATTTCTAGTTTCATGTAAGCGTAAATTTGTGAAATGTGTCAGGACCCGCTTCGAAGACCGTTGGTAATTTTTCTTGAATTTAAAAAAAGGATACCTACCTAGGTTAAAAATGTAAAATGTAATCATGAAAACTTACAAAAATACCGTACCGTAAAACGTACCGTAGTGGTCCAAATTAAAATTACTTATTATTATAAAACATACGGCGCAGTGATCGCCTGGTGATATGACTATTGGACTGCCAAGCCAAAGGTCTCGAGTTCGAATCCAAGGCACGCACCTCTGACTTTTCGAAGTATGGTGCGTATTAAGAAATAATTAATTATAAAATAAAAATAAATTAATTAAATTATCACGTGCTTAAACGGCGAAGGAAAACATCGTGAGGAAACCTACATGCGTGATAGATTTTCTTTCGACGGCGTGTGAAGTTTGGCGAGCATGGTTAACTAAGTACAACCTGACCAACCCCTTTCATTCCGGGGTGATGGGTTGATACCCATAATTATCAAATAATGAAAAAATATATTATACATCTAATTTATTGAAACAATAACACTGTAAAGTAAAAGAACTTTAGCCATTACCGATATTTACGGCAGGCAGGCAATATTTACTTAACTAACTCAATACCTCTAAAAACATAGCGACCCACACTTAATTCAAGTTTCAAGTTGCTCATATTTCATTCATAGAATAACCACCCAATAACCGAAATTCGGCAAATATTTCTAAGTTAAACATATGAAATAGAAATCAAAACTATACAATCGTTGTACAGTAGCCATGGGTCGATCTGTCAACCCCCTCTATACGCTGCCCACAAAACGTCGTACAAGCGAGAAGCTATCTTAAGTATTGTACGATAGGGTTGATATTTAGCTATTATGGGAGGGTAGATATGATGTTTTTTGCCATTCAAGGTTGTTTTGAGGGTGTACTGCCCACAGCTAGGGAGTACTGCCCGCAAGGGCCGGCCCGTGCTGCGTTTGAATTGCAGGAGAGTTGAATAGGCAAGTAACGTTTTTATTCGAGTGTTTGGGTGTGATACTTGCTTACTTTAACTTTGAATACCTATTTTATTATTTTTTAATATTTTTATTTATGTATGTTATGGTGTTTTAAAAATTCAGTTTGTTATTTATTGATGATTATGATCTGATTATTTTGGGAGTACCAACCTATCTAATTTTATGTTAACAATGTATGTACTTTACTTACAATACTTGAATAAATTAAGTATTGTTAGTAAAGTAAATAAACTGATATAAAAAAAAAGAACTAAGCAAACTAGCAAAAACAAGCATCATTAGGTAGGGTATGTTTTACTAAACTAATTATGAAGACAACTACACCTACAAATACTTGAAAGGAACAAGTGAGTACTACTACTACTAGTGTTAGCAAGTCGTTATTCAAGCGAGCTGGTTAGTTAGCACGAGGCTCAAAAGGGTACATCCGCTGTGCATACATTAGGCACAGATATCGCAAAGCTTTTCGGTAGGATTAAATTGGCTAACTTATTCGCATAGTTGTTTTGTATTAGTTACAACTGAAATTGTGACGTAATCACTTTAGTTATGACTTTACATAGGTAAAAAGAGATAGAGATTTTTTCCAAAGAATATCAATAACGTAATTTTTAATTCAGAGGGTGCCCTTATGTAATAACTTATAGATACCTACCCACAATAAACTGTATAAACTGTTATACTATATAAAAGAACTGACTTTATTTAACTGGGCATTTTTTAAATATAATTAGCAATACAGTGTACTCCTGCTTACATCAAATAAAATAACTTTGTGAATAATTCACAAATAATAAGAGCTACTTTTAATAACATTATTTTAAATTATGATGTTTTTATATCTTAGATTAGTACATCTTGAAATATTCTTCTTTGAAAATTTTTGTTGTTAACGTAAAGAATAGTTACTAAAATAGAATACAACAACACTGCTTACTTATACCAATTAAAATTTAAGCTTACTCAATTATTATGTTACCTATTTTGATTAGATAGGTACAGTACATAACTTGAAAACATTTTTATTTAATAACATTATTTGATAAAACAATAAGTACCTGTATTTTACGAGCACACGCTTGCTTTTTGTCAGGACATGAAAAAGTCCCGCGGGTCGGTCGAGTACGGGTCGAGTGGAGTAAATAACACGGGTGTAAGTAGACACAAGTTTTTATTGCTATTTGAACGGAGCATATATGTAAGTACTGTATGTATAAGTTTACCTTAATTTAAAAGCAAGTTTTTGTGAGACTAAGAACTGAAAGCTAATTCCAGTCGAGTATTCGGCTGCTGCACCAGGCGTCGCGGGTTCCATCCCAACACTATATCGATAGTTGTTCCTGGTCTCAAAGGTAGTGCGTGTGAGATTTTTGTTTGAAATGGTAGAAGATCATTAAGTACGTAACATACTACTACTACGTGTACTAATGCACAGTGGGTTATAGCTGTTACCTGACCCGCTTAGACCCCGCCGGCCCACCTAGGGTGGGTCAGGTAACAGCTATAACCAAATGTACGCCGGTATGTTTAGGTCCCATGAAATAGGGGGCGAGCCTATTGCCATTAACCGGGCACAAATTCAGACTTCGAACGGCTTCTGAGAATTTAATAGAAAATCTCAATAACACTGTTTGACCTGGGAATCGGACCCAGGACCGTAACATTCGCAACATTAATAATACTATTGATTCCTCATTATTTAAACTCCTTCTTAAATTTATAATACTATTGATTCCTAATTATTTAAACTCCTTCTTCCATGAAAACTAGCACGAACTAAGGCAAGTTAGAGCTCATAATATTAACGAATAACTCGACCTATAAGAGTACATAATTATGAATTTGTCATGCAAGTAGGAAAAGTCCATTCGACACCGATTCCACTGAAAAATGCAGGTAATATCTCCAGCTGAACTTCATGCAAGCATTTCCCAAATTCCAACGGCTCTGGTGTGGAATTATGTTAATGTGATGCCAAAACTCATATCCAGACAAACAATTTTTTACCTCAAAAACCACCAAAATTTATTTTAGTAAAGGTAAACTTCAACTGCGGGCTAGATTCGAACCTGCGTCTTATGGTTAAATACACCGGATGCTATGATCATTAAGCCACTCGCGAGGACTTGTCAAAGTAGTAGGTAACTTTATAATCGTAACATGGAAAATGCATAAAAATACAAAAAGACAGTCGACATTTTTATGGCGTAGGATGTCAGTTAAAACGAATTTTTGACTGAAAACCCTGGTCAGTGGCAGAACTGAGTTGTAGCAATTGTGCACATTCAGCCAATCTGTTTAGTCAAAATATTAAGTATGCCTTAACTGATTTTGACCGAGACGAATTGCAGGCAAAAATAATTTTGACCGATTATAAGTTTTGACTGTAACGTAATATATAGGCTTACCTTTGTAAGAAAAACCGTCTTATTCATACAAATATATAAAGTCCAATAAATGTCACAAAAAAAAACATGTCAAAACAGGACAAAACACATAATAGTCTGTTGTTCTAAGAGCCTTATAAGACGTTTTATATACTTTTTATGATACTTTTATGATACTTTTATGAATAAAACGATTAACGTTTACCTATGCTAGTAAAATTACAGTGAGCTAGTAGTCACTACTGTTTTATGAATATATTGTTTAAACTAAAATCTTATCCCATCACCGTAATCCTATAACCCGAATTAACCTTCACGTCCGTCCACCCACACCTACAAATCGATTCAAAGCAAACAAGCAGTGCAATATTGCCAACAAACAGTCGGGTATAGTCGGACACCGCAATTTATAAGCGGGACTGGCAGAAGAAAGGGTCCGCGGCCTGTTATTGTATCGGAAGGTGGCCCGGCCTAACGGGCTTAGACCGTAGAGCTAAGAAGCTCGTAGATAGGGAAAATATTATTTAAATAATACACAAATAATATTTTGACTGACTTTGACTGCCTCATTAGTTTAGAGGTCCTAGGCGCTATTCCTACGGTTGAGGGTTTAATTCGCAGGTCGCACAGTTTTCCCATGAAATTCTACGTAGAAGCTCAGAATGTGGATTGGTGCCCGCTAAATGGCGATAGCCTCGCCCCCTATTACATGGAACCTATAACATACGGGCAAACTGTGGGTATTCATTAGTACACCTCTGCCTCACCCTTCGTCGCAGACGTGATGGTATAATCTATATAATTAATCCCAGTGGAAGGACAATGATGTAATGGGGCGAGTCTATTACCATTGACCAGACATCAATAAATAATAAATAAATAGTGTTACTATAAGTTACATTGTGCTATAAATACACCAATTTTGATATACATACTTATTTAAAAATAAATTATTTAAAAATAAAATTAATCCACAGAAACTTAACAAACTTAATAAGAATATTTAATATTGTGTCCCGTCTAAAGATTTGTGAGTCTACACGGGTCACATTTGCAAATACAAGCGTTCTAACTGTGTGAGTGCATACTAACACCGTGTCCCTTACGCACACAGGCGCAAAAGGGACAAAGGTCACCGGCCACAGCCTTCTTATATTTGTTTAAGACGTGTATTGTGCCCCAAGACCCTTATTTTAGCAATACATTTGGAAATTGTATTGTTTGTAATACCTATCTTTTATTACATTAGATATTGTATTAATAAATCTAATTTCAATTTCTTGAAATGTTAGAAACATTAATATTTTTTTTAACTATAAAAGATTTACATAAAGACCACGTATACATTTAACGAAATTCTGTGCTATTTTTCCTGTAATAATAACATCTGTGTCTGAAAAAATAACGAACGTTTCTGAAAATTCAAACAAAAATATAATTTCAATAATTTGCTACGAAGATTGATTAGTAAAGCAATTCTATGGCAGCGATATTTAGTAATATTGATTTAATAATTCGTAAAAATATTTTAATTATACCTATTCGATATCGTTACGAGTACTATTCGCATGCGACGTATGCAAAAACCAAATTGCCAGCAAATTACTAGATAAAGAAAATCATGATCATCAACCCATTTCCTCTTCCACTGCTTAGCACGACTCTTAGCACAGAGTGAGAGGGGTTTAGGCTATAGTCAACCAGGCTAGTCTATTGCAGAGTAGCAGACCTTACACACAATCGAAAAAATCTCTCAGGCATGCAGGTTTTCTCACGATGTTTACCATTATCGATAAATTGCGTGATAAATTAATTATTAAATACGCACATGACTTTGAAAAGTCTGAGATGCGTACCTTGCATTCGAAGTCAAGACCTTTAACTTGCCAGTCTCGTAGACTATCACTGATCAAAGAGATGTTTCATACTAATTAAGAATCTCAAAATCACAAACTCAAACAAAAATAATCAAATAACAAATCTCAAATCAAAGCTAACTACATAAAAGTGTCTCCCCGTCTATAACCCGTCTGGTAAATAGAGGTTGGAGCTAATAGGACCTCCAGAGGCTCTCAAACGTTCAATCAAAATGATAGGTAATTCAGTTACACAACCACTGGACGAATATCGTCCTCAGGTACTGGCGAGTGCTAAAGTGTTGCGAATCGTATAATTTATATCTTTAGCTAGTAGATTTATCAAAAAGCTTGCTCAATCCTCATCAACTGCTTTTTGTATTCGCGGCATTAATTGTTTTATATTCGTCCCTTCTCTTCGTATGTTTACACTTTTCTGTAGGTATTCTACACATTTTTTCGACCTTTAAGGTATCTTTAATCTATCTTTATATCCTGCTTGTCAGATTAATCAGATGAACTTTTATATTTTAAAATTTTTCGCGAATGTAGTTTTCTTCCCTAGGAGAAAAGTGGAGGGCTTTTATATATGTATCTGTGTATCTATAACAATAATTTACAGTAATGATTATTATACAACACTATCAATGCATCTCTGAGAATAAAATTACTGTATTTTATTGAGAATTTATTTCTTTAATTGATTCTATATTTTTCTAACTTTATCTTTTGTGTACGAGTGTACCCGTCGCATCGTCGACCACTACTCGTATCCCCTATTCCCTAATTAATCGTGTATCGCACCAATCTCCGGAGCTTCCCCAGTGGATGACCCACCTTGATCCGATCAACTCTATTCGATCCAACTTCTGTGTTTTATGTTTATTCGTGTAATAATACAGGTAGGTATATTAACAGCATGTTCTTAAGGAGATTAATTAGTAGTAGTTTATACTCTTAAGGAGAGGAGTCCTTTTATTCTTTATTAATATTTAAATAAGGCTTTGCACGCGTAAATGAATAATGCAATTAATAAACATTCATTTTAAAATTCATGCATGAAAAATCCTTGTTAAGATGACGATGATAATTTTCTGTGACACTCTCAAGGACATAACTGGTTAACTATTTTTCGGTACCTAAACTTGATGAATCAAATCACCTAGCCATGAGAATCCTTCTAAAGAGATCACCCAAAATATATAATCAGGTAATAAATAAATAAAATATGAAGGTTTATTGCAGAAACTTGTACATATTTTACAGTTAATCTTACATAGAGACCTCCTTTTAAGTAAAAGATATGCCTGTGTTAGGAGGCCCGGCTCTTCAATGACAAATTATAAAATGGTAAAAGTGTTGTACAAAAAGAAAATATAAATTTTAACAAGTAAATTCTAAAATAGGTAAAATTGGTTAGTTTGTGTATTTAGGGGGTAATCTTTGGAATTAATGATCATATCATCATAAATTCTTTCACTGACAGATTCCGAGTGAAAACTAGTAAAGAACAAAGAAAAGGAACCAAATTTTTCTCACAATTATGTATAGGTATTTTTGTTCTATTGTGAAGCTTATTTATTGCGGATACTGTTTATTTTCATTTTAGTTTTTCTATTCAACTTTAAATATTGTAAATGTTATGCATATCTTTTATTGATTTTAACATATGTCTATATATATCCCACTGTTTGCAACTTACCAAAGATTATGTTTTTATTGTTGATATGCCTTAATAAATAAATACATTACATACCATCACGCCTGTATTCCCCGAAGGGTTAGGCAGAGGTGTACTAATGTACACCCACATTTCGCCGGTATGTTTAGGTGCCATGTAATAGGGGGCGAGCCTATTGCCATTAGCTGGGCACAAATCCAGACTCCGAGCTGCTACTGGGAATTTCATAGAAATACCCAATAACACTTTGCTCGACCTGGGGATCGAACCCAGGACCTCTAGCGTAGTAGTCGCGCTTAGGACCACTAGACTAATGAAGCTGTAATAAATAAATAAATCATAATAATAAAACAATTTCAGATTACAAACAACAGTTAAGAACACAAAACACAAATTCCATCGCAACATCATCAGATAATACACAGTTCGTTAAGCAAGGGTCATCCCGTGGGTCAAAGCTTCCAGGATTACCTGCCTCCAGTAATTGCTTACATTTAAGTACCTTAGCTATCGTTATACTTACTGAAACTTCGTGAATAATGGATGAAAGGTATATTACTGATTGTTTAATGGGGTACCTTCGTTGTGGAGTACCTTTACAACGTTCAATGTTTATGGCAATTATCGTCATAACATGTTACTTCATTGGACTTTTATCCGGAATTATATAAGTTCAAATAGTTTTTGACTCGTTTGTCAAGTGGTCTCAAGCGCGACTGCTACACTAGAGATCCTGTGTTCGATACCCAGATCGAGCAGTGTTATTGCATTTTTCTATGAAATTCTCTGTAGTAGCGACACCTACAATTTAGGTGTCTTCATGACGAGACTGAATAGGTTTCTTCCAGGCAAGCGCGTTCTATCGTAGACCACATCGTTGCTTAACATGAGGCGAGTTATGTTCAAGAGCAAGCCTATCTATGATAGAAAAAAGCTCGCAGTCTGTATTTTTGCTCGGTTAATGGCAATAGGCTCGCCCCTATTTTATGGGACCTAAACATACCGGCGAACTGCGGGTGTAATTTAGTACAGCTCTGCTTAATCCTTCGGTGAATATATAGGCATAATGGTATATATTTATAAATAATTATTTTTCTTATTTTTTCCTGTTCGTCTTTTGTACTTGTCTCTGTTTTAATAGCAATTAAATGCTTCTTTTTTCTTTCAATGGCAGTGACTATTCAAATCCGTCCCCTCACAACCTTACACGTAATAATTGTTATATACCTAAAGGTATATTATAGATAGTAGGCACGATTAACCTAACCTCACCTACAATTTAACAACCAACCTATATACAAAAGGTAAAGTGGTAGGGATATCGCCATATCAAATACATAGGCACACAGATTACTGAAGCAACGTAGAAAGCGATAACCCTTTAATAAAGTTTCGTATTACGATCCTTGAAACCGTTGAAGTGTACATAATTTTAGCTCAGCGTGTGCCTGGAGATATCGGGATCGATTGAGGGGCCAAAGAATGTATTAATTTGGTAATGTCGATAACTGATTTTACGTATTGTATTCAAATAAAAGACAGCTCCCGTTTTAAGGAAGATCCCTGTATTGCAGGAGAGATTCAACGTCATCATCCGTAGCTCTACTGGTCTCTTTTGTGGTTCCAATCTCTCACATAAATTCTAGTCTCATGTTGCTGATCTGGTACCTTCGTGCGACGGGACTTTGAGCTCCCTAAATAATAGAAGAGCTGATGGAATTAACGGTTGATGCATGCGTGCCGTCAGTATGGACTGGTCAACCCAAAATATTATTTTGTTTTCTTACTTTTATCTTAAAAATTTATATGGTCTAATATATAGATATGTATGTATAAATAGTTGATATGGTCCTTCTTCAAACGGCTTCAAAGGTTGATTATACAACTACTGTTTGAACTTTAAAAGACACCTTGATTCTCTAACTTTGCTTCGGCATTTCTTCTCAGATAAGAAATGCGAGTGTCATCAATAAAAAAATAATTAAACATTGATTTGTAAAAGTGTCCTTAAAAGGTCTATTTGCCGAAATATCTATCACTTATCTATAATCGGCCTAATATAGTAACAATGTCGTGCACCTATCCATGCCCGCCAGGGTCGCTATAACGATAGATATTTAGAAAATTTGTGAATCACAATATTTGGAAATATTATCTTAGTAAATATTTGTCTTGTTTAGGAATCGAACCCGACAACCAACAAGCTTCGACAACTTAATGTTAACACTGGAACATAACTGTTAACTTTGGACATGAGCCCTAAATACTTAGTCATCAATTATTTATTGCACTCCACAATGTTTACAGGTGTTTTTCAGGTATCAAGGCTCCGGGCACGGCAATGTAGTAGAGAGGAGAGAGAGAGCAGTAGTCACAGAGAGAGAAGTTAGAGAGAGTAGTCATAAGTAAGTAGATAAGTTATGAAACATTTTCAAGTTCATCAAATATCACAGACGCATCCATTAAAATATTCCCACGCGCCTAAAAATTTGATTCTCCAACTATCAAGTAATACGCGAACTTAACCCTCAAGAGACAACCGGCAAATTTTGCAAAAAGCAACGCGCCTCGGTACATCGGGCCCGGCAAAGTTAGCGGGTGTAATCGATACGGCCTTAGGGTTTTGGGTATAAATTAGAAGTTCCATCGATCACCGACGCCCTTTGCCCATCGGCTCGTACTTTATTGATAGTGAATGTTAACCGATAGTTCACTGAGTTACGCTGAACGGCACATGTATTTTTGGCCGGGTTTATTTGTGCCTGGGAAGCTATTTTACGCGCGATTTAGGGTTAATGTCGGTCATAGACTAGCTGCAATGTTCGGGTCAATTCAAAAAGCTTTCACGTTTCTCATCGCGTAACTCAAAGACATCGAATATCTGATATAATGTATATCATAATATTATTAGCTATATACTCGTATATATATTTGTTCACGAATAAAAACCTCTAATACAAAAAACAGGCAGGTTAGCTAAAATTGGGGAAAGGTTGTCCAAACTAATGGCGCATACACACACCGCCGGCTTCAGACTGACAAACTTTGTGTCAGACACCATTTAGAACCGCAAGCGAACTGCCACCGGCATGCAAAAGCTGCGCGTGCGAACATAATATGTGGATGCGCTGTAAAAGACATTCTCCGCCTAATAGATAGGGCGTCGGCCTTGCGATCATGTGGTTGCTGGTTCGAAACCCACCCATTGTACTACCGACGTGAACCCGCTCGTAGGACAAGCATTAAGCTTAGCACGAGGGTTTAATAAGAATACTAGTAATGGGCGACCCACATTGCAGAGCAAACGAAGAGGTAAGAGTTTTTTTTAAATATCTTAGATTTAAATGTTCTCATATTCTTATATTTTATAGGTCCATAAGGTTCCTTACCATAGGATATACTTTTTGAAACCATGCAAGAAGAGTTATATCGTTACATATTTTAATGGCACATTTGAAATAAAACCTTTTGAACTTGACCTTGAACAATAAGGGTCACCTAACTTCTGACAGAGACTGATACAATAGACAGACAGACTAGACTGGTAGAGGTACCTATAGATATGGACGAAAATAAAGTAGTTTGTGTTTTCGATAAAAGTGTCTCTCAAAGATAAAATAATAGTAATAACAAATACCATAATCTTCTTACGACCATTTTGCATGACATATCCACGAAAAATTACTGTACACATTAAGAATTTTATAATACAATAGCTTTCCGCCCGCAGCTTCGCTCGCGTGGGCAACACGATTTTGACTGTTTATTTTTTCTATTTCTGGCGGGATATTACAAATTATCTAAAATTGAGACCAAATAATTTGTTCCACTATATTATTTCATTGGAATATAAAAACATGTAAATTTCTTATTAATTCATTCATGTCCTTTTAGCTATTGCGATGGTCTATCATTCTGGAGGCCTCGTAGGGTCGATTTTCATGAAGTGGTATAAATAGTGGAAGACCACTTTGCTCTCAAGACTTAAAATTACACTTCTTTCTATACCACATTTATGGCTTTTCTGTCTGGTATCAAAATTACCAGACTGCTATAAATACAGATTCAGTAATAGGCAAGGTAGAATTTCTTCTCTTTCTTTCTTCTTAAATCTATGCCTGCCACCCTAAATGACTCACCCTGAAATTTATTTATAGTAATTGCAAAGCTAAGATCTTAAGGGGGAAACGTAATTGTTCTTAAAAACATACTTGGAGGGTATCAAAGGTATTCGAGGTATGAAAACTGAATCCCCTCAAGCACATCCAGTAATCACAGTGACCTTTTTAATATTTTTGTGCACTGCTGATCAATACTCTCAGTCTAGTTCCGTTACATAGCTTAAATGGTATAAGGAGACGCAGCAGAATTACAAGTGTCCCAAGGAGGGTTAACACTGTTAAGGAACTCTACAGGATAGTAAACTGTTTTGACCGCTTGTAGCACTGAATCCAATTTCTGAGCCCTCCAACGGTTAAAGAAGTATGTAATTAATAGCAGCTGAACTGTCGTTTTTCGGAGTCAGTATTGCACGTTTGCACATCCAATCTATAGACTTCGTATGTATATTGGAAAAATCAGGATACACTCTAAGATCTATTCATCTATCATAGTCACCTGTCACTACTGTATTCAGGAGAGATGGTATACATATTGAAATTTTATAATCAGAAAACTCTCCAGCAGACGCATCTCTCTCGTATTTCTTTTTAAATATAATCATTACGATGACGATGGATGATGACTTCGTCTGCTCGGGTTCCTCTAGGTACAGCAGAATCTGACGGAATACCCCTGCCAGCAACACAGTAACTTCACCCATCACTCAATTGCTGCCTCTAAGAAGGGTTCTATGGTGTGCCTCTCAATTCCACTTTTGTGTGCCATAGAAAGCATTTTATATGTTTATCAACCAACGTTTCTTGAGTAAAATCAGATTGAGTTTTCAAACATGACATGTGTCAAAATAAAAAGTAATTTCAATCAAAAACACTAAGGAGTATTGATATCAAATTCGAAGCAAACCACGCCCAAAATAACTTTCCCCCCTTTTTTAAGTCCGTTAGGGGATAAATTTCAATAAAATATGAAACACGTCTTCCATCAATTCTGTTAAAGAACGTTTATGCAAAATTTGAAGCAGATTGGACCAAGGAATCACGTTGTCCCATACAAACTTTGCCCCCCTTTTTCACCCCCTTAGGGGTAGAATTTCGGAAAATCCTTTCTTATCGGATGCCTACGTCATACAAAGAACACACCCTCCAAGTTTCAGGACTATACGATAAGCGGTTTGGGCTGTGCGTTGTTCCGTCAGTCAGTCAGTCAGTCATTCAGGACAAAGGATTTTATATGTATAGATAAAGATGCGCATTACGTACCTATATAAGAGGTGCTCGGGATCGCCTATAAACATACATAGGTAAAGGCAAAGAGCACTTAACGTTTCCTAAAGGATACATTATTGAGGAGAGCCCTAAAAACAACATTTTTACGTCCTACGGTCCTGCGGCGCATATTTTATTGCGGGTTAGTCGGATGACCCCCGAAACGGACTGTATAGACTTGCGAAGCATAGAGAGGGTTAATTTATTTTTATTTTGGGACTTTTTTTATATAACTAGTGCTTACAGCACAAAAGAAAATATGCCTTTTAATCCTTCAAGAATGTACGCGAATTTATTGGCGCATTTCTTGGAAAGTTCAAATTGCTTAACTTAAAAAAAAGTACTCTTACTTATACTCGTATCCACCGTCAGATTAACACCTCAGAAGATCTTGATAGCTTTTATCTTTGATTTATTTTGGCTTCATATTCCATTTTTTTCCATATTAAGTGTCTGTAACAAAGAATAAAATAACATAACTGATTTGGAATAAGTTTATAAAGTTTTTATTAAAACGTCGAGAGCGTAAGTACACAACATGTTTAATTGATTGTGTAAATATTATTTTTTTATTTCGTTTCACACGACAAAATTGTATCCACTAGTTTAACTCAGATCTTTAAGTCACGTTAAATTAATCACATACAATGATTATACTAATTATTAGGTAAAATCCAAATAAAATCTTAGAATAAGTAAGTTTAACAAATACAGCACACTTCTTCTTTACATCAAATCAATTTAAGAATTCTGGTTTCTAAAAAACAAATCGATACAAAGTATCCTATCTAATCTTCGTAGGATGTCGGTTCCTTGGCCGGTCCCGCGAGGCCATGGGGTCTGATGGACGGAGCTCGCCGCGCAAGGGTTAACCCAAGTCAATGTAAATATTTGAACGATGTGTGCACGGTCGCCTTTACCTGCAGGTATCAGTGTTGTTTTAAAGCCTTGACATTTGTACAGTTTTTGGAGGGTTGGTTGAATTTGGTAGGAATTAGTGCAATTTTTTCATTAGTGCAAAAGTTATTTCATCTAATGCTAATATATAGATACGAAATATATACCTATAACGTTTTCCTTTATTAGGTACAGTACATTGTTGAACGAAAAGTATGTCTATGAGGTTTAGTAAAGTTCAGAATTTCCTCATACATATTGACGTAGGAGAAATGAAGCGGCGGTAGCCTAATGGCTAGGGCGTCAGACTTGCGATTATATGGTTGCCGGTTCGAAGTCCACCCATTGCACTACCGACGTGAACTCATTCGTAACACAAGCATTTAGCTTAGTACGAGGGGTTAACAAGAATACTAGTAATGTGCGAACCACATTGCTAGTAAGCTTTTTTTTTAAGAAAAAAAAATGTTTTATGCTTTTTAAAAAGTTTTTTTATTATATGTAAGTTTATGAAAAAAGACATACAGATGATTTTTCACGGAATTAAAGTCAAATGTAACAACAGTTGCTAGCTAATAAAAGATAAGAGCTTAGTGTAAAGACGATCAAAAAGCATGCATTTATGAAATTCATCATTAAATTACTTTTTCTTTGGGACAAATTTATTCTATTCTTAATATTTTCGAATTATTTCTATTAAAAAAAATATCCTTCTTATTCTAAATTTTATCCTGCATATGCATATTAAATAATAACATACCATCACGCCTGTATTCCCCTAAGGGTTAGGCAGAGGTGTACTAATGTACACCCACATTTCGCCGGTATGTTTAGGTCCCATGTAATAGGGGCGAGCCTATTGCCATTAACCGGGCACAAATCCATACTCCGCGCTGCTACTGGGAATTTCATAGAAAATCCCAAAAACACTTTGCTCGACCTGGGGATCGAACCCAGGACCTCTAGCGTAGCAGTCGCGATTGGGACCACTAGACTAACGAGGCAGTCATTAAATAATTAATTAGATAATAATTAATTAAAATTAAATAATAATTAATTAGATATCACTCGCTTAAACGGTAAAGGAAAACATGAGGAGATCTGCATACCTGTAAGATTTTCTTGATAGCGATAAGTCTGCCAACTCGCAGTAAGGTGCTGGACTAAGTATAAATTTAATCCTTAACATTATTATTTTTGATGTTATTTTCAAAAGGTGAATTCGTTAAGATGAGTGCAATAACATCCTTTAAATATTGCATTTACTATATTACAGCCTGTACACGCAATTTTTTAGTTTTCCAGCTTACAGAAAAAAACAATACCATATTAAATATAAAACACATGAACACCACATAAAACACATTACTTTAATGAGACTGTATACGAACATATTGTTCGACAAGAACCGCCAATACGGGGGAGTACGTGAGAATTACTCGGAGTTTTATCCCGGGTTCGAACCCCGAGCCGTCCCTTGTGGCCGACGGCCGAAAACTTTACCTTTGACCCTCTTGGAGAAGTATATAGAGCTGTGAGGTAGAAACCTAGGTAAATATAATTTATGAATTTGTTTATACCTTGAAGTATGAGTAGACTGCCTCAGTAGTCTAGTGGTACCAAGCGCAACCGCTTCGGTAGAGGTTTTGGGTTCGATTCCCAGATCCAGCAAAATGTTATTGGGTTTTTCTATGGAATTCTCATTAGCAGCTCGGAGTCTGGATTTGTGCCTGGTTAATGCCAATAGGTCCGCCCCGCTGCCGAACTGTGGGTGTACATGAGTACACCTCTGCCTAACCCTTCGGGGAATAGGTACAGGTTTTTTAGTACCTATTATTACTGTTGCAGAAAAGTCTCGCAAGACGGATAAAACTTCTTCACGAAACATTTATAATTAAACTAGCTATCTCCCGCGGTGTTACTCGCGTTCATCTCGATTTTCCAATTCTCTGGTTAATTCCCAAAATCCTTTCTTAGCTAATGTCTATACTCTTTAAGGAATTGGCCTTCATTGAAATCTTTATTTAAAAGATTTTCGGGACTATCAGCTCTATACATATATGCCATTGAGGTACTATGTCTGGGGCATCTCCAGTATTCTTATCTACTTACCCCGCATCTATAGCAAAACGACCCTCTAGAGACCTAGCCCCGCCTCTTACGGCCTGTCAATGACTAGTAAAATTTAGAACCGGCCTACCATTGATATAAATGTTTTTTTGTTCCCCGAACGACCCTTGAAATTGTAATTTAGTGAGGCCTTCGAATGAGGTGTATCGAAGTGTTGTAATATCCATAGAACTTGACAGTCGGATGTTAGTTCAGTGTTTTTTTTCTTTGCCAGTTCTTTTTCATTCCGCTATTTGGAACCGTTGAACCTAGTTTTAACAGTTCATTTTACTTCGGCTTGAATTAGAAATTGGAGGATGGGTCATCATCATTAACATTAACCCATCTACTGTCCCACTGGCACGGGCCTCCTATCAGAATGAGAGGGGTTGGGCTACAGTCCATCACGCTAGCCTAATGCGGGTTAGCGGAAGTAGGTTATAGCTGAGAATCAGCGTGCATCTTTTTCTGCAGGGTTAAGTATTTTTTTTTAATAATTATTTTATATTTAGATTGATGCGCTTTCTGTGAAAGATACATTTACTTTTCGTCTACAAATCAATATTTTTTTCTCATAAAATTTTATGACTTTATTTCAAGTATATAACTTATTGCTATAATGTTTAATTCTGTCAACATAATATGTTGTAAACGTACGTCAGAATATGTGCTTGTAATCACAATAGAATAGTAAACAACTGGAAGAATTTGGATGAAACTTACCAATAAGATGTAACCTAAAGTACATCTTTTATCAAAGCTTGAGTACCTACATTTTATTTTTTTATAATTTGGACAATATTTACGCCTCTGAAATTAGTTCATCTGTGGACATAGTCCATCAATCGATTTATAGATACAAAACCGATGTCTGAGTCATGAAAGAGGTCTGTATGACTGGACATAAAACGTATAGTAGTTAGTTTTATTATAATCAATTATAATGATAATTATAATTATACTTAAGGTACTATAATATATATATATATATATTTATATTTATCGGATAACTCGGCAAACGAGCTACATGATGTTATTAGTATTATTATATATTATATAGTATATTAGTAGTCATCGCCGCCCATGGACATCTGCAAAACCAAAGGAGTTGCAGATGCGTTGCCGAGCCTATTTAGGGAAAGGGAGGGGAAGGAGAAAAGGAGAAGGAAGGGGATTGGGGGAGGAATTGGGCCTCCGGCCCTCTCGCTCACCGAACGAAAGGAAGTAACGAAACACTACTACTCGGACGTCGGTCTTCTGTGAGAGTGTGGTACTTCCCCGGTCGAGCCGGCCCATTGATGCTGCGAACAGCGTGGCCCTACCACAACAAATATATGTCATTATATATGTCAGTATATATATGTCAAAATCATCATCATCAGCCTGTAACAGTCCACTGCTGGACATAGGCCTAATATGTGCCATTTCACCCTGTCTTCGCAAACTATGTCAAAATATCCATACTTAATAAAATCCTAGTAAAAACAGGATAACTTTTAAAAACATACCATCACGCCTGTATTCCCCGAAGGGTTAGGCAGAGGTGTACTAAAGTACACCCACATTTCGCCGGTATGTTTAGGTCCCATGTAATAGGGGGCGAGCCTATTGCCATTAACCGGGCACAAATCCAGACTCCGAGCTGCTACTAGGAATTTCATAGAAAAACCTAATAACACTTTGCTCGACCTGGGGATCGAACCCAGGACCTCTAGCGTAGCAGTCGCGCTTAGGACCACTAGACTAATGAGGCAGTCATAATAATAACAATACATGAATAATAAAATTCATGATAACTTTTAAAACTTTGCCAAAATGATCAACCCTAGCAAAAACATGGCTGTTACCTTGTGTTAAAAACTGAATAAATTTCGAACCATTTCATGTAAATAAAAACATTCTAATAAATACATTGTAAGTGTATTCCCAACGCGTCCCGTTCGAGCGCTCTCATGCATGCCATGCACGCATGCACATAATGCATATCTCACTACAATCTGCAACATATTAAATTTCAAACAGATTTTTGCACGACTCTTCCCTACTTCCCTGGCAATTACCTACGTGGAAAATGTAAAGTAGGACGTTTTTGTAAAAGTAATAGAATGTATAATGAAATTACATGGGCACATAATGTACCTAATATATGCCCATGTCATTTCATTCTGATATTTGGTTAGTAATGCTGAGTAATTGCTACAAAAGGAATAGAGAAAATTACCTCACGATAGAAAAGTATAGAAGGAACTACGGGAGGTTATGACATATCATAGGACAACCTTACAAACAAACTGGTTACTGAAAATTAATATTTTGTACTTATTTTAATTTAGTTTATTATGCTTAATTCATTAATCTATTAAAGTTGTTCCAATAATCAGCCATCAACCATCACGCCTGTATTCCCCGAAGGGTTAGGCAGAGGTGTACGTAATGTACACCCACAGTTCGCGGGTATGTTTGGGTCCCATGTAATAGGGGGCGAGCCTATTGCCATTCACCGGGCACAAATCCAGACTCCAAGCTGCTACTGAGAATTTCATAGAAAAACTCAATAACGCTTTGCTCGACCTGGGGATCGAACCCAAGACCTCTAGCGTAGCAGTCGCGATTGGGACCACTAGACCAACGAGGCAGTCCTTAAGAGTATTTAAATGTAGATATAGATAATATAAGAAGTATTTTCTCATGATCCCATTTACTATCCCACTGCTGGGCGCGGGTTTCCTCTCATAATGGGAGGGGTTAGGTCTTTACCTACCTTTGCAAAATTACTCTGTGAGAATTTAATTTGTCATACTACAATAATACCTATATTTTTTTTCCATTTTATACGTAAGCTTAAAATATTTCAGAAAAAGTTTTATCTAGAGTTACTTTGTATGTTATCTAAAAAGTAGCTATTACGAATTTAGAATCGTATTCAAACGTAACGTGTTAAAACGTTTCGCTAATTCGCACCTGGCGAAATTGCCAGCCAATCACCGTTCAGTATATTCCCCCTTCGCGTCCCCCTCGCTGACCAATGGCCGACCGGTTTCACCCCGTCGCGTGCTGTCCAGTTTGACCACTAGGGGACGACGGCTGACCCTACGCCACGCGCAACTGCCGAATACTCGTTTAACGTTTACACCGAATAAATATCAAATGGACCTCGGATGTTAAAAGTATCAGATAAATACACCTTTTGTCCTTTCGATACAGGTATTCATCCCACAAAGTGACACGGGCCATATTTTTGACCACTTAGTGGCCACAAGGGGTTCTTTTTTCAAGATTCCTCTCCCCAAAACCAACGTTTAGTGGTGATAAAATGTTGGTCGCGTGCTACAGACCTGTTTTGGGCTGATAACCCACAATGGAAGTGTTTGTAAATAATAGGATGAAAATGATACTCAGATTTATATTGTTGGTTTAATGGATCAACCTAAATATCCCATGATTTATTTGCTTGTGTGTCCACATATTTTGAGGATTCTTTTTTTGAATGGGAAATGTTTTAATAGATTTGTCACGGCCATATTCTCTTTTCGAGTAGTAGATATATATTTAATGTTATTCATTTATTTTGGTAAAATTTTGTAGACCTATTTCATCTAGCATTGAATAGCTTGAATAATTGATTACTAAAAACCTCTTCATTTGTATTGTACTAAGACCGTTCGGTCGTCCAGAAACAAGAGCACGGAGGGCCACATTCCTCATAATCCCGCCCTAATGCCCTGTCCTCTGCAAGGGACATTTCCATTTATTATTGAGCACTTAATTTATGTGTTTTGTTATGGACCAACAACTGGCGCGGCTCCCTAAGGAAATGTATAAATACCTAAGCAAAACTAAATTGAAACTAGATTCTATATCGAGCAACTTAAGTTTTAAAACAAAACAGCAATTTGGCGCCGTTTAGGCCAATTTTATCGGAGAAGAAAAAACTGCTTCATCGGACGTTTTAAAGTGATCATACGCAAACAATTTTAAACTCTTTTCTCTTCAACATAGCATTCAAAATCTGTTATAGCACAAAAGTACTTTTAAATCTTTTTGACTCCAAAAATATGAAATTTTAAAAGTAGAATTGTGGTGCTGTCTTGCAAATATCTGCCAGAATATTTGAGTAACAGGGCTGAAATTCGCAGTTTAGTTTGTAAACATAAGTCGTTTTCAATAATAGCTCGATCACTTAGAATTGTTTAGACAATGTACCCAGCAATCCGTTCGCTTCAGAGCCAGGTTTTGTTTAAGAAGGGGTGAAATGACATTCGGGATAACTAAATCCGAGGGACTTGGTGGAGTTTAGAGGTCATTTTTCAAAATAAGTAATCGGGCAACAGAGGCTTACAATAGTCTAAGGATTATTGATGGCCGCACTAGGAAGGGACGAATTAAAGCGAAAGCTATTTTCTATATTATAGACATTTAATGCCTTCCCCAACCCTTCTACCCAAGAACATTCTGTAAATCCAACGAAGGCAAATTGTATGAAGACTGTATCAGAGAACCGCAACTTAACTTGACCCGTTCGCAGCTTCGCCTATATAAGTTTTCCGATCCAAATGTCTGGCTTGTTCTTAAAGATAAAATATACTTTCATGCCTTGTCCCTGAATTTTAGACCAACGACAAATTGGTCCAATTGGTCTCAATATGATCTTATACATGGGTCCATTGATTTATAAATATAAAATAAACAGATGCAGTAGTAAAGTATAGATAGACGTATATTTCATAGAATCACAAACCTGCACCGTGTTTTAATAGTATAAAATATCTGCAAAACCTACCTTCACTAGGTAAAGCAGAGAGAAAAAAACTAAATGACTCAGCTCAAAGTGGTATAATATGATATTCAGAGAGCTCTTCAAACATGGCGTACATAATGCCTATGAAAGCATAAAAAATCAAGAAAATTCCATGTGAACCGAAACACATGGAGAATAAACATACGAAGTAGATACTTACAAAAATATGAAATTCACCACAACATTTGCTGGGGACGGCGACTCTGTACCGTTAGCAGATAAAACGAAACAACAGCTCCTTTTTAAATATTCTTTATTCGGCTATCAACGTGTAATTGTAACAGATTATAATAATTCTATTTTTATATGCAATGGAATTAAACCTTTAATAACTAGATGTAACGTGTTTTTTTGCCCGTATAAAGCGAAAGGTATTTTTTTGACTCATACTATACATTCACAAGTCATACTGTATGACAGTCATAGATTTCATCGATATTACTTCAGCTTATTATGATTTGATAGAAAATTTTATGATGATTAAGCCCAGAATTCATGATCAACTAATTATAAAACTGAATTTCCAATAACAGAACGGTTACAAGCAAGGTAGCAAGTGGTAATCCTATCGTCTTTCGTCTAACATTCATAATAATACATACTTACATACATAATTAACATAATTATACATACTTAATTCCATTATCAAATAATGATGTATAGATGGGTAATCTATTTTTCAAAATTTTGTTACCTATATAATTATTTTTTTGCTGACGATACTTGTTCAGTCGTCCATAATGCGAGTTGATAGGTAGATGTATTAAAAATAGTATACATTAGACACGAATACGATATAATATAAACATACGTAGGTACATATTATTAGGGAATACTTTTCTATAATCTTTATTACCTACGTAGTCATCTTTGATAATCACGAAAAAATACTGACTGACATACTGTCGCATAGTAAAGTATTTATGAAACAATAAACGAAAAAACCTACCCAATAAGAAAAGAAGTGTATAGATATACCTGATGTAGTTATCAGGTATATACTGTGGGTAGAGTCTGCCTCATTAGTCTAGTAGTCCCAAGCGCGACCAGTACGCAAGAGGTGCTGGGTTAATTACCAGGTTGAGGAAATTGTTATTGAAGTTTTCCGAGTTTGAATTTACATTACACCTCTGCTTAACCCTTCAGACACTACAAGCGTGATGGTATGTAATGTTTTTGGAGTAAAACCCTCACACATCAGCAATTGGGTCAATCGAAAATTCAACATTATTTCACCAAACTGATGAATTAGGATACTCCCAACACGTCAGTTTGGAGTCAAAGTCTCGTAGTCAAAAGTCTCAGCACATTAGCTCACCGCATTAACTCTCAAGAGCTGCAGACTGATGCGCCACCATTATATTAGTCAGGGTAGCCAACCGTAAGTACAATTTAAGCGGGCCATCAGTCCAGCGCCATTAGTTACCTATTGACACACAGACAGATCGCTACGTGCCGCTTGTTCTGGCCAACACTACTATTGGTTGTCACTCGATATTCGCTTGAATAAAAAAAATCGACTGGACTTTTTTTGTTATAATTATGATATCAGCGGATGACCGATACCAGAGGCGTTGCATTAAGAGCCATGTATATGCACCATTTAAAGAAACCGATGCTATAGCGCAATGGGAAATCTCAACAGGATGAAGGCTGGAAAGCTTATCTTATTTACCTAAGTTTCAAGACTTCTTGTTGGTAACTTGTAAATACTGATTCATGCTACGCTACTTATGTGTTAAGCATGACTGTGCTATATAATATAGTGTTACCTGCATCATTATCACACTTAGTGTGCAAACTGCTTCATTATGATACTTATAAAGTGCGTAAACGGCTTAATTGTGATACTTATAAAGAGCATAAACTGCATAATTATGATACATAGTATATAAACTACATAATTGTGCCGTCCGACCTCAACCCAATTTCTGGGCAATATTTATATTCTGAGGATAGACCGGCTGTCAGGCATTTTGAGCTTTTGAGTACCAGTAACGATTGTCAACTGCTTCACGTGCTCTCCAAGGCATGGAGGAGTCTCAATATATTATTAATGGTCACCCATCCACACACTGACTGTGGTGAGCGCCGGTTAATCAGTAGTTAATATTTAGCTATGAGCACCGACCAAAATCCGACATGAACACAGATCAACTATAAAATCAAAAGTTACTTAACCTTACAATTCATAAATCTAAACGAACTTAGTTCGAAAACTCGTAGTAAAGAGACGGACAGTTGCAAAGATTAATGTGGTCTCCAGTTTTAGTGAAACTCTTACTCAGATAGCTGAGTTGTATTTTTTGTTTCTAAAAAAACTGCACGTAAATTGTATAATACATTATCTGCGAACCCTGCTATGCAACCCGCGGTCCCAAGTACCCCCGCGAGTTTAAAAGTACGTATAATGGACACAAATAAATAACAGCACCAGGTTTTCACCCTAAACAAATATCTCTTGACACCTACATACCAGTCATTGCCACATCGTCATGATAAAATACCGTCATAAGCCGAAAGCCGAAAAACTGGACCCCTATAACTGAGCGTAATTTATCTCAAGCACTGAAAACGTCTTCAGTTAACCCAATACACTCGGTCCTAAGTAAACTTTAGGTAAACTTAAACGGCCGAGTCCCTTTCTCGACCACATTCTAAATAAATAACATCTAATGGGGGACATTCATCAGTGTTTCCACGTTTTTAGGTGGGTAGACCTCACTCCCCTAGCTGTCTGGTGTTTTGGAAAAGTCTTTGGCGAACAAATCCTCGAAACTTTGAACACAAAACTGAACTTTACACCCTGAGTATAGCGTTCGATTTAGTGTGCGTGAATTTAGGACAAATTACGTTTGTTAAATACACAGATTAGCAGTGGCGAGTGCAGAGATATGAGAGGGGGCAAGAATGGTGGGCGGCGGGGTGTTTCGGGGGCCCACCCAACACCCTTTTTTGTTATTTTTTTGTTGCATTTTTTGCCTGAGCGCGTGCAGGGTTTGGACTGCATAGGTAAGTAATATCCTTTGCAATAATTAAATACATTTTAGGTGTAAACAAAATGTATTTTTGAAATTTCTAATTACGGTTGGTTGTTTAAATATTTAAAAACTTAATTTTAATTTAGAATAGCCATCTAATTATGGTGACGGTCTCCACGACATCGAGTGGATTTTTTAAGCAAAGAAGTTAGTACCTACTAAGTTGTAAAACAGTTAAAAAGATAGCACTTATAGCGCAATTGTCAGACACACAATATACTTTTATACATATATGTAATTACTTAACTGATTGTGCTGAATAAATTATTTTTCTTTCTTTCTTTCTTTCTTATAAGCGCAACCATTATCATGAAACTACAAAACTAATGCGTTAGGCTAACAATTAAAAAAGATGCCGAGTTTCTGAATACCTGAATTACCACACACTGCATACAACAATCTTTTACTAGCAACACATACCTTACATCCTAACATCCCGATTATGTAACATTGAAAAAGGTCTGCAGATAAGTCGGACAGGCGCCATCCTTGAACGGGGGTGCTGGGCGGGGTGTCACCGTGGACACCAGATAGCGATGATGAGGGTCACTGCTGCCTTTCTACCCTATTTGTACCCCATTCAAATATGGCGAGCATTTGAATGTTTTTTACCATGAGAATTTTGTTTTAACCGTATTTCAGTTCGCTGGTGTGTTTCTCGGGAATAGTGTAGCTTTCTAAAGTGAGAGAATTATTTAAACCAGTTCAGTAGTTTCAGAGTCTATCGATTACAAATGAACAAAAAATAATAATAATATTAGTACTGATATAGATTTGTAAAGATTTATGAGATCTTCTACTTTTTAAATATAACCTCATGCTCAGATGTCATGTTAATTTCCACTACAGATGCGTTTATGCCGAGGTAATTATATCGAGCAAAGAATAGTAAGGCAACGAGACTGCTATGTAGTTTGTCTATAATTCCAGTTTGTTAAAATAGATAACGGCACACATAGGCAAGTTCTTTTTTATGAATTAAAAAATCTTCTGTACCATCACTAATTTAAACTTTTATTTTTTTGGGGAATTAACTTCACTTCACTTCACTTATTGTTAAATTATTCTATTGCTTAAAGTATTTAAATATTAAAATAACTGGTAAGTAACCGTCTAAGATCACCATTAAACAATTACTCAGACTTCGTTTAGTGGAAAATTTGTAAAAGCAAGGCATGCAGAAGGTAGGTACAATATTGGTAATTTGTGCCGAAACCGACCGGTAACAAGTTGCGCTGTATTTTAGTAAGTTGCCGATAGCGACGGTGACCACGCATTCGGCTAAACTACGAACAGTCCTACAAGTCGAACTCAAAATCATTATTATGCTTAGGCAGTTACGTTTTTTTTTAAGAAACATTAAAATAGATACATAGAAATAGAATAGATATATACAAATAAAACGCAAACGATAACACAAACGAATAGGTGAGACAGAAGTATTATTTACGCAGGTATACTGTAGAAAGCATAATTGTTTCTTGCAGAACTGAAACCACACAGAATGTGTAGTGGATTTCTAAGCGCAGAAAAATTACATTGCATTCGCTCTGTTCGATTCTATGATGATTTTATACCATCTGACAATAATATACTGTGATTGATTCATGAAATAAGGTTTTTCCGCTGTCTAAAGACAAATATGTAGGTATATACATTCTATTTTTTACATAGTTTCCCATAACAACTCATGAAATTTTCCAAAAAAAAACCCGCTTTACTACAAAATTGACGTCACAATACTCAAACAGCTGGCAAAGGCTAGAGAGGAAACGGTAACTGAATGGAACTAAATTCCAGGCGCCTGCAATGGTGGGTACAGTCGCGACCGTTCACTGGCCGGACTCGTCGGAATGCTGTTAGCAGTTTACGTCGTGACTGTACGTTTCTATGTAAGTACCGCTGGACTGTTGGGAAATGAATGTTGATATATTTGAAATTGGAATGGTTTTTAGTAATATTTTATAAAAACAATTAAAGAATATGATAAAGTTGTTGTATATTTTTTTAATGGCGGCCAAGATGAAGTGATTTTTTTGAGAAAATAAATGTAAGTTTAATTAAATACTTAGGTACCTAGATTTTATTATTTTTGAGACTTTTGTTATTCTGTTGATAATATTATCATAATTTCTTCTGCCTTTTTAAAACTAACCACATATATTATTAAATTAATCTTAAATAAAACATCATTTTTTAACTAGGTACCTATAAAGCTTTCAGGAAGTATTTATCAAAGTTTCTGCAAAAATCGCATTTCTCGATTTTCTGCTCCTCTTACGCCTCAACGAGTATGGTTATAGCCCTTACCAACGTGAATAGTACATTTGCCGCGGGAGCCTAAATATTTTTCTTTAACATTCAGAAAACATACCCACATAATATCATAAAATATACTATCAAAATGCGAAAGTAAAAACCCGAAATAAGACACCGTCTTTTGTTTTCATTGTTTGCGTACCTATAACGAGACGCGAGCTACGTAACAAAAACAAAAGAAAATGGCTCTATTATGTGAAAACAACCCAGAGACTACCACGGTTATATTCACCCGTGGGCTGAATTTATACGAAATACTCTGTATTCAGTAAGCCAATGTTATTTGATACCTCATACGCGTCCAGACTTCTCCTCAGCCATCATTTCCTCGAAGTGGCGCGAGGGGGGTTCGGTGTCAAACTACGCTGGTTAGTGGAACATATTTCGAATATCCAAAAGTATAAATTTCGCCGGTAAGCTATCGACTTACTTTTTATATTCGACAGAATCGTGGTATCGGGAATGGCCCACTGTTTTGAAGACAAACAGGGTGTGCTGCTAGATGCGATATCTAAAATCCTTGTAACCTATAACACCATGTATATTTTACGTGTTTTTGTTTATGATTTGTTGGAGTGCCTGCTCTGCAATCCTGTCTATAAGAGCTCTTATGGTAAGTTGCGACAAAATAACAAGAAAATACTAACATTATATTTTTATTTGAACTGCACTAACTCCGTATTGACTGCATTTATTATATGTATTAAGTTCTTAACTGAGCAAAATTTTTGTTTTTTTTATTTACACAAAACTTATGTTAGAGCGAACACAACACTTAATGAGGTGATTTCCATGTCATGTTCATACGATACTCATTCAGTATTCTGCTGAAAAAAATAATGAAAACTTATCTGTTTTTCCCAAGACTTTAGATAGTAAGCTAGTACCTATAGGTTTTTTTCCGGCATTAAAAATCTGAACAATTACCGTACTTGCACAGTGCAGGGATCGAAAGTGATACCTGTATTACAACAATCGGCCAAAGTCATAACAAATCGCATTACCCGATTTCTACAGTACCATATATGGCACTACTTAAATACGAGTATAATTAATGAAGCCAACCTTGCATAAGAAACCAAACCACAACATCCAACAACTTTAAAAAACTAACTGTTTAACATAAAAAATACATCAACTTCAATTTTATTTTAGCACGTTCAAACTCTAGTGGCACGTTTCCACAAAATATCTTCCATTAAAAACTCCATGGACTGGCTGTGGTCCAGAAACTATAATTATAATATTCTGCGGTACATAGAGACAAATATATCCGCCGGTAAGTACGAGGGAAACAACAGAAAAAAAAAAATTATCCGATTACACAAAATGGCCACACAGAACCAGAGACGCTTTGCCCTTGAATCAGTCCCTAAGCAACTAAACTTATCAATCAAAACTCTTCAAGTATTCCCTTTATCCAAAAAATCAATAATATCAATTGGAAAACCGGCTAGCAAACTTTCAAATCTAGTCTGTCTACGCAGGTACAAACTCTCCCTCCCCACTACAAATTACGTAGACCTCAACAAAAGGAGTTTCTAATGCTTGCGTTCTCAGCCTTAATCTTTTTGTACCTCTAATTAAATTAGCAAAACCCAGGAGCGCGGAAACTGGACACGCACACAGGCACACGACCCTTCTCTTACGCACACAAACGTAGTACACAATTATAGGACGGCGTAAAGTGAAAGCATAGTACGCGTGTGTTGGTGAGATCGCCGTGCGTGTATATGTGTGTGTTTTAGTTAAGGGTCGTCATTTCTCTTGGACCCTCCCCCGTAGTGTCCGCAGAAAGGTGAGTTAAGACGGAGTTGTATTGAGCTGTTAAAACCACTTTAGAATTTATTGCGAATTTTGTAAAAAAGTACTTATGTCTTATAATGCCTATTTTGGTGAAATGATTTATGTAATAAGATTTTTCCATAGTAATAATAACTTCAATAGGAACGTAGGTAAAATAGTATATATTAATAACTTAAAATTAATGGAAAAAATATTTTTTAAATAAATTTTTGGACCTGCAGCATCGTTTCAATGGCGATGTAGTAATGAAAGTGCGCCTAGCTGAAAATGACATATTTGTATAGTCAATTTGAACAAAAATGGTAAAATTTTATAACACAAATGCAGTGGATTCGATTTCCGCGTGGAAGAAATATTTGCATGGTCTACAGGCTATTTTTCCGGGTGGTGTAAAAATTAGTGTTGGTAAAGACCAGCGGTAGAAATACAGGTAAAAAAACTTATGTGGGAACGTTTGAGACTCCAAGATATCCACGATGATTTCATTAAATAATTATTACTATCTAAGTTCACCTTGTGAAATATAATTAATTAATTAATTGAGTATGATTAGCAAGATTTTTACTGCAACTTCCTAAGACAGAGAAAAACACAAAAAATAAACATCGGTATTAACAGCTCCATAAATTTCCAACAGACAAACAGACATCCCCCGGCATCCTCCCTCGGACTTTAATATTGATCAGTGTCCGGCCGCGGTCAGGTAGTGTCGGCCACGAGCCGGCGCATGCGTCATACCTGCCCTTAGACGCTTTGTTGCAACCATGTACTCTTGTAAGCCTCTGAACGGTTTATTAGTTTGTAATAATGTGATGGCATTAAGGTCCTATTTTGGATGCGTTTTTTTTTGTCGGACACAATGCTATCTAAGCACGTGACATTGCCTTAATACTTTTAAGCGTACTGCTTTAATAGCTGGGGTAACAGTTTAAAGTTTAATCGATCAGAACTTTTACTTCTTGTTTATAGAATTATATTCTGCTTGGTCGGATAAGACTTGCTTTGGCTACTTAATAATGTCTTGGCCGTAGGTACTATAAGAAAGATTCTGGTGATTGGTTTGTGCGAATATGTAGGTTTTAGTAGTAGTTTAGTATTTAGTTTATTTTCTATATTATCTAAAATCTCTATACTGCCTTATTAGTTTAGTGGTCCTAAGCGCTACTGCAACGCTAGAGGTCCTGGGTTTGATTTGCAGGTCGAGCAGTGTTATTGGGTTTTTCTATGAAATTCTCAGTAGCAGCTCGGAGTCTGGATTTATGTCCAGTTAATGGCAATAGGCTCGCCCCCTATTACATGGGACCTAAATATACCGGGGAAGTGTGGATGAGCACATTAGTACACCTCTACCTAAACCTTCAGGGAATACAAGCGTGATGGTATATCAGTCTAAAATCGGTGCAAAATTCTATACCCGACGATCTGCAGACTTGCTTTGTTGTATGAGCTTATAGGTTTTTGGGACACATATTTTGGGTAGGCCTCAACAAAAAGTACAGATTTTATAGGACCAATTACATTCTCATACCTGACAAATACAAAAAAAAAAGTAAGTATAACATGAACATCGACATAAAACTATTTTAATACCCTACTTCGCAAGTATTCGCACACAAAATATTTACGCGAAACAGATTTTTCCACGAAATCATAATAGTAAGGAACCATGATATTACGTTATCAGAAAACATTATAGTAAAAAGATTCCCCCGATTTAATATCAAAAAGAAGTCCCTAAATTCCGTATCATGTAAAAGAACACTTTCAATATTGGGATTGGTATCCCTCTGGCCGTAACAAGGTTTTATTAGATCCCACTAAAGGGCATCCCCGCACAAAGGTAGCACAAGAAACCCTTTTTCTACCTTACTTCAAATATATTAACTGTCCCACTACCTTTCATAACCCAGATCCGGTAACTACTGGATGTGGCTTATAAAATCTGCATAGTAGCATAAAATTAGGCGTACTTAATGTCCACTCGTAGTTTACCGGTATGTTGAGGTCCTATGTAAAAGAAGATGAGCCTATTGCCATTAACTGGGCACATATCGAAACTTTTCCTTCAAAACTTTTGCATAAGGTTCGTATTTCGCTTACGAAAATATGACCATGTTTCTGAATTTCGCGTCAATCTCAAGTGGCTGCCAATCCGCCTTCGCCGAAATGCTCATATTCTAACTCTACTTTATAATGTTTTCTTTCTGCCTTCTACTCCTTCTTACCTTAAGAATCGCTTCGAGTTTCTTGGGGATACTCACACACGATTTCTACGGCCGTCGGATAACCTGAGGCTCAAAATGCCAATGCATTCTACAACATTTTTTGATAAGTCTTTTGCAGTTCAGGCTGCTCGCTTATGGAATGCGTTGCCAGTTACAATTAGACGTGCTCAAACATTGTCAGCATTCAAAAGGCTTGTGAAGGAACACTATTTATCTATGTAATCCTTTTAAACAAAAGAGTTGCTTAGATGTATATATTTAGGTATATGATTTAATATTATTGCTATATATGTATTTTAAAAATATATGCTGTTATAATTGTATTAATATTTATTAGTATATACGTATGTATATTTACTATAATATAATTGACCTTTTTTTTTAGTTATATAGCACCGGAAGCAACCCTAGTTTTGTCCAGTACAGATATGTCTATCCAAAGGTTGCCTGGAAGAAATCGCAGATCGCGATAAGGCCGCCCATTGTATGTATCTTATACAAAATCTCTGTACTTTTATTAATTATTTTTGGTGTACAATAAAGTATATATAAATATAAATAAATATCGAAACTTTGAGAACCAAATCAAAGACTTCATGCGTAGCAGTAACGCTTCGGACCACTAGGCCAATGAGGCAGTTAGTCATGTAAAAAATATATGTCCTAAATTTTATTTCAGGTCAGCTGATAGGCTAATTTACGTATCTATACGTAAATTATATATTGTTTTGCATGTCAAATTTAAGAATAAGTGCCAGACTACTAAAGACGGTATTAACAAGCCAACAAGTAGGTACTCTTTGTGACCGACTGGGAATGAACCGAGGTGTCCATATGACTTAAATGGTTCATAATTTGATTTCTGGCGTAATTCAAGAATATAAAACACAAGTTAGGTTGACGAGACCAACATACCATATATTATTTGCTTAATAAATGTCGCAATCTGAAATAAGGCGCGCCGCCACGCTGCAGCTCCACAAAAATTATATTTTGTTTTTTTTTTCCTAATGAGACTGGGTGAGTTTTTTTCACCTGATGGTAAGTGATCATCGCCGCCCATGGACACCTACAACACCAGGGGGGTTGCAAATGCGTTGCCGGCCTTTTAGATAAGAATAGGCTCGCTTCTTGAAGGTTGCCATGTCGTACCGGATCGGAAATACATCCGCTGGTATTTTTTTAATTAAAATAAGATGGCTATTAAGAGTCTGATGTCACTTAATAAGAATTAAAAGAAATTAATGACAATATTAAAAAAACTTAATAGATTATATGACTACCCGTGGTAAAAAAAAAACTCTGCCACACAGAATTTGGGAAATTTTAATATAACCACTTCTAGTCAAACAATATCCTTGTACGGTCGGCTATTTGTATCTGTTGTACTTTTGTCAGGGGAAATCATGCCTTATATCTACAGTTATATAGACTAATACGGCGTTGCCTGGCTATCGTTGCGATGGTGACCGACGATTACTCCGGTATCTACATACTGTAAATATTAGCTACACGGTAACTCGTGTACGGTTTGGGAATGAATAGATTTTTTATTTCGTTATGCCTAGTGATTGTTGTAAGTAATAGGCATATGACAAGATTGAATACCTACAAGATAGTACCTATAAATGATTGATCTAGAAAATGTCTGAACTAAATAGCTGGCAACAGTGTAAAACATGAATTAAAATTTCTTCCACGTATATGATTATTAGTGTATGAAAAGATGTATGAATGTGGAAGAAGCGAAAGAGATATGCAAGAGTCGTAGCAAGTGGCAGTCCATAGTTTCTGCCTACCCCTGTGGGAAAAAGGCGTGAGTGTATGTATGTATATATGATTATTAGCTGTGCCGCACGGTTTTACCTGCTTTACTCGGTTACTAAGAATTGTAGCGTGATGTTAAGAGCCTATAACCTTTCCCAAGAATTGGTCTATTACATGCAATAAGATTTTTTCAAATCTTACTGGGAGTTCCAGAGATTAGCGTGTTCTGACAAACTAACTCTTCAGCTTTAAAATTACTTAGTCACTCAGGGATACAGTACCCTTTTATCAGTGAAAACGATTGCAGAATCTGCTCAGCAATTCCAGAGATTACTCATTATAAATAAACAAACGAAATTATTAAGTTTACCTCTTTATAATGTGTAGGTAGTCAAAGATTCAAAGGACTTGTTTATGACCTTGTTTCACCTCCAACCTCAAAATAAATTACCAAAAGTAGTCGTTTCAACCCACACACAATATCTTAAATTCCTACGAAGTAGATCGTATGAGCTTAGTTCATATTTCATTCGGAAGTTACTAGGGAAAATCAATGGCTTGCGAACGAATGGTTGTAGTTAGGGCCAATATTGTCCGTGGACAGATGAATTTATGTTTTGTTAGTAGGTAGTGGGGATATAAAAGGTGACGTCATGGGATGTACAAGAAAATATTACTTACAAGGAAGGTTTACAAAAAAGTATAATAGGGTCAACGCAGTTAAGTGACGCATGTCGTTTAATAAAAGAGAATTATATACGTCATTAAACGAAAAAAAATACCGTTACGTACGTATAAATCAGAAGCACCTAAGTACTAACTTTAAAATAGAAAATACTAATTTAAATTAAACAGAAATTAATAATATGACAAACTTGTATTGGAACTTGTGCTATAACTGACTTCAAAAAACAGGAGCTTTTATTTTTAACTACCTATATTATGTTTTTTTAATTATGTTCAACGATTTTTTTTTACTTTATGGCTCAGACGGCTCATAACCTATACAGGGCTTGTTTTATAGTTAGTAGTTCATAATTAAACCTACTTAAAATCGTATCTTGGTGCACAGTAGTGCCCCCGCCAAGACAACGACTATTTTCATGACTGATTATTACTGTTCCATGATCTTTGTCTATAAAAAATCATAAAAGTACCGTAAAATACCTATGTACATATAATTAAATTATAACAGACCCATATCTGTACGAAGAAAAACGAATACATAATATATAGGTATAAACTTCTTATTAGAGCAGCAGAAGCCAAAACAAAATCTTTAATATATTTGTCTGTCTGTATGCTTGTAACCGCATCAATGCAAAAACTACTGCATATTTTTGGATCCGGTTTTCACAGTTGTCTTACTGGAGGTTTCTCGAGGATCTTGATAAGGGCCTCAAGTTATAATAAGTAAATCCTTTTGAAACGCGAGTAAAACCGCGGGCAACAAGGAATATAAATAAACCAATACCGAAAACAAAGTATTTATATGTGCCAACAAATTTAATTCTCTTAATAAAACAGAAAGAGGTTGTAATACAGTCTTACATAACACAAGGCAACCAATAAGAGACGTCCAAAGCACGGTGTTAGCAAAAATGAATGCCCGGCAGAACAGAAAACATACTAATGGCACCATAAACTTACATACACGCAACCAGTTTCACATGACCTGTATTAATGAACGTTGTATTAATAGCGCAGGACCAAGTTATGCCAGATGTGTTGATCCAAATATACTATCGCGCCATTTGCCTTTATTGGCCGTTTGGCCAGTTCGGAATTTGAAATCTGTGTTCACTCTAATTGATTCCTCCCCTTTCCATATTCTAATAAATTGAGTTTCGGGATTTATCTGCGTTAACGAAATTATGTTTTGCCGTTTTTGTGTTATATTTTTTTGGATTAATTATTATTATTGTTTGCATAGTATCATTATCATCATCATCACCGACCCGTGTATTGTCCCACCGCTGGGGATGATTACGCTACTTCTACACTAGTAGGGTTGGCAGGCTATCAAGAAATTCTCTCAGGCATGCAGGTTTCCTCACAATGTTTTCCTTCACCGTTTAATCGCATGATAATTAATTATTAATACGCAAATGGCTACGAAAAGTCAGAGGCCTTGAATTCGAACCCAAGACCTTGGGCTGCCAAGTCACTAGGCTACCATTGCAAATCAGAGTAATTATTTCTTATCCACAATTCCTTTAAAAGTAGGTTAACATAAACAAAAACTCTTCAAAAATAAATAACAGTCTTAATCTTCAATGATAAACTATACAAAATATGGCTGGGTGAAAAATTCACCCAGCCACTGAATTTTGTGACGTCATAAAATTATATTACATTCGTTCGTAGCGGTCGTAGCTCGTAGCATTTGTAGCGGCTACACTTTCATGGCGTAGCGGGGTGCTACGGAGGGTGGATGGGGGGGTTACTGACCGCGACATTTGTTGCCCGTCCACCCCGGTGTCTCGGATAGCCGACTTAATGTACTTAACTTGTGTTTGTGTGTGTAAATTAAAGGTGTGTGCGTATTGGGCTTTATTAATCTGTTGTGGGGATTTTACCTGACAATTTATTGGATAGGTTGTGTGTAACAAGATTTGCGTTGAAAATTCAGTGAGATAAAAATAGGCACTACAGGCAATATTATAATTTTTTCTCATATTGCGTCCGTACCAACATCGAAATCGGTGAGAAAAGAAAACAGATCTTATTATTTGTGTTCCATAGAAGATTATTAATTATTTTAAGGACACTTGTCACCATTGCCACCACATGATATACTTCTGCTAGCGCCATCTAACTGGTACTAAGTAGGTTGTCTAATAGATATACCTAATATATTATAAGATATAGTATAATGCAGTAAGTATAGTAGA
The DNA here is from genome assembly GCA_958496365.1 of Subacronicta megacephala. NCBI lineage: Eukaryota > Metazoa > Arthropoda > Insecta > Lepidoptera > Noctuidae > Subacronicta > Subacronicta megacephala. Next base: position 10,305,698 of record OY292525.1, read on the forward strand.
TTTAGTATTATACTTTACAATTTGCTTCATCCAAATTAATTACGTATCACTACGCGCGGATTAAAACACTTTGTACTTGTATTTTTTGATAATAAAGATTTTTATCACTTCACTATACTATGTCTTAAATCATAAATAAAAGGTTTAAATACTGACTCTTGCGCATATTCAAAGTTTGAAAATTTTGATAGCAGGAAGTAGCTATTACCACTACTTAACAGATGCTTAATTTGGCAAAATTACTGCATAATTATTTTTATTTTGTTGTTTATTTTACGTAGCAATAGCATGCTTTTTATTATTTTAGGTAGCAATCGCAAACACAAAAAATAACTTGAATTCTGTATATTATATAACTATTAACGAATAAAATACGAATATTTTTACAAATTAATTAAAGCCAAAATAAATGTTGCATATTCGCACAACCCTAAACTGCGGACGGGGGTACACATGACCGACGGCGAGCCCCCACGGGGGCGGGTCCGATGGGGAGAACTGACCGCCACCCTCACCCCCGGCTTATTTACAACGGATTTTATTTGCACACGACATTGCCGAACCTATCCCTACCTACTTTGTACATTTTATTTCTGATAGATCTACACTTTCCGGCTTCGTATTGTATTTTCTTAATAAAGAAGTAATAGTCAATTATACCTTACAATAACAACAGTGCACGATTTTTATAGAAAAACAATATCAAAATTACGATACATAAAAATTTGACACGTAAGAAATACCAAAGTTTAAGAAATATATGAGTATGAGCATAAATAATTACACAAAACATTAGAATATCAAAAATATTATTATATTATACTGAAAATAATATAATGTCGACATTAACAATGCCGTGTACACATTATTATTCGAACAAGTCTATTCGTCCCACTCCTTGTGCCACAAATAACTACGTTAACAAACTAACATCGCAAACATACTCATGTCGCGGAATAATTGGACCTATTCGAGCAACTCGAGAAAAATACCAGCCATCTCCTCAAAAATATGTTACGTCTGTGCCGAACCATTGTCCTTTGAAAAAAGAATATCGCATAACGAAGTTGAGTTCCGACTTTATATCAAATATCATGCATGACGCGACGTCCCCCTGCCTCCCCCTCGCAGGGAGGGCAATAAAAAATAATATATTGGAATATGTTGGAAATAACAGCGTATCATCCTTCGTGGATACCGGCGTATGAGGACATTCGTGCAGACGAGTCCAGCCTCCTTTTATTGTCTCGGGGAACTGCTGACGTACGTAACGACTTCTTGTTTGTTATACCGTATCGTATGAATAAAATTATGATATTCCCTGTTACAACAAAACGTAGGGTAATAAGGAAAGTCGGCCGGAAAATTTTGATGATGGTTTATTAAAAATGTGTAGCGATTCGGAAACACAAAAATATAAAATAATAACACATTGTTAGTATAACATTATTTATACTCGGAACTAGATCAATTTAAATAAGACTTATTTTTCTGAAACCGTTTTACTAAAAATGCCTTAAGCGCAATGAGAACTCACCTTTATCTTTAATACTAAAACACATCACTACACAGTATCTCAGATTCACAAACTATAAACTTCTACATCACTCAATCGATTTAAAATCCGAACTGATCGATAGTTGCGCACACGCACACCGCAGACGGTATCGTTAAGGAATGAATCAGGAAGTAAGGTAGACCCCGCGGGTCAGGTAGCGGGGTTTAAGAATTACCAGCGCGTTAAAGGGTTAACTGACAAAAGGTGTAATTATTATTAGAAGGTTAAGGGGCACACAAAAGAAGCTAGACGGTCTTGGGGTTACTTTGAGGTTGCACGCGTGTTAGACGGAAATGGGTTTTAGTGTTACGAAAATTAGTGCTTTGTAAAGCACATTTAGCAATATTTAATTTTTCGCATGATCCTAGCCTATTAATTATTCAAATATTGGAAAAACACCAACATAATATACTTATCTAACTTAACTTTTATCGAAAATTGTGAAGTTTACTTATCCGTCGGTAAAACACATTCATAACCTTTTTATTGTTTTCTATTACAAAGAGATGTGTTCTATATAGCTATATTATGGAACTTACCGGTTGACTGCGCAAGATGTCATTCTAAAAATGACTAATACCACAACACTATCTGATCACCAAAAACATACTGGCACAAGAATATCGTTACACAGATCCAAATTTTAACACACAAAGTTAAATTTTTTTGCACACACAGTCTACCTGACTGCGCTTTCACGTGTGAACCTAACGACTGTCTTCTTGCACAAACTAACCCTTCACATGCTACTCAATGTACCTGAAACGTCCCGACCCAATAATTCATTATCTAACAATACAACACTAACTTATTTTTCTAGTAATAGTAATAACCCTTTTTCGCGCAGTCTATGCGACCCCTTGCGAATTTTGACACAAATAAAACACCCGTACTGAACACAAATATTTTAGAAAAAAAAATACGTTCGCTTTTTAACTTTGTCTCTGGCCATAAATCAGTTTTGAAATAACAAACCGTTGTATATTCGTTCGATATTTGAACTGAAGCGTAATCGATTATTTTTATAAAATTTTACTTTTAATAGTATTGTTTTCTTACTGAGATATTGATAAAAATTAAAGTGTACATTATGAATTGTAGCGTTCGGTTTTTTTTGTACTTCATTAATTGGATAAAACAAAAAGAGTCCTCCAACATTATATTAAGTAAAAAATAATTTACATGTAAGTATATCGCTAAAATTATTAGTCTTATTTCTATCTCGCACAAGACTTTTTCTATAAGCAATAAAAGCAAAGAAACCCTTCAGCACTACAATTAGAGCAGTTTTATTGTTATAAACACAACAAAAAGAATCCGATAATTTGTCAAGAGTTGCACTTGTAGATTTTAGATTAGATTCAAACGTAATTCGGTACTTGACGTGTGCCACCGACTGCGCTGAATTATACGCCTAATTTGCCTTTATTATGCAGATTTGTGATCTGATAAGTGAAGAGGCACTTACATATATTCGCGTGATGTATCAGTCCGATTGAAAATAGATTGCTTAAGTATGCGTTTATAGTTATGTTATATTATAACAAAAGTTATTTAAATAGTAAGTTGCTTTGCATAAATCACTAGTTAAATAACCTGAAAAGTGCTAGATTTTGAGTGACCGAATCCTAGCTAGATAGTCCTTTAACCCCATAGTAACCGATTGTTCCGTTATTTCTTTTATTTTCTTGTGACACCTTAAGCGAGAATTTACTCAACTATATTTGTCTATATTTAATGTATTTATTTACCTACTGTAACTGCCGTTTCCTGTGTATATCGTGGGCTGTAGTCCAAATAACTTATATTTTATATAGACACTTAGGAATTTGAATTGAATGATAATAATGCCTGCACATAATATAACCGCTTCTTCCATTAAAAACCATAAAAGAGCTCTAAGCTTGCATCTGCCCGGCTTTAAAATATCCCATCGCAGAATTAGAATAGAACCCTCTATGCAAAAATTGAATAGCGTACCACCCTATTATCATAGATCAGGTATACGCAAAAATTGCAACATTCATTCAAATTAATAAAATAATAAAACTAGTCCGTGATCAGTGGAAGGGTTAAGTCTCCATTGTTGGCGAAAGAGGGTTCGTCTATTGGATGTCTTGTAACGGTATTCGGGTATCATATTGTGCGAATAATACTTAGTTATGATACGTTTTATCATAATTATTATGGTTATGTATCTTCGTGACATTGCTGGCAGGGTTAGAAACTGACTAGCAGAATGAATTCCTGAGTTTCTATTACATTTTGGATTTGACTTCATTGTTTTTATATTACCTTCTGATAAATACTTCTTTTATTTAGCCTTTAACTTATTCCTATAAGATTTCTATCTATTTCTATCCTAAGCTTCTTCAAATCATGTGAAAGATAAATAACGAAATTATTGCATTTACTTTTTATATCTTTTTAATACGGTTATTTTGTCGTTTCAGCTTATATTTGTAGAAAAAAATATTATTGATAATATTTTTTAACATCAGCCTTCAAGTTGTAATGAGAAGATTTTCTTGGTACCAATTCAAAATTGAAAACAATCGATGTTACTTTTTGGTAGTTGAAAATAGCCTGAAGTTACTCTACAAGTATACATATCTTATACTTGCATAAAATAAGGTACCATACGGTCGTAAAAAGTATTATTTTTAGCTTTTAATAATATAAATGTAATTTCGGTAATGAATCATTAGTTCAAGAACTTGATAATTAACGAAAAGGTCGTCAGGGGTCATGAGAACACGAATTTCGAACAATTTCACACCAATCGACTCTTGACATCCTCAAACATTGTCATAGAATCGTCAAAAAAAACATACAACGGGGGAAACAGGGTCAAAACGACATGTTTTGGGGTAAAAAAAGATTTGTGATATATTATTTTGAACGACACTAATTATATTTGTATAGGTTTATAGATATAGGGTCATTTGGAGTTTTTTTTTATTATTGTAATTGATAGGGTTCAGTATTTTGGCGTTTTTAAAGATTTTTCGGTATTAATGACGGTTAATTTATTGCCGTGTCATGAACCAGTGGGAAAATTTAACCGATTTAGTTTCATTTATTATTTAACTTACATTTGATAAAATTACTTTCAGTTCAATTATTAGTATTCTTGCAACCATTTGAATTAGAAATATAAAAATATATTTCCTCCTCGGATTATCATCATAAAATTATTACAGGTATTTTTTTTTCGATTTTGCTGCTCATGGGATATATAATATGCGAGGGCAAAAAGTAAATAAAAATACATAAATTAAAGAAAATGTTTGCAGTATACACTCTTTAAAAATAATAATACTTACCTAAAAACCTACTTACATAAAAACTCTTTACAAGTAAATTACCAAAAAAAATAAAAATAATAACTACTGCAAAACGTCAACTCTTAATAATTCGAACACTCGAAATTACTTATTTGAAAAAACTGTCATAGAAAATATAATCAATTGTGTTTTGTACACTAGCAGCTTACACCAATACTGACACTTTGAACTTTTTGCAATCTATTGTACCGTTTTGCTAGAGTCAACGAGTGCGTTTTTTATGGTTTTTTTTTACAAAATCCTATTTCTCGGATTTAAAAGGATTTAGACACTGTTGTGGCAACAGTAGCGCTTGTGGATAACGATATTAGTTTCGATTTAGTGTTGCCATTGTGTGGGATTTTCTCACGACTTTGCAGTGCTTTATTAATTATTGCGTCAAATTGTTACTAGTATTATTTTTTATCCTTTTATGTTTTCTTCTTAAATTAGTTTCAATGATCGTTGCTAATCCATAACCATTTTGTCAGATATACTTTGCTTCTAGATTAATTGTATTATATATACCAAGAATATCGACATGTTGACGTCGGAACAGATAAAATAGTAGCGCAACAACTTAAAACCAAACCTGCTTTTGAATTCAACAATACATTGTCTCGTATAGCCCTATTTCCAGTTATATATATAAACTTTAATAAATAATGCAATAAGTATCCAGAATGTATACTGACACCTACAAATAAAAGAAAATCGAAATACAATATTCATGATCATCAAAAATTCCGACCCTTAGAATCCAACCAATTTTCGTCCCGAAAAAATCGCGACAAATCCTAATTCACCCCTGCCTCCCCTATTATTGGGATCCAATCTTACGACCCAATACTTGGCTTATCAGCATTCGGACACCATAACTGGCATTTCGTAGCCTCATACATATTTTAGGGGACGCACACCCCGTTTGGTCAACTGTCAGTAATGATTTGCTGCCGTTTCCCTACCAAACGCCCCCACGACCATGATCCAATTAATATAGAACTCGGATTTCTTACTAAGTTTCAGAAGCAGAAAGGTCACGTTATATGGGTTAGTTTCTAGGATTAGGGGCGTTAGAAAAAGTTAGATTATCTACTACTTTTTTGGACGCACGGCTGCCGGGGTGGATATCGGCGGAAAATATGGTTTCCTATTCATATATATTTAGTTTTGTGTAGTTTCTCGATTTTCACGTCTTGTGCACCGATAAAAACAATGATAAATTTCTCGTCGACTTCTTTTTAACAAGTTATGTAGTTGACATATTTGTCCAACAGACGACGAATATAGGCTGCTGATACATAGTAGTAAGTGGTATCTACTTATATATATACATATATCTATTTAAAAATGGATATATTATATATAGACCATTGTATACCCAGCCATTAAGCAACAAACGTAACTTTTCCAACACATTATTAAGCTACGCAATCGAAACTTCACTAGCAGACGTAGGTTTTCGTTGCACAAACAAACATTTAGGTTTATTTGGCTAACATCCATGATGTATAAGAAATGGAGTGCTAACACATACTTATATGAAACGCAACAGTTTGAACATATCATAACATCACGACTGTATCTTGTTGTATCGGGGATACAGTGAGTGAGTATTCATCAGTAGCCTGATGGCACATTTTTCATTATGTCGATGCCATGTCCATAGAAGTGTAGTGGGAAAGACCAATTGTCACAAACCTGATAATTACCAAGCCACCATCGCATTCATGCAGAGCTTTTACCGTATATCATACGTTAGCACTCCGTTTTTCATTACTCCATGTTAACTTCCAAGCAACGTGACACCGCCAGTGGTCGACGGATTCGGCACAGCAAATAGCATTTGTGGGTTGACAAACAACTTGCTTTGGCTATCGTGTTTCTTACCTACATTAAATAGGACGGAAGTTTCTGGCGATGTTGGCGAATCGACTGGATTTATATACTCTCTCTCTTTCTCCCTCTCTTTCTATCATTTAAGACCTCAGCTCTTGTCGGTGGAGTAATCACCACTGTTCTCTATTCTCTGCCTTCTGTTTTACCTCTTGATACGACCCTACTCCCATTGTTTCTTTCACTTGTTCAATAAAACTTCTTCTAGGTCTTTCTCATTTTCCTTCAATTTTGCCTTCTAAATACCGAATATTTTTTTTTTAATATAAATACATATATACTCTATAATACCTAAAATACTAGCTCATTATTGGCGCACTAAATTGCACAAGCCAATTGTCAGAATGAGTTAGCCCCTCTTATTCTTTATGAAAGATTCGCACATGAATTCGAAATGAGAAGTGCGAATCTTGGGTTTCAACCTGGTCTATTTTACACAGCAGGCCTGTGGTCTAACCAGCCTAGGTTACTATTTAGACCTGCCAGGTTCAAGAATAAATATATTATGTACTTCCCTCTATCTAAGAACTTACTTTTGTTAGTATGTAGTGTGTCACTGTGTTCCTATTTACCCTTTATGGAATATTTTATGCAAAATGAGAATATACATCTGTAACAATATTTTAAGAGTAAACTGCAAAAATACCTTTACAAAACATTTCATAAAAAAGTATCTCTTACTAACGTAAATACCTAAGTATATTTGAAAACATTTATAAGGCGAATGGTTGTATCAAAATATTATTTGCTCCAGTCTGTTGAACCTTGGCAAATAAGTTATCGTAACTTGTTATAGCGAAAGAAAAAATATGTTCGTGTTTGTTCGCTCTCAAATGTACAAAACTAGCTCCATAGATTAATATACAGATACGTCACATAATCTGGGACCAACAATATTTTCTCACTGAGAAATCTGGACATTAGTAAGTTTTAGATGGTTTTTTTACGAGCCCATGTTTATTTAAAATGTAATAACTTAAATCTAAAATGTAACTTTAAATTGCCAAAAACCAAAAAGCTTAATAGCAATTTCGGTCGCACATTTCTAGTACCTATTCTTGTTAACCCCAATAATTTATAATAATAAATAATTTGCATTCAAGAAATGTGAAAGTTTAAATTCTCTATTCCAGTTTTTTATATTATGTAAAAAAAAGATCTACCTATAGTCTGATAGGCCTAAGTGAGGAAAATACTTTTCTCTATACCTACGCATTGCAAGCGAAATCAACGGCAAGTGTAAGATATTTTTAAAATTGTTAGAATTATTGCAGTTCAAACACTTTAATCTGATGAGTCATTTCGCATTTCATATTTGCAGTTGCAGAGATCTGATGGCCATGTCGTGTAAAATACGCATATTCTATCGCATCTGATAAAACTAAAAACATCCCCAATAAACTTAATTAGGAAAAAGCTATAAGGAGAAGAAGACATTTCATGTTTCCTCACAGCGGCACAACACGCGTAGGCATAATACTCCTCCCCACACACATGACTGTTCAAAGTCCAGACAGTCAATCACACACGCTCGTCGCGTCTTCACCTCGCTCCGTCTACCGGAATAAAAGCATCGCATGACCTGAACACTGAGACGGTTCTGTAAAATTTATTATCTACTACCTTTTCCCCGCGGCTTCACTTGTGTGGATATCGATTATCAAGATATCCTGCGTCCATTTTGAAAGATGTACTCGTATATTCGTAATAAGGCATGTCAGTAGGTAATAGATCGAGTGTATATGTCGCAGCCGTATCGTATAATCCGCCGTATTACATTACGGCTAGACGTTTTCTAAAACAGGGCCTTTTTGTAATGCGGCGGTTCAACGATTAGCCGGATTGAATGCGGCTGAATGAAATTCCGCCGGAATGTATTCGGCGCCATACGTTCTTCAACACGGCTAGCCGTAATGTAATACAGCGAGTCATTAGCCGCCGCTTTGGCAGTTTTTAGTTCCCACTTCTCGTAGCGCTGCCTGACATAACAACAACAATGGCGTCGGATCAAGTCCTCCTCATGCATTTTCCATTCATTTCTACTCTAGGCCATTTCTTTCCCGCTACCTTCACTAGCCGGGGGTCGGCCGACACTTTGACGACCGGTCCTCGGTTGCAAATCTTCATATAATCTAGGTTTCGCCATAAATACAAATTTTCTTTATCGTTTAAGCAAGTGAGATATTTCCGTATTAAGATGTACATGAACTGACTCTTGGACTCAAACTCACGACTCAGCGGTCCGTGGACATAATTATCACCTGAAGACTTAAAGGCATTACAATAAACTTATAAAAAGATCTGTATCTAACATGACACGTCATTGACTTCCTATCTAACCCTCCAAACGTCGAAAGCAAACACAGTTGCATCTTAACCCTTCGATAGTCGCGAAATCTCTATCTCGTGAGAAATACGGAAGACCCTAAACCCTGCACCTGGTGTCCCGTAATAACTGTTCACAGACAAAAGAACCCTTTGATATCCGCTGCGGGTCAAAAATATCCTAAGAAAGAAAAGGGTAATCAAGGGTTAGACAAATGACAGGTGACGACAGATGCTTCCTAATCCGCGTGAAATTATTTTTCTTTCAATATCTAGCGCCATGTTTCTGATAGAATCTCACGTTGGCTGATGATGTGTGAAAATTAATAACCCTTTGAAGTTTTTAGTTTATCAGTTTTTTTTTTATTTTAATCAAACGTCTTTTTTATCATGGTATAAATTATTTTGAAATTTGTTTGTAACTAGTATCGTTGGTGCGTTAAAAATTAATATAAATTATCAGCTATACAAGCACACAAATCTGGAATAATTATTTGCAGACCATACTAAAGTTTATCCGTGTGGATAAAATATATTCAAGTCCGCGAAGCGAATAGCCGATACTCAGCGATTGCACTATTCGTACAGACCGAATTATGAAAGAACACGCAGAAAACAACAAATCCAAAATATAAAGCTTACAAAAGCTTTAGGTATAAACTACGAGGTTTAAACTACGAGGTTTTAAAATCAAATTCCCATGATCACATCTTAATTTTATAAAAAGAAATACACACATACCGTGCTCACAATACGCCCACAATCCACGTCAATCTTCGATACGAAACCACTCCAAATAATTAATACTCATTGAGAACATCGGTCAACCCTCCAAACGTCAAAGACCGGATATAAACTAACCGCCTTTTCTTTACGCTTCACAAAAAACGACAAAGGTGCCGCGCCAAAGGGTTGGTAAGAAAAAAAAATGTTAAAAAAACTACCTTGGCAATGTTACGCCAATTTTGCTTTCAAGGGAAATTAGATATCCTCTTACAATGGAGACGGGCTTTAACCCTTTGTGTGCGTGTGGGAAAAATTGCGGATACGTATTAGGTGTCTTTCCGAGCAAATGTGTTGCGTGTTTAGCACCTGACTCGACATGAGTAAGCACCGTTAGGATAACTGGATTGCTGTTGCAATTGCCAGTTACGTAACCGAACGGTAGCTTTTTTATCAAAATGTTAGCTATCTTAATTCACCTTGAGTTACGTTTGGTTTTTTGTATTATTAGCTACTGTTTATTGTTATAATACGAAATATTTTGACTAATAAGATCATTAAATTTTCCGAGAAATTAATTTAAATTATTCTAACCTATACAAAACTATGCTATTGTAAAGTTGGGTTGATATGCCCAAGTATAAAATATTGTGGGACGGAACGATCCTGAACAATATTTTTTTATTATATAAGTACAGCCAAAAATATTATTTTTTAAGTTTATGCCTAAACCTGCAACCAATACTCTACTAGCAACACATTCGCATGTAAGCGCAACATCAACCATCGGATGCGCACCGCGGTCGCTTCGACCCGGCACGTAATTTCCCACAGGATACCTCTCAACAAGGATGACTAATGCCCGCCGGACGGTGCTCTGTTCCAACTAGGTATGTCGCTCAACACAAACGTGCCCTTTTTGTCTCTTTGCCGCTCAATTATATAAAAAAGAAATTAAAAAAAAAGCTTACTGGCAATGTGTGTCACACATTACTGGTAATTTTGTTAACCCCTCGTGCTAAGCTAAATGCTTATGTTACGAGTGGGTTCACGTCAAAATAGTAAAAATTAACCTTTTTCTAAAGTTACCTACAACTTCATCGGCCGACATTTTCAATAAGTACATACTACACACCACACCAAAAATATAAAAAATAAGTAAGATTTTTTACCGTTATTTCGAATCTTGTAAAACATCCCAAACGAAATTTCGAGTATAACCTAATATCCAACGGACAAGCTCTCAAAGCTTTACCCATCGGATCGTTATTGATATGGTTTTAATCCAACAATGTACAGAGTATTGAGAAATGTATTTAATATTTACTACGATTACATTTGAATGAATAGGAGGATGGTACTTTATTATTTGTGTTTTAATAATAACTTCAGAATTGGCTCAGAATAATTCATAGTATCTACTCCATTTAGCTGAATTTCAGAATGATTTATCTTTAAAAAAAATTAAAGGAAAGACAGCCTTTCTGAGAAAAATATTATGTACGCAAATTATGCCAGTTGATAAAATTATATTCATTTTCAATAATAAAAATCAAATAGGTAAGTATTTTTTTTATGTTCAAGTTTAAGTTCAAAATGTTTTATTTCAAATAAGTTGATCTTATGGCGAAGAATCAAAGAGGAAAAGGTGTAAAATTATTCGCCGGTACATTATGGCAATAAGCGGACGTGAGGACATTGGAGATTAATGTCATAATTAGCCCTAAGTCAAGATTAAAATTAAAAGAAGGTTCTGAGAAGTTCCCCCTGCAGCTGAGAACCTAATGTCATCCTAAATATGTTATTCACAGTATCATAGTAATAATATAATATACTAGCTAAGGCTGAATAAGTACAAATCTTGCTAAGAAAACCAATGTATGCTTTTACGTAAAAACATAATGACAGCAGCATTTTTCAAATGATGAACAGCCTCTTAACAATGCTGGCATAATCGAATTACCGATACATAATCGATATATAGAATATCGAATCGAATACTTGGACGTATCCTCTGTAATGCTATATTGATGATTCTGGCACAGACTGATTAATGGTTCCGCAATGTTGGATACAATAAGAACGGCAGGCCTTGAGCATTTTTGGGTTAACACGAAACGAATTAATCGAATAAGATTCAGTACATTTCTGGCTCCGTGAACAAGATTTTCAACTAGAACTACAAAAGCATCAATGAATACTGTATCGATATGTGTTTCATAAATCTCGTAGGTTGTTGGTACAGAGATTGAATATAGGGTTGTCGCCAGAACGGTGACTTGTAATTTCGCGTTGTGTGTTGTATGTTGCCTACGAAAAAAAAAATATCACTGTATTAAACTTAATATTTAGTTAGGTAGGTATCCAAAATTTTATTCGAGATTGCTTAAACATACTTTTTTAGTCTTCAGTCACTAATCTGGTCGTAAAGAACAGCTAAAATATCAATTTGTAAAAGTGTCTTTAAAACTATTTACAAAAGCAAATATCATTTACCTGTTCAATTGATTACTTACTATAGGTAAGTAGCATAGCTGTTAGCATTGGTATCTACATTTTCTCCATTCAGACTATAATAATAGTAATAATGGTTTCCTCATGACATTTTCTTTCACCTTTTAAGCGCAAAATTTATACGCACATGATTCCATATTCTCTAAATTCGAACGAGGCCTCTGACTTAGCAATCCAATGGTCATAATAGTCATAAACCACTAGGGTAGTCAAGAGGCAAAAAAAAAAAAGTATGTTTAATTAATTTAGGTAATTGTTTACCCCCTTACCTGTATATCACCATGGGAGTCCATCACCAACCCGCAGCGTGCCAAAATTATTGCACAGTGGGCGGTATCCCATGCACTGACGGACAATGAAAGTAATTTTAAATTATTTAATATCTAATGTGCATGTACAAAAGACTAAGTTTATTTAAAATAGTTTGAATAACTCATAAAAAGATTTCCTATTTCGTCAATTATCTTTTAATATATCAAAATTCCAGCCATTCCCACAGCTTCCATGTGATTATCTCCACAAAACTCAAAAGGTAATGGATGGATTGATTTAAAATAATCCACAACGCTGCATCCACAGGTATTTATCAATAAAGAAAACAAATATATAATAAGGGTTCTTTGTGACACAATAGTATCTTGTAGAATACTAAATATAGGCCGCAATAGGCTAGCGTGGTGGACTATAGCCTAATCCCTCTCGTTTTGAGAGGAGACCCGTCCCAAGCAGTGGGACAATGTAATGGGATGATGATGATCTGCCTGCCTGTTTGTATGCAGATCATGCAAAAACCTCTAAGTACATGAAATTGAATGCAATTTTCACTTAAAATATGTACGTTGCTTGTTTCATCTTATTAGGTCACTTAGAAACCAAGTTATACTTAGTACATTCTTTTGAAACGCTAGGTAACTGTGGAAAATCGTAAGTTCGTATTAAAACTAATTTAGTAATATAGGTAATAATGTAGCCTTTCTCTTGTCTAAAGTAATTTGAATCTGCGGCCAGCAGCAAATTTGTAATAAAAAGTATTACAAACATAGTGAAGTCTTAATTATTTGTAAGGTACATAATTTTAACTTTCTTGCTCTAAATTTCCCGGAAAGTAACTTTACGGACACACTTATCCTCAGTTTGAAAAAAATATCACGTAAGTACTTAATAAGATACCAGCATATTAATATTTACAATATTTATTACATCTAATGAACTTGAACTACTAACATAATTACGACGTACCATTCCGACCCATTTATTTAAAAATTAACTGACGAGCACACAAGCTGTCGGATCCAAAAATCAATGGATTTTTTATCTTTAATGGTTAACCCTTTGTCGCTGGGACCAATCGATTTTCGAACCCCGATACAATACAATGCACATTTTAAAATTTAAAATCCGATATCTGTACAGAGGATTTTTTATGTGACTACGATGCATTTTTAACCCCATCAACGTATGTCTATCTGGTGCAGCGTTTGTCAAATATTAAGAGGCGCTCATACTTTAAAAAAATATTTTATGCTCTAAGTTAGGTAGGTATATAAGTAACAGAAAAATTCGACAGCAGGGAGAGCTTTTACCTACGTGAATTCCTTTTAAATATTTTAAATAGATACTTTTACGAGCTTATAACTTAACTACCGAATTCTCATATTTTTTCATTTTATACGTTTTTAATTTTCATGAGAAATATATTCAGTAAAAAATACATGATTCCATCACCAAAACATATCGAAAAAATTAAAAAAAACATTAAAAAAACAATAACGGTTGATTAATAAAACTTTGAGCACCGCCGTTAGGGGATTGTGTAACCACGCGGTGTCTGTACGTGACAATTTAAACAAATTCTGGGCCATTTGGCTTCTGGGGTGGCATGCTTTTTTTAAGGACTTATTTTGAATAAAAAAAACGCGCCATTGAACCACATTCACCCGGCGGATGGGATGCGGGATAAGTGTGTGGTCTGTAATGAACGCGAGCTGTTGTACTAAAAGGTGGGTCTAGTTTTTTTTTGTTTGCATATTGACATGAAGTATGGAACCGTTCATAAAACCGTTAATGTAAGAACATTTTCAGTATTTGATTTGAAAATATCAAGAATCATATTATCACGCCTGTTTTCCCCGAAGTAGGTACTAATGTACACCGCGGTTCACCGGTATTTTTAGGTCTCATATAATAGGGGGTCAGCCTTTTGCCATTAACCGGGCACAAACCGAAATTCCGAGTTACTGGGAATTTCATAGAAAAACCCAATAACACTGCTCGACTTGGAAATCGAACCCAGGACCTCTAGCGTTTATAAATTTCTACTATTTTCTGATTTCTTGTCATATTTCTTTATTTTGTGTCAAAATATTAGAAAAAAGACACAATACATATTTACTCCCGCACCCTAAAAAAAATCAAAACTATAACCCTGTAAACATTTGGCGTCAGCGAGTGATGAATATTTAATATCTTCGCGCCATATGCGATCTCATTGACAATGACGACTGGATCCCATACGTAGCCGCGCTTTCTTCCAATAATCCCTTGCCCGAGATAGAGTTAGCCCACCCTAGAGAGAGGATTTAGAAATGCTGAAGGTGAATAAAAACCGTGCGCAGTGATAGGGTTAATATTTTTGGGAGCAGTGACGTCAGCGATGTCAGTTTTATAAGTTGAAAGTTTAGTTCCATATTTGAAATAGTAAAGTGTAGATTAAATATGGAAGTAGGATATTAAAAATTGATAGGTCGATGCGCATACACACTTACGCTTATAAAATGTGCTTACAGTTGTTATGCTTCATATAGGTACAGTCATAACCGTCACCGTGACCAACGTCTTCAAAATTATAATATTTATACTTTTTAAGTCTATTGTTTTTTCAATATTCTACTACTAAAATAATGGTACTGGTAAATGGCAATTGTGTAAACTGTTCACTACTTACCTACTATAGTTTTCAAATTTTGAACCATAATAATATTATTAAGTCAATAATATCTCTGAAGTGTAGACGTGTTCTGATGCTCACCAAAAGTGTGCCAGTATGTTTTTAAGTTCCACGTTACAGGGGGTGTGTCTATTGCCATTAACTAGCAGAAATGCGTGCTACTAAGAAATTCATAGAAAAATCTTATAATAGCTACTGCTCGAATAGAGGGCTTACATGCCACTAGAAAATTTTGTCATTTCATTTATCTCATCTTTAGGCTCTATACTTTGGGCACAAGATAAACGAAGTCATAATTATTTAATGGTGCACATTTAGCTTTGCTGGAAACGGAACCTAGGTTAGCATCCGCATTTGCTAAAATTAGACTAATAAGGCCAAAAAATAATAACTAATTTTTTTTTAATATTATTATTAATGCTTCCCACGAATCATTAAAAAAATATCAACATACAACATATGTTATAACATTAACAAGCGTACAAAATTGCTCTACGATATAAGGTCGCCCATCATTTAATATTAAAATTACATAACATCCCCCGCGTTGGTTGAAAAACGGGCGATTTTTTACATTCAATTAGAATGACCCTCCTGTCTTTATATAAATTGGTCTGTCTCTCTCTAATAAATGATATCTAGAGAGCAACACGGTGTGGGAGGATGTTGATGAATGATGCGAAAACAAATGTGATTGGCAATTGCATCCATATTGGAAAACTAGGTAAATTTATTCTAAAATTGATTTAATTTCATTTACACCCCGTATATGGACTTTTACGTACTTATACGTGTAAATGAAAATATGATTCCTGTTTAAATAAGTACCTGAAAGGTCACAATATTAATATTCTATTTCAAAACTATTTTTGACAAAATTCCATTCCATTTTAGGTTTTAAATCGTTTAGAAATAAAAAGCCAGAACCTGTAAACTAAGCAAATTTTTGATGGAACATATTTTTATTTGGTAAGATATATACAATTAAAACACAACATGCAAGCAATGCATCATATTAAGATGAACAAGCATGCATATTAAGATGAACATTATCACGTTCACGTAACAAACAAACTCTTCAGCTTTTTTTATATAAGTAATATATTTAGACTAGCTCTCGCAGATTTCCCAAAAACTTTAGGGCATGCACTTGTAAAACGATAACACAACCCCAACCTTTACATTTTTTTTTCTAACTGCACAAATAGTATCACTGTTTATAACTAGACACACTATCTTTACACTCACCCCTTCGGACAAGCGGAGTCAGGACGGCTTATATCTCTGAAAAATCCCATATCTCCCTACAAGAATCATACGCTCACCCGCACACGCCTACATTCATAAATTTGTTACGACATATAGCAACTGGAAGTGATTCCAGACAAAAAAGTTTGGGCACCAAATATTATATAGATACCTATATTATTAGAAAGAGATTAGAAGATTATTTTTGATTATATATTATAGTATTACTTTAAATCAGCGGTTCCTAACCTTTTTCAGCCGCGGACCCCCAAGGAAATCAAGCATAATGCCAAGGACCCCTGAGAGAAAACAAGGTGCGATTTTCGGACAATATTATATTTTAGTATTGGGACCGCGGATTTTTTCTCTTTTAGAACTTTAGGTCCGTATAGAGCAAACAAAATCCACTATGAAGGGAATTATTGTACAAATTATTATCGTACAATGTACAGTAGTATATATTGACTTAAATATGTGATTACTCATAATCATGCAAATGACACCCGCTAGGCATGAATCTGTTATTTATCCGACTGCAAGAAAGGGTTTTTTTATTATTTATTATTACCATCATTAAGTCAAAGGTCACGCGTTCGAATCCAAGGCACGCACCGCTGACTTTTCGCAGTTATGTGCGTATTAATAATTAATTATCACGCGCTTAAACGGTGAAGGAAAACATCGTGAGGAAACCTGCATGCCTGAGAGATTTTCTTGAGGGCGTGTGAAGTCTGCCAACCCGCAGTAGGCTAGCGTGGCGGACTATAGCCTAATCCCTCTCGTAATGAGAGGAAACCCGTGCCCAGCTGTGGGACCATGTAATGGGTTGTGATGATGATTACCATCATTTGGGATACTTTTGTGAACTGATAATATTGTCCTATGATCTTAATATTACATACTTACTTTACTCATCATATTTTTTTTGGAATTCAAAAAAGTCTATTTGAATTGCTAGAAAAATATAGAGAATAGTAGCTTTTATATGTTTTGGTGATAATTTTTATCAGTAAAATTGCCACTTCTAGTACCTTTTGCCTGTTTCTTTTTATATCTACGAAGGCTACAGTCACAATACTAGTTTTTTATACATTTTCTGATACATTTCTTTTCCAATGCATCTTCGGGGGCGATATTATTTGTGATAGTGTTGCTGACGCGTTATGAATACAGAGTGTGTTTTAATAAAGTAGGCGTTGTTACATCCTGTATATGAATGTGATTGTTCTGTTTTTATACGACTGATAAGATTCGAAGATGGAACTTGCCCATACTTTAGATAATTTTTGAAATGTTTTGGGAGAGACTTATTTTGATAGGAATAAGAAATCAGTGTTTGGATATTTTTGATATTATTATTGTAATTGATTCAGTGGTCATAATCACGGGATCAAAGCATGTGTTTCTAGGTTAGATTGCCAGGCCGGTCGACAATAACCCTGTGGTTCTGCATCTGCAGAATCTCGGAGGTATGTGTTGTGCCCATTTAAATGGCAATAGGCTCATACCGATGCAAGTCAGTTCACCTCTGGAAGCAGCTTACCACCGCGTGAACATGACTTTTCAGCTACCATCTGAAAAATCATGCTGTTAAGTTTGTCTGGAATGGTACTGCCGCTTGAGGGTAGGATTAAGTACCATTCCATTTTAGGGGAAATGTAGCCTGTGAAATGCCTGGCAAAAACTGTTTTTTTTTAAATAACCAACGAAAAATTTCCACGCATGAGGGTCCAGAATCATGTACTAAATTGATAGTAAGCGGTTGTTTGTCGATGCCCCTTCCACCCTGTATATACTAAGCTTATGTCACGGTAAATACAGATAGTAGTCAATGAAAAACATACACAAATACAACACAGAAAGGTGTAAACACAGTAAAAAATACCACCTATCGAAAACAAACTCTACTCTTAACCCCTCTCGTATAACCGTCAAACGAGTACCAAACAAAAATATAGATAAGTATCGAAGAATCATCGAACGTTTAGCATCAGCTCACGTTCCCGGTATATAAGTAAAAAGGTCATATTCTTTACGACGTGAGACTTGCTACTGATGTTGTACGATACGTGACTGTAGGCGATAGGAGGGGTTCTGGACTAGATTCTCGTCTCTGAGAAAATACAGGTCTGTAAACACCTGTATATTCTGTAGTGGAAATTAATGTTGTGCAATTGGTGGTAAATTCTGTCGAAAATTAATGTCAAGTGACAAAAATTCAAAACGCAAAAAAAAACAGATATCATTTATTGATTAATATAGTAACCTCAATGGGAGCTATATTTTTGAGCCGTTTGGAGTCGAAACGCTCGGGCCATGGGGTCTAAGTGCGCGCCTCCTTTTTAAGGAACTCCAAGAGACTTGTCGACTCTTCACGTGACCTGAGGGCTGGGTTATTCTTAGGACAAAGAATTAGTATTGCCATTCAACGTGGCAATGCTGCCAGTCTTCTGGGCACGTTTCGACGACAGTGATGCGGAGGAATACTTCGACGCCTGGGCGTGACAATTTGTTTTCATATATTGTGTATAGTTTAGTTCTCTTTTAAGTAAATACTCTTTCATTAAGAGGATAGTATCCGCTTCGCGCCCCATACAAACGCAGTTTGGCCCTTGCTTGAATTTTAAACAATGAAAGTCATTGAAATTTTGCAGTAACAATCTTATCATTAATATACGTGTTTCTGTAATATAAAATTTCATTTCAATATACGGTTAAAAAGTTACACGAGCTCAAAGATTGGCAATTTTCGTTGAAAAACGGCCCAACTTTATGCTAGTATTTCTCGACAATGTATCAATACAGAAACATTCTGATTCGAAGGAAACCCAGATAATATAGTGAATATTTTTTTACAAGATTTTTTTTTTACATATTAGCAATATTATAGGAGTAATCTCCAAAATTCGGAACATACGAAATACGCGTGAAAATGTTGTTGTTTCTCCTCTCGGGCACGCGTTCGCATCGCGAGGGATAGAGACAGCAACAACTGTGCAACATTGTTGCGTTCGCGAGGGACACTCCTCTTAAGATATTAATTTTATATTTTATTGATTTATGTTTTAGACGAATACTACGATAAAAATGTATCGTGAAATAAATACAATTATTTTATAAAGTTGGCGTCTACAGAACCAGTAAACATTTACAGTAGTTTCCAAGAATAAATCCTATAAATAATTAATCGGAAATTCGAAATAAAAATCTCTGCTTCACATACCTACTAGTAACAGCAGAGATAACAATAAAATTGTAATAAATAACCATAAACCTTTTCACTACTGTTAACAGAACAGCAATATGTCCAAAACTTGCTAAATAAAACTAACTAGAATTAAATTCTTCACAAAAGTTTATGAGTAAAATTCTACGGAACAAATAAACTACTGTCCCGGCGAGTATCGGGAGAGATGACGTCATAAAACAAATGTAAGCCACCAAGAGTATAGAGAACAGCAGATCGTAAACTGGTTCCCAATAATCCGACGTCGGCGGAAAAAATAGCCATAGTAAAAACTCCTATCCGTACCTAATAACCCAAGAATATTATCAGAGAGTCGTCGGGTCATAACCCGAAATTGGTTTCGGGGTCCGTAAGTCCCCAGTTTTATATGTCGCATTATGAAGGCCGTCAAACGAATTCACGTAGAAAATCGAATCTATATACGGTGATATTGCCGTCTCTCCGTCCTGGCTGGCTTCAGATAATAAAATAATATACCTCTTTTTACGCTGCTGGGTTTGTTTGGTCGCGGTGACCATGCATAGGTAAAATAGGGTTAAATTAAATAAGATAATTCTATTTTACATAAATACGAAATGCCTTTTAATGGATCTAATAAATTATGGAGAGAAAATAAGTGTTCTACATAGGTTGGTAAACAAAAAAGTTTTTTCATTTCGAAATGCCCGTATACATAGGTACTTACGTGAAATAACAAAAATTTAAGAACAAAAACGTATAAAGTGCCATAAAGGAGCTTTCGCGTGTGCCGCCGCAGAAATCTCTGCGATGGTAGTAATCGGGCATTTTACATAAGAAAATAATATATTATTCAAAATCCAGTGTGGAGCACACCGCCCCATGTACTTATCGGTAATAATGCGCGCTCTCCACCCAGGTGGAAGCCATGCGGGCATAAGTCGAGAATACCGATTTATGTGCGTGTATTTTTGGTACTGATAGGCAGAATTGATATACATAAATATTTAGTACATTATATTATTTTTTAAATGGCCCTGTGAAGGACAATTCTATACCGTAGCCATGACGGTGGACGTGATATACTGCTCAAATGTTGGGGTATTTTAAAGGGAAATGATTTTCATTTTGCTAAGGGGTTTCAATCAGTAGAATTGTTTATAAAACTAGTAACAGTCGACTGACCTTAAAAATATCTGCTACCTACAAATTTTTTTTTGTTCTTTTTTTATTTCAATTTTTTTAATTAATAAAATTTGAATGTATATTTTTCACTACTACTAAATGCTTGTATGTCTAAAGATACCGTAAAAATATTAAAATAACTAACTTATACCATTTTCCTACCGCGCCAGCCCACCTCACGGTACATCTCCAGCAAATAAAAATAGAAGCAGCGAGACTCGGCGAGATCTATGCGAGAGCCCGACTATAATATCCCTTGATTCAAAGCCCCCTTTCACTAGGACAAGGGCGACGTACATTCAAGACCTCTGTTGCTTAGTTACCTTTAAAGAGATACTTTGATACTTATATTTCTTAAATAATGGTTTTAAAAGGACTATTATTTACGGTGATCTCTACACGCGGCGATTTTCTGCAGCGACACAGTTGCGTAAACGTTGCGCTACAGTTGCTTTACCGCTATCACGTTTACGGTATAAGTGACATGACGTTAGAAGACAGACAATGTTTGAAAAGTGTAAAGTGCCTTTTTATCGCCATAGATACCCCTTTAAAAATAAGAATGCTTAGTTGTGTGTTAATTAGTAATCACACCACTTACCTATGCATTACAATATTTATAAAATATTGTACTGACTGCCTCATTACACTAGTGGTCCTAAGCGCGGCTGCTACGCTAAAGGTCCTGGGTTCGATCCCCAGGTCGAGCAAAGTGTTATTGGGTTTTTTCTATGAAATTCCCAGTAGCAGCTCGGAGTCTGGATATGTGCCCGGTTAATGGCAATAGGCTCGCCCCCTATTACATGGGACCTAAACATACCGGCGAAATGTAGGTGTACATTAGTACACCTCTGCCTAACCCTTCGGGGAATACAGGCGTGATGGTATGTTATGTATGTAAAATATTGTACTTTAATGCAGTAGACAAAACATTTTACAATAACTTTTTTTGTAGCTAGCACCTCTTAAAGTAGGAATTAGGTTACATACGTAGGTACTTATTTGAACGGTTTTCTCTTTGGCAAAATAAACTGGAGTTTTACAGGCACTTGTCTACTCCACGGCAGTGATACAAAACACAGTCATCAATTATATTAAAAGCACTCGTATCTCGTGCGCACCGTGCCTTATATCGCCGATACCACCCCTTTACACCCCTTTAAGTCTGTGGAGAAGATTTGGACATAATATGTACGTGTACAGATAATATTTTTTACGATATTCCTTACGCGTACAATACATATATGTGTGTAGTACCCACTTAACTGTTATTTTGTAGCGTGGTAGAAATATAAAAGATCGCATCTTTAAAATAAAATCCCAATAACGAAATACAATAAGTACTATTGATTAAAATTTTAATGGGACTATTCACTACTCGTCCAGGAGTGGACGAGTATGGGCTGATGATGATGATTCACTAATTGTGTGAGAATTAAGTGAATTATACGACAAGATGTATGAATATAGAGCAAGGACATATAAAGAAACTGTATATTGGTGCATATGTAAATGCTGATCGTCGATAAATACTTAATTAAGAACGGGTGGACCGACTTGGATATATTTTTTAAATAATATTTTTAGAGAACGGAAAATTGTAAAAGTTAGTCGGTAGGTGTAGGTAGGTACTGATATTTTAACCTACACAGTTTACCAATCTGTTTTTATTTCCGTGTAAAAAGGACAAGCGTAGGTACTAAACTCTAAACTGCTGGAATTGGCCAGTAATAGATATTCACGAAGTAACCGGTCGATCCAGAAACTTATAGTCTGCCATTGTAGTATATAATTATGATCGCTAGACCAATTAGCCATTCTTCTAGTAAATAAAGTTAAAAATTGTACGGTAAACCCATATTTTTTTTTTGCTTTCTCAGAAATTTGTTTGTAATTCGCGGTAGACCCGTGTTATAAACGACAGTTCGCGATCTGACCGAATCGGGTAAAGTGATCACGGGATCCACCGTGCTACGCGGTAACTATTAGTGCCAATTATAGCCTTAATATCTATAAACTTTATCTATTATTTGTTGACTTCCCGAACGGCCAACAAAAATGAAACGCACCAATACAAACATGTCGTGTTTATTTATATTTACATAAGTAAGTATAATTTATGACAAGTTTCTGTAAAACCATTTACATACACCATTTATTCGTTTATCATAAAAAGCGGCTGTCACACACACCGGTTCCGAAGGTCTGCCAATATCTCATGAGATCATGAATCTTAAACTAAGGGCGGCAAATAAAAAATGTCGTGTGTGTCCCTCGGATGAATTATGAAAACACCGATAAATATGTGAGACAGACCGTTGTAATATATACAGGGTTATTCTGAAGGGATACAGTCCATCAACCCATAGTCGATACCTACTCATGATGAAAAAGAAAACTTTTTAATATATTTTTTTATTCTAGCCGTTACTGTCCCACTGCTGGGCAAAGGTCTCCCCCAATTCCTTTCAGGTACTCTTTTCTTGCGCCACTTCGAACCAACCCTCGCGGTACGCCGCCAAATAATCACATTTTATATAAATATATTATAAAAAATAAATTAACTACTTATTACCTTTATTCTCTCTCGCAGAAACATTCTTTTTTTGTATATAGACGTCGGCGAATAAGCAGGCGAGCCACCTGATGTTATGTGTATGTGATGAGAGAAAATTTAAAAAAGTATTATGTTCACTACATCAGGACTTAGGTCAGGGCTGTGCTAATCTTGTTAAGCTCAATAGTTCTTGATTCCTACATCCAAGATATGAAAGGATCTGAGTTTTACAACTTCTGTGTAAACACCCTAAGGGTCGACACTAACTATTGACTTAGTCTTTCTTGCCCAAGTACACTTGATTATAAAATTATTTATTTTGTTTTCGGTAAAGTTGGGATTCGCTGTGTTAATATTTTGTGACTATCTGATTGAGTTACGATTGTAAGTATGGTGAATATTTTTGATAGTTATTTGATATTGATTTTGTTTACTTTTCTAGTATGAAAGAAGTCTCAGGTTTACAATCAGGATGACAACCTACTTGTAAGGTGTCAAGTAAGTCCTTGAGGTATATTAAAGCAAAACAGTGTTTTTTCTATTGTCATCCTATTATTTTTATTAATAAATTTCGCTTTTTTTATTTAGGTAATTTTCAATAAACCCTAGTTACATCTAAGTTCTACGATTTACGTTATAATGGATTTTTCATTTGTTTTCATTTTATTCACCAACCATTGCTCGGCACCTTACTATATTAAATTGTGTTGCTAACGACGTGAGGTTGTAAGCAACATGGGTATAATAAGAATAAATTGCAACAATTTCTGGGAGTTTCAACCCCATACGCCGAGGAAATTGCCCAAGGCGGTGTTGAATGGTGCCGGCCGTATCTGTGTGTACATCTGGCCGTTACAAATGTGTTACATCAAGACAGTGGCGAGGAGCACGTTACTTATCTAGCCGGGATGTCCAGGGCTGGCAGGAGTAGATTATAACTACTAACATTATTTTTAACCGACTTTGGAAAATTTAAAAAGGATGTTATCTACCTTATTTTTGACAACACGGTGCCGAAGCGGTTAAGGTGTTTGCCATTGCGCCGCGTGTCGTGACTTCGATTCTTACCCGAGGCCAGATTTTGTGAATCTTATAGATATTTTTTTCGAGTCTGGATGTCATTTTGTCTGTTAATTAGGTACCTATATATTAATGTGTGCGAGAGCAATTTTAAAAAAAAATTAAGTACCTACCTAAATTATTATATGATCTAGAAACGCTTGACTCGGCCTTTTAGGTAATAAAAGTTTATATCCAGATAAAACGCCAAATTAATATTCAATTAATAAGTTTCCAATAAACAAAACTACATAAGATACCATAATTACTTCTTGGTAAATGGTTCATTAGGAAACGTATCTACAGTAAAGTCATTATTTTCTATGGCAAAAACTTAAAATTCTAATATAAATATTAAATATTTTTAGTGCCATTGATCTACCCATCCAACTCAACAATTACCTACACACTTGAACAAATCATCACATGAATAAATAAACTTACCCATCTCAATAAACTTATTCAAAAATTACCCTAATATGTAAATTGATCATTTTGACCTCTAACCCTACAGCATCCCTTGTTCCAGTTTCAATCTCACCTTTTAACACGTGGATAAGTTCATAAACTGGTTTTAGTCACAGCATCCCCCTGATACACTTTTGATCTTGTGTCCGGCATAATATGACCTTTTGAAAAGAAATTTGGTGTAAGTGCTCTTTGTTGGTCAATGGATGGGTTAGATCAGGTCATTCTTTGATATTTTTATGGATATCATTTAAACAGAGAATCGGATGCGAGTGGTTTTAAAAAACGGGGTCATAGGTGAGGTTAGGTAGTAACAAAATAATTACCTAATGATAATGGTATCATCCTAAAAAAATATAGTTTTTTTTTACTCTAAGTACTCTTGGCAAGAACCTTAATAAGATTTGAGAAAATTAGACTGTTTTTTGTGGCAATATTTATCATAGTACTACTTAGTTTCGGTTATTTTAGTTCAAGTTCACAAAAAAATATCTATTTCTTTTTAATCATTATTTATTTTGGTTTAACACCTTATTTAAATCTTGCGGAGGCAGCCCTGCAGGTACAGTTAAACGCATCATATGTATATATCAGGCAGTGACCAAACACGCGCCGCGGACTCAAGGAAACAGAGAGCACTGTGACATGCGTAGAGACGACTTGCTTGTGTTTATTTTCGTCCGGCGTACGTGTAGCAGGTAAGTATGACTTTGCCTTGGTTAAGTCGGCAAATTTCAATTAACAATAGGTATCAATGATAGAAAATTATAACAATATAGGTACTTAATTATGATCATTTAAAACATTAACCCTGTTGTGCCTGATAATTTCCGTTTAATCTTCTTTTTTATGGGGACATAAACATTTGTATTCCTGGTAGTAAACCAAATGCAATGACTTATTGTTACCATGTAGTATCTATTCAATACAAAAAATTGAATCCTACCTTTATTCTCATTAATTAATCCATTCCTAAAATAATATGTACTTAGGTATAGTAAAAAAATCAAGAGACTAACTTTATAAATCAACCAAACTAAATGACCGAAATAAATAGAATATTTTAAAATACAAATCTTTGTTGTGGTAGGGCCACGCTGTTCGCAGCATGAATGGGCCGGCTTGACCGGGGAAGTACCACACTCTCGCAGAAGACCGACGTCCGAGTAGTAGCGTTTCGTTACTGCGCTTCGTTCGGTGAGCGAGAGGGCCGGAGGCCCAATTCCTCCCCCAATCCCCTTCCTTCTCCTTTTCTCCTTCCCCTCCCTTTCCCTAAATAGGCTCGGCAACGCATTTGCAACTCCTTCGGTTTTGCAGATGTCCATGGGCGGCGATGACTACTTACCATCAGGTAGCTTGCCTGCTCGTTTGCCGAGTTATCCCATAAAAAAAAAAAAAAAAAAAAAAAATGAAATCTCGACTACTGCACAGCTCGCCGTGTTCCACCAGACATTTTCGTCCGCACATTTAACAAGCTGATCGTAAGCGCGAAGGTTCAACGTCTTCGTCTAAATAAATCGTCACTCTACTAGTGAACAATTACCCTTTGTAAACAACATTAATTTTCTTTAGTATTGTTGAATTTCTTAGATTTAATTATTTTAACCAGAGAAAAGCATTTTCCATAAAGAATTTGAGCAGGACTCAATCAATGCAAACGACACAATGAAAACTGCAAAGAAGACCTTTTTTATTCTCACAGGTCCATTGCTCGTAAGTCAAGACTAATTGTATAAGTTCAAATAAGTTTCGACTGGAATCGGTAGATACCTACTTTGTTCTAGGTATCGCAATTTAGAGGTCACCAAAATTAGTGAGAGTCAATTTGACGAAATGGCTGAGCGATCTGCTTTAGTTTCGATCCCCGTTCCCCACACGACTTAAATCCTATATAAGTATGACCGACGGCAGTCTGGGTGTTTTTGTATCTGAAAATTTGTGTTTGTAAACTGTTAGAAAAATTCTTTATTTTAAAAGAAAATGTGTTGTTGTTATCTACGTTAAAATATTTACTGGCACTTCAAGTATTTTTTAAATATCTGCATAAACTGCCTCATAAGGGTGAGCAAAGTGTTAAGTCTTTCTATTCTCAGTAACAACTCAGTTTTTAATTGTGCCCGATTAATCAGCTATGGGACCTAGATAGGTATACTTATCGGCGAACTGATGTTTTACATACGCCTCCCTCTTACTCTTCGGGGAAAACGGGCTAATATGTTAGGTAAGTCTTTAACACAGAATATAGGTATTTAAGAACCTACTAACAAAAGCAGTCACAATTCTAATACTTAGTACATTAGTGGTCCAACCCTCACAATGGCGCAATGTTTAGTTAGGTATATCCGAATGTAGTGGGTCGAAATCTGTTAGATCGCTTTAAATACCCCTAACCCTAAAGTTTCAGGTTAGGGACAGTTGGGACCTCCGGACCCGGACCCACTGTGCTGATAACGTGAAATAAACATTATACAGTTCTAAACTGAAGATATGATGTGTCATTAGGGTTTTTATTGGAGTATTTAAGTTTTATGTTCTTAAATCACTGGTAGTTACCCAGATATATAGGTCTGCCTGGCTGATGCACGGTGATCCGTGATTATTACGGGTTGGGGTTTGGTCCCAGCACGGAACAAATATTAATATGACGAACAAGTAGGCATTCAACCTCTGTCGCTTTAGAAGCGACTGCCTACTTAACTTTGCTGGTAGTTTTCATTGCTTGGTACAATAAATACTAGAAGTTGTTACTATTTGTACCTAACGTTAAATTTATACTTATCAGTGCACTTGTACTTTACCATACACAACAAATAGGTAGCTATACCGTTTTTTTCCATGGGAAACACTATCTACATGTTACCCTTCGAAAAATAATCCACCTTCGATATTTTTTCCTCCGCCCACGTGCACACCACCGCACGTCTGAACAACAAATAATACAGGTACATGTGTGCGTGAACCCATTTCGTCAGCCAATGGTCAAGCGGTCAGCGGGCGAATGAAATAAAAGATCTATTGTTATATTAGTGCGAGTGAGACCGTAGTTATAGGAGGGGAGCTTAACCCTTTCATTTTTATTGGGAACTGTTTTTGCAGTCTGCGTTTGGATAAAGATGGCGAAATTGAGTAACAAAATATTTTTACTTTTTAGTGTTTACTTTGTAGAACACTCTTGACACTACTTTTTTTATGTTTGTTTGAGTTTTACCTAAACGTGGCAGGAACCCCGATTTTCCATTGTAATTAGGTAAATAATCGTGTAAGTATTTTATACAATTCAATGTATCATCTATAAATACTTGACACAAATTAAAGCCATATGTAGATACCTATATTATATTAAATTACAATTGTGAACTTTCCAGTGAGCGCCATTTTACTTCCGAACCAGCTATTTGACACCCCGTAGCTGACAACAGAACAAAAGTTATAACCAAGAGTAATTTAACTCAATAAACTTTACATAAGCATACTATAGGTATATATATTTTTCAGTGGGCCGAGGGATTACCCACAGAATTACTATTGATTTGGGAGCGCACCCGCTCGGCCGCCTTCCAAATGAGCAGACCGAAAGTATGGCTCTAGAGATGATAAAACCGATTAATAATTCAACAACATTTAATACGTTGTTATTAAATGTTATTATTAAATTTTTGGAAATATGTAAAAGATCGTGGAGGTAAACTCAAAAGAAAAAAAAATGGAGATAGGTAAGTTTTATATACTTATTTATGTAATTAAAAAGTAGAAACAAGTCATGATTGGGATTCGAAGAGTGCCTGTTGAAATGTCCTAAGCTTTAAAATGTTTTTAAACAGAACAAGGCTCTATCACTCTTTTGTTTATCGTGGCTCTACGATACCTTCGATAGTGAACCAAAATATTAGGTCGAAGAGGGTATATAGGACTGCAAAATATATTTGCAACAATTTTATCAGCTCCTTATACTTCCAACGCAAAAGTTCGCAAGGCCCAACCTGAATTTATTAAGCTGGACCCTAGAAAGGTTTGCCGTATGCAGATAAGGGATTTATTTAGCGGAAAGGTCCGTCCCTGGGTTAACGCTAAAACGCCTTTTGGGTCTACGATGACCAGGATTGGGACGAAATTTATTGTCGGCTTTCGGCTTTCGCGTTGATTTATTCGGCCTTGGGTGAATGGAATCAACGGACCGGTTGATAATAACGTTTGGTGCGACGTTTTTGCGTAGGTACCGACCATGTTTATGTGAAAATGGTTTAATGCTGATAAATAGGGGGAGGTTGGAAGATCTTTAAGGTGATGTGTTTTATTTTATAAGAGCAGTAAACATTAGTAATAGATTTCTAGATACGGGTATGCAGTATTATATAGGTAGGTAGATAGCTCTCTTAATAACTATTATGTACCTAGATACCTAACTAAGAATTACAAGGAAGAACGGGCGTTTTGTGGAATGTCTTTAATGTAAAAATGACGTTAAAAAAGTAGGAAGTACTACCTAGTAGTCTATCTTGAATAAACTATTTTGACTTAAACTTTGAAGGAAGATACAGATTAGGAATTCGCAACATACCTACATAGTCATAATCAATTTATTGCTTCAAATATGGTAGGTACAGATATATTATTTAATAACGAGTAGGTTTCACATATTTGACCATTGTATGGCATGCAATAGTTACTGGATAAAAGTTTCACTTTTAAGTACCTACAATGGTTTCATTTGGATCGATTAGGTACTACTTAGATATAACATTAAGCTGCTTAGCACTAAGTAAGTAGTCCTATTGTGCCGTCCATTTATCGAATACCTATCTCTGATTCACGTAGAATTTCAATAAGTGATAAATATCTAGAATCTATTGAAGTAAGTAGGATATACCTACCTACCTACTTACTTAAATAGATTCTAGATATTTATCCGCAGTTGTCTCTATCGAAACGAAGGCACGAATGAAGAAGACGCTCAAAATTTGTAGAAAAAAACTCAGAAAAAGATTGACGATCCAACAAACTCGAAAACGTACTTAGTTTATACAAGTTTCTCACAACATATTGGATAGCAAGGTTGCGGGGCCAGGGACGTGCAACGCGAGTCGGCCGCGGGACGGTACCTAAATGGCGCCAATTACATGCCGGCCCGTACGTGATGCGACTCTAGATGGCGGGACGCAGCAGTTGAGGGTTGGACGAATGTGGATGTGGTTTAGAAGAGAAAATATTTTTTTAAAGACCTACCTATATTTTTGACATAACAACTCGGCAACTGTGACCGTAAGATCAATTTGAATTTAGGCGGCGGTAGCCTAATGGCTAGGGCGTCCGACTTGCGAAAATGTGGTTGCCGGTTCGAAACTCACTCATTGCACTACCGACGTGGACCCACTCGTAATACAAGCATTTAGCTTAGTACGAGGGGTTAACAAGAACACTAGTAATGAGTGACCTACATAGCTAACAAATATGCTTTTTTTGAAAATAATAGCATGTAGAACAACTTTAGAATTCTGAGTCGAGTAAAATAAATGACAGGTTCAGCACAGCTAAAAATACTTAAGTTACCGTTTTATCAAAAACTATAATAATATCTTACACATATAAGTGTAAAGCGGCATTTTAGCGCTCCAAGGATTTGAATCAAGCAATTGGAATCCAATTGGAATTTTGCAGCGACATCTATAAGGCAAATTCAAAATTATCGGAATTTTTAGTCCTGCTATTCGCTGCCAGATGTCACGTGTTTCTACTCATTTTTGTGATTAGGGTAAGTTAACACAACATTAAGTTCTTAAAATGCATCAAACTTATTGATTACCATTAAAAGCACTCATAGTTACATAATAATATTTTTCGATTGTAATTATTTTGTACTCTTACCTATTTTTAGATACTGTTAGAATTATTTCTGCTTAGAAATTTCACGACGTATCCACGATCACTTCACACCAAAACAACTCGGACGGTCCTAACCCAAAAGTTCGCCCTTTAAAGTACACATGTAGCAAGCCAAAACACGTGCGTTTTACGAGCAGGGACGCTCACTATTTGGAATCGGTCGCGAATGGGGGCCAATTTTTTACCTCCGTGAAATATTGCTAGACCGTTGTTTGCACGGGACATACCTACCCGCTAGTCGGACAATGTTGGTGAAATGATTGATAGTGTCAATATTTTGCGATCTACCCGGCTATTACGTGATTTGTAGGCGTTGTATGCAGGTTATTCAATCCTTTGTGATGTAAAATGTTTGGTGTTTATTTTAAAGTCATTTGCTTGTTGTTAGTTCTTTTTTGTAATCCGCCTCCACATATTTTTTATGTTTTGAGCTAGCAATTTGACATATTTATTTTGTACGTTAATTGCCATCGACCTCACTTTTTTATTGTGTGGACAATCGTCATGGATCTATCAATAGGGAAGGTACATTTCTCTAAACTTCTATTTTATCAGCACAAGAACAGCAGTAAATTGAATATGTATTTTAAGCCCTGAAAGAACATGACATAGGCACCATTACGCCTGTATTCACCGAAGGGTTAGGTAGAGGTATGGCAACTGTATCTACCCCCAGTTTGCCGTTAGGTTTAAGTCCCATGTAATAGGGAGCGGGTCTGTTGAAAACATCCGAGCACAAGTCCAAACTTCAAGGACCCCGAAGTCCTACAGAATACTTCCTAATCAGGGCCGGATAAATACATTAAGGTCTCTAGGACTAGGTAATGTGACTATTGAGCCTTCGTTTTCTATTTCCCTACAAAAAAAAACCTGTCTCCAGCCGCGGGGCCCTTCAAGCGACGCGGGGTCGTCAGTTGCCAACTTCGCCTTTAGGTTATCCGACTCTGGTCCTAATGGCAAAACTCTAACACAGCTTGTTCTCACCCTCAGTGCCCACGCTAACAATCACTATTCCAATAAGATTGTCAATAAGATTCTAGTAGTATTAGTGTCTCGCTGGCATGTCTGCATGCAAGCATGAATGGGTCGGTAAGACCGGGAAAGTACTACCCTCCCACAGAATATCAACTACAAGTAGCAGTATGCATATCTAATGCGTTTCGTCCGGTGAGTGTGCAGCGACGGAGGCCCAATTCCTCCCTCAGTCCCCTTCCTTCTCCTTTTCGCCTCCCTTTTCTTTAATGCGTAAGGAGTTGCAGATGCGTTGCCGAGCCTGGCAACGCATCTGCAACTCCTTTGGTATTGTAGATGTCAATAAGCGACGATGACTACTTACCGGTATTTCAGTTGACTCGCCAGCTCGTTTGCCGTGTTAACCCATTAAAAAAATTCAAACAATCAAAAAGTATATCAACAAAATAATAATTTATTTACACAATGTGATATTAAATTACAATTCATCTACTTATGCAAATAACTGTTATTGTCGGTGTATATGTTTTTTACTTGAATACATTGCAATTTTTCTATATAGTGTTCTGAAATATTGATCTATAAATATCTGATTTAGAATGACCGCTACTGATTATCAGGCTTAGTATTTTTTTTAAGATTCTTCGGGTTATCCCACAATCCACCAATAATTTCAACTAAATCAATTGAATAGTCACAAATGTATGTATAATTACTATTCAAATATTAACTATCAAGGATTGGCTATCGTTATTATAAGGATTATGGTATCGACACTAACTGGTATACCCATACTTCATGGTGCTTTTAAAAATGAGAAAAAATAAAACAATAATACTGCCTAAGCTGGATTTTCGACTGTAACTGTAAAAACCGTTTTTTACAATAACTGGACAAGGCCAGAAAAAGATAGTTTAGTCAGTAATTACAAGCATATTTTCTGGACACGTTATTTGATTGTTAATATTACCTAAATGATAAAATAAATATGTCAGAGCACCTATAATATAAACGGAAAAACATTTGGAACTGGCGCCATCTAGTAATTTATCAAAAACACTAACTTAGTATGCGATTTTATATTGATGTCCACTTCCAAATAATAGATGGCGTTTCCATCAAACTTTTCATCAACACATGTATTACACAGACTGGTCATTTTGCTACGATAAAATTGACTATGATTTAGCTAATGTATAAAGTATTTGTACATACTTAACGCCTACAGATAATGTACTATTATTTTATTTAATACACAATTTCGCCAATAAGCAACCACATGGCTTCTTACAATAGATGTTCAATTCTATTTTTATCTTACTTCATTATTATGAAAATGAAAAGGACATAAGTAAATTTCATAATTGTTATATTATTTGTCGATTATGGAGTGGTTCCATAAATTTATAAAATAATTTAATAAAATAATACTAAAACATTATAAAATTAATCACAATTATCTATTTTTTAGAATTATTAATTTCAGCATAGCACCTGTCAGAGTATTAAATTGAATAATATAAATAACAAAAGAAATAAATATTACATAAGTAATTGATTGCACTTGTATTAAATTAATAAGTTAACTATGCAGTTTATTTAGGGAGACATCAAAGAGAGAAACTCTAACACAGACCTTGAAAATCGTTAATTGATTGAAAAAAAAAAACAACTTCATCATTTTTTCATACGGCCAAACGATATTAAAGTTTTGACTATTATTTTTGGCAAATTCGTTCCCGATTTTAAAATAATCTAAACTACAAAGTACAGAGTGAACACTGAACACAGATACTAAGGTCAACAATGTTAATTAATTCCGGCAATGCAGTCAGGAAATTAACATTAACACTCTATTTACTATTTCATGAGTTTAAAAATATCACTTGCAACGATGAGCGAATTAACGTCATTAAAAAAATATTTATAAGTGTCACAAAGAATGCTGGATGGTAAAGACTGACTAAATTAAAATTGGAAAAGTCGAAAACGACGAAAGCTCCCAGAAACTTATTTATATTCAACCTTGTTGGTCACTCTCTGCTGTTGCCTCTAATATAATAAATAACTAATCTTTAGTAACAATTTGCACTATTGTCTTTATTATCCGATTACCTTTCTCGTAATGCAAGAGATTCAAACTTGGGTCGTTGATTTTCTCCTCTAATAAGTTTACAAGTTCCACTCGTATCGTTTTTAGCATTTCTGCAATCTGAAAACAATTTAATTACCTTAAATTTAGGGTTCATTTTTCGGTAGCTATATCAGAGCTGTAAATTATATGCTTTGAAAACTTTTGCCTGTCAAACTGTTGTAGAAACAGATTATTGCTATAATGTAATAATGCAACATAATCTTAAACATACAATTGAAAAGAAAATAAATTGTAATCTTTTTTTGACAACATATTTACTGGCCTACCTATGGGCACGAATCCCCTCTCTATATGAGAAGGGTAAGGCTTATAGACGATTAATAGCAAACTTACCTCATGTTTTTCCACTTGGAACATAATCCATCCATCTTCTAAGGACACTATAAACGTCCCACTGTGCAGTTCCACGGATAAACTACAACCTGAAAACAATAATTATAATATTTTAGATATATATTTTATCAATTTCTTTGCTAAGTTTTTAATATAAGTAAAAGTTAAGCGCAGGTTCATTGAAATACTATTTAATATAATATAATATCCAGGTATACCATCACGCCTGTATTTCCCGAAGATTTAGGCTACACAAACACAAAACTCCTAAATCCATACTCCAAGCTGTTACTGAAGATTTCAACGCGTGTACAGCATTAGTCAAATGAACTAACAGTCGGTCATATAGCTCTTTGAGTGAAAGAGCTAATCGCTCTTTTTATTTTAAGTGAGCTATTTTGCCAATGTCAGTTGTTATTTTTTCTGACGAAGATAAAATTATCCTATAAACGAAAAAACACGTAATTATTTGTTGTAATCTTACCAGAAAACAAAACTAGCGGCAGCTGCGGTACCATAGAACATTCTCGAATGAACACGCGACTAGTTTTCACCTTCTCTTGGTACACTAAATACGGGCTGGTAAAGTAGCCTATACTGGAGTTCACAGAAGATGGGTGCAATGCCACGTAGCCATCGGTCTTGGTTTTAAACTTCAACTCGTCCGGGGTCGGCTGCCTTGGAATAGCACCGCCAGCTTGCATGTGGAAGGACTTTTCTGGAGTCAGGACCTGGAAAACGTATTCTAGGTTATGTTTTTAAAGCTAGAATAATCATGATTTGGTAAGGCAATCCTTTTACTTCTATAGGCCGACAGTTTAACTCGCGTATCGCCTGCGCGGTAAGAAGGGAGCGAGGAAGGAAAAATAAATACTTAAAAAAGATACTTATTATTTTATTCTTTACCAACAATGTCCATCTCGAGATAAATCTTTGGATTATTGACTCCGTGTGTAGCGTTACCCGCCCCCGCTCCCTTCTTACCGCGCAGGCGATACGCGAGTAAAACGGTCGGCCTATAGAAGGCCATACATCAATAAGCCTCTATTCATCCAAATACATAAACAATATAATTCTTTCTTCACATTTACTTTAAAAAATAATGTCTTACAAGCTGTTGCCTGTGGTTCTCGTCACTCACATTCAAAGGGACTTAACTTAGCCTATGTACTTTTTTAAGGTCCAAAGTATCCCTAGACCAAAATCGGTCCAGCGGTTTAGGGTTGACAACGTCAGACATACAGACATACAATTATACTTTCGCAGATTAGATTAAATTATATAATTTATTTGAACTATATAATTTATATTGATCCCGCGACACATAATAGTATATCATTAGTAATCTTTTACTTTTAAATTTTAAATAATTAGTTATGATACTGTTTTTTTAAAAAAAGCTTACTGGTAATTTGGGTCGCCCATTACTAGTACTCTTGTTAACCCTTCGTACTAAGATAAATGCTTGTATTACGAGTGGGTCCACGTCAGTAGTGCAATGGGTAGATTTCGAACCGGCAACCACATGATCGCAAGTCCGACGCCCTAGCCACTAGGCTAACGCCGTTTCCTCGCTTCCGCGATATCTATATTAAATGTAAAGGACCTAGTTACCTTGACTACATTCGGATATAGGGCTGCACATAAAATAGCTGCCAGTAATTTGTCGTTGTTTCCATTTGTATTCAACTGAAACAGAATACATTCTTAATATAAAACTACACGAAATATACCCAGGGCCGGTTTTTTTTTATGGTATAACTCGGCAAACGAGCAGGCGAGCTACCTGAGGTAAGTAGTCATCGCCGCCCATGGACATCTGCAAAACCAAAGGAGTTGCAGATGCGTTGCTGAGCCTATTAAAGGAAACTGGAGGGGAAGGAGAAAAGGAGAAGGAAGGGGACTGAGGGAGAAATTGGGCCTCCGACGCTCCACACTTACCGTACGTAACGCAACAGTATGCATACTGCTACTTGACGTCGATATTCTGTGGGAGGATAGTACTTCCCCGGTCATGCGACCCGTTCATGCTGGCATGTACACATATCAGCAGGCACTACTACTACAAATTAAAGAATAAGGCATAGGCAATGCAAATCTCTACGGTTTTCTACCTGCCTATAGAAAACCGAATATTTCGCTTCGGGCAGCGGGCCCAGTAAAAAGCGTGGGACCCAGAGGCAGTCGTACTTTGCATTTATGTTGATCCGGCCCTGGTTTTTAAGTTAAGATAGGCATTGAGCGACAGTTGTGCGTATATGAAAGGTCGCCATTGTCATCGATCGCATCGCAACTTCGGCTAAAAAGACTTAGATTTAACAGGAACAATTATACAGTCATCAGCTTTAATCATCAGCTTTAAATTTTTTTTTAACTAAAAGTCTGTTTTATAATTTGAACGAATACTTTGTCAATAAGTAAGAACATTAATAACTATAATATTAGTTATTATTATAATTGCTACACCCGATTGAGTAGGCTGTTGAGACTTATTATATTTCGTATAACGCCGTTGTTTATACACAGTTTGAGCAATATTCTTTTTTATGTGGTAGGGTCACGTTCCATTCATGTTCGCAGCATGAATGGGCCGGCTTGACCGGGGAAGTACCACACTCTCGCAGAAGACCGACGTCCGAGTAGTAGCGTTTAGTTACTGCGCTTCGTTCGGTGAGCGAGAGGGCCGGAGGCCCAATTTCTCCCCAAATCCCCTTCCTTCTCCTTTTCTCCTTCCCCTCCCTTTCCCTAAATAGGCTCGGCAACGCATCTGCAACTCCTTTGGTTTTGCAGATGTCCATGGGCGGCGATGACTACTTACCATCAGGTAGCTCGTCTGCTCGTTTGCCGAGTTATACCATAAAAAAAAACAATGTCTGTCTTTGTCATCAAATATATCGGAGCAAACAGACTGTTCATAATTATCTGAACAACTAGAGAAATTAAACCATATCTCAGCGACACAAAGGATATTTTAGAATGAACATTACACACGGCAG
This sequence comes from Subacronicta megacephala, assembly GCA_958496365.1. Taxonomy (NCBI): domain Eukaryota; kingdom Metazoa; phylum Arthropoda; class Insecta; order Lepidoptera; family Noctuidae; genus Subacronicta; species Subacronicta megacephala. Next base: position 10,343,045 of record OY292525.1, read on the forward strand.
CTGCCATTCTGACATGTATTTTATCCCATTCAGATAAAGTTTAATTTACCTAGTTGCTCAGATAATAATGAACAGTCTGTTCACTCCAATATATTTGATGTTGACTGTACTATAGCAGCATTTAGCAGGAAGACAGGGTGAAATGGCGCACATTAGGGGAAGCCTACATCAAGCAGTGGACTATACAGGGTGGAAGGGACATCGACGCACATCCGCTTACCACGAATTCAGTACATGATTCTGGACCCCTTTGGGTAGATATTTTTTGTAGGTTATGAAAAAAAAAATCTGCTTTTTCATACAAAAGAACAATACCTACACGATCAAAATGTACGGAACAGCAGGTTTTTTAAAACATAACCGACGAAAAATATCAACGCAAGGGTGTCCAGAATCATGTTCCGAATTCGTGGTAAGCGGATGTGCGTCGAAGTCCCTTCCACCCCGTATAGGCTTAACCCTTACAAGTGAGTGTGCCCCTTTTTAATTTTTTATGTTTCCCTTAGGTAGGTATTTATACGAAAAATGTGGTGTTGTTCGCACCATCACCAATATAGATAGAATTTCGTCACAAAAATGTCCCACTCGCAAAATGTCCCCTTTCCCGGAAAGCCTCTTTTCCCTACCCATTTTCTTGGGCCCTACATCTACATACCATGACGCCTGTATTCCCAGAAGGATTAAAATGATAATGATGATAGCAACATTACCTCATCCCCAGTAAGACTGGCCACAGAATCCTTCCTCATCTTCTTCCGCAGCGCAGGCATATCGGGCACGAACCCAATGGACGCGAGGAGCCCTAACAACTGGTGCTTAATATCGGCCAACATAAGCAATGTCTTGTGGGATAAGAAGTTCTCATTGGCGAATACTAAGGCTGCATGGGTACTGCTCTTCATCGCTTGTTGCCATTTCTGAAAGAGAAGTTTACCGTCGTAATTAATGCTCAATCTTTATAGCAATAAGCTCTAATTCTCGATTTTCTCAGTACCTAAGTGATATTTAAAGTGCTCTTATCCATATAATATGAAACAAAGTCGCATTAGTTACACTATTTATAACACAAGGAAGTCTGGATCGTTTGGGATGACCGATTTTATCTTTGATTTGTTGGATTTGTTTCCGCCGGGACAACAGAATAAGTATTGAAAAATTACGAAAAAATAAACAACATTTATTGATTCTGACGCAATACCAAATTCAGTTATATAGAATAATAGCTTTCCGCCCAGGGAGTCGCCCGCTTGGTTTCGCGGGTTTTTTGTACTATAATATGTATATATTATACATATAAACACTTGAATCACCCTGTTGAATCAATCAATCAATCCATTGGTTACAACAGCATGAAAATCGGCGCAGTAGTTTTTAGGTTTATTGTGAACAGACAGACAGGCGCGGCGGAGTAATTTGTTTTATAATATGATGAAGTGATATAATCAATCAGATTCTAAAGGTATTTCCATCAAATTATAATATAATATATTTTATCGTTCAAGCAATAAGGTTGGTACTGGCATGATTAAGATATATATGTCAAACGGATGAATAAAACAATTGCTTACTCTATAAGCTCTTAGCGTTGTCAGCTGGTCACTTTGAGAACATGCAAATTCTCTTCTCTTCGCGTCCGCTTCTGTCTGAAAGAAAGGAACAGAAAATGATTTTTTTATATCTGTATTTTCAAAATCCATGAATAATTAAATCTAACATTAAGAATATATCTAATAACTTAACATTAAGATGACCAACACCTCAGTCTACCTATAGTCACGACCATGGATGCTGTAAGAGATGCCGAAACATCGGAAATAAATAATTGTTACAAATAATTATTTTTATTATTTTCAAAGTCAAAGTCAAAATCATTTAGGTACTTATTCAAAATAAGAATAATAAGTAGAACTTTTTGAACGTCATTTTAACATTATATTCGTATATGATCTCCCGCCCTTTACCGCTTCTTAGTGTTTTTCTTGGAAATAAGAAGCGGCGCAAGCGCATCAAACTCCGCAGCAACACATTTCTCTGCGTTAATGTGGTGGTCTTACCTTTTTCCCAAACGGAGCAACAAAGGGGCTTTTATGGCTCAAAAATGCAGCCATGGTAAGTGCGGAGTCCACACAGCAGAATATAGCCCCGAACAGCATCAGCTTGCCTATCCTCACGTCTACAGGCAATGCAGCCAGATGTTTGCCCAGTGCTGTCAGGCTATAGACCTTGTCGAGTGCCCCTATATCTTTTAAACGGGAGAGAGCGCCATCTATATTCTGTTTAGTAGGAGGTTCTACGGTTTTACCTGAAAAAAAAAAATATATGTGGATGAATGATGAATGACTATGAAAATTGGTACAGACTCTGTACATTGTGATATTTCTGATAGAAATTTTCTTGCTTTGTTTGCTGCTATAATATTATACAATTTTTTCACATTCATTAATATTAGTCTAGTGTTTAAAAGTTTATTTAAGAAAGATCGTTATTATTGACTGCCTCATTAGTCTAGTGGTCCTAAGCGCGACTGCTACGCTACGGTTCTGGGTTCGATCTCCAGGTCGAGCAGTGTTATTAGGTTTTTCTATGAAATTCCCACTAGCAGCTCGGAGTCTGGATTTGTGCCCAGTTGGCACTGGTGCAATGGCAATCGGCTCGCCCCCTATACTATGGTACCCTTGTACATCTCTGTCTAACGCTTCGGGGAATAATCTTTAAAAAAAAACAAACAGGCGTGGCAGGAGTTTGAATTTTAGCGTGAGGCTCTGATGATGAGGAGTAATGATATATCAATTTCACTTACCTAAAACTTCATGTATGCTCATATTCTGGAACAGGGGTAATATCTTGATCTTCAGCACCAGCTGTTCTAGCGGCACCCTGTGTATCTCCGGGACTGGTTGCTCGAGGATGTGGTGGTTGTACCGATGTGATGTGAACAGATGAACACAGACCCCGGGCATGACCCGCCCCGCTCTACCTTTGCGTTGTTTAGCGTTTGCGCGAGATACCCACACTAAATCTAGAGATTCCATATTACGGTTGGAGTCGAATCTAGAGGAATAAAGGACAATTAATATATCAATCGCTTGTGACAATCAAGCTTTTATATCATTTAAATTATATAAACATACCATCACGCCTATAGTCCCCGAAGGGTTAGGCAGAGGCGCACTAATGTACACCCACATTTCGCCGGTATGTTTAGGTCCCATGTAATAGGGGGCGAGCCTATTGCCATTAACCGGGCACAAATCCAGACTCCGAGCTGCTACTGAGAATTTCATGGAAAAACCCAATAACACTTTGCTCGACCTGGGGATCGAACCCAGGACCTCTAGCGTAGCAGTCGCGCTTAGGACCACTAGACTAATGAGGCAGTTTAAATTATATAATGAATCTATAAATGTTAATTGTTATAAGTTGATAGTGAAAGCCTCATTAGTCTAGTACTAAGCGCGACTGCTACGCTAGAGGTCCTAAGTTTGATTCCCAGGTCGAGAAGTGTTATCGGTTTTTCTTTGAAATCCCCAGTAGCAGCTCGGAGTCTGGATTTGTGCTCGGTTAATGGCAATAGGCTCGCTCCCTATCACATTGGACCTAAACATACCGGCGATGTGGGTGTACTTTAGAAGGTACACCTCTGCCTATCCCTTCGGGGAATACAAGCGTGATGGTATGATAGTAAAAGTTTTAATGGAAAAGTTTATTTTCTTTTTAAGCGCATTCAAATAAAAGCTTGTTTCTAATAAGTTTTTTTTTCTTTTAATTTGAATATTAATAATTAATTAATAATATTTTTTGTGTTTAGATTCACAATTGGCCGCGGTAGGTGGCCCTTCGTTTACAGGTGAAGCTGCGCAGGGTCTCTGGTAACTTATATATTTAATACCATCGCGCCTATATTCCCCGCAGGGTTAGGCAGAGGTGTACTTAATGTACACCCACAGTTCGCCGGTATGCTTTTAGGTCCCATGTAATAAGGGGCGAGCCATTGCCATTCACCGGTCACAAATCCAGATTCCCAGCTGCTACTGAGAATTTTATTGAAAAACCAAGAAAACTTTGCTCAACCTGGGGATCGAACGCAAGACTTCTAGCGTAGCAGTCGCGATTGGGACCACTAGACCAACGAAGCAGTCAAAGTTTTATAATATTTAACTTTATAACATTAGCATAGTTTTTTTTTTATAAATTACCTTTTTTCCTTCATCCGGCCGCAGTCAATGACAAACACACAGTCATCTATAGTGACCGATGTCTCTGCTATGTTTGTGGACAACACTATCTTACGAGTGCCCGGCCGGGGCTTCCTGAACACTAAGGCTTGTTCCTCACTTGATAACGTCGAGTGTAAAGGTACTAACATGTACTTGCCGGTCCTGGAACAAAGATTATTGCAAGTCACAACAAAAGATAAGCATAACATAACATACATAACTAAGTTTTTTTTACTTTTGTATTTGGCATTAAAGTATGCTAAACATGATATAAGTGATATAGATTAGTATTGTTGACCCGAAAGCCGAAAGTAGTTTGTTCAGAATCAGTAACAGAATCGATTGCAATGGTTTTTAACCTACGTTATATTTTTACATTTAAAAATTATTCAACTTTGACACCCATTTTTATTGCGAAAATCGGCGCAAGAAACACCGAACGGGGAGATCAATCACTCGCCTGTGCCGCCCGGCGCCCTTGGCTCTTCGTACCCACCCTCGCAGATTAAAGTAAATTGTTAAATAAGGCAAAACTTTTGAGCTCGTCACCACGTGTTTTAATTTTTTTTTTTTTCTTACTTTTCAAATCAAATTAAAGTTCGGGTGTTTCGGCTGTTTAAACAAAATTTAACGTTATTATGTAGGTTTTATATATTTTTACTAAATAATAAACCTGGAGAGTTGTTCATTCGTTTGATTAAACAAGCTAATCTCTAGAACTAGTCGGATTAGAAAATTTCGTTCTATTGCTGATAATCGCTTGCGTAAACGAATTCTTACTTACTTAGGACTAAACGTCCGACTTTCAGCTAGTTGGTCGTGTAGCGACATGATCTCTGCTATGCCTGGAAGGAATACCAGTATAGCGCCCTCATGCGGCCAGTTGTGATCACCCTTCACTATATACGTTAACACGTGTTCAACAAGCTCCAAATTAATCTGTAAAATAAATATTTATATTTAGGATTGAACTTTGCTCAGGGGTTAATCGACCCGTGTTTAATTTATTAAAAATAAGAAGTTCACTGAAAATAAATCCAATAAAGTTCTAAGAAATAAGCGCTTAAAGTTTTTAGTGGAATCCCCACTAAAAACTTTAGACCGAGGTAGATAGATTTTTCGCCTCCGTAAAACTCCCTAGTATTAAATAGTTAGAGCCGTTTTCAAGAAGTCAAATGATGTTTTTTAGACCTCTTAGAGAGAGATGAATGAGACCTCTAAAACTGTTTTTTTTTTTAAGTGAAAAACTAGTTGTAGTTTCTGATTACAAACATGAATAATTATATTAATATATAGAGCACGTATATATCCTAACTAAAAAAAACATAATTTAATAAAGGCGTTATATTTATATCCAAATACTACCTTCTCAGTGTCCATTAAGTACATATTCTTGCAAGTAGTCTTGCTACATTTGGGGTATCGTGCGACCATCTGTCCGATATTAAGGTTATCATCTCGTATGGATATTTTAGGCGGTTCGTTCGCGTCGGCGCGTACATCACAGGTTTCTAGCTCCGTTTCTATGTCTTGTTTTCTATCACCTGGTAAAAAAAAGTCAAGCCTTTGTAGTGTAATTTCAAACATACAAACAATAGAACTTCGTCATTCTAGCCGAGATTATAACACCTCATCGAGCTAGTTTACAATTTCCCACCAAGAAGTAAAAATCATCTTTATACAACATAATGTAGAGTTGAAATTAGCTCGCCAATAACCTTGATCTCTATTTATAGTGCGTAAAATCATTATGGATTATTTGCCCTGGCCTTACTCGGGTCATTATCTGTTCAGGTGACGGACTCCCCAAGCGACCCTCCCGGAGGCCACAGCCTCATGGAAGTAGGTCATCTGTCTGCGCCCTCCAACACTCTTCGCGTCTACTGCAGATTGGGAGAGCGAGGTAGACAATTCAATCTCCCTCTACCCTCTTTTCGAAATAAACTTAACACACAAGCGCGCATAGGTTCTATGAGCGATCTCTATAAATACTACTATTGTAAATCATAGTCACAAATGAATGTTGGCTACTTTACCTTTCTTGATTTTTCTTGTGTAGGGGCCATTTTCTTCTAATACATAATTTGTGATCTCCATAATATCTTCTAAAAACAGCTGTTCTACTGGGAATGTTCTGCCTGAAAAATAAAAAATCCTTTGTATTAGGTTTTATATATACGTAGTATTTTTCTGCCTAACCTTTTAGGTAATAAACAGGCCACATGGTATGTAAAACTATTTTGCTATAAAGGAGAATGACGGGATTTTAAAAATGTACAGAAAGCGTTAAAATTTATGGAAATTCTGTTACGAATAATATTTTTTGTAACAAAACGTAAAATTAACGCAAAAAGTCAACGTCACGCAGTGTTCCCAGGCGGTCACCCATTCAAGTACTGACTGCGCCCGATGTTGCTTAACTTCGGTGATCGGACGAGAACCGGTGTTTTCAACATGGTATGGACGTTGACGATATGATAGTTGAAATACTGATTCAATGTTGTCGTGGTTATGACGTCATCATAGCTGTAAATAATTACTGTTTGCATAGTAATTATTTAAATATTCAGAAGCTTAACTTCAACCAGACAATAACAACGTTTGTTACGCTCTAGAAAGTTAGATGAGAATGTCTTCCTTCAGTCGTAGAGCCATTTAATGTCCTACACAAAATATTAATCATAACGGAAATCTATAGAGGTTAAGCAACATCAGGCGCGGTGAGTAGTTGGATCTACTTAGATGGATTATTGTTTGGAACAAGAATAAGGTCGCAGCGTGAGGTCGCAATTTTTATAGTATTGTCATAAATACTTAATATACTTAGCCATAACGTAAGTAATTAAATTTTTTAAACAATAATTTTATTGTAAAAAATACCTTAGTTCATTTTATAGCACTATTAGAGTCAGGATAAAAGCAACCTTATTTTTAGAAAACTAATAACCAAAATTAAAAATTACAAAAACTTTTAAATAAAACAAAAAAGTCAACGTCACGCAGTGTTCCCAGGCGGTCACCCATCCAAGTACTGACTGCGCCCGATGTTGCTTAACTTCGGTGATCGGACGAGAACCGGTGTTTTCAACATGGTATGGACGTTGACGATGTGATTGTTGAAATACTTATTCATTATTTAAGTAGCTATGACGTCATCATATAACTTTTGTATAGAATTGTTTGTATAGAATTACTATACGGCGGAATCTATAGAGGTTAAGCAACACTGGGCGAGTCCGGACTTGGATTTGGATGGATTATTGTCTTGAACAGGAATTGGGTCACAGGTTGAGTTCATAATTCATCTAATTTTCTTAAATAATACTTAAATGTATACTTAGCAGTATCAAGCAATAAAAAGTGGTTATATCAAGACATAAACGATAAAACGTGGGTAATTTTTGACTGGAACCGAAAAATACCTTTTGTTTTTAATAACAGAAACCAATATGCAACTTTTAAATAACGCAAAAAGTTAACGTCACGCGGTGTTCCCAGGCGGTCACCCATCCAAGTACTGACCGCGCCCGATGTTGCTTAACTTCGGTGATCGGACGAGAACCGGTGTTTTCAACATGGTATGGACGTTGACGACAGAAAGTTCAAAATACACATCCTGTATCGTTGTAATTACTTTTTGTAAATATACCTTTGTATTTTAATGAATTATATGGCAGTTTTTTATTTATCTAATAACATCAATGGCTTAATTTTACAATTCGGTAGAAAATCTATGCAAAGTCAGTCAGCCTCAAAATTATTACTGAATAGGTCTTAAAATACAATGAGAAAATACATACCTGGTATTTCCAACACTGGAACTTTGTCAAAGTAATCTGAGAACAGATCAGCATTCAGCGTAGCGCTCATGAGTATGACCGTCAAGTCTTTCCTTACTTTGACAAGGTCCCTCAATATGAGTAGCAAAAAATCACTCTCTTCGGATCTCTCATGGACCTCATCAACTAATATATGGGTGACGGATTTCAATTGAGGGTCGTATTCTAATCTCCGCAGTAATATACCGGTGGTGCAAAATGTTAAGCGGGTTTTGGATGATACTTTGCTTTCTAACCTTATCTGTAAGTAAAATTATACTGTATTATTTGCGTTGCCTATATCATGAGGCCTACTTTCGGAATGGTGGGAAAATGAGGCCATGATATAGGGGTAAATTTTTTTGAGGTTTCTTATATCATTTTTTTTTCTAAACTTAATAGTTTTCGCGAGAGACTTCCAAAGTGGTATTTTATAAATTATTTATTCCAATTTCATTCTAAATTCTAATTCATTTATTCTCAAATTCTATTCAAATTGAATATATAGCCAAAACAGGGCAACATGTGTTGGGTCAGCTAGTTTATTTTATATATAAACATGGATCTAATAGGAGACCTAGAATACCTAAGTACTCAAACAACATACCTGATACCCCACCACCTGTCCGGTTTTCTCAACCCTCTCTTCAGCAACTCTATCAGCCACTCCAATAGCTGATATCCTCCTCGGCTGCGTGCATACAATTTCTACGTGATCAACGTCACTCTTATTGAAGTTCTCCAACCAATTGTCCAAGATGTATTGAGGTACTTGCGTACTCTTGCCGCAACCAGTCTCACCGCTTATGACAACCACCTGGGAGATATCACTGATTAAAAGATACATTATCGCTATCACAATTTTTGTTTAAAAAAGAAGCTTACTAGCTATGTGGGTCACGCATTACTCGTTATCTTGTGAACCCCTCGTACTACGCTAAATACCTGTATTACGAGTGGGTTTCGTGGGAAGTGCAATGGGTGAATTTTGAACCGGCAACCACATGATCGCAAGTCAGACGCCCTAACCATTAGGCTACCGCCGCTTCAATTAAAGAAACGTAATGCGACGTCAATGGTTACATGCGTGATACAAATTCCATACTAACACTTGTTTTGTGTAAAAGGTACAGCGCATCTCCTTTCAATCCCCACCAAATCGAATCGAGTTAGGAATCGTTACCAATCGAGTCATACTTCCAATGCGAAAATGGCGCGGTTATCCAAGCAATGGAACAAGCAAAAAAGTTTCCCTACTTAGCTCACTAAGAAGGATCCTTATAACAATGCTAGCCCCAGTTTCACCCGCTTTGCCACGCTCCTAAGGGTCATAGCGCGATGTTAAATAGCCATATGACTGCCATATGACTTTCATCAAGAATAATATTGTGCTCTTAAATGCAAAAAAAAAATGAAAATAAAAATATATAACCTAAGCACGACTGCTACCTGCTGTTATTGGGTTTTTCTATTTAATTGTGGATTTGTGTGCAGTTAATGGCAATAGGCTTGTCCCCTATTACATAAACATACCGACCAAGTGTGGGTGAACAATAGCACACGTCTGCCTAATCCTGCGGGGAATAAAGGCGTAATAGTATGTTTATGTCAAATCAGACTGGTGGTTCTAGAGATTAGCAGTTTAAACCAACAAACTGTCTTGTATAGATAACTAAATATTAATTAAATAATATATACTTCAAGCTGCCTTATTAGAGTGGTTGCAAGCAGGATGCTAAACTAATGGGTCTTAATTCTTATTAAAAAAAATCTATGAAATTCCCAAATTCAGATATAATGGTATGCTATGTTATGATTAAGATCCGGATCAGATTTCTCATTTTTTTATACAAAAGTATATTAAACCTTCTTACCTGTGACTTTTTGATGGTATTCAATATTTCATTTTTCTTTTTCCATGCTGGCAATTTTCTTCTACTGGCCATCATTCTGTTATACCTATCATTATCTCTCTTCTCTAGCCACCTCTTAGCTATCTCCCTATTTTCTTTAAGTACTTCTTCTAAATTATTATTTGACCTATTATTTTTAATATCACCCTTTTTATAATGTAATGGTAACTTCTTTTTACTTAGACTAGATTCGTCTATTAGTTGGGGGAATAAAGCATCGGATGTAGATGGAAAAGTTCTTGTATCAAATTGTATGAAATTAAGAATTTCTTCTTCATTATTTAAAAGTTCTACTAAAGAGTATATACTCGGTATACCATCTTGTGCAAGAGTTTTAGCTTCATCTAAAAGTCTTAAAGTTACTTTGAGGAAGGTTAACTCTGGTATTATATTTGTTTTGTTTTCAGCTCTGAAAAATATCAGAGGTGGTTGGAAAGGATACACACTGTCACTAGGAAACCTAATTTCTAATTCATAATTAACTTTTGTGTTATCTTTAGGCTCTGATTCTTCCGTAACTTTCTCTTCTTTAGATTCGTGTAAGAACTTGCATTTTGCGCCAAACCTACATGGCCCTCTGAGATACAATTTACAAACTTCTTTCTGTTTAGTTTTAAAGTTACTGTTGTAGTTTATGTTAACTTTTTTCTTAGGAACATCCACTTCCTTATTTTCATACATTTTCGTTAGATAATCCAGGTTTAATTTTACAATCCAGATATTATCATCTTTTGTCTTAAAGCTTTTGTCGTAAATAGATTCAAGTACAGCTTTTTCGTCCATTGTCATTTCTAAGAGTTCAGCGGATGTCGGAGCATTATCTGGTTTGTCTTGGAAATTGACTTTGAAGTATTTGAGGAAGAGTATTTCTAGTGCTTTATCTATGTTTTCAGCTGCCACTTCTAAAGCTTCTGCACAATGAACTTTGTGGAAATTGTATCTGAAATGTGAAAAAAAGCTTGCTGTTCACTTTATTTTGGTCATGTTTTTGTTATTGTTATAAGATGATTTATTACTTATTTTTATAATTTAGCTGCTTTAGTGTCCCACTACCGGGCAAAGGCCTACCGTAACTTTACCCAGGACTTTCTATCCTGGGCTTATTCATATCACAATGGCAGAAAGCACATCAGATCACCGTCCATGAATAACACTGCATAGGTACATACACTTATAAACATTTTTTTTACTCATATCAATACTAAGAGGTAAAGTTTGTAACATTGTGAATTAGTGACATTGTAGGGGGTAATCTCTAGATCCACTGATCTGATTTTGAAAATTCTTTAACCAATAGAAAGCTACATTATTCTTGAGTGAGATAGGCTATATATTATCTTCAAAAATGAAAAGATACATATAATACACGCAGGAGAAGTCGCTGCCAGAAAGCTAGTCTCTTATAAAGTTACTTTGAAAACGAAACCGTTATTAAATTTAAATTGTTATACAAATAAAACTCACCTTTCCAACTTTGCTAAAGCAAATGCCCGGAGCCTAGCCTCTGAAGTCTCAATTTCTGGTTTGACAGTCAGTGAGTAATCACATCCACCTTGCACAATGAGGTTACCTCTTTCCATCCAGAAGCGATTTCCGAGGTTTGAGCCTTTATCCTGAAAAAAAAAATATAAGTTTTTCATGAATAAAGAAAAAACTTCATGACATGCAATCATGTCTAGGCTCCCTGAAGGATTACGCAAAGGTATACTAATGTACATCCACAGTTCAATGATATGTTTAGATCCCATGTTTAAAGGAGGCGAGTCTATTGCCATTAACCAGACCCAAATCCAGACTTTTTTTTTATTTGTTTGATTGTACATCACCCAAAAACTACTGCACGAAATTGGATGCAATACACCTCTGAAAACCTTTCACAGTTGTATTGCTGGAGACCTTCATCAAATCAATGAAATCAAGTGCATGTTTCATGTTGGTACACCAGCTTTAAGGCGAGTTATTGAAGTAAGTAAAACCTTGAGACGGGAGTGGAACTACGAAAACAATAAATAGTATATTTACTTTATAAAGACTGGCACTTCCAAGTTTGAAATCAGGGCCATGGATAAATCTAAGGGTGTCCAAAACAAGCTTCTGTGAGTCCGAGTTTAAACGAATAGTTTGCATTTCCACCTTGAGATGAGGATGAGGTTCTTCTTCCTGGGGTTCATTTTTAGGTTTTCTAAAAAAAAGTAACTCATTTTTAAGAAACAACAAGAAATAATTGTTGTGAAATTTACAATTATATTACTTACCGTATCCGGGGATCCGAAGGTTCTCGTAAAAAGAAATCTTGGGCCAACTGTCTGCTCTCATGGTCCATTATTGCTAATTAACGAAATATGTGTTATAAAATTGAGAAAAGTAGACAAAAACGTACAATTTACAAGACGTGTGCAGTGCAGGCGAATCACGACGACTTGTCATTGTCAAAAGTGCGTTTAGTTTTTTCCAATTGCCGATAAAATGCCAAAATTATATAATTTCTTTTAATATGTTTCTAAATTTTTGACAGTAAGTTTTAAACATTACTGATAAAATTCGTTTCATTTTAAGATAATAACAATTGTTATTTAACCGTTACAAAACTAGACTTACAAATACTCTTACAAATAAAAGTGCACAGAACATGAACAAAACGTTCCTACAAAATGTTCCGTTCTACGCAGAGATTTTTACAAGTTTGACGGTCGTAGTGCAGACGGTGCAGTTCAATAAAATAAAAAAATATTAATTTAATTATTTTTTATCGGATCTTTAAGATTTTACATCTATTTCGCAGAATTTGAATGAAAAATAAGTAGATAGGTAAGTACTTGTACAAACGAATGTTCTACTTGTACACTGTCCTTACTTGTTAATCATTTTCACTCCAAAACTGCACTTGGCTTCGCTATCGCTACTACCGTTCCGCCTCCCAGAGTGGGTTTGATTCCCACCCGAATTAACTATCTATGTATCCACAGATTGACTTTTTAGTCACTTAAGTAATGCATACCTACACGTCATGCACAGCTACTTAACAAGCTATACAAATCCAGTATAAATGCTAGTCTTGCATTGTACCTACTAGCCTATACTGGATTTGTATCCACAATGGTCCCGTGACTGCCTTGTTGTTCTAGTGGTCCCAATCGCGACTGCTACGCTAGAGGTCTTGGGTTTGATCCCCAGGTCGAGCAAAGTGTTATTGAGTTTTTCTATGAAATTCTCAGTAGCAGCTCGGAGTCTGGATTTGTACCCGGTGAATGTGACCCAAACATACCGGCGAACGGTGGGTGTACATTAAGTACACCTCTGCCTAACCCTTCGGGGAATACAGGCGTGATGGTATGGTCCCGTGCCTACGTGAATGATGTCGTCGACCCATCATGCTGCTGAACGCCCGACATTCCTACGGCCATCCTGTCGTCCTTCCGTTTCGCCAAATATCCTGCCCACCTTCACTTTAGATCCCTGGTCCCTGATCCCGATTCGAACGTCTTGAACCTTAGTTTGTTTCCGGATCTCAATGTTTGGAACACGGTCCATGCCGAGCATGGCACGCTAGATGGCTCTCTGTGCAACTCTCATTCTGTACACAGCCTCCTTAGTAAGCCCCCAGATCCCAGCACCATAAATCATGGTGGGCAGAACACATTGGTTATAATAACTTACTCTTAGGTAATAATCGTTGCGACATGCGGCACTGTGAAAAAAACATCCTCAAGTATTTTCTATCAATTTGACAATAATTTGTCAAATGCGCTCATAACCAGATACGTACCTGTTGCTGTTCATTAGCGCTTACATTAAATATAAATTGGTTAATATCGTTGCATTAACACTAGCAGAATACCAAACATGTGACAAATTACTTAGATCATGTGATGTATTCCGAAATCCATTGCACGATTTCGTAGACCTATCGCATGTTGCCAATTGAAAAGCAGCAATGGAGCGTGTAGCAAGAGGAAAATTTCGTGTTAGGCAGCTTTTCATGGCCTAAACATTCTTGTTGCGTGTGACGTGTGTACATATGCCTACCCAACTGTTGGTTAGCACCTGGTGACATTGCCGTTGCAGGCTCATTAGCTAGAATGTAGTCTCGGAGCCAAGGAGCCTATTCTTTGATGTACCTCCTACATCTTAGTTTTGTTATACGTATACCAGAAGGTTCAATTGTGTACCTTTTCGGATCGTGGGAGCAGTGCCTGATTTAGAGTTCTGACCGCCCTAGGCTAACTATGAATATGCGCCCCACAATGTTTCCTGTCCTACCTTTTCATTCACTTACAGGTCCAACCAATAAAATTACAAGTACAGAAGAGAGCGTAACCTAACATAATATTATTTGAATCAAACTGTCAGTGAGTAGGTAAACGAAAGACGAAAGTAACCAAATAATATCAACACACTTCGATGGCCCCACAGAATAAACGTGCAAGAGCTCTTACACAAAAAAATTTTTATTGCATTTTTCGTTTCTTTGACCTATGCAGCACCTTCTCAATTTTTTTTTTTAATTTTTGACTTAAATTTACGCCTATTATATCATTTGATTCCTTTATTCTAGGGAAAAATCATGCAATTATATCACAAGAATAAAACTATATGCTATTGTTAAACGCTTTTAGGTCCCTGAGTTCACACGAATAAACGTGTTAAAACAAGCAAACGTTTGAGAGGACTTGTGCACTTCTTCGAGTTTGTATAATAGCAGCTTACACGTTTATTCGTGTAATGACGCACTCAATTTTTATTCCTAATGTGTCATTTTGTGGAATGAAAGTTTTAAAATATATTTTTATTTAAAATTAAAGTATTGCATTGCCTCCTACGGTATTTAATCGGATTGTTTATAGCATTAAGTGTTCAAATACTAGTGTTTTGGTCTTAATAGTTAAAGTTTATGCATAGTCAGGCCCTTAACCCAGCCACCCAACTCGAGCCTCCTGAGGTGTTGGTCGAGGCTTTTGGCGATAAGTCCATTGACTGTAACGACTATCGGCACAATGATGGCCGAGTCCACATTCCACATGGCGACCACCTCGTGAGCAAGGTCGAGATATTTCAACTGCTTCTCTCTCTCAGCCTTCACGAGGTTCTCGTCATGCGGGACGGTGACATCGATAATCATTGTGCGGCGCGCTGATCGATCTATTACCACTATATCAGGCTTATTGGCTACAATAGTCCTGTCAGTGATAATAGATCGATCCCAGTACAACGTGACATGGTCATTCTCGAGAACTGGGTCGGGCGCATACTTGTAATACGGTACCTCAGAATCCACAAGGCCGTATTTTAAAGCAAGTTGCTGGTGGATAATCCTGGCCACGTGGTTATGCCTGTGCAAATACTCGCCGTTAGCTAGACGAGAACACCCAGAAGTAATATGCCTGATAGACTCACCGGGACAATGGCATGCCCGACATATGTCGATCGTCCCGTCCTTCATGATATACTTCCGGTAGTTGTTCGTCAGCATAACTTCATCCATAATTGCACAGACCGAACCCTCGGTTTCCCCGAAGAGGTCTCCGAAGCGTAGCCAGGCCACGGACGCTAGAAAATCTACGTCGGGTCCATGAAAGGCACGGAAAAAGCGTCCGTGAAGCTCCTTGCTCTGCCATACTTCCTTGCGGTCGTTGGTACTAAGCACCACAGGTTTGCGCCAGTTCTCTTTAGCCAAAGATAGCGGGGTGAGTCCACATCTCGGTGCATACCCACGTCAGCCTTGAGAAAATATTCTCTGAGACTGCATATCTCCCGGTTATGGAGTGTCTTAGCATTTAAAAAACCTCGACCCCCGCACTTCCGCGGGATGTACGGTCTCATTAGAGACGAACGTGGGTGATGCATCCGGTTTGCGGTCAACAGCGACCGGACTCTCCTATCCAAGGCGTCCAACTCCGTCTGGGTCCACTTGAGTATGCCAAAGGAGTACATCAGGACCGGCATGACCCAACCGTTAAAGGCGCGCACCTTGTTGCCGCCTGACAAAGAGCTATTAAGTACCTTTTTCAGGCGGCCGAAGAAGCGCTCCTGTAATGTTTGTTTCATGTCAGCCCCGTTAATGCCTAACCCCTCTGACATACCCTGGTATTTGTAGGTATCAGTTGCGGAGAGTGATCTCAGGTTTATAGAATCTGAGAGTTGTAGTTGTTAATATTATTATTATTAAATAAGAGTGTTAACCCCTACTATATGACTTCCGAGTATTATGTTTTCTAAATGTCTTGGCATTATAGATAGTAAGTACCTATTCTTGTTAAAAATATTTACATAAGTAGGTAACTCTTATCTTCACTTTCCTATTCATTTAAGCCAAGACAACAAAAAACGAAGCTGTTGCATAGCTGACTTTAATCTTACATTTTAAAGTATGATCTGTCTTGAAAACTGGAGATATATCTGGCACCGAAAAATTATAAAAGTAGTCATTTGATTGTCATCATGAAAATCCTGATTTCCTTTTATTAACTTACTATGTCTATGTCATAGGCAAGAACTATAAGAAGGTGATTTTTTTGTAGTTATTTAAATAACAAAAGATACCTCTCTCTCCCTTTACATAAGGAATTGATAAGTTTGTGTGATTCACGAGCCATACCAGACCATTACCAAACTTTTTATAGAAACTTAGTTCCTTTGGACAATTCGATCTCTGTCACCAATGATAGTGACGGAGATTAGAAGATTAAGTATTTCAGATTACGATATTATGATTAGTTTTTTTTTGTTATCAGTTCAAGCTAATAGGTAGCTATTTCCTAATCATGACAGAGATTTAAGTTGTTTACTTTGTGATTATTATTTAGTTTTTATGCAAGTTGATAGTTACTTTATTATATTCTTATTTTATTAAACCTTTTTCTTTTATTTCAACCTTTCACTTAATTGATGAAGTTTACACTATTACACCATGCAATAACAAAAGTATATTACATAAATGAGAATCGATCTTATGAACATTGATATAAATGCATTTTATCTTTACAATAATCAAACAATACAGTAAGTTACTGTAAACAATCGTGCTTATGCTTGTAACTAGGTATTAAAGAAACTTGATTACTGTCGAATAATAGTGTAATATAATATTATTAGTTTTGTTTGTTGACACTTTACACGAATAACCGTGTAATGAAAGTTTACTGTTATCTAGTCATAGAAATTAACAAGAATAAAAAAATAAAATGGTTTTTCATAAATTGTCGGAAAACCGTTTAAATAAAAAATAAATAAAAAATCTAATGTAACAATATATTTTTTTATCTTTAATTTGATATAATTTGTTTAACCCTATATACTTCCAAACAACAGTTATTCAAGTTTAATCGTTTTTATTTTTTCCTGAAAAGTTGTGGTTTTTGACTTACACGTTTATTCTGTGGGGCCATCGACTTTTTTTTAACAAACTATTTATTTGGTCCTAAAAATATACTTACAAGAAGAAATTTGAAAAAGATGTTGAAAATTCTTACGACAATTACTTTACTTTGAGAATTGAGAATCCCTACTAATATTATAAATGCGAAAGTAACTTTGTCTGTCTGTCTGTTACGCTTTTACGCCTAAACCACTCCACCGATTTTGATGAAATTTGGTACTGGGATAGACTAAACCTTGAGAAAGGACATAGGCTACCTTTTATTCCAAATAGCTAACTCCAATAGTTTTGAAGGGGTTGAAATAGGGGGTGAAAGTTTGTATGGGAGTTTTTCAGGATAAAACCATGAAATTTTATATTAAGGCACTTGATAAGAAATAAATAAATATTTGTTCTAGCGTTTTTGGAATTTCGACCTGTGTGGGGATGAAAGTTCGGTTAGAAGTCCAAACAAAGTCACGCTTTCCAGTTTAACCCCAGAACCGATTTTGATGACATTTGGAACAAAAATAGACTAGACCTTGGGAAAGGATTTAGCTACGTTTTGTTTTAAAAAAAGTGTTGAAATAAGGGATGAATTTTTTATGGGAGTGTGTCATTGTTGAAGATAAAACAAACGATGAAACTTTGAATTAAGGCACTTGATAAGAAGTAATAATTATTTCCAGCGGGTTTAATATTCGACTGGTGTGGGGATGAAAGTTCATATGGAAGTCCAAACAAATTCACCCTTTGAAGCCCAACCTCGGAACAGATTTTGATGAAATTTGGTACAAAAATAGATTAACCTTGGGAAAGGATATAAGCTGCGTTTTCTTGTAAAAAAGGGGTTGTAATAAGGGATGAAAATGTTTATAGGAGTTTGTCATATTTAAAGATAAACGCTGAAACGTTGTGTTTAGGCACTTGATAAGAAATAAAAAAATATTTGATATGGGGTTTTTGAAATTTTAGACTGTAGGGGATGAAAGTTCGTTTGGATTTTGACGAAATTTGGTACAAAAATAGACTAGACCTTGGGAAAGGATATAAGCTCCGTTTATATTTCGGTAAAAAATAATGTTGGGCAAATTTTGTGGTCTACCCAAGCAAAGAAGCGGACGGAAAGATATATAAGGATAATTTGCAATTTCCCGCCAGAATTGAAAAAAACTAAACAGTCAAAATCGTGTTGTCCACGCGGGCGAAGCTGCGGGCGGAAAGCTAGTAATATATAAAATTCCTTTTCCTTGTTTTCTCGAAATTGTCGAATCTTTCCACAATATTGTCAACATTTTGTAAAAAATCATTCTCAATAAATAATAGAGCAAGTGCCTCAAGTTTCTGCTGGCGAAGAGTTGAGCCTAAGTAATTTTTGGCTCTTTTTAATGTAGAGAAAGATTTTTCACCACTGCAATTTATAACGCTCATTGTTAAAAAAAACTCTTAATAGGTATTATTTCTACAAAAAAAGAACCAATGTTTAGGCTTTTTAATAATTGCAGCAAACTTTTAGGGTTTATTTTTTGTAGATCAACGAAATCGAAATAAAAGATCGTTTTCCTTCAAATTCGGCCTGTCCCGCTTTTTCTTTGTCAAAATGTAATTTTGGTTCGCGCGCGTTTGGTTTGGATGGGTCGGGGGCGCGGGGCGGGCAACGCGCGGCGCGGTTATTGTAAGAGCGCACGCAGGAATTTTATTTTAACGCTCGTAAACCCGTCAAGCGACATGTTGTAGACACAATGCGAAATCTGTTGTTTTGCCCTCATGAGGCCACTAGGTACGTGCGTCAGTGTATTTATCCAAAATTACCCAATAATATTATGTAAGTAAGTCTCAGCTCAGCGACTCGCCCGCCGCCCCCTTGGTCCTTGCGCCCTAGGCTTTAGCCTTATTAGCCTGTGGGTAAATCAGGCCCTGCGTGGGAGTGTGTCTAACCGAATCTAAAACAACCTCTTATTTCTTATTTACATTTCTGCGCTTCCCGGAGTTCAAAGAAAATTATACATGACTTAGTAGGTAGAAATATCAACAGAACACATTACTTAAATTAAATTTATCTTTGTGCACACGGCTACACATCAAGCTATACAAATCCAATTTAGACTGACCTCCCATTGTAAAGGTTTTCCGAGCAATTCAAGGCCAGCCTATACTGGTTTTGTATAGCTTGATGTGTAGCCGTGTCTCCCTTTTGGTCTAAGTCTATTTTACCTCCACCGAGTAAAGGTACCTGTTTGATTTCATAGCAATTTGAATCTCTTCCATTTGAAATTTTTTCGGTACTCAGATATGGTGAAATGGACGGAATGGACCCTGCACCTGTTATACTGAAAACTTTATAGAATAGTATAGTATAGTATCGATACCGTTGGACAGTAGGTGGGTACGTTCCCTAGCTACTAGATGCCGCTTTTAGCCATCCATCTTTCTAAAAGCATTCTCAAAGCGGCGACATACAAAAGAAGTTGCATTCCTCTCCTCTTTTTCTCCTTCCCCTTCATTTTCATTAAATAGACTCGGCAACTCCTTTGGTTTTGCAGATGTCCATGGGCGACGATTCCTACTTACCGTCAGGTAGCTCGCGTGCTCGTTTGCCGAGTTATACCATAAAAAAGGAATGGGTTGAACTACCAGTTTACGACCTAAATCTTGTTCCAAAAAGGCAACAGAAGTTGTTTCTGTTTAAAATTTTCATTTTGTACGTATTTAATGTTAAATGTGGCGCTTACACTGACATGTGTGGTTAAACCACCGCCGTTCCAAGTCAAGGCACACTTTGATAAATGTATAATTAATTTGTTTGCTTACTAAGGTATTTTCCATTTGAATTCAAAATAGACGTTATGCAAGGTAAGAATTGAAATAGGTAGACAAGTAGGATAGAGTAAGATAGATGTTAAGATAGTGTGTGGAATAAATAAATAATGTTTAAGAGAAAAACTCTCCGTAATCAAAGATGCTACGGTAGGTATTCATTTTGTATTTTAGTTTTAGCTATGCACGAATATTCGGGAATATTTAAATCTAGTGTATTTTAATTTAGTAGCAATAATTAGTTTTGTTTCTTGGGTTATAGAGTTCTGAAATCTGGTTGGACTGAAAACCACCCATAACATAGTTGGGATAAGGCGAAAAGGATGAATATGAATTTTAGATAAACTTTTTAAAGATGGCGGTTGTTATGTCTGTTCCTACGTAGGTACCTACCTCGGTACCTAAGTAGTAACTATAGTAGGAGTAGGTATGACCATTATAAAATTGTTTTACCTATCAAAGATCGATTAGGTATACTTAATTAGAAAAAAATATAAACCTCTGGAGGATCACCAGTGGTATGAATCAGGTATTTAAGTGCATTTAATTATAAAGAATTCTATGATTAGATCCAATGGATGCCAATAATTTTATAACCCAAAAGTTTCCTAGCTCTTGTTCTGCATATAAAGTAAATTTCATGTCAAAAGGAAACCCTGGCTCAGTCACGACCTCACATCGTCACATTGACGCAGATATATTACAATTCCTGATGACTATGACATTTTACTATTTAACTTACTCATCGAATTACTTATATAAATCTAATTAGGTAGGTAGGTAGGTGGTTACATAAATCGTCTTTCCTGATTTTACCATGATTAACTACATACTTACTTACAAGGTTAAAAAACCTCAGTCCACCCGTGACCATGGATACTGTAAAGGATCCGAAACGTTGGGAATTAAATAATATCAATATAACGCGATAAAATCCATAAAAAGTAGTTTTATTTCAATGGCTAATATTCGCGTAAGTATTAGAAACCAGTATGGATGGATTGTGATAGAAAAAGGATGAGATGAATGGAAGAAAAGAACATGTTGTGACAACCCCAAATAAATTGGGAAAAGAGTAGGAAGATGATGATGATTTAGCTGTGCGTGAGAAGTGACACGAAAGTTGCGAATTTTATGAAGATTTCCAAAACCCGGTATCTAATACAGAAAGGGAATTTCAGGAGTGGCTCCGATCAAATAATAACCACCCAATTACTAAGTGTTCATTCCAACTCATAGGTTAATTTAGTGTTCGAAAAGAAAATGTTTTTTAGCTACTATTTTCCTTTACGCTAAGTAACCGCACTAGTGAGCAATGTCATGCGATCGAGGATACGTTCCTACAGTACCTACCTACTTAAAGTCCCTTTAAATTATAACGGAAAACTTTAATCGGTACACGCCCAGTTTTGAATAACCTCAACGTCATAGCATAGCGGTTTTGTTAGTCATATAACTATTATTTAGTTTGTGGGAACGATAATGTATTTTTTACGTGGGTACACACTTTTTTAGCTACCTATTTAATTTTCGACACACATTTTTTGTGTTTTGTAAAATTATTTATAAGTATGTCCTATCACCTGAGTCATCATTTCAATTTTATCTATGAGGCCATAACAAGGCCAGAACAATTCGCTCTGAAAAATCAACGCGAGCAACTAAAACAAAATTAAGATCAGGGAGCTAAAATAACAAAATTACAATATCATTCGTGTTATTTCTTCATTGGGTTCAGATTGTAGATAATTAAATACTTACCTATAGCAAATTACACAGTATTTCACATAGGACATTAGGGATATTGCATACTGTACCCTCATTTTCAACCCATTTGCAGTTCTACTACTGGGCATAGGTCTCCTCTAAGAATAAGGATGGTTAGGCTGACGTTGGCCTTGTGAGAGTTTACAGATTTCACATGAAAAAAAAAAATCCTCAATATTTTCCTTTTAGTAGGTACCTAGTAGCAGTGTCTCACTGGCATGTCTACGGGCCGGCATGAATGGGTCGCGGGCACGACCGGAAAAGTACTACCCTCCGACAGAAATCGACATCAACTGTCATGAATACTGTTGCGTTTTGTTTGGTGAGTGTGGAACGTTCCTTCGGCGATCATGATTTTTTATGATTTACCATCACGTGACTCGCCTGCTCGTTTGCCGAGTTAATCCATAAAAAAACCTTCCATGTTCACCTGAGAGGTTGGAATTCAAGCTCGAGACCTATGACTTGGAGTTCAATGTTATGAATACATCACTATCACTGCATATCGTTGAAAGTATTACCAACACCATAAATCCGCATTATCATAACGGACGGAATCGGAATCTTAATAAATCAACCTTAACCCAACCTTTGTGACAGCTGCCAAAGGTTCCTGTTCCACCTCTAAGCATTCACATCAGTTCATGCAATTACTAAGAAATGACATACAAATAAATGCACTATTGCATTACGGAGCAGTGACTAAGGAGCCGACTAGAATACTAATGTCGTATCGGAAGACGATCGGGCCATTAGCATTGGCACTGAGTGTAAATGTTGAGGTCATGGAGAGTTCTCGATTTTATTACGACTTCTATTGAAGAGTATCTAAGAGAATACATGTTTCAGACTAGGTGATCCTCCTATCCTTTTGAAATCATGTTGGAGACGACTTCCAGTCTAAGTAGATACTTACATATCAGTGCTAAAATAATTTGCCGTCGCCTAAGTCGAGCCGAAACTATGGCTGGAGACGAGGTAATGTAACGATAAAATTATGTCACAGCATAACTTAACTATACAAGAGAATTTAATTGCAAATTATTGGCTGATAAATTTATTTTTCAGAACAATATTCGATCCCGAGGAATCCCGACGTCAAAAATATTGCGCAAAATAACTTTACCGAGTCGTTAGTAACTAAAGCTTTATATTTTCTTTGTTATTGTCCTGTTCTATTGTTTTGCTCGATTTTCGGTTACGCACGACCCTGTAAAATAAATGGCATACCTACTTAGGTACTCGACTTTATTGTAATTATATTGTTTCCCGCGGTTTCGCTTGGGTCCCAAAAGGATTTATTTACTAGTTATAGCTCTGCTTCTAGTCGGCTCATCAAAATGAAACAAAAGCCAGCTTTTAAGTATTCCAAGATTTCAGCAACTGTGCAAAATAAATAAATCTCGCTCCCGCAGCCGCAGCAAAAATTAGTGAAACACCCTTTGGTTTTAATCGGTATTTTATCCATAGGTGGAGTCGGACACGCCCCGTCGCCGTCTCCGGGTGGCGGATGTCCATGTGGATTTTGACACGATAAAAAAAGGTTAATTTTACTCCACATAAATATAAAACTTGTATCTTCCAAGGATAAAATGGGTGGAACACTTGTAAAGCTGAGGTGACAATATGGCTGTGATGGAGAGGCGGCCAAGAACTGGAAGAAGGTATGGCGGTCGTCGGAGTAGCAAGTCGGGGACGACATAGTCACCTTCATAGGACGAACTTGGATGAGACTAGCACAGGAGTGTGAAAAATAGGACTACAAAAGAAAGGCCTATTCCCAGCAGTTGGTAAAATCAGGCTGATGATGATGATGAATGTGTTTTGGCAATATTGCGGCTGGTAAATGTAAAGTTCGGCAGATGTGATTTAAAAAAAAATAGAACAATACTGCTAATCGCGACACGTGTAATTTAAAATTGACAGAATACACAGGGAAGTGTACCAATTAGTGAAATAATCAGTTCAGACGACACAAGTCTCATGAGCGCTAATCACTGGCTCCGTGTTAATTAAAGTAATGCATGATTTATGCAGTGGCATAGGTTTTCAAATTATGACATTACAAGTTATTGCCACCATTATGTAGAGTATGTTTATTAAAAGAAAAAGCTAGCTAATATAACCAATCAATAGAATGACGCGGATACGTAACGACTTTTCTTTACAATTACCGACAAACTATCAATTAATGCAAATGGTATGACTGCAGTGGATATAAGAGTAAAATAATCTCCCGTTCAAACCGTTAATGCGAAACTTTGTTTAATGTTTTTTTTAGATTCGTGCGATTTCATAAAACGTGCCTTTTCAACAGAAGGCCGGTAGGCAAAGTATTGATAAATAAATAAAATCTCAAGTCAAACCGAAAATAGAATTGTAAGAAAGAGCTTTGAAATATTTTACTATGTATAATGGTGATACTGACCCATTTCTCTCAACAGAAACACGGAAATAAACAACAACAACATAGCTCTTTTAATTCTGGAACCATAAAGTAATCATAAACAGATCATAATTAGGAAAATTAAACGCGAAACAAGATATGAGGCATTTACCTCATAAAAAAATGTATATGAATGATTTCGGCAAAACGTTGATGATAACTTTGTGTTAATAACCATGATACCTGATTAAGAGCTCATAAAGCTAATGAGAACATAAGAAACACCAAAAGATGACATTGACCATGTACCTAAAAAATTTGCAAACAATGAAAAATTTAACCTGTAAGGTCGTTCTGAAGTTGACAAGGAAATAAGAAGGAACAAGGATGAATCGAAATATCGAAAGCCTTGAATTTATTGCCAAAATACAAGTGTACCTATGGGACAACATCTATTGAGGAAATTGAACTAAATCTGTCACCCAAAGACATGTTGGTTCAATAGAATCATAAATCTTATTAATATTAATGGATACAATCAGCACAGTAATGATAATACATTATATTCGTACCAAAAAGCGAGTAATTATAGCAAAATCATGTTTGCTTTTAATATTTACCGATTCATATTCAATAATATGTGAATTCGTGAATAAGAAAGCTTCAATAATTATCGAAACAAAATTGTACAACTTTGACAAAAAATATGATCTTATCTCTTCAATTAGATTTTTTCGTTCTTGAATATAATAGTTCTCTAATTTTTTCACCAGATTATACCAGAAGACCCTTGTCCCATTTTCGAATATTTGCCAGCCACTCAAATGACTATCAATAAACCTTAATTAGGCATTGTTTAACCTTCAGATCGCCACGAGAATGACGCGTGCACTAGTTCGGGCTTTCTCGTTAATACCTTTAAACCTGAGGGTAGATTAAACTGAGGATTAACTAAAGCATGCAAATATTTGTTACTGACGATAGTGACGAGTTTACTTCTCTGACCGGCGTTTCAAGGGCATTGATCTTTTGGTAAAACTGGAAGATTACGGCGTTAACAAGAATTCAATCTCATTTCACGTGACTCAAAAATATTTAAGATGGATTAAATTTACCTTTGCCTAAATTATTTTCTCTTTACCTTTTGTCTTTTTTTTATTTTTTCTCACACACAATTAACAACAATAAGTCATATTCACCATCATCATCATCATCATGTACCCACAACTATATAACATACACTCACGCCTTTTTCCCACAAGGGTAGGCAGAAACTATAGAACGCTACCTGCTATGACTCTTACATACCTCTTCCGCTTCTTCCACATTCTGAATACATCTTTTTATACACACATGACATGGCAGTAGTAGGTAAAATGAATGTTGTGTCCTAATCTTTGGAGCACCTCAAATCCCCATCTCCCCTTAAGTCTCGCAATTCCTGTAATATTCTGGTTATACCACTATGTTTATTTATTTAATTTATTAGTAAATGCGTCAAACCATTACCGATATACGCGTTAGCCATATGTCAACGGATTTTCTTACACTTCCACATTTGGCGTCCATAGCATTCTGCTTTTTGCGTATCTTTGTCAGTTCTTTCCATGAGCTATTTTATTGCATGATGATTACCTCATTATAACTGTATATTATTGGCTTCCAAAGTTACTGATTAATGACGTAGCTACCTAGAGTCACGTTATGAGATGCGTCATCGGTAGTAACTTCCTAAACTGTCGTCTATTATAAATATCAGAGATTATTTTCTTCGGACCATAACTTATGTGAATCTTCCATCCTCATAAGGTTGGTTCAGGTCAGTTAGACTTCAATTAGTTTTAGACAAATATAAGTACTTAGTTCAATTATATAAGACTGCAATTTAAAGGGAAAAAATGGTACTTAATTGACAATTTCTCTACTTCCAACTAAGTACATTTCAAAAATTAAGAGAACAGTTAGAATCAAATAAAGAACATTAGTCACTAGGTTATTTTTCTTAAAACCGGGAAAACATATTTCAAATAAAACTTAATTAATAATAAGATAATTATTTTATTAGCAACGATAAAAGATGTTATCACATTTTGTATAAATTAATTTATCTCTTCAAAAATGTTATCCATTTTATTGACACAGTGTTAAAAAAATTATGTGTTTGATCACGCAATCCGTATCTACTGAAATCTGTATATTCTTAGAAATTATGGGAAAATAAATGTGATAAAAAGAAACATTCCTTTATTTGAGCTAACATGAGGAGATCCCAAGCTGACCATTGGAATCGAAGGGTTTCGATAATAATATGGTTGTGCATACCCAAAAGGGTTCTGCCAATCAGTAGGTACTTAGGCAATGTATGGACTTATTCTGAGAGAAGAGCCGTGCCCAACAGTGGGTCTGTAAAGGGGTTTTTGAAGATCTTTCCGCAGTAAAAAAATATTTAATTTATAATTTAACCAATTGCAGTGGGATAGAAGCTGCTTAAGTTGAAATAGAAAAATTTCAGATCACGCAAAACAATGATTGACAACTTTTTTCTTCGGCCCACTTTAGGGAATATTGATCCGATTCATGCTTGATTAGTCAATGATTTGGATCATTGACTAAACATCACGAGATAATTCGAGATAATCCTTCGTGTACCTAATAACATCCTCAAGTACAGGAATCACAGACGTGGGAAACAAATCTGCAAAGTTAACGTGTGAGTGGGCGGGAATCGTGTATAGCCGGAGAAAGCAACAAAAAGGAGGACGTGGAATGTTATGGGGTAGACCTTTGCCCAGCTGTGGGACAGCATAGTTGAACAAAAAATACCATATGCGGCACGAAATAATTTTCATGAGATTGAGACGACATAAGTAGATGACAAAAATTATATCGCTGCAAGCATGTCAGCCCCCTTGACCAAAAAGCTCTAATTTATTTCTTTTTGTAGTACAATGACATAGACATAGTAACTCACTTATCTAATAGTGTTTTTTAAATATAAACCGCCTTCAAAAAATAATAAAATAATTTTGTCTAAAACAGTTTGGGAAGTCGGTGACTTCTATTTGAGTGGGTCTTCTGTTTTTGCCACCGACTTCCCAAACTGTTTTAGACAAAATTATTTTATTATTTTTTGAAGGCGGTTTAACTTTTTTGTTAAAAGTAATTTTATTTTGTAATATTTAGTGGAAAGTTTTGTTTAGAAGTACTTGTTAGCCAACTAAACGCACTGCTTCAATAAGACAGCGATGTTTCAGAGTAAACGATAATATTATCGATGTAAACAATTTTTAGATTTTTGTTGATATTTTCAAAACTGCCCAACCGATTTCGATAAAATTTGAACGGGACCATCTCTGAAGTATGACCTACCAAACAAAAAAACAATAATTAAAATCGGTCTACAATTGGCGGAGATATCGCGTAACAAACATACAAAAAAAAAAAAAAAAAAAAAAAACATACAGACGAATTGAGAACCTCCTCCTTTTTGAAGTCGGTTGAAAATAGATGTACATCTTGTTACAAACACGGAAAACGTCCGCATTCACTTCAATGATCACAAACAAGTAAGTATTTCCGAAACAAACAAATGCTTTTAACTTAAAAACATAGTTTTTATTAAATAAAATCTAATAAAAACCCAGGTATTTTAAATATATAAGAGGAATGCTAGTTTTTCTTAGGTTCGTGCTTTTTAGATTAGGTACAATAATCCATTATTACTATTAACAATACGCGACGAACTGCGAATACAATTAGCAATTGTCGGAATACAATTTGCATATGGGAGGGGAAGTGTCTAAAAGTGGCTCCTCCTCCTTTATTTATTACTATTTTGGAAAACTAACTGCTATATAATGGAGTAAAACATTATAATAAGTGTCATGAAGCAAATTACAGGTTATCACGATTAGTGACAAACTTAACAATAAAAAAATAAAAAAAAACTTAAGGGACACTTAACTACAAGTTATGCTTTAAGTAATGAAGTACATAAAGCTATATCCGCCTATTTCTACACTCATCATCATCCTACTGCCTCTATTCCTTGCTTGGCGCAGTAGTTTTACCACATCTTTTCATCAGTTTTCTTAAGAATAAATAAATATCGTGTATCGTATCGTGTAATGTTGTCCGTCGTTAGCAATTAACTTTAATTGCATGTTCCATTTAAAGGCAATAAGCTCTTTCCCTATTACCTATAACATACCTGCAAAACCGGGTACAGTGATACAAATCATCATCAATCTATTAACTGTCCCACTGCTGGGCACAGGCCTCCTCTCCTTTCTTCCGGTTAGGTTATATTCCACTACGTATTCTGCGGGTGGGCCGATTTCACACACTCACCGTGGAGTAAATCTCTGTTGTTGTTGCTGTAAATGTTATGTAAATAAAAGTATCCCAATCTCGAGTCATGTTTAGATCTTCTCTAGTTTTTTAGCCAATAGGCATTAATTAGTAATAGACGTAGGGGGACACAGATGGTAGGCGGATGATAACATGAATGGACAGAGTGAAACATGTACTACACTCGTACAAATTTTACTTTCCCATTATCGTTATGCACAAAAGTGTACAAAGGCGGTTTTATTGGATCGTGTAGTGTTATTGAGTTTTTCTATGAAATCTCAGTAGCAGCTCGGAGTTTGGATTTGTGCTCGGTGAATAGCAATAGGCTCGGCCACTATCTGATGTGCCCATACCAGCGAACTGGGGTTGCACTGTAGTACCTACTCTACCGCCTAACCACTCGGGGAGTTTATACTACTTTCTGAATATAATATTCACACAGGCACAAGTACGAGTACGTACGTATTTGATACTCCAGTAAGACGTGTATAAGGAAAGTTCTTTACATGCAGCTTCCCCAAACGTCATTGGAAAGCGGACATGTCATGACAGAAGGAATAACCATAAATTACATACATACATACATACATACACTCACGCCTTTTTCCCATAGGGGTAGGCAGAAACTACAGAAATAGTAAACTAACCATAAATTAGTAATTAAAAACTTGTTTATTATTAATCCTTTTTACTCACGACGGAACGGAAAAGACGGTGTGCGTTTGGGTGATACTTAGGTTGTTTTTTTTTTGTGCAAAAAGGATGTTATTGGCAAGACAACAATTTTTATGTAGGTAATATATTGTACAATATAGTCTAACTTTGAGATGTAATTTTAAGAAGCAATCTAGCCATGACAATTGATATCATCATCTATATCAAGTTTACACTATGATTTAATTTTTCAATACCCGTCAATCATAAATAAATAAAAAAATAATGCAGTCCGCTGACAATGGGAATAGAGTCCAAAACAAGTTCGAAGGAAGCGGTATTTTGCCATAACATAAATAGGTAGGTATTATTTATTGTGGAACGTAGGTTTTTTTAAAGGATAACCCGACACACGTGCGGGTGAACTACTTGCTCGCCGCCCATGCGTTGCCGAGCCAAGGAAAAGGGAGGGGTAGGAGAAAAGGAAAAGGAAGAGAGAGGAATTAGGCCTCGATTGGGTATAGTAAATTATTATACGTAAATGTTCTCTGTAGGTGAACGCATGCTTTTTTTAGACACTGAGCTACTACTGAGAATTTCATAGATAAACCCAATAACACTTTGCTCGACCTGGGGATCGAACCCAGGACCTCTAGCGTAGCAGTCGCACTTAGGACCACTAGACTAATGAGGCTATTTACTATCTATGTATTAAATGGGTAAATTTTAATATCTACGTAGATATTTAGTATCTATGTATTAAAATTTACCTTTTGAACAAAGGTCGTTTCAGAACGAAGTATTATGACTTACTCGTAGATATATAGGGGTGCTGATTTAGGTGACTAAAATTCCCTAAAAAACTTTACCCTATTGTAAAAATTGGTACATTTTCCTATACAAATGTATATAGACCACATTTAGTTACGTCTGAAAAGTCATATTTTTTCAAGTATCACTCATGGGTTTCCCATGGATAATTGGTCAATATTTCTGGTAGAATTGCCCCTTTTTACAGGGGCAGGTGACTTTATCAGCACCTGTATAATGACTGTGGAAGGGGTCACGCAACGCTTGTTAAGGATTGTGGCAAATATCGTGACTTTAGGGCAAGAGTAAAATAGTGCAGTTTTTAGTTTATACTAGTCTGATATCTCTGACTGTCTCTATTGCCGCGAGGGGAAAGATGATCCATTAGGGTAATGATCATGATGATCATCACCATCATCATTAAAACAAGTATCATCATAATCATCAGCCCAAATTCGTCCATTACTTAACAGGACGTAGGCCTCTTTCAGTGAACGCCACACACCCCGATTATCAGCTCAAAAAGGTATATAAACACAAACGTATAAACATAAACGTAAGTTTTAGTTTACGTGTATTTTTTATAAGTTATTTATATTGAACAATTAAAACATATTGTATCAATCGTAGAAACATCAAATTTGTTGTTTTGACTTCTGAACTAAACGCCCATTTCGGACAACGTTACGCCGACGCCGGCGCAATTAAGGTCAGCACTATTTGATAAGTAGAGTATTGGATTAGTAAATCTTTGGTTACGCTATCGATTCAACTATCTTTTATTTTAACAGTGATACCTCGGTACATACCTTCTTATATGATATCTTATTTTGTAGTCGCAATATTATCCTTAAGAAAACCTGTTCCTTACAACAATCCTCCCGGCTATGGCAGGTTTAAAGGCAGAAAATTTAACTACAGTTAAATTAACTCAGCAAAATAGTATGACTAATTATATATTTGATTCCTGTTCCACTTTGTATTCATTCTAAGATAGAGGAAATACGCAATTAATATTTCTGACAGTCACATGATAATGTAGTAATTTCCAAAGACTCCGAACCCAACACGTAGGCTCTACTCACGCGCGTGACGTCAGAATAATATTATGAAGCAATGTCCAAACGTCACAATTGTATAGTTTTACACAATACGTCACCCAACCCTCTTTTTCTACGTGGACTCTTTATGTGCGGAACTCGAACTCCCCTGATTATCTTTGAATAAACAAAGTAAAATGTCGACAAAATATTCAAACCGTGTAGGTACAAATGACTAATTGTATAAGCAATTATAACATAATTATTTATCAACTTATCATTTTTCTATATTTACCATTTAAATTTATCACTCGAGCGTTTCTTCTATCGTCAACACAAGCAAGTCTTATTAATCGTTCCTAGACTACGTCAAGTGCGACTGGAAGAATTCGATATCAGCCAGTGATGTAACGCTCTCTTGTTATCAAACACAGAATCCTCTTTAATCCCTGGTTATAAACGAAATCTTTCGCATCGGAGTGTTAACATTATCACTGCGTCAGAACAAGCGTTATAACTATGTCGGTAATAACCTTACTTATTATCCTTTACGACGAGTTAATTCGTGTCGTTGTCACACAAATATTTAGAGCTTGCCGTATAAAAAAAGGACGTAACAATAAACGGCGCACGATTCGCAGGCGCGCGCGCCGGGAAAATCATTCTATCGCATCGACCGCTCGAGCCGAACGTCGGTCAATCGGGAAGTGTCATCTCAAGCTAACACAATTATTGACTACAATGTATAACATACGAACATTCCGACTTGTAATAATTTGAAGTGTCTGTGATCATCATCAATGAAGACCTTATTAACATGTGGTACAAAAAGAAGAGTGTGTGTCAACAGGACCTCAGTTCATCTGGCAATTTTTTCGTAGAAACATTGGAAATTTTGAAGTTTCTTTTGCTCCAGTTATTTATCCCGCTTCAAGGGACGATATGGATTTTGATTTTTTTTTAAGAAATTGTATTAGACATTAGCGTATAACAAACCTTAAGACAACTGTGATACGAAGTGTTAATAGTGTAGCAGGATTTTTTTAAGAAGAAGAATATTTAAAGAAGCTAGTCAAGATGATGTCCAAAAAGCAGTTAACCTGCATGCTTGCGCTGCATATAATGTATTTGTTGGTGGGCGCAAGCATCTTCTACCACATAGAGAGTCCACTTGAAGTGCAACAGAGGGCTGAAGATAAATTGGAAAGGCTTGAGATTCAAAGTAAGTCAAAACTACAACTTCATTCAGGAGAATGACATTATCACAACACTTTTGCGTCCAATTTGTAAATTGTTTACGTTTTTCGCATCTGATTCGTCTACATTAGACGCGCGTAAATTATTT
The DNA here is from genome assembly GCA_958496365.1 of Subacronicta megacephala. Classification (NCBI taxonomy): domain Eukaryota; kingdom Metazoa; phylum Arthropoda; class Insecta; order Lepidoptera; family Noctuidae; genus Subacronicta; species Subacronicta megacephala. The sequence goes on from OY292525.1 coordinate 10,375,519, forward strand.
TTGTAATACTCAGAAATTTTACTGTGGTAATCACACACTGTTTATAATTGTAGCAGAATCAGTTAAGAGTTCTATTCTCGAATATTTCATCCAATTTGACTTGTATTACAGAAAGAAGCATCATGATTGGTTGTTAATTAAACTATAGATTATTTAAACCATTAGGTGATTCGTCTGATGGTCACATAATCAGATAAGTAAATAAAATCAGTATTCAAAACACTTCACGCACTTCATTGTTTAATGAAATCACTTGTGAGTATACAAGCTACATTAATAAAAATATAAACAAAATGAGAATTTACGTATTAAACCTACTAACAATAACTTTCTTTTAAAATAGATAATACTGAAAAGGCCATCGCGTTTTAAAACCAGATCTTCTTGTATAAAAATGTGTGTCAATTCTAAGGTTACCTAATTATGCATTTGTCGAAAATTTTAAACAAAATGTCTGAAACTTTTCATACATTTACGAATTATCAGAAACCATAGTATCTAGATAATTAATTCGTACTTATAACCTTTCATAGTTAATAGTAAAATGCATTTAACTGTCATTGTTTTGCAACGTGAGTGATTAAGGATATCGATATATTTTTTCCTGTGAAGCGCGATCAGCTATATTTAGATATGATTTAGTAACAAGATTTACAGCAAACAAAATTGGTGAATACTTCAGATTGTTAATGCACAATTTATAAAAAGCGAGAATCATCATCCTCCTAGCCTTTTACCCAATTATGATAATTAATTAATTACACGAAGCGACTGCCATCAGACCGCAACCCATTTTTGAGAATCAATGATATTCGAAGAATAGACTAGTTTTAAGGCTTTTTTGGGCTTTTGACTACCACTTACGATTGTCACGGCCTGGGACCAACGGCTTTACATGCTATAAGAGGTATGGAGGGTCTGTGTTAAGAATGGTCACCCATCCATATACTGACCGTGGCAAGACACAGCTTAACCTTTCAGATTTCTTGACTAGCGCAGTTATAACTTAGCCACAAGCCCATCGGGCCAATTGTCTTGCCATATGCACATTTCTCATAGGGATTTTCAGAAAAAATAATAGTAGCTACATAATAACTTTCTACATTTACAAGCTACATCTACAGCAAGCTTGCATCTCCCTGACCTAGTAAAGCTTATCTCCAGGATTCATAAATCAAAGAAATTCCCAACGCATATAGGATTATCCCAAATTGTACAATACCTAAATCACTGTCATTGTTTGGTTAACCTTATTATCAACTTTAACGTTGTCCGCGGTTTCGCGCATGTCCCAAAAGGATATACAAATACATATTTACTAAACTTGGCTTCGGTATCAACATGAAACATGCATCAGATTTAAAATTACGCTTCCAACAATTATTGTAGTAAGATGAAGTTGAGGCAGCCTCAAGCGGAGCTTCGTTTTACTAAAGATACATGTACTTAATTTAAAAGACTGTCTTATGGTCCTAAACGCGACTGCTTCGCTAGAGGTCCTAGATACGATTCCCAGGTCAAGCAGTGCTATATGAATTTTCTATACCTCTGTGTATTCCATACATTCTCTGTACATTCTTATTGCATTCTCTGAATATTCTCAGTAGCAGCTTGGAGTTTAGATTTGTGTACGGTGAATAGCAATAGGCTCGTCCCCTATTACGTGGTAGCTAAACATACCGATAAATGGGTGTGTGTAGATTCGTACACCTCGGCCATACCTTTCGGGGAATAAAGGCGTGATGGTATGTTAATTTAAAAGGCAATTAAATGTTTTACTATTAATAATAACTAGCTCGTTGGACTCTAGTTCAATCACCAAGTACTTGAAGACCTACACTGACGACCTATGGCCTTATAAGATATGAAGCTTGATAATGGATAGATAAACAATGATCTTTCATAAGCTTCTAAACATTATTCGCTTTATTAAATATAAAGTATATTTTCTCGTCTGTCTTCGCATTTTTTGAGTTGACAACCTATTTATACGGAACTATCTACTACGCTGAGATATCTCTGAATTTCATCTCTGCTCGAGTTAATCCATCAAGGCCGCGGACGTTATAGGCACAATTATGTTTTAAGTTCAGATACAGTTATTACAGATTATAGATTAACTCAAAGTAAAATAAAATATTATTGGACACAGGACGAACCCTGTGGCACTCCCGTTATACCGCTATTATCAAAATATGCATCATCTGCTTCCAGCACATCCTATCTATGATAATAGGTCGACTAAGATGTGTGTGTTTATATGACATGCGATGTAACTTGCATACCATAGCGTTGCATGTTATATTGGACTAGGTACAGCATGGTGGATAATATTTAACGCCTTTGATAAAACCCAGCATACGTCAGCAAATAACTGTAATAAGACTACTAAAAGAAATAACTTACGTAGATCATCCTACCGTATTAAAAAGACTCAATGCACGCAAGGTAATAATTGAGGTGGATTATAGGCGAAAGCTTCGTTCGACCTTTCTTTAAGAAATATAACAGGAATTCATCATGCACAGAGCAGAGCACTTTGATGTATTTTTTTTATTTTGTTACTTAAATAGATGATCACCAATTTCATAGAACTTGTTGCTATAACGTTGTTGTGAACTTCAACTTCCATGTCTAGCGTCGAAGAAAAGCATAATTTCTAAAAAAATACCTAGAAAATTACTTTAAATCATCGTCATCTTTAAATCGATACATTTAACGAGCCTATCTCCGCTACCCTGATCACGCCTCTTAACTTAATGGTCAATGTGTCATGCTATTGTTTTTACCACGCGACCAGATAAAAAACTTGAGACAATTGTCCTATGTGAAACTATTGAGTTGCAACGTGCGCTCTAACTATCTTTGATTGATATAGAAATGGGGGCGGGACCTTCATGGAAATATTTCATTAACAACTTAACATTTCAAATATTTACATTTATTCGGGCAAAAATATTATCAGATTTTTTGACAAGAATTGTAGGTATAGTAAAGTTCCTGCTTAACATGCAAAAAGATATACACCACCACGCCTGTATTCCCCGAGTTGTACTTAATATTTATATACCCAGTATGTAGTAGTTCGCCGGTATGTTTAGGTCCAATTTAATAAGGGGCAAAACCTATTGTCATTCACCGGGCACATGACTAAACTCCGAACTGCTGTTGAGAATTTCATAGAAAAATCCAATAACACCTTGTTCGACCTAGGAATCAAACCCACGACCTTTCTCTTTTCACAATCACATGACCATACCACTATACTACTATACAGTCATAATAAATTATTATATAACTTACGACCATATACGATTTTTTCATAAAAAAAGCCTACAAGCAATCAGAGCTTTTATCTTTAAAAAGTTTAGCTTTCATCACGAAATCGAATATCGTAAGATTCCATAACTATTTCGTTTAATACAGTTGACTACTATTATTATACTAGGTAACTACTATTTGCAGATATTTATCCAGGATTATAGATTGTATAGGTATGTGTCGATTTAGTCGTACTACATTGAACCCTAAATGAAATAAAATTTTCCATACTCAATCCATGGAGGATTGAACATGGATATCAATTTGGGTTCAATGTGGTCAGGGGATAAAAATTATGGGGGTTGAACATGAACTAAACGTATATGTGTAGGTATATTTTTCTTGTATTGGAATAAGACCACAATAATAATTTATAATTATGTGTAAAACAGTAATAAAACTACGCATTAAACAAATCTGTGTTTAATCTGTAAAGTAATATATGTAAATAATAAATAGGAAAATAATGCATACATTATAATAACCTATAATAAAATAATCACAGTTTTATCTTATATAAGTAAACTTCATTCCATTCAAGTTAGTATTATGTATATGTCACTGGGAAATTGTTAACATCGTCGTTTATAATTAATCCGGCGAGATTTTGATATATAGGTAATATGACGTTTTAATTTGTTGATAGTTAACAATCTAACGGTGGCCGGCCGTCAAATTGTGAGTAGGTGTAAAGCTAAGCGGAAGAAGCGCTCTGATTGGTTGAATTAGGTCATATTTCAGCAAACACGTGTTACGAATACACCGACAGAACCGTCACTAACTATAGTTGTAATACTGAGCACTGATTGACCTAAAGTTATTATAATTATATTTGTTCACAATTTGACAGTCAGCCGCTGTAAGATTGGAAAGTTTAGAAAACGTATTTTGATTGCCTGTTCAACATTTTTCGGCAGTTCACAATCTTGCTCGATTATTTACAAAACAAATAGTCCATAAAATTATAGAGAACATACCTATTTAACTTAACACCGTCATATAACTAAGAACTTGGTTATTTGATACAAAATTATGTTATAAAGCGTTACCGAAGCTTATTTAAAAGAAACTGAACATTTTGCGATTTCTATAATTTGCGATTTGGACATTCTGCGATTTGGTACCATTCTGCGACTGAAACATTTTGCAATCGCTGGACATAATGCGAATTGGACAATAAGATTCTCATAAAACCCAGAAAAACTACGTGTAGGTATCTATCGAACTCCCTGTCACAGAAATCAATTTTCTTACAACTTCGCGACCAGTAGCACAAAAGCTGCCGTAACATCACTAAGTTTATCCAGAACATCCAGTCCACTCGTCCAGCGTAAAAATGGAATCCGGATCATAATACTTTCGATGACAATTTTATCCAAGTTATTCGTATTTTTCTATTTGGGTAACACTAACAATAATCTTTAAATCCAAAAAAAGAAGAAGAGTAGAAAAATATTACCTACTAACTTACAAACTATTGTTTAAATTTTAAAAGACACCTCTTATATAATTTTGTATGTAAGTCTCATCATAAAGGCCAGTAGATAATCTGGTATTATTGGAAATGCACAGGTTTTGTGAAACTAGTTATAAATAGGTACCTACCTATTGTGCATGGGAAAGAGTCAGTATATACCTAGATAAATTATTATTATAAACAAAATTGGAGAGATTCTTTCTTTTTACTCAGCAACCTCAGAGGAAAAAAACAGACATACCATTCACACCTTTATTTCCCGAAGGGTTAGGCACATATGTACTAAGGTACAGTCGTCAGCACATTAGGTTATAAAAAACTGACAAATTTCTCCAAAGTATTTTAAACTTTAAAATGTTGATGATTACTTACATCAGTTTCCTTAGCAACAAAACATTCAAGTAAATAAATAGAACATATACAAAGGTAGGTACAGTCATCAATGAAAGTACCTACTGAGTATGAACACAAGTGCAATTTGTCTAAAGGAAATCCCCAGAGATAAGTAAGAGTAAGTATAATGAGTTAATATACTTGCTTCATATATTAACTAATTATACATCAGACAGTCCTTTAATGATTGACCATTATGTAGTATCCTCTATTTTCATCCACTGACGCACGATTTCAAAGCAATGCAGAAAAAACGCTTGGTTTTGTATGTATTATCTGTGTGAATCTGCTGTCACTGTCACGTCACGGACTGTCACCTGGAAGTCATTCCTTTTTTTCGTGCAACGACGCACACCGTAAAAACTTTTCTTACAGGATTTAAAATGTTTTTACGACTAAAATAAGCAATAAAAGGCATTAACAATAATGCCTAAATGCACTAGTATCACCAAAGAAGAGGTTTTTTGCAGGATCCAAGATACTTATTGAGGTAGATGATAACCTCCTACATGGAACATGCAACACAGTTGCTATTGATTCAAAATGCACGAAATAAACAATCAGACCTAAGATCGAAACTGTGGGTTCGTTTAATGGTCGTTACCATGTCTAGGATCAACACTGTGGGGTTGTTCGAAGACATTAACACGCCAAGGATTGACACTTTGGGGTCATTCACGGCGTTGTTCACTGCCTAGGACTGGTACTGGGGGACCATTCGATGGCAATATTTTGATGCAACAAGGTGCACACTACTCAAGAAGTGTTCTAATTTCGTGCCATTACAATGTAAAGAAGGAGAAAAAAGGGGGGGGGGAGTACACCAGGCCAGGGATAATAAGGTATGTAAGTAGGAAATAGTTTTATTTTTCAGATGTGGAAAAAATATTGCATAAGAATGTTATAAAATTGCCTGGTACATACAATAATGTTACAAACCTGAACAAATGACCAGGAAATAGGTCAACAGTGTGGTGCCATAAGGGCAACCTACTCTAAATAGTGAGATGGTCACGAGGCAGGAAAATATCTCACAGAGGTGTATTGACAAGAAGGACAACACATTCTTCTATCAGTCATTATACGGTAACAATGTTAATCACCCAATTAACTACTTATCTCCATAAACTATTTTGTATCTTGTTTGGTCATGGAATGTGCATCAACTATGAGGATTGATTTTACCATTGATTTACCTAACCTATGCTGGACATGCATACTATTGCATACAACTGAAAGAGTGTTAACAGAAGAGGCAACATAATTAATCTTAGACACTTCTAGTAGTATTGTACAACACTGGAAAATATTGTTGGTAATTTTGTTACTAATATATATTGGGAGATAACCTCTCTGAAAAATTCTCTATAATGGCTAAATCTGTAGGACACATAAGTCAGAAGGTAATACCATAAACTTAAGTCTACCGAATGCTATACTAACTAGAATTGCAGCAGGCACATCAAATGACATCTCTGAAGCAAGCTGCAACAATGAGAGAAGGTAGTCTGTAGCAGCAGTACCAGTAGCAGATCCAGGTGGTTGCCGGAGAGCATAACTACTTCAACAATCAGTGATCAGTGTCATCACAGACATACTGGCAGGTATAACATAAATATTTTATTATAACCAACAGAAAATCACTGAAGACCTTCTACCATTGTATTGGGACAAGGAAAATGATATATCTATCATTTTGTTAAAAACCAGTTTGGCTATAACAAGCATCTGGTACCTACCTAGCTCCTCAGGAAGAAGAAAAAGCAAAGGGAATCAAAATTTGTTACAGCGGGTTATTGTATCTGAATCCATAAGGATGAGGATCTCAGGGCATTGTAGTAAGCAACCAGAATACTCTTAACATTAGAGTACTGATTATGTTGAGTCAATTACTTACCCAGCGTATTATATAAGAATATTTTAAATAATATGCTTATGTTTTAAATACCACTGCAGAAACTTATCTTATAACTTGCATGAAAAGTATGTCTGCATTATGGTAATAATCAAAGATAATAGGAAGTACCTATCACAGGATATACAGATGCATTATATTTAGAACTAAAATAAATTTAATAGTTTAGCTTCTGCTAATCTATTGTACAACTACATCTTCACTTAATTCTAAAACAAATTGTACTATTCTGAGATCCTAAGGCTAAAAATTAACACCTTATCTAGATACATAGTTAATTCAACTTACCAGTGCAATTGTGCCAGTGCTGTAAAGTAACCAGAAAATTGCCTTATACACCATGAAATGACTAATTTACAGGTTTATATTTAATTCAAAACAATATGTACTAATTTCTGCACAAAAGAGAAATCATAATTTAAATTATTTAATTGACATTTACAAAAACAGTTCTTACACTGACAAACAACTCGGTAAGGATTTAAGTTTCCTAACCTCTTATATACCTAATCATTGTAATTGATTAGAGGTTCTAAGTCTTTGAGGAACTGTTCCTACATTACATGTCACAGTGATTATAAAAAGTCTCTATATTCAGAGCTTAAAACAACATACCCGCCTACATACATACATAATATATATGCCTGTATTCCCTGAAGGGTTGGCAGAGGTGTGCCAGTGTCAGTTCACTGGCATGTTTAGGTCCCATATAATATGAAATTGAACCATAGTACTTAATATAACAGAAAATCAATATACTTAGATTTATGAATCTGTAGCAAATGTTAAAAACACCATTTCCCTTTATTATATCAATGATACCTATTATAGAATGTAACCTTTGGATTGGAATGCTAACATTACAATCTTACTAATTAATTAGAATTAATTAATTTTATAATATTTAAATATAATTAATAATATTAATGAATTATAATTATTTTTCTAGCATATTATGCTAGAAAAGTAAATAAGGTAATTTAATAGGTATAGGAACTCAAGAGATATAGGTAATATTGGGAAATTAAATATTAAAATTAAAATCATAAATATGAATTATGATAATAATATTATTAATGATAACATTACATTTTACACAATGTATAGTTCTGATTTATGTAGAATCACTGGTGACCATTTCTATATTCTCCAATCAATTCCTTAATAAGTACCAATGGCAATAGAATTGTAGGATATGGTATGGAAATGTGAAAATATAAATAATTAAATATTTACTTAACACATTAGCTGCAAAGTTTAACTTAATTAGGAATAACTTGTAAAGATTACTTATGCCTAATATAAAAATTAAATATAAATAAAAAGAATCAGAAATAATAATAGATTTTATAATAATAATGATTACAACCAAAATTATTTGAAATTTAAATGCTTAAAATATAAGGTGACATGGAAGAAGCTCATACAATAGATACTTTTACAAACTACGGGCCATTTTTCTTTTTAGGCCTTCTCAGCAATTTCCCTTAATGTACCTGAAATTAATTGTATGAGTGCCATATTGGATTGTTCAATCCTAGTACCCAATACTCATTTATGTCGATGCTTGTCTCACAAGCTATGATTGTTTCTCAGTAAAATAACATCTCGTGTTCAAAGAGTTCGCAACCGGATGCGTTAGCGCTCCGAATGCTAATATTCATGAGAGGAATCATGACCTTAACAGCTATTATAATGAATTTCATAACTAAAACAATCCTAATCACCCGTTACGGTTTAGTGTGAGTCCTATAATTCAAGCAAGATTGATCCTATTCTTAAAATTATATCTTCTTGCCCTTTGTTTCAAAAAAAAAAAAAAAAAACAAAAAGCTTATTAAGCTAAAGGTGTGCTCACACTGATTCCTTAAATATGTACTTATAAGTATCTCCATACAAATTCTGATATTCATAAGTTAAAGATTCTTTGAGACATGAGAGAGGTGTTAGTTTAATACCCATATTAGATTAAATTACTAGACCAACAATAACTGAATGTGACTTTGATGGTATGTTTATGTGGCTCCTTAAAGCTAGGAATAGCCTTTTCTAATAATAATTTGAACCTAGGACAAAGAAAATAGTAACTATAATAAAATATCTGTTTAATAAATCTTACTAAATATTCTTACTTACGTACTAGCTCATTACTCAATCCTCAATACCTAGTATATCTAGTTTATCTTAACCAATCATAAATCAAATTTATAAAATTCCAAATTAAACTATCTCTTTCCATCAAGATAAGCCTAAGATTTATCTTAGAAGGTCGTAGTTTATCTGCAGGCATCGAATAGGCATAGAACAAGGGAGCATAGAGATAGCATTAAAACTATTTACAGAACTTAAAAAGCCTTCTTATTCAATACTTACAGTACCTACTAGTCCTGCAATCACAGATGCCGAAAGTTAATCAGAACGATAAATTCAAAGATCTGCAACCTTAACTGACTTCAACTTTAACTGCGCAGAAATAATTATGCTGTATTAAATAAATTTAATTTTACAAGAGCAGTAAGCACCTACTCAATGAAGGCTCACTCAAGATTTTGTAAAAAAATCCTTGCTCAACTCCATATTGCTAAGTCAGACACAGAGTAAAAGGTTGGAATAGGAAATGATTAGTCCTTTGGCTCTACATTACTATAAAAATATATTATAACATAGTAATGTGATTAAAAAAAATAAATAAAAATAAATATATATATATATATATATATATATATATATAAATTAATAAATTAAAACCGAAATAAGACTGAATAAGTTATAATTATACTAAAAATAAAAGAACCTGTAGTATTCAAATACACAGTGAAATATAGTTAATAATCTTATAATTTAAAGAAATGAAACTGAATTTCCATTAACATAATAATGTATTTATTTTTACACATTTTATTACAATTTTAGTGAAGCTTTAAACATCTACATAATGGTCAATCATTAAAGGACTGTCTGATGTATAATGAGTGATTAAACGAACTTACCTGTAAGTGAAGTTCAATCATCATTATATGAAGACACTGTCCTTTAATGATTGGAGCAACCCACCCATGCCCATTCGAAAGAACCTATTCTTGTGTTCCCGATATAAAATTGTAAAAACTGTGTAGCTTTCAATAGAATGACTTCCAGGTGACAGTCCGTGACGTGACAGTGACAGCAGATTCACACAGATAATACATACAAAACCAAGCGTTTTTTCTGCATTGCTTTGAAATCGTGCGTCAGTGGATGAAAATAGAGGATACTACATAATGGTCAATCATTAAAGGACAGTGTCTTCATATAATGATGATTGAACTTCACTTACAGGTAAGTTCGTTTAATCACTCATTATACTCTTCTCTTCATACAGGGTGGAAAGGACATCGACGCACAAACGCTTACCAATTCAGTTCATGATTCTGGACCCCCTAGAGTTAATATTTATTGTTGGTTATTAAAAAAAACTGTTTTTTCCCTACAAAATTGCAATACCTACATGGTCAAAAAGTATGGAACAGCTGTTTTTTTTAATAAGTGACGAAAAATTTCAAATCATGGGTCCAGAATTATGTTATGCATTCTTGGTAAGCGTTTGTGCAATAATTAAATTATTGTAGTCTTTTTGTTTATTACGTAAAAAGACGTCCAACACCTCAGTCTACCCTTAACCATGGATGCTGTAAAGAATCCGAAACATCGGAACTTAGAAATTATATAATTACTAATGCTGACCTTTTTGAAATGGCTAGACAAAACCAGGATAAACAAAATAGTTTTTTTTTATAAAATGATCAAATAATACTAGAGTGCAGTTTTTCCAAGTATTACTTATGCCATATTTTTATCTTTTCTCGTAGAAAATAACCCTGACACCACTAGAGTCCCCTATGTAATAATAAGCGAGCACTTGCCATCGCAATGTCACGCAAAGAATTTTTCAAACATGGCTGTTACTTGGCAAAGGATGCTAATTGGATCTAAGATCGTGATATTCATTACGTATTTATCTATGAGACTATAAATCCTCTTAAAATTGCAGTATAGATAAGACGCAGTGTATCATAAAGATATACTTAAAAATACGCCATTATTATTATAAGACTGCCTCTAGTGGTTTGATTCCTGCTCCTACTGACAATTTCATACAAAAACCCAATAACACTTAGCTCGACCTGGGAATCGAACCCAGGACCTCAAACTCAGCAGTCGCGCTTAGTACCACTAGAGGCAGTTGAAAATTTGAACCAAAAACTGAGCGCTATATTTCTTAAAGATTATTAGGTTGAGTACGATTCCAGTATCGACGTGTTTAGAAGCAATTACATTGAGCTACAATGCTGTTTATTTATATATGTAGCTGTTCGACTTGTACCTCAGCTATCAATCTATAATTAACGTTCTTGCTATTGTCATTTACCTCATTGTTCTCGCGTATATTTTCATGTCAGCATTTAACCTGTTGACTAATCTAGGATTATTTTCCTTAAAGGCTAGAAAGTTGAAATCTTTTATAAGTAGGTACTTACTTAAATAAAAAATGTTTATTTTATTTTATCATGTTAGATGAATTGATATTATTCTATTTATCATAAGCATCAGCATCTATTATCTAGCGAAATAAATCGGTAAGAAGATCAAATCCTTAAAATATAGTTTTATTACAATCTGGGTATACTAATATTATAAAAAAAAAACAAGACATGTACCTCCCAGCCGGAACATAAATCATTTATTGTCGGTGTTAAACTTATTGAAAAGAGATGGTAAAGTGGCACTAGGAGGTGGTGAAAGGCGGGCGTTTTGGGGACTGTCTATATTGTAAGGATGACGTTAAAAAGTATGACCATATATAGGCCGACCGTTTAACTCGCGTTTCGCTTGCGCCGTAAGAAGGGAGCGGGGGCGGGTAACGCTACACACGGAGTCAATAATCCAAAGATTTATCTCGAGATAGACATTGTTGGTAAAGAATAAAATAATAAGTATATTTTTTAAGTATTTATTTACTTCCTACCGCTCCCTTCTTACCGCGCAGGCGATACGCGAATTAAACGGTCGGCCCATAGTCTACCTTGCGATTTTGACTTTGAGACAACAAAAGACCTATGGGTGATTCCATTAAAATAGGCCAAATCCATTTCAACAACAATTCATTTGATCCCATTACTTCGATGCTACATAACAGACCAAAAACCTATCACTTTTGAAAAAATGGTTCTATAGTAAAGACTCAATGAAATACTCCATGGATAACATAACATAACATACCATCACGCCTGTATTCCCTAAAGGGTTAGGCAGAGGTGTACCAATGTACACCCACACTTCGCCGGTATGTTTAGGTCCCATGTAAAAGGCGGCGAGCCTATTGCCATTCACCGGGCACAAATCCAGACTCCGAGCTGCTAGTGAGAATTTCATAGAAAAACCCAAATAACACTTTGCTCGACCTGGGGATCGAACCCAGGACCTCTAGCGTAGCAGTCGAGCTTAGGACCACTAAACCAATGAGGCAGTACTCCATGGATGATTATTTAAAATAAGGAGTAGGTACATACCTAAATTATAGTATTTAGTGGTATCTACGGTATTACGATGTATGTTATGAGTTTAATTTTTGTCCTAATTTCATGGCTTTTCCTGTTCTAATTTGATTATAAAACTAAGTGCACATCAAAGACTATTAGGCACCCATTTTATATATATATATAAACGATGTTTTTCGAAAGAGTATGTACCCATTCCGATATCTCATAATTATATATGCCAGAGAGCTTTTAAGTATTGACACAGAATACATACTTGGTATTAAAGAGAATTTAATCTAATTTCTTAAACGAACACACCATATCATCATGCCTGTATTCCTGAAGGGTTAGACAGAGATATGATTAACGAACAGCTATATATTTTCAGTATAAGAGATCTGACCTCCCACTATATGGAAAGTCTATACAATGCGAGATCAGCATATTCTGGTTTAATATAGCTTCATAAGTGTTATTGAGTTTTTCTATGAAATTCTCAATAGCAGCTCGGAGTCTGGATTTGTGCCCGGTGAATGACTAGACTAATGAGGCAGTTCAAATTCCTACTACTATAGAAATCCCAATAACATTTTGTTTCACTTTAGAATCGCTGCCAGAACCTAACCGTTTAGTAGTCATTCAAATAAGATTGAACTGAAACTATTAATGAGTGGAAAGTTGATAATTGCACTTAATATTTCATTCTCAATTGACATTTTAATAGCGCATGACGATAAACAAACAAATGATTTATAAGTAGGTAATATTCCACTATGAGAAAGCACGTTACTAAATAGTAACTTAAATTAAATTTCAAATCGAGCATGAAGCTTTTGAAGTCACGTGTAATCTCTGGTTAATTGCTAAACTATCATAGTTTATTGGCACAAAATTCTTTTAAATATTTTTAGTCAGACTTGGACCAAAGGAAATTGACGCCATCTGCGACCATATTATCAACAGAATTATCATACTACCATTTAATTAATCATCGATAATTAGTTTTGTAGTCCACCACAAAACGTGAACGCGTGACGCGTGTAACATTCTTCAAATAATGATCACTTAAGCTGACCGACACCGTTTACGCAAATGTATCCTCTACCATTAAACATATTAAGGTTATTTTCCTGGTGACGTATTAATGTATTTGCTTCAATTTTGTTACAATACTGTAAAATTATGTGTTTAAAGTTCCTTCATAATTTTAGAAGAGGTTGTGATTTGGGATAATGATCTACATTTCTTGTTTTTAATTACAAAATGGCTACTGGTTTGTTTATTGACATGGGACTAATTATTTCAAAGATATGTAGGTATATCCTATTGTTTCTTAAATAACACATCATAATGTTGTTATTGAATTTGAAACTGAGGTATTTTAAGCGACAGCCCAGCAACAGCAGTTTTGATACAACAGTAGTACAATTAAAACAAAATAAAGTCCAAAAACAGGACAAAACATTACAGCAGACCCAGTGGAAGATCACTAGATTATAGAAACGAATCTGGCTGATAACTTGAGTACGGGGATAAGCTTAAAAACTGACCATAAACAGCAAAATAAAAAGGGCAATAAGTGATATTTTACGATACAGAGGAGTCATAAAAAATAAATTTGCATAAAAACGCGGCAGAAACACCACTTATAGTTGGAATTCTAATAGAAAATAAAAAACTTCGTACACAACCCGAGCAATCACTTCAGCTTACTAAACACTCTATTAAAATTATTGATGTGACATCAAATAAATCAAACGTATTTGGATTATATTGAGACAAGTTATTGTTTCTTATGAACGCTTAATGGGTTCATGATGTAAAAATAGTCAATAATTAGAACATTTATACCATCGAGGCGTTGCGGTGACTCACTGCTTACTTCAGACAGTTGTATACGTTAATAGTACTATCCGACATTACGCTGGAATAAGGATTATGCAATTATTTTTGTAAAAGATTTTCCCCCTGTCAGATCCGGTTTAATAAACACCACTACAAGTATAGGGATATCCATTTAAAATTAATGAACTTTTCCTTACGGCTTGATTATGACGCAGAAGCTATGACGTCATAGAAAATAAGTAATATACTTAAATATCTGCCATTCCTTATAAGTCATTTGTATATAAAGTTAAAGATCAAGAGAAAACATTTACTGATTACTAAACCGGATTAGTATTATAAAATTAGTAAAATAATTATCTCCCGTAATGCAGTCAATGTCAAGCATTTTTTTAAACTTTTGAACGCCATTGTCACATTTAAGTGACAAACGAAATCTTACCCTGAACGCCAACGTCACAAATATATGACAAAATATACGTCGCACCATATTATGAAATAAACAATTTAATCATTACTTTAGTGTGTTTTCACTACCTTGTGTAATTTGACAGAAAAAGTGGCCTGGCGTCAGGGGTACGGCGATACGTTTATACTCTGGCGGTCAAAAGGTTAATACTGTCAGAAAGTTCAACGACGGAGTTCTAGTGTTTTTTCAAGGATCATGAAGACATTCTTCATGATCCAATCGATGAGCAAACCTTATGACCCTGATCGATACCTACAAAGAGAAATATCGCGTAATAATTATAATATTAGGCATTCAAATCAAAAAAGAGGAACCAACCTACAGTTGGCTAGCGTGGTGGACTATAGCGTGACCCCTCTCACTCTGAGTGGAGATTCGTAGGTACCCGCAGTAAGACAATAAATGATGTGGTTGATGATGATGATGAAGAGTCAAAGGTTGCTGGATAACTTTCTGACGGCAGGAATCGGTCAGATATTTTCTCATTGCAAAATTGATACCTGATACCTGACAAGTTCTGACGGACTGCGGAGTCCTACAAAATGTATGAACAGAGTGCCTTTTGGCAAACGCCAGTAGTTTTATTATAGAAATTATCCAGCAGTGTATGGGCTGGCCCGAAGTAAAAGGTTGGTCAGATAGATGCTAGTGATACCATACTTCTTGGCCTTAATAGTCTCAATAGAATATCATCACCCATCTCTTAAGCGTGCCTGCGCATAATTTATCAGCAAGCAGGTAATTATGTGTAAAACACGTAATAATAAAACGTTATGTTCGGATAAACAAATGTTTATGTCTTCAAACAAGCTAGATTGCCTTAAAATCACAAGTTGGTCATGAGCAGAACAACATTAAACAGGTCCTAGCATATTGAACGACGAGGTATGTTGCGAGGAACACATATTGGATTAATTAAATATTTTTTTAAGAAATTCTGATGGTATTTATTGGGCCAAGGATAGGTCCCTGAGGAAGTCAATCTTGTTTGCCATACCTAATATATAAAAAATCTAATAAATTTGGAGTTAGTGTGTAAAACTGTAATTTTGTATAGTTATTTTGTTTTATAAATATGGATTAAAAAATATGAGCTATTATTTGCTTAGGGTGGCACAACAACGCTATTAAAATAAACTAGTTCAATATTACATTATCTCATATTATTAGAATCATAACATTGAACCCCATAAAGATCATAGGGGCAAATACCTAATTTATTCAGTAAATTTCAACATTTGCCATTTACATGGATAATATAGATTTTTTTTAAACTCTTTTTATTGTTTGGTGACATAATAATCATTATGTAATATAATATATTCTATTTTCATAACTGGCTTAACATCTAACTCTAAATTGTTTTATATTTTCTTGCATTGCAAGATATTTAGCAATAGGTAGGAATTTGTTTTTAGACTTGTCCAGTGGCAAGTCCACTTTGCGATTCAAGCTACAATAATAGATCTTGAGGATTTTTATTTGACTCTTCGTGACTTGGTTGGTACATCTATTAGGTTTTTGGCAATACCTATTAGAATGGTGCGCAATTCTTGTTTTGTATGTATTCATTTTGTTGTTTATTCTTGCTTGACAGTTTTAATCTTAAGATTATGATCTAGCTATTTAGCTAAATCCGTTTATTAAATATTACTAGATTTATGGTGGGTATTTGTAACAAAAAATCAAACCACCACAATAAAATTATCGAAATGAGATTTGAACTGATTTGTAAATTTATCCAAGAGCATAGACTCTGTACAACATTAGCAGTCAACCAAATAAAACTTAACGAAACAAAAACAGGCTGTTTTTATCAAAGTATTGACAAAATTTATCGTGTTACTAACATGATAAATTTTGTATATTCTAGTGCTAGCAAGCCCATAAAATTATGTTTACAACAATTTAAACCGTATCCTTTACAGTTTATGTTTGAATTTACCATGTCTTAAAAAGTCTCGGGTCAAGTTTTTATCTGCAGTACCCTATAACCTAGCTTTAAAGTTGCCTTACTTGGTAGTAACAACATTTTATCTGTCTCAGAATGCTGATTTATGCAATCAACTTTTTACACTGTATACAACTTAGACAGGTTTGTTTATTGTACCTAGATTTAGGAGTAAGTTCAATATCGAAACCACCATTTGTTATAAATAGATTTAGTACCTAAATACCTACTATTTTTTCTATCTTGAAAATACCTTCTCGAATTTATGATATCTAAAAATATTGTAAAGAAATTTGAAATAATAATCAAATCATTTTATTTTAAATAACTTTTTCAACGTATTATAAATGGCTTAAGAATATAAAATGTATACCTGACAAGACCCTCTCACCACAGGTACACATCCATTGCTTCGACATTAGAAGGACATTAGCCTTTCCAAACCTGAATCTGCTACAAATTCACATTGGTACATGACCCCAAAACAAATCCCAAAATTCGCTTGACCTTGAAGAAATTGCGTATTCAACCTTCTAGAAATTAGTTCCTTGCCACAATTTTATAATTCAAATCATAAATCAGTAGCTAGGCTCCCGTTTTCTGTTGGTACATTAGAATTCTTTCGCCGTGTTAGGAAGGCATAAGGATAATGGTGATGGTATGAGGCCGGTCATACAAACGTCCTTATGTGCTGTGTCGGCACCTGAATCTTTGATGATATATGAACGAATTGTGTTTCCTTAACCGTCTTGATCTATTACACTATTTAATTGTATAACGTGCTCTGGAACGTCACAGGTCAAGTTTGCGTTTTTAAATGTACGACCCGACCGTCTTTAGTTGTATTCGTAAAAGATGGGTACAGGAAAATGTTTAAATATATTTAGATAATGCTTTTTATATTCCTAAATCATAAACTTGTACGAGCAGAGAACGAAAGAATCAAGTTTGCAATACTACCTACTTCCTTTTATTGGTCTTTGTAGAATTATAGGTATCGAATTCCCAAGTTTGGGTCATTTGACTAATAAAATTTTAATCGATGCATATTACACACTGGGCATCACTAAAGATGTATTAGTATCTGTCGACCAATATGTAAATCAGATTAGACCACGACCAAATTCGCATAATTTTGAGTGTTTTTAAAAAAATATAATGTTTAAACTAGCATCCTAAAAACCTATTCCGTGAAATATAACATTGCTATATTTATAGCTATGCAAATCGACAGCAAATCGACAGACTGAGTTTTGGAACTCCGTGACCAAAAGGAAAACGTATGCCTGATATAAGGAAACAAAATAATATTCTTTGTTATTCTCGTCATGTAGTGAGCAGAATCTGAGATCTGAGATCTGATAATGTAGGTAGCACCACTAATAACGATACGGGTATCTTAAAAATATTGTAACTGTATCACAACAATTTATTAAGAGCCACGATAAAGTTATGATACATTCATATCCCTACACGAAACTCGAAAGGTACAGGCGCCTAAATGAAAAAATCAGGAATATATTTAACTGTAATGAGGTTAAATCTGATCAGTAATTAATGAACTAGAAAATAGTACCGATATCGATCATATCAATATTATCATTAATACTTCATCTTTTAAAACCAGCAAACCAGTTCATTCTAAAAAATCTTTTGCCATGCGTAGAAACAGGTTGCAAGATACTTAACTTAACATTAAAAGAATTTCGTTGCAGCCAGATAATGATAGATGAAGCTTTTAATGGGATTATGTAATATTAAATGTATAAACTTTTACAATTAGACACGCCTAGTCATTAAATAAATTTTGATCAGTTGCTATAACTTTCAAATAAGCGAAGTAATTGATTATTACGAGTGAGTTTAGTATTTGTGTGAAGTGTTTTCATGTATTCTGACAATCTACGAGACTATCTTCATATATATTTAGGCTTCTTTACTTGTGTTTCCGTCAAGATCCTGCATTTCCTTAGAAAAAAATCATCAGACCCACATGACGGCATGACTCCAATCACTTTATTGCCTCTAATATCTTTAATATGTTCATGTGACATTGTACGTTGTGTAAACATTTGAAGGCCTCTGTAAACTTAGTGTCGTGAGCTGGAAATTAGGCTTTAATTAGAATTGTCGTCTGCCATCCTTGCTTTACGAAAATACATCGTCATTTCATGAAGAGCAAACAAATTGATTTTTTTGTAAATTTCCTCTGTTAAGCTTTCGAATGTTTGAATAATTTAATCGTTTTAGATAGGCATTTTGATTTTAATAAACATTAATCTAATCATCTTGATTAGCTCTTCTGCGCCGGGGTTTTCGGTTGTTGGTAACAATTTTGTACCTAATGCATCTGATGGAATAAAAATTGAATTGAATTGTGCCGGTAAGACTAAACCAGAATAATCTCGGAGACAGAGACAAAAGAGGGAAAGTTAACCTATACTGAGCAGTAAGTTATTTGAATACATCTAAACCAAATTTGAGCTCCTTATTCCTTTAAAAGGTTTGCGCCTGAGCTTTGTTGACTTAAGTGATGAGACGACAACAAACACAACTAACTTGACTTATTTTTTTAACACGCTTTTATTAACTTCACTTGTAATTTTATACTTATGTTAAATTCGTGACAAAAGTATATTTTAAAGGCCTTGTGGACTAAAAAAAGGTTTTAAAACCTCTTAACGACTTAAATAGGCTTACAAAGGGCAGTTTAAAAGCTTTAACATCAAATCAAGAAGAATGAGGCGGAGTTCACGATTTTTCATATTCTGTGTGCTTTTGTCAATGGTATGGGTAAATAGTTAAGGTACATATATTGTCGTCGATAAAACGTTTAACGTGTTAATAATTCATGGTTGATGTGATAATTAAAACGTATTTCACATTATATAAGGTGATTCCACATCACGCACTGAAGGTACATTTTGTATTATATCAAAATATCGCGTATTAAATTAATGACGTATGTACATTCAGCAATGAAAGTTGCTGAACACGATGAAATCTTCAAAACGCTTAAACATATTTATTATCCAAAACTTACTGACCCAAGATGTGGTAAGTAGTACGTGTTTCTACATACTGGACCATCATTTTTTTCCTAAGTGAATCTATTGCAAAGTATTGGTGCTGTGTTGTTTTCAAAACTTGGCGGCGTTCAGCAACTTTCGTTGCTGACCGTACCTATCAGATCTCTTCTCTCTTGGGTTTTTGGTCTGAAAGATTTTGACATGTGACTTAACGAGTAAATGCTGAAGTTAAATAGGAGATGCCTGCATCCGGCAATTAATGAACATAGGCTTATTTATAATCATGAAGTTTTTTATTGTAAAGCAAGAGCATAATTTCAAGATTAGTCATCGTAATGATCATTAGATATTAATTAGAAATTCTTAGAATTTAGTTAAACTATTGGTTATTGGTAAGTGTAACGAAGTTGATAAGCAGATTTAAGAAGGTATTGATTATTTTGCTCATTATTAAACAATGTACATAGATATTTCAATAATAACTGCAATGGGATTTCAATGAAATTAATTATTAGTAAACTTAGTGGATTAATTTCTATGTTTAAAAGATCGAAGTCATCATATAAAGTACCATTATTAAATACCATTTAAAATATTTTATAAATCTTTGTAAACACACCTTTTCAACATTAAGTACATGATTACCATGTACAACTAGTTGATTTCTGTGTCAGCTTCATTAGGTATCTTAGAATCGATTTTCTTATCTTGTTATCGAATAGGTATGTAAATATTGATTGTCCTCGTTTTTTAGGGTTGGCAGAAATTTAATTGGTGTATAATTAGAAAATTAACAACGAATTGTAAAACTACCCTTACGTGTGTGTGATATGTGTAACGCATCATTATTGATGATAAAAAAATATCTGTTCAAGAATAGGTCTTGATATTTTGGAACACGAAAATTAGATGAAGATGAATTAAGAAATCGGTTGTAAAAATAATAATTTGTCATTTTGACTACAATATAACGACACGCATAATTATAACGTATACTACTTACAGTGAAACCCTATTGCCAATTTCAGTGGCTATGTTGTACGGAATGAGGGGACAACGGACTTTAGATTTTTGGTGATGATGAAAGCTGCTAAGATAGCAGCTTAAAAATCGTTACATTGGGCGTACTTCTTGATCCGGGAAATTTCCTTCAGGACAGAAATACAATCTTGACAACCCTACGTATCCCAGACAAAGTTAGTATTGACAATACGATACGGGATCATTTCAAGTCCACTTGATTTGAAGTATTATGATCAAAAATCAACATTCCAACAGCTACTGTATTACTTTCAACGATTGTTTCGTTATCGTGATAAGTTCTACTGACGTTAACATGAAGCCCTTAGTAGTGGCCTCTGACATGTAATAAGTGAATTAAGGAAAGATTTCATTAGGTACTTATGTATCTTTTATGCCATAAATAGCATTTATGTAAACATATATTACTTGTCCCTTCAGGTGGCGCAGGCTGCCAGGGGAAAATCACATACAATACGCCTTTATTCATTCCCCAAAGAGGTAAAGGTGTACTAATGTACACCCACAGGTCGCTGGTAGATTTAAGTCCCGTAGAATCCGTATTCTACACAAATATATAATATATTATATCCGTATTCTATCCAAACTCCGAGATGCTACTGAGAATTTTATCAAAAAACTTCCTACACTAAGGACTTATTTGCCCTTACACGATTTTATAAATGAAGGAACTAAAATTTTAAGTAGTTATTTGCCTATACCATATGAAAATCAAATTCTTCAATAATATCTAGAATGTAACCTAGCATAGGTATATGATATAAATTATACATTTACTATATGCTAATTGTTGTATCAAGTCAAATGAGGTTGACAGTTTATCAATGTCTTTAATCCTATCCAATACAAGTAAGTATAAGAAGGCTAATTTGTACTTAATCCAGTTAAGCACAAATCTACATTTATTAGCATTATGTATATTAAATGAACGATTGATTGCTTATATGCATCGTGAGCTTGTATAAGATACGTTCTGATGCATTTAATATTTTATACAAATAATAATAATCTACGGCGGTAGCCTAGGGCGTCGGACTTGCGATCATGTGGTTGCCGGTTCGAAACCCACCCATAGCACTACTAACGTGAACCCTCTCGTCGTAATGCAAGCATATAGCTTAGTAGGTACGAGGGGTTAATAAGAATACTAGTAATGGGCGCACCACAATGCTAGTAAGCTTTAAAACAAATTGAAGTGAAATCAAATTTAAATCCATTTATTGTTGGTCACGGGTACCTACACGATACGTTTAACTATAGATTTTTTGTATGTTTGTCTTTGTAATATAAAAATATAAATAATAATCTGTAATAGTTTATAATATAGATAATAATCTCCGAAACGGCTGGACCTATGTTGGTTTTTGGACAGGACGTTCGTTTGCAGATAGTTACAGTTAGTTATACGCTACGATCCTTAGGAACGAAGCAGAAAGAAAAAATCAGAATAACTTATATTTATGTATAACTAATACCGAAAATTTCGTATATTAAAAAAAAATTTCTTTCTCTGATTCTTCTTCCATATCACCTCTTTTCGATACCTATAATATCATCGAAGCACCACGTGTATATTAAAAATCTATTAATCGTCCTCTGCACCGATCTTGGCAGTGACACTGACCTTCAAACCACAAT
Organism: Subacronicta megacephala; assembly: GCA_958496365.1. Taxonomy (NCBI): domain Eukaryota; kingdom Metazoa; phylum Arthropoda; class Insecta; order Lepidoptera; family Noctuidae; genus Subacronicta; species Subacronicta megacephala. The sequence continues at coordinate 10,398,117 of OY292525.1, forward strand.
AGTCCCATTCAATCGGCTCCTGTATCGTAAATCGGTTTTATATTCATTTAATGATAATGTGACAACAATGAAGACCGCGCCTTCTTTACAAACGCATTATAAACATATTGAATGGGTCGCCTCTGTGTTAAACCACAAATGGTTTCCATACATTTAGGTAGGATTTAGACCAATGGCTGTTTGGTACAACAAGTTCCCAAAATGTTTTCTAGCAACAGGTTGGAGAAATTCAAATTTCGAAATAGCATCAATTTGCATATCCGCAGGCACAGTATTAAAAAAAAATTAAAGCCTAATAGAAACATCCGAAATATTCTTATTTGAATATATTTTGAACAATGCGCGATGCCGATTTTGACGTGTCTTTTTTACCTAATCAAGTCCGTCCCAAATTAACTTCATTGTTGATTGATAATTGGCTATAAACTTATGAAAATGGTTTCTTACCTTAAATAGTTTAAGTATTTATCATTAAAAAAATCTTCATTTAGTACTAAAGCGAAACCTTCAACTATATGACTAATGATCACTTCACACAATTTCTTCTCGCTCTATCAACGACAATAGTACTTACCAACAAAAGTTTTCGGTTCACTTATCAAATACGTTTTCTCTCATTCATACGAAAAATCAATCACACATTTTTTGTCCCAAATGGGGCGGTGTGCTTACAGTTTTTACCATCTGTAATCAATTCGAAACACGTAATCCCATACAATCAGACATAAAAACCACTAATTTGTGTTGATTCGCGCGTAAAATTGTCGTGAGTAAAAAGTTTGTTAACTACTTAATTAGAGCCCTACATTTTCTTATTGTATAAAAAGTCGATTGGGTCCAATTGGCACAAGATCAAGATGGTTATTATATAAGGGAGAAGATTTTTTTACTAAAAAAACTGACCTATTCTGACATAGGCAAGAATCGAGCTATATTATTTATGCCCTTTGTGATATGCCTTTTATAAACCTCAAACTTATATTATGTTCATGTGTACATACAAAGTGGTGTTAGTATTTAAAATTTGGTGTAACACTAAACCCAATATGGGCACTGTAATATAGTACATAAGTATATTTTATTGTAGACTGCCTCATTAGTCTAGTGGTCCTAAGCGCGTCTGCTACGCTAGAGGTCCTGGGTTCGATCCCCAGGTCGAGCAAAGTGTTATTGGGTTTTTCTATGAAATTCTCAGTAGCAGCTCGGTGTCTGGATTTGTGCCCGGTTAATGGCAATAGGCTCGCCCCCTATTACATGGGACCTAAACATACCGGCGAAATGTGGGTGTACATTAGTACACCTCTGCCTAACCCTTCGGGGAATACAGGCGTGATGGTATGTTAAGTATATTGTATGTGTATGTGTATGATAATGGTTAATTTAGTAGGTACTTAATTGGCTAGCTAAAGATGAGCATTTTAGTCAAAAATTACTTTTTTGCGGTCTCCTAAAATCTTCTTTGATATCTATCTGGGCTAATATAATTTTCACATTAGGTCAAATTTTAAAATGAAGATCACAAAAAATATAGCCGTACGTCACGGGGGACTTTTTAGTCCCTGCTTGCATACTATACCATTACGTCTAGATTTCCCTGAAGGTTAAGGCAGAGATCTACTTATGTGGTATTTAGTATTTACGTAAAAAAACTGTGAATCACATAAATTTTTGGCTCGAGTGGGAGTCGAACCTCTGGCTCTGTGAGCTGCACCAAAAATATATTATTTAAAAAAAACCTTACTTAGCATTGGAGATCGCACATTACTTGTATTCTTGTTAACCCCTCGTCCTAAGCTAAATTCTTGTGTTACGAGTGGGTTCACGTTGGTAGTGCAATAGGTGGGTTTCGAACCGTCAACCACATGATCGCAAGTCTGACGCCCTAGCCATAAGGCTACCGCCGCTTAATTTTGTATTTAATTGTTTACATAAGGTATTTTCCTTTCTAGGAAAGTATTATCATATGAATTTCATTCATTAGTTTTCATGATCATCCCTAATATTTTACCAATATTTTCTAGTTATTTCCTTCACAGTACCAGAAATGTGATACTCGGACAAACAGTCGTGATCATTAAGTTTAATTCCTCGCTATAAATAACAAACTAGGTTGTTAAAGCAACAAAATACATATATTGTTACCGGGTATCGTGACATCCTTGTTACCAATTATTTTAAAACAATGTGACACATTAACGTTTATCTCCTAACGAAATAACCATGGCAATAAAACAATACATAATTTAAATTAATACTACCGACCCGCCCCGGCTTTGCACGGGTATGTTGAAAAAATATTATAACCAGAAACTTTTCTAGACAATCCCTCTTTCTTTTGGTGAAAACCGTATGAAAATTCGTACATTTGTTATTGAGATTTACCCAAACAAACTTAGTGCGACTGACGGTGAAGCGCGGTGGCTTTAATTAATGTAGTGATAATAATTCAGCCCAGCACTCTCGCAGAGCTATTTTTTTTTTAAATTAAAGCTTACTAGCAATGTGGGTCACACATTACTAGTATTCTCGTTAACCCCTCGTGCTAAGCTAAATGCTTGTGTTACGAGTGGGTTCACGTCGATAGTGCAATGGGTGGGGTTCGAACCGCAACCATATGATCGCAAGTCCGACGCCCTAGCTAACGGCTAGGGCTACCGACGCTTCAATGGGTTGATAAAGATGATAATATTGAATCATCAGTATTATCATAATTATCAACCCATTACATTGTCCCACTGCTGGGCACGGGTCTCGTCTCAGAATGGGAGGGATTAGGTAATAGTCCCCCACGCTAGCCTACTGCGGGTTAGCAGACTTCACACGCCATCAAGAAAATCTCTTACGCATGCAGATGCAGGCGTTTAAGCGCTTGATAAATATTATTAATACGCACATGACTTGAGGTGCGTGCCTTGAATTCAAACTCGGAACCCTTGACGTGGCAGTCCAATGGTCATATAACTAGGCTATCACTGCTATCATCATATAACAGTACTTACAAATACTATGATTTTTGAAAGTGAAATTAAAATAAATACTAACAACCAATTTTTCCAAATTCCAGATCTTCTATACGAGAACTACATACCCGATGATCCAGAGAAGCAAGACACTATTCTTCGGAAGCTGTCGGACTACTGCGGCAAATCCATGTTCAACTACACCACCGAAGATGCAGAGCCTCCTTTCAAATGGGACTTCTACCATTCCTTCTTCTTCTCTTACACCGTCGTCAGTACTATTGGTACGTATCTGTAATTTTAACATTAACATAACATACCATCACGCCTGTATTCCCCGAAGGGTTAGGCAGAGGTGCACTTAATGTACTATGTGATACTGATTTTTCAATTAACGCTAGATACAAAGATATGAATCTGGTTTAGTTATTTGCGATCTAATAAAAAAAAACAATTGAGTGGGCTTTTTGAACGCATATGTAAAGTAAAAAAAATCGAAGCTACAGATACCTACACAAGGCTAAATAACAAGCAATACATTTCTAGTATAGGCTAATTTCGGTTAGCTTTAGCTTATAATAATGAGAAGCTAGCTTAATTAAAGGTTAGCTCATATTTAAAATGTATAGCCTGATGTGTGTTTACGTCATTTTATTACACATTATAAAGTACATATTCAACATTGTTTCGATTTAAATATTCCTCATTAACATTAACATAATCAGATTTATCTATATGCCTTCAATATCTCTGCAGTAAAACCTGACATATTTTCCACTATTGTGATTTGTAATCCAACGCCCCTTATTTTCTAGATCATTAAGTTTGTAATTAGTTACTTTGTTTCATTGTTTCTCTTTGTTTTCATGTATTTTCAACGGTTCTCATTGTGCTATTTGTACATTGTCAAAAGATGCATTTTTGTTTCGTTTGCAAATTTATCATGGTAGGTAATTGACAGTGTCTATGTTGGCAAAGAGATAATACTTACAAAAAGAAACTATATTAGTGATCTATTGCGAACAAAGAAGTGAGGCCGGCTAAAACTACGCCTAACGGTGTACAACACACAATTACACGCACATATGTATTAGTTAACTATGCCTTATCTTGTCAGTCGAGCTTTCGATACCTCAATAGCTCGACTGATAAGATAAGGTAGTTTCGGTATACGTGTGTGCGTGTAATTGTGTGTTGTACCACAGTGTAATGAAATCTATTTCTTTACACTATGTTTGTACACCGTTAGCGTAGTTTTAGACGGCCTCACTTCTTTGTTCGCAAAGTTCCATCTTAACTTTTTATTTGATCTGAGTTGGTTACACGTCTGCTGGGTTATTTCTCTTTTCCCAGGTCGAATATACCATCAATAGTGTAGGGCCGAGATATTTTACTATTGATTGTACTAAAGTCAACCCGCAGTTCGCTGGTATGTTTAGGTCCCATGTAATAGAGGGCGAGCCTACTGGTGGCCAGTAACTGGGCACAAATATTTATTTAGATTTTAAAAAATACCTATTTATGGTCGCTAGAGAACGATATTTCATGATGACGACACTATTATGATTAATCAATTTAATTTCCTACTGCTGGGCACGGGCCATAACGATTAGGCTAATGGATTAATAATGATATGATTGATTCTGGAGTTATCGTTTATACGAAACGTCACATTTTTATGAAATTGTAAATTTTTTAAATATGAATATTTTAGTATGTTTGCTGTAAATCGAACATTGTCATGCGAATTGAATCTTCTGTCTTCAAACAAAAAATAAAAAACTCTATACGCACACTAATTACTAAACCATGAAGCGTCTACATATTAAATTTATAAAATATTGATTGTTAGTAATTAAAAAATGTTATGTGTCTAAAAAGAGTGAAAAGTTTCAAAAACTTGTTTCTGTTTCCAGGGTACGGAAACTTGGCGCCAACGACACATCTGGGAAGAATATTGATGATATTCTACGGCTTGTTCGGCATACCCATCAATGGTATCCTGCTTGCTAATCTCGGTGAATACTTCGGCATGCAGGTAAATTTATGTCTAGTAATATGAGCATAGGACCTAGGATAATCTAGTAACTAAAAACATGGCCATAGGGCTCTCTCGTCGAATCACTCGAATCCAAAGCACGCATCTCTGACCTTTTTGAAGTCGATTTATCATTCGCTTATTGTTTAATGAAAACATCGTGAAGAAGCCTGACAGACTATCTTGATGGCGTGAGAATTATGCCAATCCACTTTAAGGCCAGCACGGTGGACTGCACCCTAGCCTGCTCATTCTGAGAGGAGACCAGCAGTTGAAATGTCGTTTATGATACCATGCACTATAATAATACCATGTTAACAAATCCTAACAATAAATATTTTTGGTTCCAGTTGATTTCCGTTTACCGTAAATACAAAAGACGTAATGAGAAAAGAGGACATAATCTGGGTTACTACTTCACCAACCTGGGCATGTTGGGCCAGATCTTCCTGTATCTCGTCCCAGGTTTCTTGTTCTTCATCTTCTTGCCTGCCTGCATCTTCGTCGTGTTTGAAGGGTGGGATTATGTCGCCGCCATCTATTACGCCTTCGTTACCCTCACTACCATTGGTTTTGGTGATTTAGTTGCAGGTAAGATCTTTTTAATCTATTTTATTATTTTTCTGTGTTTTTTTGTTGTTTACGAGCACACATAACTTGACCAGATTGTACAAAGAAAGATTAAAGAAGGTACGTTGTACAATGTATTACATTCTCCGTACGAGGGTAGGGTTACAAAATTTGTTCCTATCAATGAGAACGACAAACTGCAAAGTGGTTTTTTATGCTAATAATAAATAAACTTAAACTAACTTATATTTTTTCTCACGAAAATAATGTTTATTATACTTAAAAAATTTAATGCAAGTAAGCGGCAATTTTGAGTCTACTTATTAAAGTCAAAACTTCACCTGAGTTTACCACTTCTAGATAAAATTACATAATTTTGTAAATACTGCTCCTTCCGATATAATTGAGGTTTATTCGATTTTTTCAGGCACCGTGAACAATGGCTTCAAGTACGGGTACTTCTGCACCTATCAGATATTCCTGATCGTCTGGATTACCTTCGGTCTCGGCTACATTGTCATGCTGCTCGGTTTCATCACTAGCGGCATGAGATCAGAGCGAATTCATAGAATAGAACAAAAGTTTGCATGCCAATTCAAGAACACTCAAAACAAAATTCTACAAGGCTTTACGAAGGACCTGTCAGCGCTTAGGAAAATAATAAATGAAGCTAATCTCATAAAAATAAAGGTAAATAATTTTTACCTCAAGCAACAAAAAATAAAAATCTTATGGGAATCATAAAATAAACAAGTTTTATCCAGAAGTGTATTTCTTTAAATGGAATGCGTCCAAATTTGACTAGAATTCTTTGATTGTACTTGCTAATCATGCAATAAGTGACGCCATAATTATGTTTACCTAAAAATTGATTGCGAACTTATATTTATTTTTCTTATTCTTTCCAGCCTGTGTACGTTGAGACCTCTCCACCTTTATACCGCAGCGCTAGCTGTCCTATTTTCACTTACGACGTCGAACCGAGAGGCCCAGTCTTCAAAAGGAAACGAGCCAATTCTGAAAATATTCAACTTTCTGCAAAAGACATGCTTCGAATCCAGTCGGATACTGACCTGCTGGGCATTGATAAAGAAAAAACATTTACTGCTTCAGCTATTGTTAAGCCAGCTGAATTGTTAGCACGTGTGGTTAATGTTCTGGGAGGCTTAGAACAAGCACAAAAAGAGCGCGTTGATAAAGGCGTTCATCTATTTGATGATGAACATATTTTGGCAAATGAGAGACCACCCAAGTTTAGTATAGGCAAAGACTATTTACCACACAACCCAAAAAGAACGAGAGCATTAAGTGTAGCTGTTCCAAATTACAAAAAGGAATCTATACCTCAAGATAATCATGAATACACATGGACTAACGGTGAATCGGCTGAAAAATTCAGAAGAGAAGCCAATATTAGAAGTGGAAAGTTATCACTACCATCTAAAGTTCAACCTGAAGATGCACCATCACAAAATATAATAACGAGATTTTTCTCAAGAAAACACAGCTCGAGTGAAAGCCCTAGTGAATTTATTAAGAGTTCCATGAAAGACAAAATAGGTACTTCTCAAGCAATTAATGAAAATGTTAAAGATGTTTCTAAGCCAAGACGTGGAAGTATATTCCCATCGTTTAACTTTGGATCGGAAGAAAAAAGTGATGCAGACGCCTATAAAGAAAAAACAAAAAGAGGTAGACACAGTATTTTCCCAACATTTGACTTTAATGATGAAGATGAAAATTATCTAGCCAATGCTTACCTTGAGAAAACAAATCGGGGTCGGCATAGTATTTTCCCAACATTTGATTTTTCTGAAGATGAGGATGCAGCAGCTGCTAGGGCCTGTCGGCAAAAGAGTAAACGACATAGTATTTTCCCTACATTTGATTTTAGTGAAGATGAAGATGCAAAAGCTTACAAAGATAGAACCAGATCAGGTCGACATAGTATATTTCCTACATTTGACTTCAGTGATCCTGACGATGATGCAGAACGATACAGAGAAAATACTAAACGTGGAAGACGGAGTATTTTTCCAAGTTTCAACTTCAGTGGACTTACAAGCAATGATGAAGATACTGTAGATGAGGATGAAGTACAAAAATATCAAAACCGAACGAAAAAAGGACGTCTAAGTTTATTCCCGTCTTTTGGTAGATCTAAGAAAAATGATGACGATGTCATGCCCGAGAGTTCTGATGAACTCGTTGACTATAAAAATAAGACACGCACTGGTCGCGGTAGTTTATTCCCATCATTTGGCGCATCGCGCAAGAATAGCTCACCGAATGAATCTTCAGGGGACTTAGAGTCTACTATAAAACAGTTCAATAACCAAAAAAGACAAGGTCGTAATCGCTCATATGAAGAACCTAGTCAATTATCAAGTGATTTGGAGCGTTATAGAAATAGAACAAGACATGGCCGTCCAAGTTTATTTGACCCGGATGTTAACATAACTAATCTACCTGAATCGGAACAAGTGGAAGTCTTAGAAAATACAAGTGTGGCAGACCTTCTTAGAGCTTTAGCAGTTCTAGAAACTGCTGCGGGTTCGTCAAATGAACCGCCTGGGTTATTGGACTTTATAACTGATCCCAGCGCTGTTTCATCTGATTGGCGCAGACGTGATTTTTCTATACCAACACCACCAAGTAGAGATAGTTTAGAAGAGAATAAACCAAGGCGTATAGATGACTCTGGGCCGCGACGCAGAAGAGTGTCTGCAAGAGCCGCAGCACCACAGTTTACACCAACGTTAGCAACTGTTGTGGCTGGGGCAGAGCTGCAGATACCGACTGCGACCGCTGCGAGAGAGAGTCGTATGTCAATGTTGCAGCAACCGCCACCGCCTTATTCAGAAACAGTCACTGAAGAGGAGACACCAAAACCCCGAATGAGGAGATATTCTCCCGCTCCAGTAGATGTTGGCCGGTCTAGTACGGGTCCTGTACCAAGGCTTTTCTCCCGTATGCGAAGAGAAAGCGCTAATACAGAAGATGGAGATTCCAGACGCTGCAGTCTAACAGATATTGTTGTAGACAACTTTAAAGACAAAGACAATACGTAACCCAAGTGCCTTTTTAGCTAAATCTAGAAGTTAACTATATTTAATAATTTATTCAATTAAGTTAGGTTAAAGTAAGTGATGAATATAAGCCGTCCAATACTTCACAATGGTTTTAATATTTGCTTCCCAATAATTTTACGAAGTCCTTTTTTCGTATCAATGAAAATACTTTTATTTATTTATTTTTAGCTCCCGACGAAAAACGACCGGTATTAGTATGACGTTCCTCTGTGTCAATCTGTGGCATCGTAGCTCCCGAACGGATGAACCGATTTTGATTTTTGTTTGAAAGGTGAATTAGTCGAGAGGGGCCATCCATAAAGTACGTCACACGAATTTCATGAATTTTTGACCCCTCCCCCCTCCTTGTCACAGATGGTCACATTTGTGAGACCCCCCTTCCCTAGTGTGACGTCACATATTTTGCAATTTTACATCTAGTAAATTATTAAATTAAAACAGCAGTTCTGAAATTAGTTGAATATCCATTAAAAATATTTTTAATTTTGTCAACCTTAAATCAAACATTTGAGATTTGTTTCAAACTTTATTAGATATTACTAGATTTTGAAATGTGACGTCACGAAAATTAGGACACCTCCCACCCACTGGTAAAATCGGTTAAGATAAAATACAATTACCACCCATTGCACTACCGACGTGAACCCAGTCGTAACACAAGCATTTAGCTTAGCACGAGCGGTTAACAAGAATACTAGTAATGTGTGACCCACATTGCTAGTAAGCTTTTTAAAAAAAATGTCAGGGATTTTTAAATTTATTAGTGTTATTTTATTATTTGGATTCAGTAGGTGGCTACTAGCAATAGGTAAGAAAAAGCTAGGATCACATGGATTGACGTATTCCATCCATATCATGGGATATTCCATCTTAGTTTGGCAGAGGTGTACTTAATGTACACCCACTTTTCGCCGGTATGTTTGGGTCCCATGTAATAGGGGGCGAGCCTATTGCCATTCACCGGGCACAAACCCAGACTGAGCTGCTACTGAGAATTTCATAGAAAAACTCAATAACACTTTGCTCGACCTGGGGATCGAACCCAAGACCTCTAGCGTTGCAGTCACGATTGGGACCACTAGACCAACGAGGCAGTCTTGTATAATAATAGTCCTGCAGTAATATATTTAATGAATTTACTATCTCACTGAAAAGTCACGCAAGACATCTAGAAGGGATACTAAAACAAATATTATAAGATATTATTACTTTTATTTAGTACCTTCAGATTGTTTAAGACTTATTCATAATGACCATATTTTAGTCATTACACTAATATAGTGTACTTTGTACATAATAAATATCATTATTAATTTACTGTTATATGGATCATCTATTTGATGTTATTAAAATAAAAGTATAAAATTGGAGAATCTAAATAGGAATCTCCATGGAATTAAAATATTTCAGTTCTTTTACACTAGCAACAATTATTTGTTCAATGATTGATCAGATTCAGTTAAATCAGTAGGTACTCAAAATAACCTAACAATATAATTTTACATTATTAAATTTAAAAACAAAAACATTAACACTATTGGTGGTGCCCAAACCTATCACTAGCATTGAGTATTTTAAACTTAACAGTAATACACATTTATCTATAATACTATCAATTATTTACAAGAAATATAACAAATAAAGGTACGTAGTCGTGAATGAGTCAGCGATCAAAATGATCGCGTCATTTGGCATGTTTTTGCGATGCCCAACTTGGCATATCCCGATCGATGCCCGCGTCATTAAAAATAACGCCTCTACAAATTGCTGTAACTGTGTTCACTCCAACCAAGTTCAGCGTCGCATAAACACACCATCAGATCTGTACAGCTCAGTACTACTACTGAAAATGCATAACAGTACATCATCCCTGTGCACAGTCAATTCTCTCGAGATTTCTCTCAGGTCGCGATACTTCAAGTATCGAAGCTATCTATCCGAACATTTTTTTCTAAACTAACGTTGGCGTAGCACTGGTCTATGTTTCCATTATCGTCCTTAATTAGAGATTCGAATATTGAGATAAGGTTGTTCAGTCCGATGAGGTAGCCATCCTCGTGGTTGCCAACTTTCCAGACAGAGTTGTGGTCTATACTGGTATCGTCTGGTACGGGGACAGTCTTCGCGAAGTCTATCATCCAGATGGCAGCCCGCCTTTTGTCGTGGACGAAGAGTAAGGAGCTGCCGATTAGTTCGTGGGTCCTGAAGAACGGTGACTCTTTCAGTGTATCTCTGATGTTCTTCAGTCTTTCTAAGTATCTCGGCTGTAAAATAAAAATCAAAACATTAAAACCGAAAAATTATACCAACTGCAGTTGGAATAGTCCTTCGCGCTGGCTTAATATCTGCTAGCTTTCAACATTATTAGGATTAATTATTTAGCTAACGCTCAGGAGTTGAAACTAGTAATGTAACTTACCGCGGCATTAGGACAATTGCTCGTAAAGTCTTTGAATGCTTCAACAATTTGTTCTCTAGTCTTTGTAGTCTTGAAGTCTTTGGAGCTGGTGCCATCGGCCTTCTTGACACCATCTATCCTGAAGCCGAGGGTCGCAGTAGAACTGATAGTCTCCCTCCAGATCATGTACCTTGGCTTCGTGACGCCTTTACTCCTGTGCTCTTCTTCTGTTGGTGCTTTTGGATCTATCTGAATCATCTTTTCATACATATCCTGAAAAGAAGAAACATATTTTCTTTAGATTATTGAAGTGAAAAACATAATGTCTGTATTCCCCAAAACGTTGTGCAATAATTCACAGTTAAACTTTTATATTATGGTTCCCGCGAGAATAAGTTAATTTTAATGCCATTAACTAATCACATATTCAACTCCGAGCTTATATTCTGAAGTAGCTTCAGAGAATTTCATAAAAAAAAATTGCTGTGCCCATTAGAATGTTGAAACAATTCATGAATATTAACGTTTAAGCAGTGAACGAGGTTGTCAGCTGGTGAAATCAAATTTAAAAGACTTTAAAAATTAATAGAAGACCCTTGTTGGCTATTGTGGCTTATACCACATCATGCAATTGCACCAATTAAAGAATAATCTGTACGCATCATTACATATTCATTGACCTTTTAAAATTCATTAGTCTAAGTTCGTCTTGCCTTCCTTATCTATTCATAACTTTGATTACTTGCAATTTACTATATTGCAATAACAACCTACCAACAAAAATATCATTTAGATGATTGTAATATCTCTCGAGATTATTTTTATAACTGGTTTACTTACAACATCATTACGTCGGTATAAATATGTTTAGTACTATATCATTGACGTACGAAGTGGTAATTAAGACGGGTTTATCAATGCGTCTACACATTCTCTGACATTGTCGGATAAGCAATGAACTCCAGTAACGATACTATGGAGGTCGATAGAATAACGATGAACGTTAATACACTTTCAATTAGTTTCTTTTATCTGCTTCAAATAAAATAAAAGTTTTTATTTCTTTCTTACCAACTTGAAGAGTCAATAGTGGTGGAAAGATTGCTTGCAATATTGGTAAAAGTATCTAGGGAAGCATCATAGATCCTCAATTTTGAAAAAGCCTAGATTTTTTATAAAACTATTTGTTAACACGCAAAGATTCACTTTAATAATCACTATACCCTGAGAAGTAACAATGGGTCCTTTCGTGATGATGACATCCACAAATATTGAATTTAACAATCCAGCATCAATAAATGACGTCGCTATGACGTAGATCTTTGAGAATAAAGCGTACGCATACTCAAGAACGTTACGTCGTTAAAACGAACCGTTTTATGTATGTACATTTTTAAGTGCAATGTAATATTATTGACGTATAGTTGCAAAAACAAGTGTAAAGTTGAATTCTCAATGTGAATCCAATAATAAAATAAAGGCTACGAGCTGGAAACTAAATGTTGAACGCATTTCGTGATTGTTTGATTTTTTCACTAGGATAAGTATGAGCCAGAAGAATTTATCTGAGAGGCATTGTATTAGTAAACTTGATACCTTTATTACAAGGAATTTACTTTCAATAAACATAATCTTGTATTTCCACACAATTCTATCTCAACCAAATGGCGAAGATGCTAAAGTTTTGTTCAAATTCATGGCCCACGTCTTGTGAAAGTATAATTTATTGTTTAGGGTACGATGGGACTGACATATGCTATGCGTAAAAGCCCCTATAAACAAATAAAGATTTAAAAAAAAACTTGTATAAAGTCTTGTATAAAGTACAGGAATATGTACTAAAATAATGTTCGATTGTATGGTTGATTATCTTTTAAAATATGCATGAACAGCTTTAATATTATGTTGTGGGTAAATACATTGATTGAATTTTGTAACAAAAATCTTGAAGTCGTGGAAGTGTTTTATTTGTTGCTTTATAATAAAACAAAACTACTGTACTCATTGCAGTATTGACATGTTATTTGCCAAGAATACCATGATGGTGTGTAACTCCAGAACTCACTATGGTATAAACTCTTACTTCACCTACCACCTACCACACCACCGTACCTAGTTTAATGGAAATTCATACAAAAAAATTGATGGTAAAATCATAAACACTCACCTTTCTCAATTTTGTCTTCTCTTTAGCCTTGGCGAGTTCTTCCTCCAGGTATGTTCTGACTCCAATCTTGCAGTCCATAACACACGGACTATCGAAATCGCTCAGCAAGTCTTGTAGTTGTAAATACACTGGATTGGAATGCTTGGTTAAGGAAATATTGAATTCATTGAATAGACTGATAAAAAACTCCTTAAAGTATAACAAAGTGATCGGAGTATCTTCAACCTTATTGCAAAAGTAATATGGAATTTTGTTCATTAATAATTAGTTAATTAATCAAACTTTTAATCATATCCTGTTTGACCGTATCCAGCCCATATTTTATAGACATCATATGAGGCCGAGGATAGCAAAGCCTTACATCCAGCAGTGGACTAATATAGGCTGATGATGATGATGATGATAATTATTGAAATCGATGGTTTTGTAGAAAATTATTTAAAAAGGATACATTCTCCGTCTTCACAGGTAACTCTTCCCTTGTATTCAGGAACGAATGGTCGTAGCACGTCCTTCATCAGCAACTGGAATGAGAGCAATAAAATCATAAACACAAAATTCAATATTCGTAAATCAATCCTACAAACCACGTGCCTTTCAGTTCCGTGTGATTTAAGTAATAAGCATTAGATAACAGAATGCTGCTGATCCAAATAAAAACTAACATCAAGCATGAGTGAACTATCAGTTTCTTCTAAGAATATTATCTGAGCTTTATCTTTATGCTCAGTTTCTTTTAAGAGGTCATTAGAAATGTAAACTACATCATCATTAACGTCGACGCCATTCAGAGGCACGTGTAAGATCACAGACCGTAAAGTAACGCTAGTGAATTGATGTGGGAACACTTGGGTATCTGGTAGTAGCGAAGTATCGTCTTACACGCGAAAGCGAATATGACGTGCCTCGCCAGGACCAACCCTGAAATCGTGAAGAAAGTCAGCAGTTACATAGAAAAGTGTTCTTCAAAAGAATGAAATGCAGGGAATAGCAGCTTTTTTTTCGCTATTTTAGGGTTGGTCACACAGTAGAATTTGTTCAAGCCTTAAAACAAGCATTCGGTTTTCAGAGACTATAATGTCACGGTGTATCGACACATTAATGTTTAAATTTTATTATTAGCTCAGAGAACTGTCTGATCTCTATCAAAGTCTAGACATAGCAATATCACATATGTTCCTAAGGCGATGACTAAAATTGCGATTGTAAAAAATGCCGTAGGGGCTTTAATTAGACCCATACTAACATAAGTTGATATATCTGATGGCACGTATGCGTCAGTCATTGTTTAGCTTGACCATATTTCAGGCAACGATGATGTGCATGGCAACAAATCGTCTATAGTTCGGTAAATTCAAATGATTCTATTGACGTACGATTTACTAAATTACGTTCTTTTATGTAACGTTCACGTAGCGACGCATGTTTTATTCATTCTTTGTAATAAAGACGCACGTCAAATGTGTAGTCTTTCGAACGTAGTCCTTTAGTATTGTTTTTAGTAATGACTTTGATGACTAGCATTCATGTATTTTTTGCTAAGTTGATAATCATCATGAATTTAGAAAAATATGGCAAGTGTTAGAAACCCGTAAAATCAAATTTAAATACATTTAAATGAAGTGTCTGTTTGTAATGTCAAAATAACAGCGTTGTACTAAATTCATATGGAATTATGCGGTATATTATATATTATAATTTTGTACTCTTCCTGAGTTCCTATCTGTTTTTTCCGGCTAATTTTCGAAATGGCTGGACCGAGTTCGACACGACTGTAGCAGATAGCTGATGTCATAAAGAGCAGGACTTTCTAATATCACGCTACGACTATAAGGAACCGGATAGAAAGAAAAAAGATTATAATTGGTAGGTGAAATCGCGGAGCACAGCTAGTATTGAATAAAACTACTTGGTAACTAATTTATCGCAGTTTATTGAACTTTGTTAACCCTAAGTTTTTTCAATATTGATGTAAGTGTCAAAAGTCATAAATGCTGAAATAGTAATTCTTGTCTGTTATCTTTTTAAAAATAGAAAACATACGAAATAGCTAAAATATAAGACGGTCATTCTGTACAAACACTTTATCTACAAAGAAATTCGCACGTCCCAAATGAGATTGTCAAATGACGTCAATTCATTATCTTAAACTTGGTAACACTTAATTGTTTTTTAATTAAACTTAAACGATTCTGTAACAACCAACATTAAATTATATTTATTATCCAATTTATGTTTTAATATTTTTTTAGAATCTAGAAAATGCGGTCTTGATTTAACAAAACATTGAAATTGTTGAGTAATGTAAAAATTAAGAAAAAAAAACAAATTCCGAAATATTCATGATCCTGTTCAGAAATGTAACAAATTAATTATATATAGATATTTCTAGCAGGCTTCGGTTTGGTTAAGGAAAATAACAAATCAACAATAAAAAAAAACTTCGTCGAAGACAGGTTATAGGTTTTTTTGTTTAATTAATAATAAACAAATCCTCTCAACCTTATCTAGGAAGGCATATGGTTCCTTTTTTATTGTATACAATAACGCGCCATTTTGTTACCTGCAGTTGGTTTTGATAACGAAACCGCAATGATGTCAGGACATATTGACACAGGATACTTTATAACAACAAATATATATAAACTAATTTATATAATAAGACCAACTTGACTGATATTAAATTTATACCTAATTACAATACACAATAGGCTCGCCCCCTATTACATGGGACCCAAACATACCGGCGAACTGTGGGTGTACATTAAGTACACCTCTGCCTAACCCTTCGGGGAATACAGGCGTGATGGTATGTTATGTTATACCTAATTTTTTTCTTCATCTGATCTATAGCCTGTCCGTAGCCTCCACCTTTGCAAATGTCGTAAAATGACGTTGCAAACTCAATATTTCAAGATTTTTTAAGACCAAAGAGGCTAACTAAAGCAGAGAACCGCTACAATGATGATACTAATTATGATTGACATATTAAGTGCTATAAGACCAGGCAGTGACGTCAAGATAGCTGTTCCTAGAGGTTGGTGACTTCATTCGTCTTAGTGGGTATTGATTGTTGTAGTTTGTGGTCAAGATACGTCATCTAAATCTTCACAATCTTTAATTGCATCATTTTCGATCAATGACAAACACCTTTGTAACAATTGTGGTTTTGTTAAAGTCATCAGTGGCTTTTGAACTAAACAATGCCACATAAACTCAGGTTCAAAGTTCTATTGACTTCTCATATATTTTTTGTTGCTAATTGTTCAGGCAGCCGTTTTGGTAATGTCTACGGTTATTGACTTTACCTAACCGCAACAGATAACGTAAAAAATCAATGATTCAAAAATATTTTGCAACTTCAAATAGAAGTTTAATTTTGGGAAAATGAAATGAATCATTTTGTTGAAGGATATGAACCGGATACAGATAAACTTGAAACATTGAATCTTCTATCAGAAATTACTTAATTTAGAAATACGACAGACAAGACAAGTAGGTACGTTAGCGCAAAAAGAAACGTGGTTTTCGATAACAGCAGTTAGCAAATTATTTGTTATTAATCATCGTTCTAAATAATTAGATTTAACATTACTACAACACTAGGATTGTAACTGATGACTTCAAAACACTTCACTTTGAACTAAAAAATATTTTAGGAATTTATAGAGACTTACTGATTTTTGACACTTAGGTGCTAACTTAATACAGTTAACTCCTCCTTTGTTGATTTTTAAATAAGAACCTCCAGGGAAATGATAACTGATAAAACAGAGGATAAGGTGACGCGGACGCTGTGCCGTCCGCTACTTACGGGAAATTCAGCAAACAAATGTTTTTATTTGACTTAATATCCTATTCTTTTCCTTTGATCGTACACTAAACATGCACATATGAATAGATATTACAAAAACATGTTTAATGGAAACGCACCTGAAAACACCTCTCCTCCTGAGGACAAAGTTTCTTCAATATCGTGCCTTGGTCAGGACCCGCCTTAAAGTTGCCCTGATGACCAGCGAGCTGAATCCAAGGGTATCTCTGTTTCTTATAGGTTTGGAAGAATGGCGTCCACTGCACTATGTTGCGGAGCTTACGCCATCTTTCTGATTGCTGGAATAGAGAAGAATATAATTAAGCAATCGATATATGTGTTTACTTCAAATCTATTTACATAGTTTCGTATTTTAGGACACAGACAGAAAGTGATCGTCACCGTGTCTTCCGAATTCGTTTTATAATACGGTGTTATGTAAAATACTATGACATCAAATATCGGTTTTTATGTAACAAGCAATTTGATGAGGCAGACTGCTTGTATTACCTACGTCACGATTACCGATTACCTGATATACCTAATGCACTATTCAAAATCGCTTAGTAAATTAGAAAAAATAATTAAATATGATACATATACCAATGTTAGAATAAATTAAAGATTTATATTTAATTTATATAAGATTACACATCACTAGACATAATAATAATTATGTCTTTCAGTCAGAAATCTTTTGAAATAATAGGGTCAGATTTAGAGTCAACTTTTAATGAAACTTTATTTTGTGATTATCAAGATGTTTTCAATACCGATGACATTTAATATAGAAACTATTCGTTATTCGTCATGATGCATAGAAGAAAACATCACAAAAACTTATAGATGAATACAATGTGTCTATTAAAAATGCAAGAAAAACTAAATACTCCTGTCAGGCCCCCTATTCATCGTTAATTTCCCACATTACGCGTGTACTGCGTATCTGTTGATGTTATTATATGTAATTATGATTAATCTCCAGCTTGTATGTTTCCTACGACCTAGTTTTATAGTTATACATTTTGCAGAATTGAGTAGACTTGCGTACGACGTGTTTTATGATTTTAGTATAGCGTATAACATAAAAATGTAGTTTACGTTGGGCTATATTTTATAGTTGCGTTATTGGTTTTGTGATAACGTATACTTCAACCAGCCTTGAGATTGATTCCCATTGTATACTATACTAACTTGCTTTTATTCACATGGGGCCCGATATGGTCCCTTGGTGAAGTCCAATGATTGCAAGAATTATATCGTAGTACCTACTTATATGTATTTCTTTATAATACAAAAACATGTTTTTTTATATCACATAAGGAACTAAACTCTTGTTTTTATAAGTATTAATGAAACCTATTATTTGTTCGCGGCATACTGATAATATTAAGGACAACGGTTAATTAACAGTGATTATGAAGGATGAATAATTATGTGGGTCATTAATATCAATAAACAGTGAATTCAATTAATAATTCTAGAAGACAAACAAGTTTATATTTCCTATAATAGATGATAATAAAATCATTTGGTGACAACATGTGCATATATTCCTCATCCTGTTTAAATCCAGCTTACAGACTGTCATTTCTTTAGACTTACAAAAAGAGAAAAGGAAATTTTCCCTCTTAGTAAATATCTAGTGCAGATAATATTTTGAGATTTAGATTTTTTCAGTAAGTAGGTATACCTATTACCAAAAGATTCTAGCAATAATAATATAAGTAATGACAATCTTTTAGCATCAGATAAGACACTTCCTTGAATAATTGAGGAGATATATTATATTGTTTGACAAAAGGGCTATTCTGATCAAATGATGCGTAGTAAATAGAAATGAAAAAGGTTTTCTTTACCAATATTTTTGTCTAATTTAGCTGTACTTACAAAATTTCATTTACTAGTCTAAGATATAAGAGTATGTCTATTATTTAATCTATATAACGGCTTTACTTAGCATTTGAACTAAAGCGTTCATAAGGTACAATTGTGTATCCATTTTGAATACTATATTCTAAATAATATTATTATTTGAAATCAATATTTCAACATCATCATCATCATCAGCCTATACTCGTTCACTGTTGGCCGTAGGCCACTCCCTAGTGAATGCCACAGAGCCCGAATTAACATTTATTGTTAAATAATTATTTAATCCATCAAAATACCAATTGTTAGATACAGTCTTTTTTTACTTATTTTTCGTAAATGATATTTATAAAAAAACACTCAGGGATTTAACCAGAGATCATAAAATTGTGTGGAACAAACATAAAAATTCGAATAATATTTGTTTTCTCGACGTCGTCGTTTACCTTGACAAGGTAGAATATTCTTTAAATAAAAGTATTATGTAAATAAATGAACATTAATATATACACGTTAATAGAAAACCAACCTTTTTATGACTATGTATATAGGCACAAAACACAACATCCATAAAATCCTCCATATTAACAAAAATATTTGCTGAAATCATTGTTTATTAGTAACACCACTTCACAAAATTGAAAGCTTAACACAACACGACTCTTGCGCAAGGATAACAGTCAAGTTATGTCTTTGCGACGGCGCGATACACACTGAACAACAAGTCCGTTACTTCGCCAATATAAACTAAAACTATGTATCAATCCACTGACTCATGGGGGCCGTATGGACCGCAGCGACCATAACCATGACGTCAATGAATGTCTAACTTCGTTCACATTAAATTCACCAATTTAAGCAAAACTCGATTCCTCATCGGATTCTTCTAACTTAGCACTCGAAATTCTGTTCTTTTTAGAATATCGATAGCCCCGTATTGACGCACGTATAGGAATTAATTAAGTTCAACGTACTAATTAAAATGCACATAATATTATGATAACCAAATATTGTTCGCATCAACGTAAAAACACATGCAACTTATGAAGGTTTATTCCATAAATTATAATCGATATGTCGATGGGTCCGGACTCTGGATAAGTACTGCAACTGGATATGACTAAGTTCTGGAATTTTAGGATTGACAATTAAACGTCTGGCCTGGAGGGGCTCGCGGCTAAGTTATAACTACGCTGACCAGCAAGGTTAAGCTGCACCTGCCGCGGTCAGTCCGTGGATGGGTGACCATTTCTGATACACTAAGACCCCTTAGAGAGCCCGTAAATCCGACAGGCCTGGTTGTCATACGGGACACCTACGTCAGAAGCCTTAAAAACCTGATAACCATAACTATACTTTCAATATCGGTATTGGCCAGAAATTAAAATACTGCCTGCAAGCCGACGTAGTTATAAAAAGGCTGGAGAGAAATGATGATGATCAAAATCAAAAAACATGACAATGATCAAAAGGCCTTTGGTCCGGACCAAAGACTATCAACCTCAAAAGTGGAATACTGGTTTAACAACAATCCAGAACAATCAAGTTAAGTTGTTGTTTTTTAAAGTCATTTTTTTAATTTAAAGAACCAAAAGCTGTATCATAAAGATGACGGATCTAATTCCTGGAAGTAATCATAGAGCAATTAAATTAATTGTTTCTCTGAAGTGCTGTATGTCTGATGATTCTAAACAGTAGCCCATCATCACTTAAAAAAGGATCTTTATTGAAGCTGAGTGTACAATGTACATGATGGTAATAAAACGGATTGTTCCTGAAATAACCTTTTAGAGTTTTCTCAACCAAATGTCAGAATATAAATCGTAATAGAAGTTTACTTACTGTATGCGTGTTGGTAATGTTTGAAATAGATAGTTCCTCTACCTATCATATTAAGGTATTCTTACTTTTTATGGATAAGGACTGCAATTTATTACAAACTACAAATCACTCTACGACGATTCTGAAAGAATGATTGGTGAAATATTTTTTGTTTACTTTCTTTATAATCATCTTTTTTGCTTTATACTAAGTCATTGAAAGCAAAAAAGATGATTGCCTATTAAATATAATATTGGCTTAGCCTTTTTTCTAAGTAAAACGGGGTCAGCCTTCTGACACGGATAAATATTAGTATTTTACATGAAGCAAATGACATAATTCTTCTTCTGCAACGCAATTTCAGTTCAGCACCAACCGAATTAGTACTATATTGGTTTGTACTTAATTGTGTATAAATAATACCAACATCGAATGAGTTCACGTAGGTATTGTTTTTATTAACGTCATTAATGTAATTTGTCATCGAAATATCAGCTAACAATACCGCAGAATTCGAAGCTAAACTGCAAACTACGCGCATTAATTACGTCACAACTCTGTTGCACTAACATGAATTTGCAAAGCATTCCTCAAAACGTTGATGGATCATTTAACAATTTCTCTTACAGTTACGTCTTCGTTTAAAACCCGCAAGTATAATAAAATTAAAATCCAAAACGAAATTACGAAAAAGGAAGACTTGATTTCCCCCGTGTACGTAAGCTTCGTCGGCGCATACGCAGACCACAATTGAAAGCGGGCAATTCCCACACTGCTTCAACTAACAGTCTTGGGAGGATAATGTCATCATAATCAAATTTGGTAGTATGACGCCGTGTATGTGAATGCATTGTTTCATTAGCCTATTCATGTGAAGTAATACCTTAGTCACCATTTCCGAAAGAAAAGGGTAAATGTAATAATGTGGTAGGTATATTCTACGAAACGTAGCTAGGAGTCGGCGCACGACGTTCTTTTCTTCCATTCATTCCTCTCAGTCATCACCACATTTTTCATACATAAATACATACATACATACACTCACGCCTCTTTCCCATAGGGTAGGCGAAAACTATGGACTGCCACTTGCTACGACTCTTGCATATCTCTTTCGCTTTTTCCACATTCATACATCTTTTCACAGACACGCGCCGGTTGCGAGTACTACGCACCGGCCTTTTTGAAGGACCTCGCCGATAAGATTGGTGTATATCCTTCTAGGGCGACTTCTCCTGCCGTTGCCGCTGACATTCGCTTTATAAATTCCATTTAGTAATCGTCTTTCATTAATTCTCTCAATATGTCCAAACTCTTGTGCAATCACCTAAGAATTCACAGCATGTTGAAAAATTATGAAGGTACACTTCCAGTGTGGTGTCCCACAGGGCTCTATGTTGTATCCTTTTTGTACCTAAGAAATTTTAATGCAATCTGTATTTATAGCTAGTGCAAAAATATTTTATTTACCCGTTTGGTATTAAGTACGACAAATAAGGAAAAATATCGGTTATGTTATTTACTAGTATGATATTTAGATATTTTAGATTCTGTTGGCAAGTGCCGATGCTATTAGTGTTGCATAAATACGTCATATAGGAGGACTTAGTTAAAGCATCCCATTTATTTCTTATTTGCTTTAAAGCAAATGTAAATGCAAATGTTACTATTAAATATGGCCACTATGGTTATAAATACATACATACCATCACGCCTGTATTCCCCGAAGGGTTAGGCAGAGGTGCACTTAATGTACACCCACAGTTCGCCGGTATGTTTTGGGTCCCATGTAATAGGGGGCGAGCCTATTGCCATTCACCGGGCACAAATCCAGACTCCGAGCTGCGACTGAGAATTTCATAGAAAAACTCAATAACACTTTGCTCGACCTGGGGATCGAACCCAAGACCTCTAGCGTAGCAGTCGCGATTGGGACCACTAGACCAACGAGGCAGGCATGGTTATAAATAGTTCTGTATAATTTGTTACTGTTGTTCATAGGTCAATATTTACAGAGGATATTGAACTTTTTCAATGTCTGGAAGAGGCAACAAAACTTAAGGAGCAGTTAACACTATGGTAAGTAATACACTGAAGGCGCTAATTTAAACTTAACTTATACGTTCCTTTAAAAAAAATTTGGTAATGCAGACGATCAAAGTAGATGTAATGATAAAATGTTATTAATTGGTTAGGTGAAGACTATTGCCCAAACGTTAAATATATATGAATTTGCTGAGATACTACATAAATAATTAACATGTACAATACATATTATAATTATATACAACACACAAGGAGAAATCAGTTAGAGTGGAGATAAATGTAACCATGTTTAGTCTAGAAATTATTGGTCTACAAAAAGTGCCGACTGTTGAGCATTCTGATTTCAGAAGGAAAAGCATTCCACAATTGAAAATATGAAGAGAGGTAGAGTGACTAAAGTAAGAGTTGTGATAAGAAGAAGTGGACAATTATTATTTGAGCGAATATGTGTGGTTGGAACTGTAATATTGGAAATGGGAAAATGAACATAAAAAAACATAAAACGAGAACAGGAGCTGTTATTTCTGCGTTGACGTATAATATTATTGCGATGTCTAAAAAAGACAAAAAAATAACGATATGATGTAATACGATATGCAAACCAAAGATGCTAAACAATTATATGAATATTATAATTGGCAAACCATAACAAGAACCTGCTTCAGTAATAGATACAATGTTAATCAACAAAATCACAAAAGTACACAAAACTTCCAACAAAACGCTGTTTATATGACCTTACTAATTTTCTCAAGCTTTCTCTGTCCTTCTTGCAGAATTATTAATACAAAGAAAGAGACGGAAGACGGTTTCACATGTACTGGGAAGTGACCAGATGCTATTATGTCAAGTACATTTGTGACGCACGCGATGCCTTTGACAAAACGCATCTGCTAACAAGTTGGACCTTTACGAATGTTTGTTTGTTTTTTAATTTGCTTTGATGTTGGAGCGAGGTGATTTAATTTTAATATAGGAAATAGTATTTGATGGTTTTTATTTTGGGAAGGTCGAAACGTAAGGTATCATTTCAGGGTTACAATGGGACATTCTCAAATAATACTAATAAAACTTTTACTTTTGAGGAGTGCTAATTTCGGGAAGAGTTTTGAGTAAATTACACTTTTTACACTAACTACAAAAAAGTTTGTAGGTGTGATGTTTTATTGAATGTGTAATGAGATACGAGGTTTAGGACTGAATTACTCGAATTAATTAAACACATAATTAATCTTATAAAGTACCCCCAGGATGACTTCTAAAAAAACAAAATTTTCTTTCGCAGTGTTCAGCGACAAGTGTTTGTATGTACATTATATTCCCTATTCTTACAACAATTGCTTTATTTAAATATATATGTATATTAGTTATGATAATATTTTTGGTTATTGACGTATATCAATTAATTTAAATTCCTATTTAATTCTCAACAGATTTGAATAATCCATAATGTTTAAAGTGGTTAAAGTTATAATAGGTATATAATGTAGGTATCTAAAGGCATGTTAGGATAGACCGCGTTTGACCCCACACTCGTCTTGAAGAAACCTATTGACTAGTGATTTGAAGACTCCCAGTTGGTACAAGACTGGAACATAGACAAAGAGGTCCACTCTCCAACAGACGAAAGCAGGAAGTATACCTATGTAGTAGTAGCGCCTGCTGGCATGTCCACATGCCAGCATGAATGGGTCGCACGACCGGGGAAGTACTACCCTCCCACAGAATATCGACGTCAAGTACCAGTATGCATACTGTTGCGTTTCGTACGGTGAGTGTGGAGCGCCCGAGGCCCAATTTCTCCCTCAGTCCCCTTCCTTCTCCTTTTCTCCTTCCCCTCCCTTTTCCTTAAATAGGCTCGGTAACGCATCTGCAACTCCTTTGGATTTGTAAATGTCCATGGGCGGCGATGACTACTTCCCATCAGGTAGCTCGCATGCTAGTTTGCCGAGTTATGCCATAAAAAAAAATGTACGTATCGGCAAAATATCGACCATATAACGGTGTCAATGAAACCTGTAAATAAATAAAGTAATAGCCCACAGTGACCTTGTGCTATCAACTGATCTAACGGGAAAAATGCCAATTATTCCATACAACGCAAAATCCCGTGATTGTATGAACTCCACGTCACAATCGTACTTGACATGTTTGCTAAAGGACGAAACTGGCATTGTAGCTAAAACTACCAACTGGCATTGAATTAATTCGTGATTCTGCAACTAATTGGCATATTGGGCAGAAAAACTACGAACAACCAATGTCAATTTTTATAGGTATAGCTACGATCAAGCTTTTTTCCCACAGGGTAGACAGAAACTAAAGAACGCCACTTGATACAATCCTGCATACATATATTGCTTCATCTACATTCATACATCTTGTCATACAAACGTGCTGGTTCCGAATAAGCGCCTGGACCTTGTTGAAGATTCATATCGATAAATATAGGTCTATAGGTCCTTCTAGAGCAACCCCTTCCGTCCGATTTGTACAATACCTATAATTATGTTAAATATTATGGGAAACTATATTTATATTGTATAGACACAGTTTATTTACTACGTACAAGACACATTAAAATTAAGTATATATGGGGCTTTAATGTGCCTTGTACGTGAAAACGAAATACTTATTTTACCCCTACGACTAATCACAAGTACGAAATAAGTTCAATGTTTAAACGTGCAGGGTGAGTCCCGGCTGTAGCAAAAGGTAGGTAGGTATTCAGCTCAGTATATAAATAAATAAATAAATAATATCATTTATTTGCTCTACACAAAAAGGTTCCTTATTTCTATTTACATGAGTACTTATTAGCTATATAGTCTATACCATGCCAAATAATTATGTACCAGTAAATTCCTGGTAGAGCCAAAGAGCTAAAGAACCGTGTAAGCCTTCAATACTTCACCTACATACCATGCTAATCATCCCATCAAATCGACAGGGTAAACCCAGTGATTATGATTTACCGACATTGCGTCCCATTGTTTACATTTGACCCCAAAGATCTTTGTTGCGTGGGTGTGCCCAAACAATGACGATGTCATTTGAGTTCGTGTCAAATATTTAACATTGTCAAGCAGTTGGGTTTTTAGGTGGTCCAAATACTAAGAATTTCATCTGTTTATGGCTAAAGCGTAAGCTTTGGGCGCGAAATTCAAATTTTTCTTGGTTTTTCGCGAATTATTCGGCTATATTCTAGGTACATGGCAGTAGAAATTGCGACATAAACACTAACTTATTCACGCTTGAGTATTCTTAAAACTTTAGCTTAAAAATCACTATCGTAGAAGATGTAAGTAGGTGTAAATTGTCATTTTTCCCAAATCCACTACTTTACACCAAAATCTTCGACTATAACGGAAAAGGAAATGTTATTAGATAGCTAGCTTATCGAAACTAAGAATTTGATGAAAGTGTGAGAAATTGTGAAAGTGCCTTGAGTCTAACAGCATTAGAAGTTGTTCATGTAACGATCTACCAAACAGTGCCAAACATTTATTTCACAGAGATATCAAGCAATAAATCTGACATTAGAAATAATTTATATTTATAGTTCTAGTTCTAGTTTTAACTATCTAGAATTAAACCTGGTTCCTTTGCGGGATATATAGCCCACTCTGATGGACATACAGACAGAATGTTCATTTCTTGTACAAAAGTCGAGACAGATGGAAAGATAGCCATGTTTAGGTACATTTAAGTGTAAATACGCAGAAAATTGCGTTTTCCCAGTCTTAACTTATCATGAATTCACGAGAATAAGCCATTACTTTAATATAATTATTTCTAATTACTTATTATCTATAGTACCTATGATATTTACCTTTTTATAAAAATATCATAATTTTACAAGTGGTAAGTAATTTGATGGGGAAATCGTTAGGATTTTTCAGCTGAAATAGCAGCATTTGGTAAATTTCGACAGACAATTTGGTAAAGCTCTTCTTGGCCTATTTGCAGTCTTAAGACGGAAATCTTTGATGCATGTGTCCAACTAGTTATAACTTACAAATTTTAAACATGGACACTCACGGCGATCTATGGACAAACCTGTACATGGAGTCTCTCTTAGAGATAGAATTTGCAACAAAGTTATCCATCAGAGACAAAGCTTAAAGGCTAAGTTAAATAATTAAAGTGACAATAAGCCCATTGCGTCACTCGGAGAAGCGACAACCGTTGGAGACGGCGTCTAGGGAAGCGTAGTGTGGGACGCCCATCTGTCAGGTGTGTAGACATACTGGCGACTGGTTGAAAGGAGCAGAAGATTGGTATTTGTGGCCTTCACTAAAAGAGACCTCCAGCATAAGCCCGGATAATGGCAATAGGCTAGCATCTGTGAACTATGTGTCTACATGGTTACTGTTTACCAGAGGTAAACATAAGCGGGATGGTATATACTTCATCAAAACAAACACTGAATAAACTTATTTCTTAAGTAACTTAATAAATTATTATTGGTAACCCACTTTATTGCTATAAACTTAATAAGTAAAGTAGATATCTAAATATCCAAACCAAAATGCAAATACATATTATATATTTCTCTAATGACGTCAATGGTTTGAATAATATAATTAATGTACTTATTTAAATTTTAGATCTATCTACTAAATTCAATGCATATTTTATATATTTTATTATCAATAAAACTGGTTATAAAGTGTCTTTTTACCATTAAAACTTTCGTAAGGTAAGGTAATTCAACATTTTCTAGTATATATATGGAGATATTTAAAATAGCACGACTATCTTAACTAGCCAGTTAAAGTTGGCACGCGGCGAAAGAAGGAACTAATTTAAATGTACAGAACTCATAGTTTTGTTGACTTATTCCGTTGCAAGCAGCGCTGCAATGAGGGACTAAATTACACTGGTCATTTAACGACCAGTAAGGATTTTTTTAGGTTTGCAAGTGGGTTACAATGTGTAATTTATAGTTACTTTCCTAATAAGTTCAGTGTAGCATGTAAATTGTGTATACATTAATGTTTTATCTATTGGCGGATCGTGTAAAAGTTGGTATAAGATGTTTATTTGACAAGTTTAGCGGGAAGTTTTTAAAAAAATATTTTTAGCTGAACGCACCAAAACACTTGATTTGTAATACTTTTTTCATACTTAAGTTAAAACTATCATCATCAACCCATATATTGTCCCACTGCTGGGCACGCGTCTTCTCAGAATGAGAGGGTTTAAAATCTCTAAGGCATGCAGGTTTCCTCACGATGTTTCCGTTACCGTTTAAGCGCGTGATAATTAAGTATTAATACGCACATGACTTCGAAAAGTCAGACGTGCGTGCCTTGGATTCGATCTAGAGGCCTTTGACATGGCAGTCCTATGGTCATATCACAAGGCTATCACTGCATGTTACGTAGTTACAACTATAAATCTACTTTAAGCGTAATTAAATTATGAAATAAATGTTTTAAACGGCGGACGGGTCACCGCCCCCAACCGGTTAAGTACTTATTAATTATGACTTCTACTTCATTAAACTGATACAATCTATTTTTTCCGATGGGAAAAAAATCTAAATGTGTTATGAATTTTATTTCTCACTAAGAAGGTATTATGGATGCATAAATATCTAAAAAAGTAAGAATATATAAAAAATTTTTGATAAAATAGAGAGCAATATTGAAAGTTAGAAATCTTATAATTCAACTAGGTTCTAGTTGTTGGTGGTTTTAGTAGGCAAGAATCCTACACTGCCTGATTGGTCTAGTGGTCCTAAGCGCAACTGCTACGCTAGAGATTCTGGGTTCGATTCCCAGGTCGACCAGTGTTATTGGGTTTTTCTATTAAATGTCTTAGTAGCAGGTTGGAGGTTTGATTTTTGCCCGGCTAATGGCAATAGGGTCACATCTGTGAAAAATGTCTACATGGTACTGCGACCGCTGGGCAACCCTTCACACCTCAACCTAACACAGGCATAATAATGAATGACCATCTCAGAAGAATGCTGCGTCAAAACAAACATGATCATCATTTAATCTAAGCGCGATCATTCCTAGGTACTTATTATGGGACACAACAGTAACATTTCACTTTTTTTTATATATATAATTAAATTTGCACGCCATTGTCTATGGCAGAATATGTGAAACAAATCTCATCAAGCTATACAAAACAATATAGGCTGGCCTGTAATTATGCGGAAGACCTTTAAAATGGGAGGTCAGCCTAAAAGGGTTTTGTATAGCTTAGTGAGTAGCCGTTTGTACCGACCATATTGTCGCAAATAAATGATTTAATTTGAATATACGTCGAATAAAATCAAAGAATAAACTCCGTTTTAAAGTCATTTATTAGTTAGCGTGACCCAGGATAGGTATCAGTAGTACGCCTGATTAGTGCTAAAATATAAGTAGATGTAGATTTAGAATAAGGTACGATGGGATTGTCATCGTCATATTTATGTACAAAAATCCCTGGTATAAAAAATAAAGATTATAAAAAAAAAGTCATATATAAATCATTAATCAGTCAGTAAATGATAGGTGTCCCCACTTTATTGCTATTTATAAACTTAAAAGGTACTTAAAGTATCTTAATATTCAAACAAAAACGCAAATAACATGAATTACCTACATATTTCTTGAATGACGTCAATGGTTTGGATAATATAATTAATGTACCTATTTAAATTTTAGATGTATCTACTAAATTTAATAATGATGCATATGGTATCTATATCTATTACTAGCTTTCCGCCCACGGCTTCGCCCGCGTGGTTTCTCGGCTTTTCTGCATTTCAATTTTTCCCGTTTTTGCAACATTTTTCATTTATGCTCCGCGGCTATTGGTCTTAGAGTGATGATATATAGCCGGTCTGATTTGAAAAAATGTTTTAGTGTTTGATAGCCCATTTATCGAGGAAGGCTATACGCTATATATCATCACACTAAGACCAATAGCCGCGGAGCATATATAAAAATTGTTGCAAAAACGGGAAAAAATATTCCTTTTAAATGCAGAAAAGCCGAGAAACCACGCGGGCGAAGCCGTGGGCGGAAAGCTAGTTATCAATAAAACTGCTTATAAAGGCTCGCCCCCATTACATGGGTCCTAAACATACGGGCGAACTGTGGATGTATATTAGTTCTTACACCTCTGCCTAACCCTTCGAAGCATACTTACGGAAGTGATGGTATGTTTACCCCTGATAATCGGGCACCTTTGAAGGTCCCGTTTACCATGTTTTCGCAAAAACACTCCCTCCACTTCCTTCAGCGTCCTTTTTACGTGACGCGACCTATACAAGTAACTGATTACAAATACACCGAATATGTAAGTAAGTATATTAACCCTCACTAGGCCAGCATAGACTATAGCTTAACCCCTTCCAATACTACTTGTATTGGAAGGGGTTATAAAAAATAAATAAAAATAAATAAAATAAATATCCGCGCCTATTTGTAGCAGTAAATAGGTTGATGATGCTTTTAAGTTTAACAATTATCTACTAATATTATTTACTAATAATTCGACTGCCTCGTTAGTCTAGTGGTCCCAATCGCAACCGCTACGCTAGAGGTCTTGGGTTCGATCCCCAGGTCGAGCAAAGTGTTATTGGGTTTTTCTATGCAATTCTCAGTAGCAGCTCGGAGTCTGGATTTGTGCCCGGTGAATGGCAATAGGCTCGCCCCCTATTACATGGGACCTAAACATACCGGCGAACTGTGGGTGTACTTTAAGTACACCTCTGCCTAACCCTTCGGGAAATACAGGCGTGATGGTATGTTATGTTATGTTATGCTAATATTATTTAGAAGAGGTAAAGTTTGTGGGGTTGTAGCGGGTAATCTCAGGATCAACTGAACCGATTTTCAAAATTCTTTAACCAAAAGAACGCTACGTTATTTGTGAGTGTCATAGGCTATATGATGGCCCAACGAAGTGGACACGGTTCAGCTATTATTATGTTAAGCTCTTATTTCTACAAAACTCATTCGAAAATACAGAGAACTAAAAAAAAAGAAACTATAACAAGTCTTAAAAAAATATAACACACTTACGTGAAACCAATAGCAATGAAAATCACACCGATTGATGTATTACCTGAAAAAATAAAACCAAAATTAACACAAAGCGACATCAAAACAAACTTAGAAAACTAAATTAAATTTATTTGTATTACAACAAAGCATTTGTTCGCTTCTAATTTCAATAAATAGACACAAAAAAATCTCAACAACTTTCGGATGACGCAAATCGGCTCCGGAAATTAGCGTGTAAAAACGCCTATTGAAAATAACTCGTGCGCATCGAACCGAATAGGACAGCGTCAATTACTAAACAATGAGATGGAGGCCTAATGTAGTGCTATTTTTTACTGTTCCTACGGTAGCTAATGGAACTGTGAACATCGTGTCACATCACTATTTTAATAGAATAAGTAAGCTCAGAATATCCCCCTGTTGAAGAGGATAGTATCCGCTCCGCGCTCCATACAAACGTAGTTTGGTCTTATCTTGAATATTAACAAATGAAAGTCTTTGGAATTTTGCAGTAACAATCTTATCATTAAAATACGTGTTCCTGTAGTATACAATTTCATTTCAATATACGGTTATAAAGTTACACGAGCTTAAAGATTGGCAATTTTCGTTGAAAAACGGCCCAACTTTATGCTAGTATTTCTGGACATTGTATCAATACAGAAACATTCTGATTCGAAAGAAACCCAGATAATATAGTGAGTATATTTTTACAAGATTTTTTTTTACGTATTAACAATATTACAGGAGTAATCTCCAAAATTCGGAACATAAGAAATACGCGTGAAAATGTTGCAAATGTATTGTTGTTTCTCCTCTCGGGCACGCGTTCGCATCGCGAGGGATAGAGACAGCGACAACTGTGCAACATTGTTGCGTTCGCGAGGGACACTCCTCTTAAAAACGTTCAACCTCAGGCGGCATGAACAATAACTTGTTCACAATTGAGTAATGTAACTTTTACTTAACCAAATATGCGGACATTTTCAAAAAAGGCCAAGTTAAGCACCATTAACCGACAGCATTGTCGGTTAATGGTGCATTATGCATAAGGAAGTTAATGTACGTAGATGAATCGGAAATGATGTGCAAGGATCGTAGAAAATATAAATCTATAGTGCCCTTGGGAGACGAACGTAACGAACGTAACATATGTATGTAATAAAATCTAGGTGCTTCAAATATGCTTCAAAAAATTAAGTAGCTCGTAGTGAGTGACTAACTTGAAATTGAGCAAAATTAACATTTCAATTAACTGTGAAGCAACTGTTTAAAGATTGCCACGTTTAAGTGCTCAAATAAACGGTTTACGTCATAACTTAAATTGTTAATATAACTGAATATGAAACTGACAATATTATAAAATATTTAGTGAAAAAAAATCTTTTTCACTAAATATTTTGGTGGTTTGGTTATATCGTGTAAAATAGAGGATTGTGACAATTTAGGTACACCAAAACCTTCTACAATAACATTTTTTACAAATGTGAATAAGTTTTTTTTTTTTTCTTCTTTTAATTTCGACTGTCATGTACATAGAATGTGTTACAGCCGAACAATTTACGAAAATCCAAGAAGAAATTGGATGTTAATTAAGCCTTAAATTCGGGGAAGGTTTTCCAATGAATAACTAATTTAAATAAAAAAAGAATTTACGAACGTATTTGTAGTAAGAAATAATAAATAAAATGTGCTTGAAAGAGTTTGGAGTCCTTATAGAGCTAATAATTATAATTATTATTATTTTCTTAATTATTTTACCACTGTCGTGGCTTGCAAAACATCAACTGAGCAATAACCAGTTCAAGAGATACACCCTAAGTTTTTTACTCTACTCGGTGTAAATAAATAATCGATCGGCAACTTGACACCTGTCAATTTCATTTAAATTTATCGATACTGCCGAATTGCAAAGTAATTTCGCACCGAATGTACCTACCTGTTTATAAGATAGCAATTAATACACATTTTAATATATGTTACTTGCGTTTAAGTGGGCCAAGGAGATTGTTTTACTAATTGATTATATAATCGTTTTGCTTAATAAAAATATGTTCTGCTCTCATATAATTAAAGAGAATAATATCTATGTTTTTCAGGTCCACCTAATTATATGCGTGTCACAAAAAAATACTTTATAATTGATTTAAAAAGAGAACTGTTACTGTTTCATATGTAAAATGACATTCAAAGTGTATCAATATCTAAAATAAAAAAAGAAGGCTGTCGAAATACGGGTACAGCGCACATATTAAAACTTATTTTAAGAAAACTAAATAAAGGATAAAGGAGTATTCAGTTATTTTAAAAGTAACTACATATTTATAGTAGAAAAACAATTCATCATCAAATCATAACATTCTCCCACTGCTGGGCAAAGGTTTCCTCCCAGAATGAGGGTTAGAAAACCATATTTGATAGATGTATTACGTTAAGCTTAAAACAATAACAGAAACTACAATTGATGTAAAAACAATTTAAGTTAGTATCCCCGAAAACCGTTTATTTGAGCGCTAAAACGTGCTAATTACCTTTATACAGTTGCTTCAAAGTTAATTTAAATGTTAATTTTGACCAATTAATTATTTTTTATCTTACAAAAAATTCAAGTTACTCATTACGAGTCGTTCTTAAAATGTTCATAAAAGTATTACCTAATACAATTTATCTTTTTTCATTGAAAAAGAAAACATAAAGCATCTTTCAAGCATCTAGATTATTGCATATTGTCACACTGAATAGAAAATTCCACTTGTTACAATCCTGGCAAGTGGTGACTTTCAATTCATCTACATTCATTACCTTTCTTAGATATGAATACATTATTGCTTTAAGGTGCTCTTAACCTGGCCTTTTTTGTGAAGTCCGAAATTAGGTTGCCATTTATGTAACCTGTTATTTTACTGTTATATTATTATTGAGTTTTATGAAGAGCTCTCAATATTTACAATTCTGAAGGTTTTGATACAGATAGAAATACGACTAAAACAAGTTGTGTAGAAACAATATTCACTAACCTTCACTGAACATTATAATTTCAAACAGAGTACAACTATTGTCACTACCGTCCATGCTCCGCTAGTTTTGTTTAGACAGACGTCAGACTTGATATTGGGGCAACAATACCATGTTTACATAGTCATACATACGATGTAAAACTGGGCCAGTGATGACGTCAATGCCTATTAACCGTGCAGCAGAAAACCACTTAGAAATCTCATTTGATTATTGCGAAAAAAAATGATTTCATGATATTGGTTACATTCCTTAGTATTGCTACATAAATCCTGATTTAAAAAAAAATAGGAACATTTAAGTGATAGCCTTGTGATATGACCATTGGATTGCCAAGTCAAAGGTCCCGAGTTCAAATCCACGGCACGCACCTCTATCTTTTCGTAGTCATGTGCGTATTAATACTTAATTAATTATCGCGCGCTTAAACGGTGAAGGAAAACATCGTGAGGAAACCTGCATGCCTGAGAGATTTTCTTGACGGCATGTGAAGTCTGCTAACCCGCAGTAAGCTAGCGTGGTGGACTATAGCCTAATCCCTCTCGTACTAAGAGGAGACCCATGCCCAGCAGTGGGACAATGTAATGGGTTAATGATGAAAATGATGAATAAAAAAATACAAATACATGGAAAAAGTAGAGAAAAAAGATAAGCAGCAGAATTCGTCAAAAGTGAACCTAGTCATAGCTACTAGACAGACGGAGATAGAGAGCTAATAACATTAACGTATCAAATTACATGAACACAAATGGCCAGTAAATAAACCACTTCCAGAAAACTCAAAATCAATTTTACCATGTTGGAAACTTGAAAGATGATAATGATTTAAGAAATAACAGAAAATATTCTACAATTCATAAGTTACATTGTATGTGGGACACGTAAGTGACAAAAATATCGCGAGACAAATCGAATGACATCTTTTGTGAAGAATAAAATGAGTTAATTACACGTTAAACATATCAGCATGAGCACGTAAAACCAGTCAAATGAAACGGAGGCCGCTGTCAACATCGTTACATATTTTGGCATTTACAAACTAGGCCAACTTTTTTGTACCAATTAAAGTTAAAACAAATCGCTGGAACTTGCTGTACTGATTTGAATCTCATTAAAAGTGGCGTAACAACAAAGACTTGTATAAAAAAATTATATATGAAGTAATCAGTTCATTATTGGCAAAACTACTTGAGAGCAACACTCTAATTAGACTAGTTTTGAAACATCTTTTCATCAGTCGCTAAGCCTTAAAGAATTTCTGCTTATAATCAATAGAGGCACACTGCTTGGTATCCTGTTATATTGGAATAGGATTGAATCCAATAACACGTTATTAGGAACTGGCATTTGGTCAATACTCAAGGTCTAAAAGGAAACAATCTTAGTCAGGTAGAGCACCTTGCAGAGTTTTCTAATTGATAATAAATAAATAAAAGATCAATACTACTCGATTCTACATAGTATGAGGTAACTAAGATCATTGACCCAACAACTAGTGCGAGGTAAGCAAGTAACAGGAATTGATGACACAATATTAGTGTTTATTGATTTTGATACTAGTGCTTTCGCTTTACCCAAATCATATGGCTAATTGAAAAGAGAAAAGCATTAAAATATGACACTTTCAATTGTTTAGTACCAGGGTAGGAAATCACAGTAGCTCATGAATGATGAACCACAATGTAAAATTTATTGTTCTTGTCACCGGGTGTTGCTAAATTATTATTTGAAAAGTGTAGTTTTTCATTTTAAAAAAATATCTGTATCAAAAATCCATTATAAAGTTGACTAGATTTAGCACCAATATCTGATCCTGACCATTCAGCGTTTAGTGGTTAGTTAATTTGGATATTACACCAAACAAAAAATAATTCGGTGAACTTTACTTTGTATGTTCTTTGTTTAATATTTCATGTGATTTAACTAAATTCACCAATTTCTTATGCATCAAAAGGTTCGATTATTAACACAGGTGAATGACCATCGCCCAATTTTTTGCTTCCACGCCAATATTGGATTCTAGATCCTGGTGCAAAGGTTATAATTATGGGTTTTTGTTGCAAGATAAATTTAACATATAGAACAACACCAACGAGAATTTTACATTACAGACCTATACTAAATTGAAAATCCGTGTGAGTTTAGCTCCTGTATATTAAACCTTCATGCAATAGTTTCTAGATCTAAAATTTCACGTGCATCATCATCATGTAAATTTTAATCGATTTCCTTTCGTATAAAATATTGGCGATTATTGGCAATACGATTTTTATCCTTGAATTATGTGACTTTAATGTGATTAATATCCATTGACACTATAGTGTGAATAGACATTGGACCTTCATCAATATGTCCTAACTTCGCAGGTGTTATTTTATTTATTTAAATTTTAGTTAAATGACAATGACTAAAGACATTTAAATTTTGTTGAATAATTCTGTTTAAGTCAACATAAACCGTAGCAGAAGTTATATCAGTTGCTAGGGTTAAATTTCTTTGGTCATTTGTTACCACGGCAAGTGCATATTTTTGTCACCAAGCAACTTTGTACTAATTAGAGAGGTATGGTGGTACCTAATCCAAATACAGACATATGAAACGTTATCTTTATCTAGGTGACAGTCAGAATAAGTTAGCTACAGTACAGTTATTGCATTATAACAATGACGCCTCCAGAAGTCAGACTCTTCTTTTACGAGATTTCTAAGTTCTTTCTACAAAACACTGCCTTATGCTCTTCTTCAGTTTAGGTATCTTCAACCCGTTACATTGTCCCACTGCTGGGCACGGGTTTCCTCTCAATACGAGAGGGGTTAGGCTATAGTCCGCCACGCTAGCCTACTGCGGGTTGGCAGACTTCACACGCCGTCAAGAAAATCTCTCAGGCATGCAGGTTTCCTCACGATGTTTTCCTTCACCGTTTAAGCGCGTGATAATTAATTATTAATACGCACATAACTTCGAAAAGTTAGAGGTGCGTGCCTTGGATTCGAACTCGAGACCTTTGACTTGGCAGTCCAATGGTCATATCACTAGGCTATCACTGCACTCACTCTTCAGTTTAGATTTTTTTATAATTTTCTACCAAGGTTATCAAAATTATCTACATTGCCACACGCACGCTTAGTATGAGGTGGATCATGTTATATTTTTAGATGGTATATTCTGAATAATCTTGCAGTATGACATACTTATAAAGAACCGAAATAAAACAATTCATTATAATACTGTGATTTCCTCCAGTTTTTCCAATAAATTTTAGTATTCTTCCAGGAAATGTGTAAGCTAATAAAACAATGTATAGGGAACTCGCTATGGGGATTGACCAACCGCATATATCACTGCAAAATAGTACGCGCAACAAAACCTACGTTTCTACGTAAGTATTGACGATATTACCTAATATCAATGATTTGGATATAAGGAATTACATTGGTAGAAAAAGAAACGTATGAATGTATACGAGACAAAATCTATCTCCGTTTGTGCCTATTGTTAAATTTCCTAGCCTAGGCACCTACTCCAGAAATGCTTAAATTAGTCGGACATTTTAAATGATATCCGACAACTGATCTAAAGAAAATAATTCTGATGCTTGCGGATTTTTTCTATTGTAAGCATCTCAAGAGCTGTCAGATTAAACTGTTAGAAAGTCTAGAAGAATTTAAATGAAAACGGAATGTAAGTCGTTAAAATAATGTACTTACGCCTCAATAAAGAGTGATTTTTTTCATAAATTTTTCGCATTAATTATGGACGCTAAGCATTTTATATAATTTTATAAAATAATACTTGTCCTTAGGTAAGATACCTCGTACGCTTTAGCCAACGATATCAAATTTCTGTTTCTCATTGGGTCAGCACACTTTGTCCTTCAAGTGCACCGAACCGAGGGAAGCAGGTACGAAGCCTGTCTGAGGTAGATTTTTTTGTTCACAAAATGTTTAACTCATAAACGAAATCGCGACTACTTAAAGAATCTCGATTACTACGCCGGTTATTTCGAGTAAACAACACTTGCCTAACCGGCTGTCTCTCTCAGCAAATTGCGGCTATAATGTGACGCATAATGTCTGACTGCAGGAATGTAGACGGCGTGTATTTTGTATTTACGAGATGATAATTATATCCATAATAAAGGTTTAAGCACGGCTGTCGATTTCGATTTTTTAAACGATTTGGTTGATAATAATTCAGTTAATGGCCTTTCTTAACAATATAATCCACGACATACCACCATATTACGCTCTTTTCCCCGAATGGTTAGGCAGAGGACTAATAATACGTCCAGCAACAATAATAATTAGCTTAATGTCATTAACCGGATGCAAACATGAAGCGGCGGTAGCCTAATGGCTAGGGCGGTTGCCGGTTCCAAACCCACCCATTGCACTACCGACGTGAACCTACTCGTAATAGAAGCATTAGCTTAGTACGACGGGTTAACAAGAATACGAGTAATGTGCGACCTACATTGCTAATAAGCTTTTTTTTTTAAACAAATGTATTCTGTAAAACTTTGCTTTTCCTTCAACTTTGCCTTTAAAAATTGTCTTATAGCATTTGTCGAATCGTATCAAGAGAATAGAGAACAGTGGCGATTACTCTACTGACAAGAGCTTAACTATTAAATTAAAAAAAACAGACTTCTAGTGATTCCATTGAAGTATTATTATGTATCGATTAATCGCAAATCGTACTAATCCAACTAAGCCCTAATAATCACAGAGCGTAAACCTCTAGTCAGCTATTTACAAACATTAGTAACAGCTCAGAGCTAAACTCACGAATACAGATTGTCAGATTAGATACAAAACATAATTGCTTATAAATACACATAAAAGCGTTTTAGTACAAGTTATTGACAATATCTGAATAATTTATTAGTTTAAATGTTTGTAGAGTCACGTTTTGGGTGGGGAACTAGGGATCGCGCGATTTTATGCGCGTGGGCACTTGCTTTATTACACACTCCATAAACATTTGGAACCTGCATATTTTATGAAGGAGTCTGTATACTTACTACATACATTTATGTGTTTACACACAGCACATAATAGTCCAAAGATAATACGGCTACAGATCATACCATCACGCCTGTATTCCCCGAAGGGTTAGGCAGAGGTGTACTAATGTTCACCCACATTTCGCCGGTATGTTTAGGTTCCATGTAATAGGAGGCGAGTCTATAGCCATTAACCGGGCACAAATAGGTACTAACTTCGTGTTGCTACTGAGAATTTCATATAAAAACCCAATAGCACTTTACTTGAACTGGGAATCAGTCTCAAGAACAGAAGAGCGTTAACCTTTGAGTCGAAGTCTCGAGTGATACGAACATAGAACTGCCATGTCAAAGGCTTGGCATGGCATGGCAGTCCTATGGTCATATCACTAGGCTATCACTGCAAACTGAAAAAATACCTCAAGCCACATAACCATCTCGCATTTCCATCGATAAACATATACACATTATGTCACTACGTCTATTTGTGTAGCAACAAAATAAATAGCGTTCTAAAGCTTAACTAGACAACATTAACGTCATCTATTTGAGTACATACAACCACAATATATTTTATTAACGCTGTCGTGCGTTCAAAGATAGCTAGGTAATGGTTTAATCAACTCGTTTAACAATTTATTTGATCATTTATCTAGAAATAGAAATGTACAAATTTAGAGTCCATAATTCTACAAATGTGGAATTTTAAAGATGTTTAAGAAATATAATGGTGATGTGTTTGAATTAAATTTTTAATTGTATAGGTATAGAATATTCCTGTAATAGTTGGCAAAGCGTCAGATGCAGGTTCAAATCCTGCCTGAGGCCGAATTTTTCCTTAACTAGAAAATTCATATCATTATTCCTTTTTTTATTCAAAAAAAGTAATATAGATAGGTATCTTTTCATTCGATTTTGGTAAGCAATAAATGAAACTTTTTTAATTGACCCATGTTATTTGTTTCCGTACCAGAATTAATGCTTGCCAACATGTCACCATCATGATCAATATTTATATTTAAATAACTAAATAGTGATTTAAATACGAATAAATAAAGACTACATCAATCATCGACACTTTCGTTAACACCAATCAAATCTCAAACCAATACATGTCACGTTTAATTATTTTTCTATGTGAACAAAAAAACCAATAGAGTCGATTATCTCCCTAAATAAGGTATGGAACGCGATACGATTAATCACTCGATTTATTAGCTTTAAACGTTACATGCCTTGCTTCGTAAACGCGCACATTAGATTTTTTCGGGTCGCCAATTTATAATCAGTAACACACGGCTACAGATCAATCTATACAAATCCAGTTTATCCAGCTGATCTCACGTTGTATAAGCTTCCAATTTAACAAGAGGCCAGCGTAAACTGGTTTTGTATAGCTTGATGTGTAGCCGTGCGTACCTATCTAACTGGTTACACTTTGCTACGGGTGTGGTTCGAAATACGAAAATAATGTTAGCTGTTAAAATAATTGAAGGAAATTGTTTTATATTACCCGTAATAATAGAGGTTTTATTAAGCATTTAAGTGCAGTGATAGCCTAGTGATACAATTATGAAAGGTCTCGAGAATTTAAGGCCTCTGACTTTTCAAAGTCATGTGCGTATTAATAATTAATTGTTAGGAAAACAGCGTAACCTGCCTGACGGACTTTCTTGACGGCGTGTGAAGTCTGCCAATCCGCATTAGAGCAATGTGGTGGATACAGCCTAATCCCTCCCAATTGAGAGAAGCCCGTGCCCAGTGGGGATAATATAAGGGATTCATGATGATGACAAGCATTTTTTAATGTAAAATAATAAAAATTGTGCTGCATGCGCTAAGCATGATGATATTATGAAAAAAAAGAATACTAGCAATGTGTGTTACTAGTATTCTTGTTAACCCTTCGTGCTAAGCTAAATGCTTGTGTTACGAGGGGGTTCAGGTGGGATTCGAACCGGCAACCATATGATCGCAAATCCGACCCTAGCCATTAGGCTGCCGCCGCTTAGAATTATGAAAAATTAACAGTGTTGTTATCACAATAAAGCTTTTAAGAGCCATTAACTGTCAGAAATCTAATGGTTCATATTTTAATAGCTTCTTGCTACTTCTCAGTTTATGTAATTAGTTTATTTATTTAATAATAATGTTAGAACTCACGTAAATCATTAAGAACGAAGTTTAATGACGTATAATAGGAAGTATAAAGTTACACTAATGGCATCAAATTAGTTGGAGTCAAGCATTTGACAACGCAAGCGATGATACCGGCATTAAGTAAAATGTTTATGCTTAATGCTATAACTATAAGAGCGAAAAACAGTATTGGCCTAACTCAGTCGATTTTAAATTACAGAGATGCACATTGGGCATTTTATTGTAAAACATAAAAATTAAAAACATTTTGAATAAACCAAATGTTTCGATGACGTAATTGTGACATCCTTAAAACCCTTCGATGCTCGAAGTTAAAACCCTATGTCATCTTTACGCTTACGTCGTGTATAACCCTTAAAATATAAGGCTAAAAACGTTGCAGTAACGTCATCGTAAAAAACATAACTGCGTCACGCTCAGGCGACACTTGACATTCATATTTATTTCAAGTTTTGCCGTTAATAACATCTATAATTACGATTTGTTCTAAAGATGACTTGTATTTTCTAAAATATTACAGCTCTTATAGAGTGAGAAGGATAAAAAGCCACATATTGACGTATATTCTAGTTAGTTCAATCTTATTCTAGATTTTATAGCTCACATTATGTATGTATTTATATAAGCAATGTATTCATATATAATAGAATATTCGATATCCTTATGAAATATATGTACGTTAATTATACTCGTATATTTATAGGACTATCGACTATTGTTTACATCATTATTTATTACATTATACATATTTACCTTACAGGTATGTATGTCACAAATTATTTACTTAACTAATTAACTATATCCTTTTTTTTGTGATGATATTTTAAAGAAACATTTTATATGATTTAAGTAAAAAATACTTAATTTGAAACTACACAAGTTATTAATCCAAGAAATAAATTATATTGTCAAAGTAGGTAGGTAATGTGCAAAAAAATAAAGCCACTTGGCATCTAAAACAAGAATTCGTACCTAATCTTAAAATTTATTATGTGAGTTGTTAATAAGATATCAGCAAAATTGCTTTTAAGGATGCATTTTTAAAAATAGATTTAAATACCAACTAGTTGTATCGTTTAATTCTAAGTTTGAATTTTGACTCAATCATAAAATGTACAAA
The DNA here is from genome assembly GCA_958496365.1 of Subacronicta megacephala. Taxonomy (NCBI): domain Eukaryota; kingdom Metazoa; phylum Arthropoda; class Insecta; order Lepidoptera; family Noctuidae; genus Subacronicta; species Subacronicta megacephala. Next base: position 10,440,207 of record OY292525.1, read on the forward strand.
TTGTCCGCGTAGCTCCTCGTATCTACAACGGCGTATCTACCCAACCTCCTAATCACCAGCGTCGGCACTGACCGTCACCAATCAACACGTAACTGCATAATGGCACTATAATTATTTTCATCATTGTGCCTGACGTCAATTACTTTTGTTATCCTCTCAGACAATTATCTATTGACTGTAAAGCGTTCGACGCGTTCCATTGTTAAATGTGATAGCGAATGGACTTTCTATTTTATTTTTGTTATCTGTGACGCTGGTTTCTATGACTTCATTGAGGTTTGTGGTTTATGGGCTCATGTAGCTACGTACTTGCCTACTGTACTCAATACCTAAATAGTATTAGTTAAGTTTCGATGCACTTAGTAATTTAACAACAAAATGGTGAACTAATACCTGAGTTTCGAGAACTTGGGAAGCTCATTATTATCACATAATAGAGAATGTCATTAACAGCGATTAAAGTTATTATGATACAAAGATTTTAAAGTATGACATGGGTTTCAAATAAGATACAAAAGTTGTTAGGTGATTGATCAATTAATAATATAAAACAATAACAAACCAGGTCACCAAGTAATAACTAAATGTCATGCATCACGTTTTATTATAAGACTTTTGATAATATAAGCGTAATGCCGAATTATGTAACTCGAATCACGTACAGTCCCATACAAAAATGGCGCAGGTAATATCAGGGACCACCGCGTCGCGTGCCCATACGTGATCTGCGAACTAAAGTGTTGTAAGTGCCACTTACAAGGTAGGTACACCTACCTCTAATTACCAATACCTTGTTTAGTTATATTATAAGTGGCACTTTAATACTTTGAACTCTTGTAATGTACGGAAAAAGAGTTTTTGCCCTGGTACTGTTTTGTTTTAGTTAGGTGTTGGAAAAAATACTGTTTTGTACCGAGTAATTTTTTCTTATTATTATATGGTAAAAAATTGCCTTAACTGAATTCACTAAGGGCATTGGGAATCTCTTTTTTTAATAACTACCTTACATAATGAAAGAAATTTTTAAAGATACTTAGCACTCCGAAATAAACCATGCACTTGTCATAGATACATGGATAATCAAGAAATATCATAGCAAGTGTGCATTATCCACGTCAATTTTTTTTTTTGTATAGAGTGTCACTGAAATTTAGATGGTATCTATTATCAATATATGCAAGTACTCAATACAATATTAACATTTTGATAATGTGCGTGCAATATATGCTATAAATTTAAATGATTATTTTTTTCAGAAAACAATAGTTTGGTAAATTCCCATGTGAAATGTTCGATCAAGTTTGAGTCTTGCAAAAAAAACTATGCCTCAACAATAATTATTAACAACAATTATCACCAATGATAATAAGTGAAAATAAAAAAACAACTAGGCAATTTGCATTCAACAAACATAACTGTAAACATTTCAAAGTGACACTTACACCTGTTTTCATATATTTTTTTCGCTAAAAACCACAGTTTATTAACATGACATTTCACATAATTAGGTTTACAGCGATATTTAAAAATAAAGTACGTGTTTATTTAAACGAAAGAACAGACGGTAAATGTCAAGCAATAATGTTTACGAACAAACCGACGCGGACGCTGAAATTATCTTAATATCTCATCAATAAACATTGAATGCTATCAAGATGCAGTAAACTAAAATAAGTGAATAATAAATTCCCCGTAATTTTGTTTAGATTTTTTTTTGCTTGCAACTTAAATCAACATTGTTTTATTATAGGTAGGGGTTTTTTACGTATTTTTTTTTAATAAGTTAGAAAACAATATACGTTTGGTTTGTTTTTTTTTATTTATGTAAAAAAAATAATAACTTTGGTATCCTCATCACCTCTCCAACCGCTGCACATATTTAAAAAAAAATGTAAATAAGATAGATTGCTTCTTTTATAAGGACACAGGAAACAACCATTGATCTCAAATAGCCCTTTGGGATTTCAGTGAAATAGCGAGCAACAACTTGTTTATTTTTAATTTTTTTTCATAAAAAAATTACACTAATCTGAAAATGGTGCGAATGCCACACGGAAGCTTCACTGTTTTCGGAGTAAAACATGTAAGCATGAGTTGATCGTAAAAGCGTTTTCTTATTTATTCAGTGACCTGAATAATAACGGAACAGTATTGTAGGTATTGTATTTTTAGGGTTCCGTAGCCAAATGGCAAAAAACGGAACCTTTATAGATTCGTCATGTCTGTCTGTCCGTCCGTATGTCACAGAATTTTTTCTCTGAAACTATAAGAGCTATACTGTTGAAACTTGGTAAGTAGATGTATTCTGTGAACCGCATTAAGATTTTTACACAAAAGTAGAAAAAAAAAACAAAAAAAAATGGGGGTTCCCCATACTTAAAACTGAAACTCAAAAATTTTTTTTTCATCAAACCCATACTTGTGGGGTATCTATGGATAGGTCTTCAAAAATAATATCGAGGTTTCTAATATCACTTTTTTCTAAACTGAATAGTTTGCGCGACAGACACTTCCAAAGTGGTAAAATGTGTGTCCCCCCCTCCTGTAACTTCTAAAATAAGAGAATGATAAAACTAATAAAAATATATGATGTACATTACCATGTAAACTTTCAACAAAAATTGGTTTGAAAGAGATCTAGTAAGTAGTTTTTTTTTAATACGTCATAAATCGTAATGGCACGGAACCCTCCGTGCGCGAGTCCGACTCGCACTTGGCCGGTTTTTTTTTATAAACACATTTCTCGTACATTATGTATGCGGAAGAATCCTAAACAGAAGAAAAATATATGACGCAAATGAGACGTCTTTTACTGACGAAAGATTGTGATGAATCTAATGTTATTCGATTTTAGATTGCAATAATACTTTGACTGCACATGTACAACAATGCTTATACGTTTACTATCACATTTCAGTTGTTTTAATATAATACCCGGTACAGATTACGGTGTCTCAATCATACCTATATCTACCAGCCCTTGCCAAAACTTATCAAAACAGACAACAAACTCAAATAGATAGATATATACTTTCGCAATTATACTATTACCTAGTATATGTATAGGGATGTATCAATTAGTTTGAGTGACAGACAATCATTAGGGAGAGTCAGAAAGCCTGAAAGTCTGACAACCAGCTCATCCGATATGCTTATGAAACACATCCTTATGATGTTGTGGAAGATTTCAGTTCTTGTAAATAATTGATATTCAGCCACATCTTGTTAGGCTAGGATGTTGATGATGACGACTTCATAATAACATCATTAGGTAAATATGCATATATCAACAAATAAAAAGCATATATTACAAAAATATATGCTTTTTATTTGAAATAAGAAATAATAAAATTTGACTGCCTCATTAGTCTAGTGGTCCTAAGCGCGACTGCTACGCTAGAGGTCCAGGGTTCGATCCCCAGGCCGAGCAAAGCGTTATTGGGTTTTTCTATGAAATTCCCAGTAGCAGCTCGGAGTCTGGATTTGTGCCCGGTTAATGGCAATAGGCTCGCCCCCTATTACATGGGACCTAAACATACCGGCTAAATGTGGGTGTACATTAGTACACCTCTGCCTAACCCTTCGGGGAATACAGGCGTGATGGTATGTTATATTATATTACAAAAATAAATGACTCGTCATTACTTTATTTTTTGTTTTCCATTACCGTTTATGTTTGCGACGATACCTAAATTTTAATCGTAACAGTTATGAAGAGAAAAAGAAATGTATTTAATTTATAGGTATTCATCGACTTTATGCATACGTCGTTGTGATGACGTCACTGCCTGCATAATAATATACACTCGAGAAATGTGTCTGATTCTGGAATGAGGTATGAAATATTTTTGTTGGTGCCGCTGGCACTATATTATTACATACAAGTCTATTGCCATTAACCGGGCACAAATCCAGACTCCGAGCTACTACTGAGAATTTCGTAGAGAAACTTAATAACACTTTGCTCTACCTGGGGATCGAACCCAGGACCTCAAGCGTAGTAGTCGCGCTTAGGACCATTAGCCTAATGGAGCAGTCTTCGTTGGACGATATTGATAAAGAAAAAACATTTTAATAAATCAAAATATGAAATGGGAAAACAGTAGCACATGCAAATAGTTTAACGACCACATTTGCAGTAACCAAGTTAGCATTACATTGTCAATGGTTTTTTTAAACTTGTATACCAAATTCCACTTAAACTTGCTACCGGTAACTAACTGGTTCAAAACCACGGACAGTGACACTCACCAAAAAAAAATAAGTACCATAATTTACATCATACAATTTAAGAATGTAATTTATAATGATAAAGTACATTACTTACTTTAAATCATTTTTATATTTAAGTTTTTAGCATAGAAATCGTCTGAATGATAGCAATTGCAGATAACATTGACTTATGGTATAATTTACCATAGAGATACCTACAGTCGTTCGCATTACTTTACTGGGCTAGATTTGGTCAAAATTATGGCGTTTAATGGTATGCGTACGTCACTAGCTTTGGCTTACGACTTTTTTGTAAGTAAACACGACGACACATCATAGAACAGTTGCTCTATAAGAATCAGCCCTATTGTGACGGAATACGGCCCATCCAAAGGATGCCCAAAGGACTCCTGTTATCGCCAAAATGTACCAGAGTATAATGTATCAACTTTTATTTTAAAAAAGTGTTAATGTAGTTTCTTGCCGGATTCTTCTCCATAGTAAGAGATTAATGAGTGTAGATGAAGCGAAAGTAGTGTGCCAGGATCGTAGCAAGTGGAAATCCATAGTCTCTGCATACCCCCATGGGAGACAGGCGTGACTATATGTATGTATGTAGGATCAACTTTTTGGAACCGTGCAACTAGAGTCAATAACTTGTAAAAGCTTTATTGCTTGTATTCCTTCATAAATGCCCATTTATGAAAGAATATTAATCCACCCAAAAGCTAATTACTCGAGAATCATTTAAAATACTACACATACTACAACAGTTATCCTACATATACTAGGTGTTGATTTGTAGTCGTTTTATATATTATATAAGGGCATAGTTATGCCGCTATAATTGAATCAGAGTCGCCCCTCGTATTTTGCAAGCGACATTTTTTTATGTCACAGTAGTTTAGGGCATTGAGAAGGCTGATATCCAAACAGTTGCTAAAGTTTCTAAGCAATCTTTTTCCTTTAACTTTACCTACAGTAGATTGTTTTTAAATTTATTATTTTATTTGTACATATTCCGAAAATAATTGGCAGGATAACAAATCAACATTTTGTAAAGCTGTTGTCGACATCGCTAATTAGTTGGAGAATCCAAAAATTTATTTCGATATCTAGATATATTAGGTATCAAAATTATTTTTTGGGTTCTCCGGCGGTGTTTTGGGCTATAAATATTTTCTGTATTGACTTGAGACTTGACTTGACTTTTAGGAGCTTGCAATTCAGGTAAAATACCCTTAAAAGCTTTGCCTCTCAAATAAATCCGTTAGTGCCGGTCTAAAATACGAAGGTACCCTTGCATTTTAGCCCCTTGCTAGCCAGGCTTATCACTAAATCCTACTACCAATCATGCTTCACCGTTTTGCTCCTTAAACGGTGAAGGAAAACATCATGAGGAAACCGTGAACCAAAAATTCGAAGACATGTGACATCTACCAACCCGCATTGGGCTCGCGTGGTTGAATACGGCCTCTCCTCTCACCGAGAAGAGGCTTGTGTCCCAGCAGTGGGAACATTACAGGCCGATTAGGTATTTTTCGGATGCGAGTTGCCCAAAACCGGGATGGTTGGCGCTCTTTGGGGAAGACCTACGTTCAGCAGTGGACGGCGATAGGCAGATATGATGATGATGTTTGTATGTCTGGAGAGGATTTTTATCATTAATCCCTCGCCTTTCGGAGAAAAAAAAAACATAATAATATAACGGGAAAATATATGGGAAGATACTTAATCAGAAGCTGTACCATTAGGTTGTAAAAAAGGGATGGCGCTAAGTGGCATACCTGTCTCTCTCTCGCAATAACACGTTGTGTTATGCCCCCGGCTATTATTAAACCAGATTATTGTGACTCCTATTCAATTAAGTAAATGTGTAATAAAAACTGACAACATTCAAACGTTCAAATTGATATTTGCCTGACATTTCATAACCGCAAGTTATGAAATGTCAGGCAAATATCTATATTAATAGCTATATACCTACAGTGTAAGTTTTTTGGGCTCCACAAATATCAACCGTGATTATTTATTTGGTTTATTTTGTATTAGAGAATTACTAGCACCTATTTAATTTAATAAAATTGATTTTTAAAATATATCCATAATTTTATGCATGAGAGAGCTGAATGCGAGTTATCATTATTAGTATTTTAATCAATATTTATAATAGATAAATTCTAAAGCTTAGCACTATTGTGTTAGTAAAAAAACTCTTAAAAGTACGCACTGCTACACACCAAACTATACAAATCCAGTCTCGACTGATCTCGCATTGTAAACGCTTTACACACAGTGCTAGGCCAGCCTATACTGGATTTTGTATAGCTTGTGTGTACTAGAAAATTATAAAAACTTAAATGTACTAGAAATAGGATCACGGTTATTCCGCAGGATAAAAAAGTAACCGGGATAGTAAATTGAAGTTTACTAATTACAAACAAACTAGGTAATCTTTCCTTTTTATAATATTAGTAGAGGAACAACAAGGCATGGCATTTTTGCACAATTGTAACACATTTAACTATAACTACCACAAAATTATCTGTCATCCGTTCCAAGACGAAAATAACTGACGTCACTCGGAAAGCTGCCACGCTGATATGGAACTGGACTGGACACATCTGTCGGATGTCAGACGAATACTCGGCCAAACTGACAACCCGCTTAATGGCAGACGACAACGCGGCAGGCCCAAATAGCAATGGCGGGATGACCTGGACTCAATTCCAAAAGACTCGTTCTACGGACAGAGAGGTGTAAGGAGTGAGTGGGAGAGAGTGGGGAGGCCTTTGCCCTACAGTGGGAAACTACAGGCTCATAATAATAATAAAGATCATGCAGGTGCCCAGTAACTAGCCAAGCGACGCAGATAAGGATTGCATCAGCGGCAGCAATGACAGGTGACAGGTTATCGACTCTGTAATAAACCTGATACTATCAGGCTGATACAGAGAAGCAATTGTTATTATTTGGAAACAAGAACATTATCAAAATATACCTAATTATGATAATGCGCCAAGACGCATTAAGGAAACGTGGTGAGTTATAACCTAACCCCTCCTCTTTTAAGAGTAGTCCATGCCCTGCAGTAGGCAAATATTGTAGCCTATATTCCACGAACTGTTAGACAGTTTCGCTAGACCCACAGTTTGCAGGTACTTATGTTTAGATTTCATTTAATAAGGGAGGAAGCTATCGCCATTCTCTGGGCACATATCCAAACTCCGAGCCACGGCTAAGCAATTCATAGAAAATTCCAATAACATTTGGGAATTGATTCCAAGACAGTTGGACATGAACTGAGATGTTGATTCATATAATACGTATAAAGCTAAAAAAGTTTACTAAGAATAATACTGTGTGCCTTCTGTAATTGAAGACGTACATTTTTTTGCACCAATATGTCGTAACTTACACGTGCCTTAGTTAAACAAAAATAAAGACCGACTTTGACCTGAGAGTTCAAATATCCAGAGAGGTCACCGTTCCGAACGATGTTTCATTACATTTGACCACAGTCTCGCTAATTTGTTAACAAAGAATCGTAATGTTGAATGCTTGCCCAGAAGGTGCCTATAACCTTTTGACCACGCTACGGATCAGAGAGCCGAAAATGGCATTCGTCATGGCAGAGTTGTGATTCGGCACAGACTATTCTTCAAAATTGTTTTGTGGGCGAGTATTTATGAGCATCATAGCATTCATTGTGTGGTTTCAACAGAGTAATTAATGAACAGTACCAGAAATACATTGTTATTACTCTTAATGGCATGACTCATAAAGAAATCGTTAATTAAAGATGTTTTCAAAGGAACTGAAATTTACCTTAATTATTTTTATTGTGAAAAGTATGGGACCAATATATTATGTAGGATTGAAGCATAGATATTTATACAGACTTGCTTGTTTCTTAATGATTCCTTGATTAAATTTGAGGTATAAATGCTAATTAGTTTTATTGGACAGGTCGGCCCTCTGGCAACCATTAAGATGCCTCGAAATAGAACTCTACCTGTTGAATTTTATGCCCTAAGGCTTAATGTATCCTCAACATTCCGATATTGCTGATTCTGTTAAGATTCTTCAAATTGCGGTTAAAACAGCACTGTATACGAAGCGCCAACCAATTGAAATGGCACCATTCTCAATAAATAACAGAATGCGTAGCTGAGGTCAAGACTTCTTTATCGGCATCTTTGGAATTTTTCCCATTTTTTTCTAATTATTATCGCGTTTTACGTCATAAGTATAAAGTCCAGTTAATGTATTTGTTGAACACTTGACACCAATATAAGTCAGACGAAGTACAAAGGTTATCACAGTGTCAAAGATGCAGACGAACATTGCATAATTTGAGTCTGGTGTACCTATATTGGACTTAATATGTGTTTTCCGATTAGATTCTCCGAGTTCAGTGTGTGTAATGAAGCAAATATTATTCCCACTTCTATTGCACTGATGTAATACTCAATTACGCCTCAATTATTATCAGTAACACTTTCAATTTGATGTTACACACTATCAGAGGTAATATTCTACCAAAGGATAATACCAACAACATGATGAAGAACAATGCCAGTAAAATCAGTGGATCAATGGAATTATGAGTATTATTGATGGAAATTAATAAAATAACAATAGCATTGATGTCATTATGACTGTAATTATTAATCCAAGAATTTACAATTGGCTAAAGATAATGTTTAATGTAAAATATAATGCAAAAAGCAAGATTACCTGTCAGTTGCTTTAATTCTTTATGATGTTTTTTATGCCAGTTGACAAGGTCCATACTATGCAACTTGAATACCATCGAGCTATCGTGAACAGAAGTTGATTTCTTTTAATGTTACATCAACTTTTATCTTACTGTAATTCTTTTTTAAATATAGGGTTACCAGGTCTATTAAGATCTAACTACATTTCACTCAAACCCGGAATTCAAAAACGATTAGTATTCCGTCTCTACATTTTTCTCTACTTTTACTACATCTATGTAAATTTGTATTGATGTCGCGGTTAAATACGTGATCCTCAGGTAAACAAGAACGTTCTGCGTTTAGAATTCTAATCTTGTTAACTGTTTTATATTGTTTGTGACCAATATTATCTTGTAGAGCATTGCGGTTATGAGCTACTTGTTCATATTTGCTGATGTTCTAAATAACAGTGGAAAAATATTATGTTCTAAAATTTAATTCACACGTTTATGAAAAGAAAAAAAAAGAAAAAAATATATATGTAATATGAGAGGGAATGCTCTAAATCTTTTTTTAGTAAAGAATGCCCCGGTAAGTTTTATCTCAATGATATCGTTGGAGTCAGAACGGTTGAAGTGAGTCAGTATCCATCTGGAAAACAAGGACTTTATAAAGGATTTTGCCACAAAAAGAAAAGACTCAGATAATTGTGACTTGTATATCTAAGGCTCCATTATTCTAGTCCCAAGTGTGACAGCTACGCTAGAGGTCCTGGGGTCGAGGAAAGTGTTGTTAAGTTTTTCTATGAAATTCTCAGTAGCAGCTCGGAGTCTAGATTCTTGCCCTGTTAATAGCAATAGCCTCACAATCTAATAAATGGGATCTAAACATACCGGCGAAGCGTGGTTGTACATAAGTACACCTCTCCATAATCCTTCGGGGAATACGGGCGTAATGGCATGTAGAATAATAACCAAACTATAGTTTGAATATAATACTATTATGTGCATAAATAATGAGATACTATTTATACTTTCACAACAACTACGTGAGCAATTTGCGAAACTAATACATGTAAGCTCTGCTGGGTCATTCTAGAGAAACTAAATACTTATTTATTATACTTGTCGATGTAAATTTAAATGTAAAAGTAGCAATCTTACGAAATTTTCAAAATTGAATTTAAAATTCCAACGTTTAAAGTAATTATAGATCTTGTTATAATTGTATCAAAATACAATGTTACTTCCTTCTGCTAGTGTCTTCATCCACATAGCAATAGTGAGTGGTATTGTTGAAATACATACAAAAAAATGTTAACTGCGCAGTTAAGAAGTTTTTGTAACTAAATCAATTAGATACGAGAAGGTATGTCTGCATGATGTATTGTGTAGGAGTATTGCGTGGGTTGTTATTATATCCCGAAGAATAATGAACAGTTGAATTTGAATAATTTGTTTTAAAGTATGAATGTTCCATTTGTTTACTTTACGAATTAGTAATCATGTAGGAATTTTGTATTGAAGTTTTTGGCTGAGAACTTCTAGCCCAGTTTTAGAGGGCTAAACAAACTCTACACTTATCATCATTTACAGCATCATTTACACGGTTTAGTATAGGACTATTTTTGCTTGTTACGCTTTACCCAGTCCTTTGCTAGTCGCATACATGCATAAGCTATGATTTTACATCTGATGTCATCATGCAATTTAACATTGGACGTTCCTTTTTTCAAACACCAATTAATATTACTTAAGTTATATCTGTTATTTCTGTTTCCACATAAATACACATCACTTTAACTTATTGTAATCGTTTGTTCCTTTCTCTTTTTTATTTTATTATGTCCTATATTTAAGGTATTCATAAACACCATTATATGTACCATTATTACTAATCCTTAGGCTTATTAAAAACAACAGGAGTATCTCACGAATATTTACAGAATGGTTTATTTTCATCATTGGTAGACTCAACAGATTCCGTTTATTCAAGATCATAAATAAATAGCTGATTGTCTTCAATTACAATTAATGTAGTCTGCTATGCTATTCTGTAAAGATTTCACAATCGAATTCACGTGAATCGACAGTGAAAACTCTATTTGGTATTCTGTAACAAATGTGAAATCTACACTAGCGCTACTAAATGAGAACGTAAGTGATGCGAACTAATTTCAAGTGAGAACATGATAATTTGACATTAGTTGGTATTCTATAACTAAGATTTCGATACTCACTTCGCAAGTCACTTCGATTCTTTATGTCAAATCAAAAGTTAGTATTTTGCGTGTGATATCTCAGGTGAAAAGTTTTAGAAATTCTATTTCTTTGATTTTAACGATTTTAAAGAATGCTAAGTATGAAGGTTAGTATCTTAAAAAATAATATAATTAATATTGTTCCCATTTTTACCAAATTTCCGGTAAAATAACGTTTATTTTTTCAGTTGACACAATCGTTTCTTTTGTTGTACTTTATTGAGCGAAGCCTGCGAATAGGCTTTGAAAACCAGCCTGCGATGATAAGCCCAACTAATATTTTTATCACTTTTGAGTCGTCGGACTACGAGTAATTTACGGCATGCTTCACAACGACGTGTGCAATTGAGCAGGGTTGCCTGTACCGATGATGATGATGATGATAGGTCTTCCATACACGATGGACGTCATAGAACTTCAAACGGATGACATTACAGAAAGACTAATCTACGTAATTGACTATCAAAATAGGTTGTAAGTAAATATTTAAGGATATTGCAAAATAGATTGATCTGTGTGCTTGGTATGATCTACTAGACCTCATAACATAATGTATAGGCCATTGAATACTTGGAACTTTATTAGTTGGGAAAAAATAAAAAACATTTAAGTGTATTTAATTTTGTTTTATTACTTTCGGGTTTTGCCTTTAGTCCCTCTTCAGTCTTCCAGAACTTGATTCGTGAGTACAGTTAGGACTCTTGCATCCCATTCTAAGTTTAGTTACCCTCTTGGAAAATGCAGGTAGATATGTAGAGTGACTAACGAAAATAGAGGGACTGCTAGTTGGTGTGTTCCTGTAAAATAGTTTTTATTATTGTAACTGCAGCCTCACATGTTCAGTTGTTCATAATTAGTTCCAAACCACCATTTTCTAATTCATAATAATCACAATTTTCCCTATTTTAAACAATTCGGGAAATTCTTTAATAATTATATCGTTATTCCTACCAGAGCAGCTCATGTTACAGGTTTTTACTACACATTTGTTTAAATACTAGGAAATTTCAAGGCATCGTAGTAAATACAAAAACACTAAAATAGGGAGCTTGCATTAGGACCTACCTTAATCAACTTCTTTCTTTGAATTTTATGTGCCTCCAATGCATTCAAATATCTTATAATATTATACCACAACATAGAAGCAGCTACCTTGGCTCTTTGATTGATAGAAAACGTTCTGCCAATGGAGTTTATCTTTCAAACACTGCAACAAAGTCTTGACTTGAGCCCCTGAAGGTGAGAAACATGTTCGAGGGATCTGAAATAAAGCAATTCATTAATTATTATATTTCCACGCAAAAGGTAGTTGGCGATACATATGTTCATCAGAAATACTTACTTTATGTTGATTGAAATTATTTAAGTTGTTCACTGGTGAAACACAAAGAACCAAACAAACTACGCCCCACAAAACTTTGTTTTCGTAGATACATTACGTAAGTTCCCATGAGTAGAGTTTGTTTATTTAATTTATAAAGTCAAACTTTTTAAATGTCACCTGAGGAATGACGCCAAGGCATTTAGTTTTCTTCCACACACAAATTATGTTAAATATATAACATAATAACAAAGTAAACTCGGAAACTTAATGATTTAGATAAAGAGTGTTCAAAATACTGTAAAAGTATTTTTTTTCTCATCATATTGTTGAAAAAAAAGCAATCGTAAATGTTAACCGATAACTGAAATCATGGGAGGACGGCACTAGTGTTATCGGTAGATCTCACTTGAGTTTTCGATACTCATTTCACTTCACGCGACCTTGACATGTGTTACAGAATACCAAAACGTTTTCATCTAAAGTGACCATCGAAGTGAGAGTGAATTCGAGATGAGATTCGAGTTCGAAATCTGTTATTTACAGAATCGCACAGCTGATTGGAATGTAATTCAATCAACAAGATTGAATTATTCTATTGTTGTTTGATTTCTTCGCTCTTATTTACCGTCAATACATATCAAATCCATGCACTGCATTCCTGTTATAAGTTATTGTCTCATTGTTTACTGCACAAATTTCTTTATTAAAACTTTATAGTATATGAAATTCCTAGTAAAATAGTCAAGCAAGGATTAACGTGATACGAATTGCTGTCACATTTTTTGTTGATAAATCTTTAACGATATGGGACAACTTACAAATCTGTTGTTAAATTAGTTCTACAATAATTATGTAATATATACCCGTTTTTATTATTACCTACGTAAATAATTACTATGTTATGTAGTTACGTTATGTAAAACTAAATAAACTTTACATATCAAAAATATACAATTGGTAATTACAATAAAAACCGAAAACCAGAAATATTAAAATGCGTTCCTCATTGTCGTCCTTATGAGAAAAATAACATTGAAATAAATCGTAAACAAATATAAATGCCTAATTATACTTTATAATAAACGTTGTTTTATTATGACGTAACCGGAATGCATTTTTGGAATAAATCCGACACAAAAGAAAAACTAAAAATAACAAATTAAATTGTATTAGGTATACAACTCAAAACTTCATTATTGGATTAAATTTTAAAGGCGGATTAGTACTAGCAATAAAAATAATAAGCCATTCTAAGCGCTATAGCTGGATTTTAGATGATGGAGAGAAGAGATGTCTGAATTATTCTTTATGAAGCAAACCTGTGTGGGCGACAAGAAACTTTATATGTTTGATAATAGTTATTATTAATTTTATTATTTATTGTACACCACAAATACAAGCTATAAAATAAACATCCACAAATAAAAATGTATGTTTGGGCGGCCTTATCGCCTAAAGCGATTCCTTCCAGGCAATCAAATTTAAATGAACACTGGACAAAATAAAGGGCATTTAAATAAAAACTATACTAAAACAAATAATACCTTGTTAAGAGATTTATCTGTCGGTCAAGGTTAAGTTCTATTAACAAGTCTTTAGTTTTTATTCCAGAAGTAATCACTTTAATATTCAGATATTCTCAGTTGCTTCAACATTGTTATCATCGCGTGCGCCATGAAAAGAAAAAGCACACAGCATTCACGTGACTGATTCGTTATTGTATATCATTAACCCTTACATCTCAACATAATTCATAACCCTCTTTGACGTACTCATTTATTATATCAAATTATTATACTTATTGTTTTAGGTCACCATTTAACTTGTCTTATTATTTTGTCCTTGCTAGAACAATGTTTAAAGGAGTGTATAGTATAAACAATGTTCTTAAACACACTAAAGATTATGACATTGTTGCTACCGAGTATGAATCTTTCCGGTAGTTAACGTTATCATTGCTGTTACAGAATTGTAACGAGGACACGTAATTCGCATTGAAGATTATTTTGTAAAAAGAAGTCGAATATCGAGGTGCTTGAAGTCATTTTTTAGCTTTTCATTTCTTACGTACTTCCTGCGTTTTCAATTTGGGCTTTGTATTCCGTTTATTTTGAAAATTAGGCATCTATTAAAGAAACTATTATCACTACCATCTATTTGACCCCATTTTGATTTCTAACACGTTATGCATATTCACCTTAGGACTATATCGACGAAAACCTTAATTAATGAATCCTTTTCTTCGATGACTAAAGATTTGACTTGTCTACGTTTTGGTACCTGTTGATATGACAAAAAACCCCTATAAGTGTTTTTACCAGCCACAAAACACCAACAACACTGTACAATATAGTGTTTTAATTTAAGAGAAAATGTTTGTGTTGTAATTTTTAAATATCTGACTCATATTTTCTAATCAGCCATTATAGATGTATCAACGTAAATAATAAAAAGTACCTGACCTAAATGTAGTTAGTTACTGATATAAACGTTGGTTAATTATACAAACAATGAGCCAATTAGCTGTAATGACGTTACAATATTGATGACGTCATTTATTGACGGCAGTATACGATATGAAATCAAATAATTCCCTTTGACAGGAAAATAAAATAATTGTTTTCCTGGCATACATTCATTGTTTCTAATTGTGTCGATTCACAAATAGTACAGTTGGTTTTTCAACGATAAATAATTAAATTATTTAAATGCAAGTTTTATCCGTCTGTCTTGACTCTTAGAAAGTGGCAAATTTATTTATGAATGGTTTATATACCTATATAATTGTTAAGGACTTAAGCCCGGCCAAACTATTTTGAGAGGGGTGGGGCATGAGCCCTCTCCCACCTAGCATCTCTCGAAACAATAGTTAAAAGGTCGTGGTTGTAAATATTCATAAATTAATTTATTACTGCTAATTATTATCCCATATCAATCCAGACACACAATTAAATAGGGCTATTTGAAATCCTGTTTATTTTATCTTGTATTACAAGTGGAGAGTAGCTAGAACACCATATTCTGATTATTTTTATATCGGCAGTAGAATGGAGTATGCGCAGTTAATTGATTATGTATACTACGATCAAGTTGTATGGGAAAAAGTATTTCCCCATAGGTGATTGAACTTGCATGCCATGATAATAAGTACCTACATCATAATAAATGTTGATATGTTAGAAACTCAATTGATATGTTAGTTTCTCAGTAGCAGCTCGGAGTCTGGATTTGTGCCCGGTGAATGGCAATAGGCTCGCCCCCTATTACATGGGACCTAAACATACCGGCGAACTGTGGGTGCACATTCAGTACACCTCTGCCTGACCCTTCGGGGAATACAGGCGTGATGGTATGTATGTTAGAAACAGGCCAAAATAACATCGTTGCATGCATGCGAATAAAAGATGTAAAGGCTTTTTATTTTAACTTAGGCTGATTTATTACTCTATGTTATTTTAAAAATGTGCACTAAAAGAACACTTGAATGAAATCCGTACTACCTACACTATCATTCACACACAGAACAATGAGAGATTCGTGAAAGTAAGTAGGTTAACGGTACAATAACGGTTAACGGTTGTTCACTGATTTTGAGGGGAGGGAGAGCATGCATTTATCGATAAATGATCGATCGTTGATAAATGAGATCGATTTATTATAATATTCACGGACAACCTTAATACTAGCGACGTTATTGTCATTGCTATGCTTATATATAATATGATAATTAATATGAGAAACACAGAAGGACTTAATGCTCTTAACAGTACAACATACGAACTTTAGAGGAAATTTTATTCAAGACCAATACATAAAAAAATAATAAAGTCATTAGTAGGAAGATAATAGACAATTAAGGTCATTCTAGCAAAAAAAATGTTTGACGCAAAAGCATCTTTTGTGAGGAATTCTCATGAAATAATGGCATTATTAAACACTTAAAACCGTGAGAATTCAAAACAGGATTTAGAAGCACATCATTCTAACGTTATTTTCGAAGTAATAACTCAAATGACACGACCTGAAACCACGTGGTGACAAGAATGTTTTCAGTTTAAATATGATAGCCGTATAAGTGTAACCTTTAGTGCCTCAACTGGAAATACAAAAAACGGATGTAAAGATAACGAAGGACGATTTATACATTTTAATAATATTATTATCATCGTCTGACCGTCTTCCTTTCAAAAAACCTGTTACGAATTTGTTATCAACTCTGTGATTTAAATATTTCATTATTCATAACATAATTTTATTATAAGAATCTTTTTTACTATTCTTTGTTTAGTCTGTTATTTTATTTAAGTAATTAGTAACAATAGCGTTATCTATAATTTTAAAATCTTTGTCTTGTAATGAGAAGGTTTTGAGGTTTGAGTCGTAATAATTAATTTTTAAATAATTCTTCCAATAAACTATACCAGATATTTATCTTGCAATTAAAACTGTATGAACTAACCGCCAAAATTGGTTGATAAATTGCTTGCTACAAATCTAAAATTAGACACGTATGGTGTAAGAGGCGTTGCAAATCAGGTCAAAGTCAAAACCAGTCATATAGTTTTATCAACTTTACGATTATAATAAAAACTTAAGTACGTACGCAAATCTACTTTTTTATTTACAAATCGTATTGGTAATAGAGGTTTTTATACACTCCAATGACGAAATCCTTCTCGATAATGTATCACCACCGTCAATTTCTTTATTTAAAATGTTATTCAGCTTTATTTCAATTTCTTGTTTAACCGAAAATGTACACAAGTGTTAAAATAGTGGCCCCCACAATTCGTTCATAAACAAATTCAAAGCGTACAAAAATTTGCAATTCAATTCTCAATGTTAATTACCTATTGAATTATTTCGCAAGTGCGTGTTATCATCATATCAATAGCAGTATGGGCTCATTGATACTTTCAAATCTATTGTTAAGAAAATCAACCATTAGCACGAATATAAGTTTGACATATAAGCAACGGAATTCGTTGTTTATTACTCAATTGTATTCGTCTATTATATCTTTAACATTCATAATTACAGACGCAGTGTGAGGTGTCAAGGCAAACACAATGAAATAATTCAAAATCAACGTACACTTTACTAACTTATGTTTCATTAACATGAATATGAACTGTGTTGAGATTGAGAATTTTAGCAATAACAATATGTACGTACATTTTGCTTTATCTATAAGTTAATGAATAACTCTTAATCTGCCAATTTTGGTTTCTATCACATCATCTGCTTTATTTTCAACTTCAACAGATGACACTTTTGATTAAGAAACTTCTATATTAATAAAATATCTTTAATTTTTTAATGTATGTTTAAGTGATGCAAAATTTAGTACTTCTTAGCTTTATTAGGATGGATCTAGTCCAGACATAGATGTTTTAACAATTTATTAGATTAAGCTTGGTGATGATCATGATACCCTTTAGTTATAAATGCATTAAATGAAAGATGAAATAAAGTTATTTTTATTATAATCCATACTAATTAATATTTATCATTAGAAAGTAACTAGCAGTTTGTTTGTTTGTTCCCTCTTTATAAACCGCAGAACCTGAATTTGGAAATGATTTTTTGGTATACATTTAGAGTGGATCTTTGCGAAGAACTTTAGCCTTTTTACCTCAAAAAGTAATTTGGGCTGCGGACAACAGCGAGTTAAACTTAACTTAGCTGAATAAATATATCATTTACTTCTATCAAAAAATAAGTATTACCTTAGGCGGTGCTGGCTCTGGAACATCAGAATCCCACTCCGAACTGAGATCATCACTGGACGCTTCCGTGTAATCCTCAGTCCATGGCACTTCCAATAGGGACATCTTCATCTGATCGTAACCAGGAGACATAGTCTGTGGCCCATATCCTGGAGGCAATGGACTGGAGGCCCTGCAGTCCTCACAATTACACGGTTTAAGTCCAAAACTCTCCTTAGTTGGAGAATCATCTTTAACACCAGTCTTAGAATTCTTCCTCGTATCACGTTTACGCGCACTTCTAGGTGATAGTCTGTTATTACACTGTGGTGGTATATAATACTTGGTAGGCTCTGAAGACCTTCTTCCACTTCTGCCACTATCAGGGGTCTCTATTTTCACGGGAGTCAGCAGTGACATTTTCTTAGTGAGCTGCTGCCTCTCCGCGTCCGTAGGTCTGTCCTCAGCATCCATGGTGTAGCGTATTATGGGTATGGTGAACGTGAACTGTTCCGTGCACTCCGGCATTATTATGAAATATCACTTTAAGTACTGCCTCCACAGTTTGGACGACAGGGTAACATGTTTATGCAAGGTCACATTAATTGTCACTTGTGGTGCGCGGTGTATGCAGTGGCAGACGCGGGCGTCATGCGCGCGAGTATAGCCAGCACTGCGCGTACGCTGTGACCCGGTAGGCTACACGCGGCGCGCGAGCGCAACTGAACCGCTCTACCAAATACTGTGTCGATGTACAAGATATGCGGGTGATAGCCTGACACCCAACGTTTATTTAGAAATCAGTTGAGCCTTGTGCGTGACTTAAATGTAAAATTACTCCAAGTTATGTTGCAATTTGTAGTGCTCTGTCTGATGACGTCAAAACTATATTGATCGTAATTAGCTTGGATTTCCTTTTTATCTATAGATACATATTTATAAGTTCTGCAGGATGTAAATACAGTTGTGTACTCAAATATACGTTCTTAAAAACCACGCGTTCAATAAAAGTTTATGTGAAAACATTCCAAGTTTCACTAGTCATGTTTGGTGACGCTACATAGGTATATGGGAATATTTTATTGTAGGTGTATTGAGATATCTCATAAATAATAGTGATGTGCTTATTCAGAATTTTTATTTCTGTAAATCCATAAGTTTCTACAAAGGAGTTGAGTCACAGATGTTGTTATTGCCGAATATGCCGGGGGTCTAATTTTAACGGTCGCAGTAAATGAACGGTTAAGTAGAGTTGATAATTATGTCAACAACGTCTGACCGGTTTTAATTGACGAATGGATGTTGACGATAACGCTTCTTGTTTCTAAACATGAACCTAAGGGTCGAGGAGACGTTCTAGTTTAATAAATAAAAATAGTTTATTATTCACCAGCATAGCAACAAGGATAACATAGTAAAAGTAGAATAGAATAGAATAGAATAGAATAGAATAGAATAGAATAGAATAGAATAGAATAGAATAGAATAATCTTTATTGTACACCATTAATAAGAAGCAACATTAATAAGGAAATGCTTAAGCCAAGGGTACAATGGCGGTCTTATCGCTAAAAGCGATATCTTCCAGACAACCTTTGGATGGACAGAAACAAAAAATGTGATAAAAATAAGGGGGGTAGTCCGTGGTGTACTAGAAACATAAACTTAAATACCAATGAAAACATTTAAAATTCAATATTGAAATAAACATACTGATATAATGATATATGCAATATTTTATGGAAATATTTAGCGCAGGTAGCCAGAAATACAGTATGATTAGCAGTAGCCATCCATGTAGAAGAAAGAGAAAGAGAGACTTGGTAGGTTGTAATATTAAAAGGAAGAGTACTTAGAAAGTACTTAGTAGGTACTAGATAAATATACTAATGTCATGAACATTATGTTATAATATATCAGCATTGGTCGTGGTGAAGAGAGGTTTACTTAGGTATTGACTCTATCTCCTGAACTAGGCGAGACCTGTATATCAGAAAAAGTAAGTTAGTTTCTCAGACGAAGAATCTAAACTATCTGTCTATTTGTTTTTCACGTTTTGACGCCAAACCAAGTTTCATTACGAATGGTTTAGCGGTATGTATCTATATACATTGAACCTAGGACATAAGCTAGCTTTGGTCTGAAAAAGTTCTTTGAGAGGCGAGTGAAACCGCGGGAAACACGCTAGAAAAAGTTGTAAAATTTTAGATACTTTTCATTCAAGTAGGTACATAATTTAATAACGTGATTCACACCATTTTCTAATTTTTCCTACATATCTTTGAGTGATCTAGTGGTCGCAAGAGCGGCTACTAAACATTATGTCTTGTATTCGATTCCCAGGTCGAACAGGGGTTATTGATTTCTTTTTCTTTAAAAAAAAACTCGGGGTTTCTATGGCAATAGGGGCGCCCCCTATTACATGACAACCTAAACATACCGGCGAAATGTAGCGTACATTAGTACACCTCTGCCTAACCCTTCAGGGAATACAAGCTGATATGTTGTTTTATTAGCAACAACCAACAACTGATTCCGGGGTCAATGACCTGCGGTCGTCTGGTCGAAACACTGATAAATATTTTTGTTATTACAAAAATTGGCATAGGATATTCTGCTATAACATCCATAACAGAGGGTACAATTTGCAACTGACAAGGAGACATGTTTACGTGCATTTTATAGTTGCTTTGCTAGCTGTTGCCTGCGATTTCTTTCACATCTTAGGCATATGTGTTTCCTTGGCTCAATCTATCTATTTGTTACAATTCATCTAAATCTTTCTAGCAGTTTACGCGTGGGAAGGGAACCGACAAATAGCCCTGTTAGTTTCGTCTTTATAATATTATGGAAGATTAACTTAATCAGTAACATTACATTATACAAATGAACAAGACTGCCTCATTAGTGTAGTACTAAGCCTCAGACCAAATAAAAAGTTAAGATGGAACTTTGCGAACAATGAAGTGAGTCCACCGAAACTAAACCTTATCTTGTCAGTCGAGCTATCGAGGTATCGAAAGCTCGACTGACATGATAAGGAGTAGTTAACTAATACATATGTGCATGTAATTGTGTGTTGTACACCGTTAGGCGTAGTTTTAACCGGCCTCACTTCATCGTTCGCAAAGTTCCATCTTAACTTTTTATTTGATCTGAGTTCGAAGCGCGACTTATACGGTACAAGGTCCTGAAGTTTGTGCAGTGTTATTGGGTTGACCATCACGCCTGTATTCCCCGAAGATTTTGAACAAAGGTGTAATAATGTCCACCCACACTTCGTCGGTATGTTTTAGTCCCATGTAATATGGGGCGCGCCTATTGCCATTAACCGACCACAAATCCTGACTCCAAGCTGCTACTGAGAATTTCATAAAAACTCAATAACACTTTGCTTGACCCCAGGCCCTCTAAAGTAGCAGTCGCGCTTAGGACCACAAGACTTAAGAAGCAGTCAGCTATTTAATAACATTCCAAAGCATTAACAGAAATAAATGTTAAAATTACCTTCAACGCTGAACTTTCAGCTTATTAAATTGGTACGCACTCGGGCATTTTTTACATCACCTCATTTTAACTTAAAGGGCACTGGCTCCAATACAATAGGTAATAAATTGACGAAATAATTTATTATACTTGTTAAATAATAATAAAACAATCGCATAAAATAACAAGTAAGACTTTACGACCTTTTCAATGCAATTTTTTAACTAGGCAATTTCCTCCAATGGTAGTGAACCTTTAAATAACTGTTATCGGGAAAATAAGCAGTAAGTACTCTTTCTTCATATTAAGTATGCAAGATAATAATATTTGAATAACTATACAGGGTGGAAGGGAGATCGACGCACAAACGCTAACCATGAATTCAGAACATGATTCTGGAATAGAACCAAGGACCTCTAGCGTAGCAGTCGTGCTTGGGACTACGAGACTAATGAGGCAGTCTTTAATTAGGACCATACTTATTAATTTGTATATTTATAGCATATAGATAAAAGTTATGGCCTAAATTAGAAAATAAAATTGTTGCTTCCTCGATATTATATGCATGCACACATTTAACTAATAACATTTTTTAATACAGATTTAAATAAATATAACAGTACTGGATGACTGTATGGATTAACATACCTATTTTTTTATTTAGTGGATACCTAAATTCAAATCTAGTTACTACTCCACTTATATGTATAAAGTATGTGTCTGTATCTATCCTAAATACATTAATTCCAAAATTAGAAACGGTTTCAAAAGAAAGATAGATCGTCAGACTTCGTTAAATGGTCAAGAAATAAAAATCTTCATTCTATCCTTTTCCTAACTATATGGTGGCAAGTTCCAGTATAGATATCTGGGCAATACCGATACTTAGTAGGGTAATCTGGCTGTCAGGTTTTCAGGCTTCTGAATATATAATTATGGTATTTTTTGACAATCGGCTCCGACGGAATACCGTACTCTCCGAGGCACGGACGACTCTACGATATGCTAACCCCGCGTTTTCACTGACAACAAAACATGTTGTAAACATTGACATTAGGACCACCAACACCTCAGTCCACCCGTGACCATGGATGCTGTAAAGGATCCGAAACGTCGGGAATTAAAATAACGCGATAAAATCCGTAAAAAGTAGTTTTATTTCAATGTCTAATATTCGCGTAAGTGTGAGAAACCAGTATTTTGTAAACAGCTACCTATCCCACTCACTCTTCGAGAATTAGATAGGGTTAGAGATAGATGTTTGCAACATGTTTTGTCGTCAGTGGAAACGCGAGGTAAGAATGATCACCTATCCGTTGGTTAAACGTGGCAAGCGTTGTTTAACCTTGCAGATAGATTGATCAGCGTAATTATCATGATTGTAGCCTCAAGTCCCTCCACTTATATTAATATCTAAATATATATAACTCAAAGCTGAGTGACTGACTGATATAGTGATCTATCAACGCACAGCCCAAACCACTGGACGGATCGGGCTGAAATTTGGCATCCAGGTAGATGTTATGACGTAGGCATCCGCTAAGAAAGGATTTTGATTAATTCTACCCCCAAAGGGATAAAATAGGGGATGAAAGTTTGTATGAGAAAACACGCGGGCGAAGCCGAGGGCGGAAATCTAGTTAACTATAGTTTTAAAACCTTAAAGTTTTAATTTAACCTTCGAAATACGGTCACCAAAAAATATTGGGTAAGTTTTTACAATCAAAGACACTTTCACAAGTATCTGCGGAAGTTACTAAATAATTTAACATTTTACAATGTAGTCAACAATTGTACGCAATCCCATCGCATTTTATTTTATTGCACTTCACTGAGTGTTTTATACGGAGATTGTACTGTCTCAACCTTAAAGTTCACTTATTTATTACTTATCATAAATGAATAAATCAATAAATAATTTACTTACAACATTGATATATTATACCCACACAATCACCGTGTAAAGAGATTTAACTCACTCCGATTTAGGCGCTGCAATAAGCTTACTGAGGCGCAAACATTGATACCGATACCGACACCGAACATTCATCTTATTCTTATCTTATTGTAATATACCTAATTTTGATTTTGAATAGTATGTACAATACTGGTTTCTAACACTTACGCGAATATCAGACATTGAAATAAAACTACTTTTTACGGATTTTATCGCGTTATATTGATTATTTTAAATTCCCGACGTTTCTACCCAGCACTACATCAGATTTGATAAGCCACAAGTCCTTGCAAAAGAAAACCGATTCCTACCTAGGATGATTCGCGAGGCTATTGAAATTAAAAAACATCCAAATTTCAATAGAGAAGATGGCTGGGTCTTACCATCTGCTTGGAACCCATGATAGATTCCATTAAATCCAAGCACAAGACTGCGAGACCTAAGGATACGGTGAGCTCATTCTGCGTGACCGGCATAAATAATAATCAACAAAATGTAGGGTAGCTGTTGATAATTTTGACATTAGGACGACCAACACCTCAGTCCACCCGTGACCATGGATGCTGTAAAGGATCCGAAACGTCGGGAATTTAAAATAATCAATATAACGCGATAAAATCCGTAAAAAGTAGTTTTATTTCAATAGTATGTACAATGCTGCTCTAGCACGATTGTAATTTATATCTCAATGGTTTACAAAATTATCTACGTCCTTCATAAATATACGTCAATGCGCTGTTGTTAAAATGTTTAAAGAGGCGTCAACCACATTTTGTTTATTGCTATTCAAATGTGCTAAAGACGTTCAACTTATTTCGTTCCGGGTCGACAACTAGCTAGGTAGGTACTACAAAAATAAATTTCAGGTAAAAAAATACGTACAAATTTTACGCTCAATGGAGGCATTTACTGCCTCTATTTTGACGAAGTGATTCCATAATGTGACAGCCAATAATCGATCGCCGTTACGAATTAAATCTAGAATCCTTATAGTATTATTTTATAGATCAAAGTTTACCGACTCTTAAATTTTGCTTTGCTTTTGCTGGCTTTTAGAGATTAGGCCGATTACGAACATCTGCAGCCGAACAGGAATCTCAGATGCGTTGTTAACCTTTTAGATATTAGTTGAAACTTGACAATATCCGGGAATCCGGGAATCTGGGAAAATGGGTTACTCCACACATGATAAATGGATTGTACGTAAAATACCTACGTATCTACAAATTGTTGTAGATACGAACTTAGGTATTTTCCAGTTTCGCGTAAGTAATGCAACCTTAATTTCTTCAACTTCATCTATAACGCAACCTTCTACAACAACCAACTACAGCCATCTATCTGTACCTAAATAAATGCAGCAAAGAATTTTCTTCATCAAATGACGGCTTGCAATACTAGTGGTAAACTATTCATCTAGTCATGAAGATTCCATCAGTGAATAGTAAAAAATGATAGACATGGATAAAATATAGGATATTGATGGATAGAAATAGAAGAAAAATAATAAAAATACTAAGCATTAATAATGATAAACGACATAATATACAGTTAATTCACTACGAATGTCTAGATTTTAATCGCAAGTCATAAACTACAGAGCAAAATATGGCATGCTAAGCTAAATACCAGTTGTAACCGGTTGTTGAAGTTAATAATATATAAATATCGATTACGTGTTATAAATAATACATACCATCACGCCTGTATTCCCCGAAGGGTTAGGCAGAGGTGTACTAATGTACACCCACAGTTCGCCGGTATGTTTAGGTCCCAAGTAATAGGGGGCGAGCCTATTGCCATTCACCGGGCACAAATCCAGACTCCGAGCTGCTACTGAGAATTTCATAGAAAAACCCACGGAAGAGATAAATAAGATTGGAATGGCCCTAGCTACTATTTTGTACTAGGACCAGTGTCGCCGCTTTACTCCCACTATTTCAATTCTCAAACATACGCAACATTATCTTTACAAGCTTTTCGCACACAATCAAATCACACGCAAATAAATCTGTGGGCAGCAATTTGTTCACACACTAGCACCAAGCAACCGTAGGCATAAGACACACACATGCAACAAGCATACGCTAGTGCTTGAAAAGCCGATATTTTTTATCGATAAATTCTGTCTGTTATGTATTTTTATATTGAATGGGTAAAAGGGAAACATAAAAATCAAGAACTATTTTTATTTAATATTAATTAATTTAAAAGAAACTATGTCCTTCGAACAAAACGTAATCATTAGGCAATTGGGCTTAATTTTAATTAATTAATTATACCAGAACATTATTAAGTTATTTTAGTGAAGGGGAAATTCGACCGCGGGCAGGATTCGGTCCTAGCGTCTGGTGTACTTAACCAGAAGACGTTCGAATCCTGCCCGCGGTCGTATTTTTCCTTCACTAAAATAACTTAATAATCTTTGCATGGAAAATGCCTAAAAAATACAAAAAGATACATAACATTATTATAATTAACTAGCTGACCCGGCAGACTTCGTACTGCCTAATTAAATTGCAATAAAGTCCTGTCAAAATGATTTGTAATGTGACATTTTTAATAAAGTGCAAATTGACTCTGACGTTAGAAACATACCTACATTGTTTATACAACAGTGAGTGCTTGTAATTCAATGAACGAACTTTATACAATAGCAATAAAGCTCGTTTTAGTTAGAAAACGTTTGTATGGGAAAAAGAAAAGGGCTGTTTTTAGGGTTTTTCCGGCAATTATTCGATTTTTTCTCACCGTAAAAACCATCTTTGAACTTCAACGAACATTTAAAAAAAAGAATTGGCCAAATGCGCTTACCAACACATTTTGCGATTCATTTTTATATTATAGATTGCATAAATAATATATCGAATATTAAAACATATATAAAATAGTAGGTATAGTATTTGACTAGACTATATTGTATCTATTCAGTATTAAAATCTAAGTAGAAACAAATGGTCTACATGCCGCCTCATCTTTATTCATTCAATGATTCATATAATACATCTAACTAAAAACATACTCTCTTCAATTAAATATAATGTACCTATACTTAATATTTCAAAAATAATCTTTGTCAAACGTAAATATAGTTGAGAATTCTATCGATGCTTTTATTTAACAACACGGTCACCTCGATATCGATAGATGTACGCCGTGCATCACTCACGGCCAACCCCGGTGAACGACGAACAACGGCCATGGTTGAAGTGTAGAGAATGCAATGCATGCAGTACATTGCAAGCGGACTAAGACATCGCGTTGATTAAACGCGAACACATCGGGCAATGCATTTTATTTGTAACTTGTTGCAATAATATGATTGATGTTTGGAATTTCATATTGATCACTATATTTTTATGTTTTTACCAATTATTCTGTAAATAGATGCTATTTTTGACTTACACACGGAAAGATATACCTCCTCACTATATACTGGAGGTCTGACAATTTGTCTATCACGTAAGAATAACACAACTCGGCATTTTAAAGCGGAGCTGTGTTCTCTGAAGTAGTCCTAAGCACACTAAACGCGGCGAATGTATGATTCGAGCGAGTTATGATTGTCTAATCGAAACTGTGGCGCGCCTGCCCCGCCCACATGGCCATTCCAATCTTATTTATCTCTTCCGTGGAAAAACCCAATAACACTTTGCTCGACCTGGGGATCGAACCCAAGACCTCTAGCGTAGCAGTCGCGATTGGGACCACTAGACTAACGAGGCAGTCAATATAAATAATAATGTAACAAAATAATTCTAGGAATCGTAGATACAACGCGACACAAAAATAAATAATATAAAACTGCAAATTTATTGGTATTTCGATTTATACTACTAACCCCTTATTAAAAGACATGATAGCATGAGTCTGAGATAAGTCAAATACTACTACTTTTAGAAAAAACCCATGTTCTAAAATAGTCCCTATTTTAAAACATGGGTTTTTCTTTTATGAGTATTTTTAGTCATAAACCTGACGAATCATTTTCAAACTTAATTTGGTATAATTATGAGATCCACCGGGATTGTTGGTGCTCTTTGGAGGAGGCCACGTTCAGCAGTGGACGGCAATAGACTGATATGATGATGATGAGATCAACATAACGTTAAATAAATGTTACTATTTTTCGCCTAATGCGAAGATGTTTTGCTTGCAAAGGACGCTGCGAAACGGAAGAGAGCAGCATTTACCTCTCTCCCGGTTCGTGGTAAAGAGTTGCCCGTCAGAGCTCTGGCAGCCGATAATATAGTCGTAAGCGGAGTTACCATAAGGTCTGTGTACCTTATTAAACATTTTGGAATGGAACATTTTGGATTGGAACATACGACCACTTGGTGGTATGTTCCAATCCGTGAACGTGTGAAACCAACCCGGTGAAACGCTTCCTAACGGAATTATGTGCTGTGTGTGAACCTTAAAATACGTTAAAGACTCCACAGTCTTTAACGTATTTTAAGGTTCACACTTTTCGATCGTCGAGTCCTTGGTAGCAGTCCACACTGCTACCAAGGACTCGACGATCGAAATAAGTGGCTATCCTTCCCGCTGCCCTCCACAAATTCCACGTGAGCTACCGAAGTGACTCCAGCAATAATATTCAGTAACTTTTCCCTTGGGCCCACAAGTCCTGGTTCATTTACCACCGGGTAAGTAGCAACACCATTGCAGAGCCATTAGTCATTACATTAATAAGGATAAGTCATTTGGATTCCGGATTTAGCACCTCATCATCAGGATTTTTCCAAACGTTATGGATTTTACTTTTGTTCATCTTTCTTGGATCTTGAGGTCAATTAATGTAATTTTATGAAATCGATGTTTTATCCAACTCCGGACAAATGACAAATTAATAGGATATGTTTTTTTCCCCTAAATGACTAAATGGATTTAATTTTAACATTTTATAGTCACGTCCTACGCCTTCTCAGTTTTTTTTCTTTTTACAAGCTTTTATTCAACTTGCTTGTATGTTCGTTCGAGTGAATTCTTGCAACTCAATTTTGAAGCAGATATCTTCAACCGATTGAGGTGAAATTTTTATTTTAAACTAGCGTACCCGACAGGCCTAGTCCTGTATTACCAATTTTCTGAATTTTTGATTCTATAAAAACCTTATACAAAGGATAAAAAAAAAAATAATATATTTATATGAGATCAGTAAAGTCGTTCTCAAGTTATTGCGTGACAAAGGGAAATAGGGATTCATTTTTATATAAGTAATGATATGCATAGTATTATATACTTAATATGTATATATAAATAAAGACTTATATTTGAAGTTACTTGACAATTCCGGGACCAAGGCCGGGATGGTTGGCGCTTTTAACATGCCGATGTCTATTATAGATATTGGAAAAAAAATACGTTATAGTCCCAAAAAAGATTGACCTACCCCGTATATCCTAGTAAAAAAAATTACAGGTATCAGGAAACAAGACGTCTTATATTATTTTTATAAAATCTGATTGACTGCCTCGTTGGTCTAGTGGTCCCAATCGCGACTGCTACGCTAGAGGTCTTGGGTTCGATCCCCAGGTCGAGCAAAGTGTTATTGAGTTTTTCTATGAAATTCTCAGTAGGAGCTCGGAGTCTGGATTTGTGCCCGGTGAATGGCAATAGGCTCGCCCCCTATTACATGGGACCCAAACATACCGGCGAACTGTGGGTGTACATTAAGTGCACCTCTTCCTAACCCTTCGGGGAATACAGGCGTGATGGTATGTTAAAATCTGATAAGTAAGTAGGTATGCTAAAAATAAAATTCTTCATAACACTGAACTGAGCTGATTCAAGTTGATATCATTGTGGTCATGCAATGTGGTAATCAAGAATCATTATGTACTTACTCCCAGACTATTTATAAAGCCATTGTGTATGAGAACTCAGATCAAATAAACTTTGCGAACAAAGAAGTGAGACCGGCTAAAACTACGCCTTGCAGTGTATAAACACAATACACGCATCCACATATTAACTACGCCTCATCTTGTCAGTCGAGCAGAGTCGAGATATCGCTACACGTCTATCAAAACGTCATTAACGTATCACGTGCGTGGTGTACGCACACACCACTATAACAATAAATTTTTTTGGAGTATGGAGGCGTTGACTAAAAGGATTTCACATCCTGCAGTGGACGAGTATAACCTGAAAAAGTATTCAAACGAAAATTATTTGAGCGACAAGATATAAATAAAAATAACCTCCTATTATCATAATTGAAAGACGAAGGTCAAACACTTCTAAACATAACAATTATGTAACAATGCTAATTATATTGCGTCAATAACTGCTTAAATACATCGTATATTTACAATGTAGACTTTTTGAAATTCATACCTAATTATTCATAACGTAACCATTATATCATGGCACTCCTCAAGCGCGCTGCTTGCGAACACGATGACAGCAATATGTCATAATACAGTAGGTACATTTAACTTTGTTCTAGATTCCATCGCGTGCCAAGTCACATTGGTATATGGGTATGCAATTCATTTTGTTTCAATAATAACCGAGTTCTATAGTTATGGTACAGTAATTTGCAAATTGTGACAAAATTAGTGTTTTTGTTGAGTTGAAAATGTAGGTAGTAGTTTTTTGTTTTAGAAAACGTGTTGTATAAAAACATTATATATCTTCTCAGGTAAAGAAGCTATATAAGTATTGATGGCCCTTTTTGAATTTTTTTATGGGAATAACTCGACAAACGAGCAGGCGAGCTTGACGGTTTACTTGATGGTAAATCAGGTAGTCATAGCAGGACATCTGCAAAACCAAAGGAGTTGCAGATGCAGTGCGGAGCCTATTTAAGGCAAAGGGAGAGGAAGGAGATAAGAAAAAGGACTGGGACTGAGGGAGGAATTGGGTCCCCAAAGCTCCACGCTCACCGTACGACACGCAACAGTATTGATACTGCTACTTGACGTCAATATTCTGTGGGAGCGGTGCGGTAAATCCTTGTTGATCGTCTGCAACCTCGGGAAGCAGCACGGTAGCGTGGGGTTGTATGGACTTACCTCATCTTGCCCCATCCTCACTACCGGGATAACCATGACAGGCACAAAGAACTGATGTTACGGCTTTCTCAAAGTTTCTTGTCTATTTATAAAATATGCTAGCTATAATCCTTAGTTACACAACTTTTGGTCATAGCTTGATGGTTATTCAAAAGCTTAAGTTACTCTTTATATTATCACATGTCTGCCAGAGAAAGCCTTCTGGAAATCGGTCTATCCGTTTCGGACATTGGCCGGAATAAATAGACGGACAGATGCCGGAATAAATAGACGGACAGACGCCGGAATAAATAGTTAGACCTACCTCGGTCTGGTACCTATTATTAAAACATAAATAATTTAAACTACCACTTACGTATTCCAACAGCAATGATTATCACATCGATATTTTTATTACCTGAAAAAAAAAACAAAAGTGTTTAATACCAAACAACATCCAAGCGAAGGAGTTAGGAGCCACAACAACAGACGTCATCCAGGTTAAGGTCACAGTAAAGTTTTTTTTTCGTTAGATATGTTTACCATGGCTTGGGGCGAAGTGCAAACCCTTTATTTCATAGCGTCACATACCGTCAGAAAAATACTTTTCGAAGTCATGTGCGTATTAATAATGAAATATCACGCGCTTAAACGGTGAAGGAAAACATCGTGAGGAAACCTGCATGCCTGAGACATTTTCTTGACGGCATTTGAAGTCTGCCAACCCGCAGTAGGCTAGCGTGGTGGACTATAACCGAATCCCTCTCGTTCTGAGAGGAGACCCGTGCCCAGTAGTGGGACAATGTAATGGGTTGATGATGATGACATACCATCAACCGTCAAGGTCGATGAACGACTCGAGGTTGAATAACAACCATTGCTGGTTCTTGCTTGGCCTTCCTCAAGTTCTCTGTTCTATCAAAGTACGCCCAAATACTCGTACTAAAGCCGAACTCAGATTAGACTTGCTTGTCGCGTTGTAATATCTTCATTTTATGTAGTAATATATGGAAAATTGTGATTTCAGTTAAGTAGCAAACACATTCATTATTGTTTAGTTTACTCTAAAAATGCCAAATTGCAAAATTGTTCACCCCTAATCAAAGGTTTTAGGTATTTTAAATAGACGATTAAAGTAAATAGGTACTTTTGAAAATCCGAATGTAAGTTGCAAGTCTTTCGATTAAGTGATTCATAGTGATTAGAATTCATCAATGCAGTTGCAATTTCGTCATTTCGTCATTCATTTTAACAGTACATTGACACCTAAAACTCGGAAAAACAGTGTAATTATTCAAAGAAATCTAAAAAAAGGTACGTTTTAAGCGATTTTGATCATTATATTATAAAGTGTCACAGCGTAGGTCAATAAAATAAATAAAACATAAACATACCATCACGTCTGTATTCCCCAAAGGGTTAGGTAGAGGTGTACTAATGTACACCCACACTTCGCCAGTATGTTTAGGTCCCATGTAATAGGGGGCGAGCCTATTGCCATTAACCGGGCACAAATCCAGACTCCTAGCTGCTACTGAGAATTTCATAGAAAAAACCCAATAACCCTTTGCTCGACCTGGGAATCGCAACCAAAACCTCTAGCGTTGCAGTCGCGCTTAGGACCTCTAGACTAAGGAGGTAGTCTCAATAAATAAAAACAGCCTTTATTTTCTGTAAATAATTGTTATGTATGTTTTTCGTCTATCTTAGAATCTTCTATGTTCTAACTTAAATACTTAAACATCTAAAATTAATGTTTACATAGTAGCCTTGTGGGGTATTCTTGTGACATAGTCCTCCTAGTTCTTGTTTTTTTCCAGTGAATTTACTCAGAGGGGGTTATAAAATGCTATTTTCCCCCGAAATGCCGAACTACCATTTTGACTCAAAATGCCGAACCAACCACCGTTTTGACTCAAAATGCCGAACCACCGTTTTGAATCAACGTTCAGAAAAGAGGGTAGGTACTTTGATTATACATATTTAAAAAATAAAGTTGTTACTTAGTGTCTGTTGTAGAACTCGAAACCCTAAGTGAATTTGTGGCTAAAGTCCAGCGCTGTTGAAAGGAGTACAGTGAATAGGATGATGGTGATGATGATGATGATTATTCGTAGCTATTTAGGTCATAATAATGCCGATTATGCATTTGCTGGGATTTGAATTACCACTTGACCCGGATGTTTGAATGGCACATTTAACCGTGATAACACAATCATTTGGAAACTTTAATCTGTACTGAAATTTGTGTGCAGTATACGATAGACATAAAAAAAACAATAACTATAGTTACTATAGCGGTTGTCACACGTATAATATAGTTATTGATATACCCACCCACAGTGATGTGATATGATTTAAAGGGAAATTCCGAGCTGCAACTGTAAATACTTCAAGATAATCCTAATAACACTTTTTTAACCTAAGAATTGAACCCAGGACCTTACATTCAGATGATGGATGAATGATAATAAAACATAACACATACATATCATACGCCAGTTTTCCCTAAAGTGATAAGCAGTGATAGCCTTGTGAGCAGTGATAGCCTTGTGATATGACCATTGGACTGCCAAGTCAAAGGTCTCGAATTCGAATCCAGGGCACGCACTTCTATCTTTTCGAAGTCATGTGCGTATTAATAATTAATTATCACGTCCTTAAACGGTGAAGGAAAACATCGTGAGGAAACTTGCATGCCTGAGAGATTTTCTTGACGGCAAGTGAAGTCTGCCAACCCGCAGTAGGCTAGCGTGGTGGACTATAGCCTAATCCCTCGCGTTCTGAGAGGAGACCCGTGCCCAGCAGTGGGACAATGTAATGGGTTGATGATGATGATGATAAGCAGAGGTGTACTTTTTATTCTACACCCACAGTTCCCCGGTATATTTAGGTCCCATGCAATAAGGGGCGAGTCTATTGCTATTAACCAGGCACAAATACAAACTCCGACCTGATACTGAGAATTTTCTAGAAAAATCCAATAACACCTTGCTCATTGAAATAAAACTACTTTTTACGGATTTTATCGCGTTATATTGATGTTTTTAAAATTCCCGACGTTTCGGATCCTTTACAGTCCACCCGTGACCATAGATGCTGTAAAGGATCCGAAACGTCGGGAATTTAAAAAATATCAATATAACGCGATAAAATCCGTAAAAAGTAGTTTTATTTCAATGTCTAATATTCGCGTAAGTGTTAAAAACCAACACCTTGCTCAACCGGGGAATCCAGGTCTTCTGGCGTAACAGTTGCGCTTGGGACCAATAGACTGATGAGGCAGTCTTAAAAACTTCTAAAAAAAAAAACAGGAACAGTTTTTAACCTATAAACGCTGGTAAAATAACAACGCAACCTTCTGGTCACATTTTTTATAAAATTATTCAACAACAGGAAACCGCAGAAACCACTGATTTAGTTAAAAAATACAGTAAAAAAGATCCAGTATTGTTCAAGTGACCTAGGTTACCTAGATTACCTGGATTACCTAGATAATGACCTAATGTCCTTCAGACTGTTTTGTTTGACCCTATGTGACCTACACCGGTCATGAGCCTCGAATTTGTAATCGTTCATGAAACTGCACGAACATTTCCTACACTTAATTATTTTGTGCACAGATAGAACTTAAGTTACGAAGTTAAGTCTGCATGTTGTAAAAGAGGGATATGGCTTTTTTATTTATAGACCATCCCTCTCTCCAAAAACGGTCCCTAATAGGTACCTACTCGTAGGTCGAGGTCATATAGACAAAGTTATGCATCAATCTAGTTCCACTATTAAAGAGTACGTCCAACATTAATGTTATTGAAATACCAAGAACCACTTACTGTCTCTCTGCTATGCCATGCCAGCTACCTCATGGCGTTTTTGGACCCTGTTTAAGCGATAAATATTTCGAAAACTCGATAGATACCAGCCATGGATCGAACCCTAGGACTTGCCAGTCTCTGTCTATTGTGTGACATATGAATGTGAAAGTCTCCATAGTGCGAGAAATAATAGGAAGAAAAAACTACATTACTCTTAGTTGCAGGTTGGTGGACTTCATACGCCGTCGAGAAAATGAGTCAGGCATTCGGGTTTTCACTCGATGTTTTCCTTTATCATTGACCAAATGAGTGATTTGAATGATGGTTTGGAAACGTCAGGAATTCAGGACTGCCTTAGATTGGAACTGAAGGCCTTTATTAAGTTTAGACTGCATAATATCCCTTTTTTATAGCACGGAAAATTCCTAATAAATCGTCTGCCATCATAGAAGGCGTTAGGGTCAGACTCATACCGACAAAAAAACCGTACTGGCCTTCACTTGTCCTGTAGTCCCGACCATGGGATTTGTGACAATCACCACGACCATTGATTGTATATCACTAGGCAATCAATGCTCTACATTCTCATCTCATTGGAGTTATTGCCTCCTTACATTTAACTGCTTTATTGGCCAGCAAACATGTTGAGCAGTTTTTTCACTTAACTTCTTTAGCGGTTCAGTACTAAACAGACATCGGAGGCGATACTATGACGCACTTAAGTGGAGCGTGTTTTCAAAACGTGCTTAAAACAGCCTTGAGAAAAATATAGACGTCTTTGAGTGCATGCGTACTATTCTAACATAAGAAGTTGTGGTTTTTTAGCGCATATTTTTTGGGTTCAGTTAGGCTAATTTGTTAATGGTTGGAAATGTGGCAAAAAGGTCTAGAGCAGCTAAGTTAACTTGAGATACAGAAAAATGCAGAGACAAGTCTATATGGCTAACAATGCTGACATTCATAGAGAAACCTAACCGCTAATCTAAGTCTTCGATATGTATTTTTATTATATGTATTTACGTAAAGCAGGATTTGGTCACAAAGTGATCATGTCACTTCATGTAATATTTTAGTTCAAGTTTAAAATATGAAAGAATAAGTTTACACTTAAACTCTTATACCTACTTGACTTTTGCTGAATTCAAATTTTATTTTCCTTTCCTTATCCTCTAGTAAGAGCAAAGGGACTCGTCATCACATTCGATACCGAAGGAAAGCACCAGAAAGAGTTCTGATTTGTGTCCTGATAAGCTAATTATGAATTCTTCTGCAAACTCATACCAGAGAGCTTCTAATGAGAATTCTTAATGATCAATCCTTTTTAACCCAACAGGATTCCGAACAATACCTACCGAACATTTATTATTTATTCACAATAATCTTGTTTTGTACGGACTAGTTTCATATTTGTTATGTTCGTTAATTTTTGTGCTTGGCACTTTTATCTATCACAGTGGTTTTGCGGTCAGTTTTTGTCACGATTTTTGAATCAATTATGAACTGTTGACGTCAATTATCAATTGAGAAATAGTCTGCTGTCATAGTATTTTTTTATCATTCCAATATTTATGTAGATTGATAATTTTATGGCATGATACGTCTTTTTTGTCTATTCTAATGCAAATAGCGGGCTAAAATTAGGAAGAGAAGATCTTTTTTCCAAGTACGTACGTATATATAAACGTATGCACGTACGTTTGACTCTCGTAAGTCGAATATATACCTACACTTTTGAAATCTCACTGGATGCAGACATTCTTTCATTTCAAACAGAAAACTTTCAAGATTTATTCTATCTAGCATAATAAGATATAACTCATCTAAGTTATCTGCGTGACCGTTTGGATATTTCCTTAGACACGCACAAGTGAACCTATAGGTCTTTTTAAATAAGAGGAACGTATTAATAGGCATTCTGCTCTATGTTGTCTATGCTTATATTGATTTTGGGACAAGCAAGATTATAGTGCTGATCTTCAGCATTGGCAACAGCAGAGACATGCCGCACTGGAACCTTTTTCGTGAAAGCCGAAGCCCTAGCTGTGAAAAATGTTCACGGTATTTTCCAAATATAACCGATGGTAAGCTATTATCTTATGTGCTACAATCGTATGAACCCTTCTGCCCTTTCTTCTTTCAAGTAAAGAGGATCTAGTTAGTAGGTAAGGCCGAAAAAGTATGAATAGATAGGATGAACAAAAAATAAATACATTCAAGTACACTTGTTGACAGTTAAATCGCCACTTGAGAACCAATCATACCGTATCCGTATATAAATCGCAGTGAACGAAATTAAATATAATTCTTAACACGTCATCCTGCGTATAGGTAAGTATATAATTTATATAATGAGTGTTCTTCAGTTAATATTTCACTATTAAGCGTAAATG
Organism: Subacronicta megacephala; assembly: GCA_958496365.1. Lineage (NCBI taxonomy): Eukaryota > Metazoa > Arthropoda > Insecta > Lepidoptera > Noctuidae > Subacronicta > Subacronicta megacephala. The sequence continues at coordinate 10,477,062 of OY292525.1, forward strand.
CTGTTCTGTGTGGAAAATCTGGAGTAACTCCCGTTGCGGTTATTGGATTTGTTGCTGTTTTTTTCTGTTAACTGCCTCATTGGTCAGCAGCAGCTCACATTTTGGATCTGAGCCCAGTTAATAGCAATATACCTACTAGCCCCTTTTACATAGAAGCTAAAGTGTACATGGGTATCTACGCTGCCATCTAACCGATATGGATCGAATACAGGCGTGATGGCATTTTACTAGAATTCTGCTCTAACGCGCCATTTTAATTCTCACTCACAAGATTCAATTTGCACACGAGTGTGTCCAAAAGATTCCTATTGTAATTTCAATTACATTATCACGTCACCTCACCTGAACAAGTTGTTGCAAATGGAATGGGTCTACAACAATGGTTGATGACAATATTGTTTAAGCGTTTTGTTGCGAAAGATTATTTTATTAAGTACCTGACTACGTAGGTTCTCACTCTCTCCATATAATAAATTTTAGAATAATCCGTTTCTTATATTTTATGATTATAAAGAAAAAATAATGCATGATAAAATACCTATGAATATTCTTTACTAATAAGGAAATACACACCTCACACCGGGTAACAGCACTGGAAAACAAGATTAATCACGAATACCGGAATATGTTTGAAATATTTTAGAAACACGTATGTTTACAGCCAAATGTTTAAAAACAATGAGAAACACGTATGTTTACTGCAAGATGGTTAAACCTTTACAATAAACGAATCTTTCTGAAATAAGTATCTAATACAACCACATCAATGCGAATGCCAACACAAGCTATTACAAGAGTAATTGCTCCAAACCGCTATTACTTTTAATTCGTGACATTGAGCTACCATCCGCGGGGCAATTTTATTGGCATTTCATCTCCGTTCCTTTTTAATTTAATGATGGGCGCCAAACTTTTGTGACTTTTCGCCTATAATTGGCGGGACCACTAAAAGTTATTTGGTTTAAAAACTTCCACATTGATTTTACTGTTGTATTTACTTTTTAACAAATAATAAACCTACTGATATTAGACCATCATAACTTAAGGCCTGTATTCCTGGAAAGGATAGACAGAAGTGTGCTGAAATAAGTGACACTTTCATGTGAACTGTTGTGAAAGTTAGCTGACAGGTTGCAAAGATCTGATTGTAGTCGCTTCATACATATCCATCCATAGACTGCATTAAGTTACACTAGAATATAATGGCTCAAGATAATCACGGATGTTTCGGGAGTTATTCACACTCGCATGTAGTCAGTCGCATGGCACTGCGCAGATCGAGTCATGATCGTCACATCCATTCACATTGCCGCACGGAATACTGCATCCGTACACGCACAATGCCACTCGTACGCAGAACCCTAGCCTACCCTCCACCAAGCACGTAAGCACACTTAAACACATATGTATGCAGTTGAAATCTCAACTGCATATGCTTAACGCGTCCCAAAAGCGGCGCGATCGGCGGTAGAAAGCCTTTCAGAGTGCTATGACGTCACAATGACGCACGCGTTGACCGAGTATTCGAAGCGTGTCGGCTGACGTCACAGGACAGACTACATACCCATATATGCGAGTAAAAGTACTGAACAGTGAGGATGTCTTAACAGTTTTTTTTTAAAGATCTTTGTATCAAACAGGAAGTGGTTAAACTTGATTTGGAGTTGGTCATCGAGTAAAAGCGCACTGTCCTGTTACTGCTCATTGAACGATCTTAAGAAGTGCACGGATAATGAAGTACGTATATGTCGTGTCCATACTGTTGGCTATCTAAGCATGCAAAATAAGAATCAGTCAATGGGGATGACGGAAAGAGAAACGAATGATTCGAGTCGAATTGCATGGGGCAAAATAGAGATGAAGTCGCGAGATTAATTCTAGGAGAAGCTAAGGTAAAGATGAATGTCTATTAGATGTAAGATTATTTTGTGTTTACCGTGAGTGTCGCTTCCTACGCTGTGAAAGAAGCAGCGTAGGAAGGCCTCCAAAAAGATGGCCAGACTGATAAAGGTCGCTGAGAGTTGTAAGTTCCAGGTATTTGCCAGGTCAGATTTTAAAAAAGTCGGTACATGATGTCAAAAAAATCGGGATTTAGGGTTGCAGATCGGGACAGTAAACAAAAAGCAAGAGGTTTAAGTGCAAGTGCAAGTATAGCAGGTATTATATCAATAACCTAAATTAAAAATGTATTTAATCTTACATAACCGTCTTACATAACCGTCTTACATAAGTAAGCATTGGTTTGAAGAATTTGAAGCGTCGGTAGCCTAATGGCTAGGGCGTCGGACTTGCGATCATATGGTTGCCGGTTCGAACCCCACCCATTGCACTACCGACGTGAACCCACTTGTAACACAAGCATTTAGCTTAGCACGAGGGGTTAACAAGAATACTAGTAATGTGTGACCCACATTGCTAGTAAGTTTAAAAAAAAAAAAAAAAACAGTCCAGTTATTCATTTTTTGATTAATCGGGACATTTAGCGTCCCGATCAGGTACAAATCGGGACGTATCCCCAGACCCCTGAAAATCGGGACGTCCTGCGCAAATCGGGACACCTGGCAACACTAGTTCCAGGCGACATACCTACGATCATTATCGAATTCTATGGGGAAGGCCTTTGTTCAAAAGTGGACGCCCTTTGGCTAAAAATAATGATGATAATGCATCTAGTAGCTAGAAACCAAATCAATTATTAGTCGACCACGCTTTACTAAATCCAGATGGGCCCCCTTAAACTATGTACTTTGTAAGTAACCTTGCTTTTTCAAAACAACAGGGTTCTCCGGAATATGTTTTAGATTAACATAATTTTTTTTCGATGTCACAAACTGTATGGATTTGGCTAAAAAATTGTTTGAGATATGCCTATTTGGCTCTTGTCAGCGCCTTAAGAATTCATTCATACAAGTAGAAAGCCATAAGAAAGAGTGTAACGACGACACAATGACGCACGTGACCGCCTAGTATTCGAACCGTGTCCGTTTACGTCACGGGACTTTGTTGGAGAGTTTTAGAGGCATGCTACCCATAGAGATAAAGATTAAATATGAGAATGAGATAAGGATTAGAATAAAAACACTATACAAGTTAATAAATCCTTATTCCCCGTTGTTCCCAAATACTGTTTTTCTTATGGGACAACGCGGGAAACGAGCAGACGAGCTACCGGATAGTAAGTAGTCATCGCCGCCATGAAAATCTGCAATACCAAAGGAGTTGCAGATGTGGTGCCGAGCCTATGAAGTAAGGGGACTGAGGGAATTTCTCTTGCTTTTCATCCGTCATTTTAACAGTGATATGACCATTGCTAAGTCTCAAGATCAAGGCAGTAAATAAGTATAATTAACAAAAGTCAGTTCCTGTCTGGTTCCAGCAAATCCTGGCATTCACGACCGTGAGTGCGTCAATTCACCGGATTACGTTGATGATTCATGCTGCAATTATTTCGAACCCCTCACTAACGCGAACAGAACAAACAGGAAATATTTAACATATTGTATATTATGTACAGTCGTCAGCACATCAGGTTATTGAAAACAACTGACAAATTTCCCCAAATTATTTTAAACCGTAAAGGATGACGATTAAGTTCAAAATCAACTAATAAAATTTGTCATTTTGTGGTAACTCGATGTGCTGCTGGCCACCGTAACTATAGTAATAATGAATGATTTTTCTAAGAATTAAAAACTAAGGTAATATTAAATCTTAATTCCCAGTAAATAATACAGATTAGTGATTAAGTATTCTCGAAAATAGTCATAAATAGTCATGGATTTTAGGTTAAACATTTTTGGAAATGTCAACTTTAAAATGCATTGTATAATCTGGTTTCCATAAAGCTCATTCTCCTTATAGCTATTTTAATAATATTACTAATACTTCAAAGAAAATATTGTGACTAACCTACCAATAATTCTAGTTTTTGTCGTAAGTATTCCTTTTTCTTCCTTTTAAATATGTGACGCGTGTGTATGACGCGATGTATGAATGTGGAAGAAGGAGGTATGCAAGAGTTGTAGCAAGTAGCGGTCTCTAGTTTCTGCCTACCCCTGTGGGAAAAAGGGGTAAGCGTAGGTACCTATGTAATGTAATGTCCACATTTTGATAACGGCATCATCTTTTTTTATTATTGTCCCTGAGAACTAAAAGTTTTTCATACGCTTTTCACAAAAAAATAGTAGTCGGCTTTTACTGATGATGGCATGGCATGGACATGTATAGAACGATACGATGATCAAAGTTGGATCATAATTGACCAAAAGTTGGATCATCAATCATTTGTTCAATTGATAATTGTTCCTAGTGGGAATCGACTACACTACCAGCGTTACAGAACCCAGTAGCTCGGCCGCTACGCTCAACGTGCTGTATTGACGCAAATCTAACTTCTTAAAATGTCTGTCACGCATTTTTTTGATTTACAGTTAAAATAATCATAAATATTCATCGGCTATAGTCCCTATGCTAGTCAGTACCTAGTTTAGCATGTACACCAATACTCCGACACATGTATAAGAATCCTTAAATGGCGTTTGACGCAAATCTAGCTGCCCAAATGTCTAGGGAATATTTTATTGTCGTCGAAATACCTACAAGGAGTTCATTAAAATGGGACACACTTTTTTTTGTGGTACGGAGAATCTATATGGGATGTCTCTACATGGGACGGCGGATGGGTATGTTGGACTCGTACAAACTTAAACAGTGTCTCGTTTTCATGAATACCTTGTGTAATTTGTGGATATCAATGACGAACGTCATATAGGTCAATTTCTACCACCTTCCCTTACGCGGATCAGAGAATCCTGCTACCAACTTTTCTTCCACAACTGTTTTTATGTATTTATTCACACACAACTATTATAACAGATCTTAACCTAATACAATAGCGTACCTAATTCAAGTACCTACTTATATCTAATTTACCTAATATATAACAGCATGCATACTTTACTCTCATATTAATACCTAATATACAGACAGTGCTAATGATTTTATAACATTGGAATCTGGGGAAAGCCCATGGCCCATTGATTAGGTGCAAGTTAGCACGTAGGCTCTGCCTCGAAGGCTTCAACGTTATAGGCTCTATCTATATGAGTAGAGACACCAATGCATCCCAATTTGGTCCTTGACGTAATTCCTGACGTAAGTACCTACATCTTCAAACTTGACAGCGGTATGCTTTTTGGACGCCAGCAATAATAAAAAAAATAAAGGTAGGCAGGTACTTATATATTTTTTAAATACGCACATCACGCTTGAACTTTGTATCCAATAAAGAGTTCCCTGTCAGGCACTGAGATAAAGACATTCTTAAGTGGTTTAATAATATTTGACACTTGAATTTTATTGTAATTGTACAGATGTGACGTCAATTTTATACGAAATAACCGTGCCTCTTTGAATTTGGGGTTTGCGAATTGCCGTGAGCCGGTTGAGTAAAACAACTGATTTTGTGCATTAATATAAAAAAAATCGATAAATACACATTTTTACATTAGTAGTATTTCATCTCTGCCTAGCCTTCCGGTAAATACAGGCGTGATAGTACGTACCTATGCATGTTTGAAGAAATATTCAAAATATGTAAGTAGGTATATTATTCTAGTTTCAAAGTGACTGCTTTTTAATTTTAAATGCATATTACAGGAAATAAAATAATACCGATCGAGGTCTGATTTTTTAACGGATTTCGTATGTTGAAGAACCGCGAGAAAGGAGGAAAGCAGTTACTAGAAATACTTCGAAGCCATTGGCACCATTTGAATATTATATTTTATGAATCAAACTTTTGTGGTTATGGTATATCAGTAAATTTTAACTTTCTACTCAATTTTACTCATGTTTCTTAAGAGCCTATAAATAAATAATTATTTATGAAGCGGTAGCCGATATTATGGTTATGAATTGCCATAAAACAAAATATCCTCAACTGTTATATTGAAAGAGAAAAAAAAACCGATATCAGGTGTAATTTTTTTTTCAAAATCCGTTCAGTAGTTTTTGTTTGAAAGAGTAAAAAACATGCATCCTCAGAAACTTTCACATTTATAATATAAGTAGGATTATTGTTTATTATCGAAACCAGCACACTAGCACTGGTACGCTAGAGATGCTGGGTTTTGATTTCCAGGTGGAGCAGTGTTATTAGATTTTTCTAGGAAATTCTTAGTAGCAGCTCGGAATAGCTTCGCCTGGGAATCGAACCCAGGACCTCTAGCGTAGCAGTCGCGCTTAGGAGTCCTAAGCGCGACTGAACAACAAGTATAAGTGAGTGGCAGTCAAGAAGTATAAGTAGAGAGAGACTCCTCAAAACTAAAGTGTATGGACTGACACTTTAAATTACATTAAATTGCAAATAAATAGACTATGATAAAAAATAAACGGAAAGTTAACTCTACAATGCATGATGTAGAGCTCCAAGAACTTAACAAAAAGCGCCATCTGTATCGGTAAGTGTAAACTAAATGTTAATCTTCAAGTCATGTTGCAAAGATCACTATGAATACTGAGTGTCACTTCGCTAATTGAGACGTCGTTCGCTAGATGGCGCTATTGGTACAAGCATGTTTAGTTTTACAATAATACACACGTGTTTATACGTCAATGTTTACAAACAAATTAGCGACGTGCAGAACATTTTTAATGTATTCAAAAATCAAATATCTACGCATAATATTTCAATTTATGTTGTATTTATAAAACTTACACACAATTGGTATCGACTAAAGAAAAAATCTAACAAGGATGTAAGTAACAAAAATTAAGCGAACACGACCATGACATCCCGTCTTAATAGGTACCTGATCAGATCACTGCTAAACATGTTTTTGTCCATGTAAATTAAAACTACCTAGAGCTACATGGGAATATCCAAATTCCATTCTACAATAATGAATTAAAAAGACACTCCACTCACCTTTCTCAGCGCCTTATTCACTTCAGAAGGGCTTGGCATGTAAAAATCCACTATGCCCAGTAGGCAGTCATCACAACGGCACACATCACTAGGAAGCGAGGACATCGACCCGAAGCTGCTACAACTGTCCATCGAATCCGTCCGCACCAGTTTCCCAGTACTCAAAGCCTCCATTTTCGCAACCAGCAAAGACTCCATGAGGGACCTCGGTCTAGCCGGGGACCGCGATCTTCGTGCGAAATCCGGGGACAACGGTCGACAATGTTCTAAAACATCGGGTGATAAAGGCCGATGTCGCGTGAAGTTTAAAGATAGATCCGGAGATAACGCGCGTCTCGAGAGGTCCGGCGAGATAGGACAGGCCGCCGCGAGATCCGTCGACGAAGTCCGCGAGAGGGGCGGAGTCGCGCTCCGGCAATGCGAAGACGTCATCTTTGTCGCCCGCATTGGTATTGCTATTGGTTACCGCATCACTTGAAACACTGTTATTTTTTGTTCAGCCGTTACACCGCGTGTGAATGGGATTTACCCAACGAGCTTCAATGGAGTTGTATCTGATTTTGGAGTTAATAGTTAAACCGCAACCTAGATCACTTACATTTAAATGAGTGGTATTCTGCAACAAGTTTATATTCATATCTTGATCAAGGAGAACATACAAAACCTCATTAAGGAAAACTGAAAAATTATTGGGAATTATAATTTTAAATTAATAAGAAAGTACTCAATCTTGTATACCTTAGTAGGTAGGTTGAGCTTTATAGATGTTTTATAGAACTTTAATGTAATTATCAGACAAACTATTGAGACAGTTGATTCAGACTTCAAAGTAAGACTTGATTTGTTTTTGTGTAATGTATTAGTAGTTATTGCCATAGCTTCGAAGAAATCAGCGTAAATCAAAGTCGGAAGGTTTTATAGACTCGTTCATAGTGGTTTATTGGTTGTAAGAGCAATTAATTGAGACGATAAATTATTTATTTTTGTGCTGTTAAAATTTTATCGTTGTAAAACTAACATTAAATGTACATTATGTACTACACCGTATTTATGCGATGTAAACGGTACTTTAATGTGATAACTTTCTCTATCTGGTTTCTAAGTATTTTATGATATAATTTCTGGTGTTAGTTCTAAATACCTACATCTATATACTAATATTATAAAGAGGTAAAGTTTGTAAGATTGCAGGGGGTAATCTCTGAATCTACTGATAATAATCTACTGATGATAGAAAGCCTATGTTATTTGTGAGTGTTATAGGCTCTATAGCTCAGCTGTTAGTGGTTTAAATAAAGCTTCTTTAAAATAATCTACAGACAATAATATTATTTCTAAACCAATCGCTTTAACATCTCTACAAATCAGGACATATCAATCATTGCAAAGAATTGCACCTAAACTAAAGCAAAAAAAATATTTCAATTTTCTTAGTTCCTTCAACTTCCAAAAATGACACAGGACGTCGAAAATTATCTAAACCATTTAAATTTTTTTTTTTCGAACAATACAACTGCCTTGTAAAAGCTCGTTCATTTCTTCTCATTCGTTCTCGTTCGTTCGTTGTTCATTCAACAGACGAACTAGTCGCCAGTGCAATTCGTTTGTTTACATCGTACTACGAAGCAGGAGGTTATTAGTTATGCCGCACACATACAAAATGTAGCCTTCGCACACCTTGGTAGGCCACACCTGCGCTTGAGTTGATACATTGAGTTACAGATACTAGATATGACATAGGCTGTGCATTACTGGTTTGACTTGTAATGTGACACAGTTCTTTAGATACATACCGCCTCATTAATATTTTTTTTTTATAAAAAAGCTTACTAGCTATGTGGGTCACACATTACTAGTATTCTTGTTAACCCCTCGTGCTAAGCTAAATGCTTGTGTTACGAGTGGGTTCACGTCGGTAGTGCAATGGGTGGGGTTCGAACCGGCAACCATATGATCGCAAGTCCGACGCCCTAGCCATTAGGCTACCGACGCTTATTGATTTGATTTCTAGGTCCAGCAAAGTATTATTTAGTTTTTCTAAAAAATAATCCTAAATATATACTAAAATAAGTATAACGTGTTTTTTTTAATGTTCCCTGTCACAAATAACAATATCACAGTGTCAAAACAAGACAAAACCCACTAGGTATTAAGGGTGTTATGTTTTTGTAAATATGACGATAAAACTTTACCTGCCGTATAAATGTCAGTTTCGCGCCTATATTTTTGGGTTCCTATAACATTTTCGGTACCTAGCACCTTGAACATTGTATTTGTGGCCGGTTAATGGCTTAACCTTGCGCCCTATTGCATGTCATCTATACTAGGGAACTGTTGGTGTACAACAGTAGTCAATACACCTCTGCCCTATCCTACGGCAAAGAATATAGGGGTGATGATGGAAAATAATTCATCTTAAGTAGCAAACACCTTGTTATGGAAATAATACTACTTTTTGAGGATTTTATCGCGTTATATTGATATTATTTAATTTTCGACGTTTCGGATCATTTACAGCATCCATGGTCACGGGTTGATTGAGTAAGCGTTAGAAACCTTTTTATTATCAGTGCCCAGTTCTTTCTGACGGTAAAACCTCTTTTGAAGTTCGCTTTCCATTTTCTCTATATCCTTGTACTTACGGCAGTCGTAACGTAGCGTTATATAATCGAATAATCTATGTCTCCTTTTCTAATGCACGTACTAGATAGATCATAATATGTACTCTACTGATGCATTATTAATAATTATTATTCTTATTTACTATGACGACAAGGGCAGGGCATTTGCACACAAACGAACGCCTTTCAAAGGTCTGAGAAAGAATTCCCTTTATTAAACGGATAATTATTGTAGAAAAAATGTGAACAGATGGTGAGTGGAAAATATGGAAAATTAATACGTAACTATAATTACTTCCTTGGTCTAGTGGTCGTAAGAGCAGCTTCTGCTCCTAGGTTTGATATCCAGGTCGAGCAAAGTGTAGTGCTTGTAAACGCACCCACGATTCAGAAACAAACCCTTATGTGGGGAAACGTTTAAAAAAACATATCATGACTCCCATATTGTACACCCAGTTTGCGGGTGTGTTTAGGTCCTATGTAATAGAGTCGAACCTATCGCCATTAATTGACCACCACACTTCGAGCTGCTACTGAGAATTTCATAAAAAAAACAATAACGCTCCTAGACCTGAGAATCCAACTTAAGACCTCTAGCGTAGCATTCGAGCTTAGGATGACTAAAATACTTATTGATTAATCATCTATATTTTCCACGAGACACGAATCATTCGTTCACATTATATAAAAAAAAGAAAAATATATTAAACAAATAACACATTATAAATTTTGACATTCATTTATTATTGCATGTAGTGGTTGAGAAGGTCATACACTAATATTGATTTAAGTAATTGTTTACAAAAATATATTTGTGCAGTGTTGTGTCCAGTTTAGTAAACCAAAAAAAAAAAGTATTACGACCCAAGACCTCAAAAAAGCAACTACCTTATTTGCACAGGTACTTAAATATTAATACAAACATTAAATTCTGTAAACATTAGCTTTAATTAAATGACATTTAATTTGTAAGGTCTCAGAAGGGCAAGACTTGTCCATGATTAGTAATGCGATTTACCAGTCGTTTACCGTCTAAATCCTCAACAATAATGCGTCTATCATAAATTCGCGTACATGTTTTATGCGCACACGCAGCGGGTGGCATGAACCGCCATGTTGTATGTCTCCGTCTGATCTGTTCATCTATTTTGACTAAATAACATGGCTATTTGTCTACAAGGATGTTTATTACCGTAGATTAAAGTTTAACTATTATTTTATGTAGCTGTAACTATTATATTTTAGGAAGCGGCGGTAGCCTGATGGCTAGGGCGTCGGACTTGCGATCATGTGGATGCTGGTTCGAAACTCACCCATTGCACTACCGACGTGAACCGACGTGAACAACGTGATACAAGCATTTAGCTTAGTACGAGGGGTTAACAAGATTACTAGTAATGTGCGACCCACATTGCTAGTAAGCTTTTTCTTAATACGGAAATATAACAAAATGATTTTATTATACATTGCCTGTGACAGCTGTCAAAAAGAACAAGTTTTTGCAAAAATATCACACGCTTGTTCTCCATATCTGCAAAACTGAACTAGGTTCGATTAGTAATCATGCTACGTTGCATGTTTCACACGATCGATCAAAGTATCAACACAGACAGCTCGCGCTGTGTTGTGACGTAACAGGTGTCACATAAAAGGGTTACCTAACTTATAAGGTTCTCAACTACACTAGCACTGTCAAGAAAACATGGTGGCTATTGTAAGGTAGTTGCCGATACTTTTATTATTTTGTTAATGTGGGTAAGCGTTTTTCTAATAAACCAGTCAGCTATCCATCTCTGTGTTTGATTGACGTTACATTGGCGACGAGTAGTTTTTAAAACCAATTTCGAACCTAAATTGCGTGTAACCATGCCGATTGGTCGTCTAGAACCGTTTGATATTAGTTCAAAACAGTGGCCGGCGTATATTCGTCGAGTAAAACAATATATTTTACTAAATGAGATAAAGGATGACTTGTGCGTTCCGTTGTTAATTACGGTGGTGGGTGAAACAACATATTCATTAATGTGCGATCTATGTGCTCCCGCGGATCCGGAGACTAAGACTTTTGATGAACTGGTGCGTTTGGTGACGGATCATTTGGAACCACAAAGATCGGAGATTGCTGAGCGTCACATGTTTCGCTTACGTAGACAGCGTGTCGGGGAGTCCATGACGGAATACCTCCAAGATTTGAAACATCTGGCAACCACGTGTAACTTTGGTACGATGCTCGAAGAGAATCTTCGGGACCAATTTGTGTCCGGACTTTCCAACAGCGCGATGCGGTCGCGTATATTTGCCGAGAAAAATATCAAATACAAGGAGGCGGTGGAGCTGGCTCTGGCGCTAGAAGCCGCAGAGAGGCACGCGGAGGTGAGCGCGGCGACTGCCGCAGCCACGACCTCAGGTGCAGGGGGCGAGGCGGGCGAAGGCCTGCATAGGACAGGCGCAGGGCGAACACCTACGAGTAGCGGGGGCGCGCGCCGGCCGGTGCGCTATACGGGCCCTAGGGCTGGCGGTGCGGCGGCGGCGGCGGCGGCAGCGGCTAGCGGAATCAACATCGCAGCGACGCCGGGCGCGCCATCTCAACAGTGCTGGCGGTGCGGGAAGGCGCATCGGCCAGACAGGTGTCGTTATATTAATTACAATTGTGATGAGTGTAATCAACGCGGACATTTGAAAGTTATGTGCAGAGAGGTGCGCACTAGTGGTCGGTCCGGTAGGCAAAACTACGTAAGTGAGGACTCTGAGGACGAGGACTTGTTTAGCATCGAGTTGGCGTCTAGAGGTAACAAGCCTTTCTTTATAAACGTGAACATTGACAATTCCATAGTTAAGTGCGAAGTAGATACAGGAAGTCGAATTTCGGCGATTAGTGAAGATTTTTATAAACAGATGTTCTCGCACAAAACAATTAAAGCTGATAACCTTATGTTACGCTGTTACTCAGGAACACGGATTGATTCATTAGGCTATATAATGGTAAATGTCAGGCTAGGTAATGTAATGGCGAATGATCTGTCCTGTTATGTTATTAAAAATGGGGGGCGCCCTCTGCTGGGCAGGGATTGGTTAAAGGCTCTCAAGGTTAAACAAATTAACTTTAATGATATAATTTCCGATCCATGTATTAGCGATTTAGCTGCTCAATTTCCGGAGGTATTTACGGATAAGTTAGGTAAATGTAAAAAGTTACTTAAATTGCAACTGACGGATAATGAGCCAGTGTATGTGAGGGCTCGCCCCGTACCGCTGGCACTCCGCGCCCGTGTTGAGCGCGAACTAGAGCGGCTGGAGGCCGAAGGTACTATATACCGAGTTGAACACTCAGACTACGGGACACCTATCGTGCCGGTTATCAAGGCGAACGGTGACATACGAATCTGTGGCGATTACAAGGTTACAATCAATCGTAAACTTAAACGGGAATTTTACCCGCTACCTCGCATCGAAGAGTTGTTTGCTACTCTAAGTGGGGGTAAAGAGTTTACCAAAATTGATTTAACCCATGCATACCAACAAACGATGTTAACTGATGACTCACAAGAGTGCACAGCAATAACTACGCATATTGGTACGTTTATTTATCGCCGTACGCCATTCGGACTATCTTGCGTTCCTGAAAAATTTCAAAAATTAATGGAGGAGACACTGCGTGGGGTGCCCGGCGCGGTGGTATTCCTAGATGATATTTGTGTAACAGGTGCTTCTAGGACGGAACATTTGAGTAATTTAAGGCTAGTTTTAGTTAGATTAAGAGATATGGGTTTGACGGTTAAATTAAGTAAATGTTGTTTTCTACAAACAAGTGTTAAATATCTTGGGTTCATTATTGATCAAAGTGGTCTTCGTCCTGATCCCAAGAAAGTGGAGGCTATTGTTGATGCTCCAGTACCAACCGATAGTACTCAATTACGAAGTTTTCTAGGTTTACTAAACTATTACGGTAAATTTATTCCCAAATTAAGTATGTTGTTACATCCACTACATGAGATGTTAAAAAAGGGTGTCAGTTGGAATTGGAGCAATGAATGTAATGAGGCTTTTAATGAAGCTAAACGGATACTATCAGGTGATAGGGTACTCGCACATTATGAGGAAGGGCGGCCCTTAGTGCTATCAGTGGATAGCAGCGCATACGGGTTGGGCGCAGTATTGGCGCATCGTTTCCCTGACGGTAGTGAGCGACCAGTCAGCTGTGTCTCGCGAACGCTCAATGATGCGGAACGAAATTATAGTCAGATCGACAAGGAAGCGTTAGCGATATTTTATGGTGTCACTCGGCATCATCAATATTTGTATGGCAGAAAATTTGAATTACGAACGGATCATCAGCCGTTAAGCTACATCTTTGGATCTAAAGTAGGTATACCCCAAACGGCGGCTAGCCGCTTGCAACGCTGGGCTGCTCGATTAGCCGCTTATGATTTCACCATTAAATTCATTACGTCAAAACAAAACGGACCAGCTGACGCGTTGTCACGTCTACCGTTAGCACACGAGCGCCGCCCCAATGAGTCGATGAGTTATGTAAGCTTAGTTCACGAAAATATACCGGTTAATTTTATTGATGTGAGTAAAGAAACAAATAAAGATGTTTTATTATCTCGAATAGTAGGATATGTAAAATTTGGATGGCCTTCAGTACCAAGCTCGGAAGATGAAAAACCATATTTTTCACGTAAAAACGATTTAACGGTTGATTTTGGTTGCTTAATTTATAAATATCGTATTGTTATACCGAAAACATTACAAAGTACCATTTTACAAGAACTTCATCAAGGTCATTTAGGTGTAAAAAAAATGAAAAACTTATCTCGAAATTATGTTTACTGGCCGAATTTGGATATTGACTTAGAGACGATGTGTCGTTCGTGCGAGTCGTGTCGAATAGTTCGCGATGCACCACCGAGTGCCGACTTGCATCCGTGGGAGTTTCCAATGTTACCTTGGCAACGCTTGCACGCAGACTTTGCGGAGTATTCAGGAAAAAAATATCTAATTGTAGTCGATGCGCATTCCAAGTGGATTGAGGTACTCCCTATGGGTCGCACGGATGCACAGTCGACAATTCTAGCTTTCATGTCGGTGTTTAGTAGATTTGGTTTACCTTCCCAACTTGTTACTGATAACGGCCCACCATTCCTATCGTATGAATTTAAGAATTATTGTATAAATAATTGTATTAAACATGTAACTACGGCACCTTACAGGCCACAGGGTAATGGTGCCGCAGAAAATGCGGTAAAAACTGTTAAAAAGGCAATGAAAAGGGCAGTTCATAATGGCGAAAATGTGTTGCAAGCCCTAAATACATTTTTATTCTATTACCGTAATTGTGAGCATGCTACGACGGGCGTGCCACCGGCAGTACTGTTGACTGGACGTCGTATGCGTACGCGACTAGATGCGTTGCGGCCAGACGTCGCACAAGTAGCGCGAGCGGCGCAACAACGTCAGGTAGCTGATGCAGGAGGCACGCCCCATCCTCCGATTCAAGTCGGTGAACCGGTCCTCGCACGCGATTATACCCAGAATTCTAATAAGTGGTCATCAGGAACTGTGTCTAAATGCACAGGCCCGTTGTCATATCGTATCGATATGGGAAACGGTACTGAGTGGCGTAGACATCGGGACCAAATAATTCCGGTCGGGGGAAAATTGCGACTTTCTTTATCGCGGGCGAGCATCGGTACTAATAAGGGGGAGAATTTAGGTGTTGATCCAGATGGTGATCACTTTGAGGATGCTTGTGAGCCGGAAACTGTAGCGGAGCCAGTAAATGCGGTGCCGGCTCCGCCCTCACCGGCGGCGCCGCCACCGGCAGGGAGCTCAGCCCGAGCCCTACGTGCACATGCACGGGCGCTCAATAAAGATTTAGAATAGTGTGGGATACAGGTCTTTTTCCTTGAGTGATAAGTATCATAAGTTTATATTGTTGTTATATTAAGATTGTTGTATAGTATTTATTCAGACAACCAAATAACATCTTGCTCATTAAAGGAGGAAAAAGTGTAAGGTAGTTGCCGATACTTTTATTATTTTGTTAATGTGGGTAAGCGTTTTTCTAATAAACCAGTCAGCTATCCATCTCTGTGTTTGATTGACGTTACAGCTATGACCTAAGTTAGTACTATTACTCATTTTTATGCTATCATCTATAAGCTCTCATTTTTATAGCAGCATATAAAAAATTGGATCCCACACGAAGTGGACGACAGCGTGGTCGGTCCAGACGGACTTCTTTAAGAAAGATTGGGTAGCTAAAACATCAGATAGGCTTGGAAAGAAGGAAGGGAGGCCTTTGCCCAGCAATGGGACGAAATGGGCGAGAATAATAAAATAATAATGGTCAACATATATTATAGCCGTAATAGCCAGTAGGATATTAAATGATATTAAACAGCTAAGTCATAGGGATTCATAACAAATGCGTGCCTTTGATACGAATCCCTGCCACCACCTTCTGACTGCAAGAATTTTGGTATTTCGTTATAAGCAAGTATATGCTTTCATAATGTTCATTTAACTGCCATGAAACTTCAGGAGTTATTGTATGCGCGCCTGCAAAAGTTACAGCCAAAAGGATTAAATAAGATAGAATAAGAACTAGTTACAAATAAAAAAAGGATATAATTAATCGGTTTCCTTTAGACTTCGAAGCACAAACGCAAAAGTAATTAAGGACATATAGCACACCGCATTTCACGTGCATTGCAACTTAATGAAATAATTTCTTTAATTGACCTCCACGAAATACTTAATTATTCACTCTCTAAATACTTAATTAATCAATCAAATCATTTCTCCAGCACCAATTAATTTAATTATTTTTGTAATATTTATTCGTGACGAAATTTAATTATTGATTGACGAATGCACTAAAATTCAATCAACATGGTGCAGAAATGTATATTCATCACTATACAACATTAACTATGAAAAAAAAATTGAATTAATCAATTTTTGACACGTTACAAATCGTTATTGAAAAAACTAAATTACATATGTACGAGAGTGTTACATTGAAATTGCATGTTATTGAAGCAATCACTCAACTATATTTAGAAGTGTTTCAATTAAATTTTGCCTTATTTAGTTTAAAGTCTATTTACTACGCCTTTGAATATAAGTTACCAACAAACTTTTAACTATACCACTGCAGGCCGTGGGTCTCCTCTCGGAAGAAAAGAAGTAAGGACTGCAAGTTCCACTATTGCGGGTTGGCAGACTTCATAAGCCATTGAGAACATCTCACGATATTTTCCTATTGAAATAGGAACTTGATTTCGAAAAGTCAAAAGAGCGCCTATGACATAGCATCTTTGAGCCTAGTAAGTAACCCCTCAAAAATATATGTAAGTATGCGCCGAAAAATCTGTAGGTAGGTATAGGTAATACGCCAAATAAAAGTTTATTCAATTTCGTGAATGATTATCCGAAAGCAAATAAAAGACGCAAAGTAAACAGTTGAGTTCCAAACAAAAACTTTAATAGCGGGAAATGCATGTCATAACAGACATGCTTGCGACCAATTAACTCTTTTACCGAGAAACATCCACATTATTTCGTTAATCATTCGGCTTCCATGTATTTATTATGCGCGAGAATTTTAAGGAAAAAACTTGACCCAATTCTTGAATTAACTGGAGGGGTTAATTAGTCTACATAACTTATTATTGTACATAGTGTGGAGGGACGAAGTGTTATGCCGCTCCAATAAAGGGAGGATCCTCCGACCAGGTGGATGTGTTTGGCTGGAGGTCCGCGTCCTGACGGTCGCCATCGAGCATCAGCATATTTGCCTATGGTTCACCCTTGTTTGGTATAACAACGTTTCGTCGAAAATCGCTTCGGCGAATTTTAGTTACAATAAAGTCATTTCGCATAATTATTCATTTGACCGAATAATTAATTGGTAGAATTTTATTTAGCATAATTATTTCCTTGAAATAATGTCATTTCGCCGAATTTTCAAATGCAGTGTATGCAGTGCATGTTTCACTAGACTAATAATGATTTAGTCGAAAGATCGTATCGAATATTCAATTCAGTTTAAATATCGGTTAGGTTAGGTTAGACCTGTGACCACACACCGCACGAGCCCAGCGAGCTAAGCGAGCGAGTGCCAGAACCAAATCGAATAAAAAAAAACAAATAGGTAGTTAAAATATTTACAATGTTTTCTTTTCTACACTACATTACACCAATTGAATATTTGATAAAATACATGTGCACCTGAATATTACATCAAATGAACATTATACTTTTACATCAATAGCGCAAATGTTGTTATCGCAAATGAATATTCGATGAAATGAATATTTGATGAAATGAATATTCGATGAAATTAATATTCGATGGAATGAATATTCGATGAAATGAAAATTATGTGAATCGATATTATACAAAGTGATTATTTTCTTAAACGTTGTTCGAACTAGTGACATTATATCAAACGTTGTTATACGAAACAAGGGTGAACCTTTGCCTATAGGTATGTATGGTGCGCGGTAATTGTTGCTTGCGCGATTTAGGATTTCTCTCGTCGTAGTTCCTATATGGCGCGATAGATGTCGCTATAATTGTATTAGTATTTCAGGTATTCAAGATGTTTTAAATATAGTTGGCGGCACCTCTACGAGACACATCAAAGCTTTTACAAAGGAAACAAAGATGGAAATGGCAGCCCCGACGGATTTTCTTGAGTTTTTAATAATGTTAATATGTAAGTGAATATTTTGTAAGTAGACTTTTAGTTGAGGGTTTCACAAATGTTATTTAATCCTTTTCGAGATTACTTGCGTCGTTGGAATTCGATAATTTTTAATTTTGTTTTTTATTTATGTAGACTACCATGGTTGTGACGTACGGAAAGCTTAAAGATATCATTCGTTGTACTAGTATTTATTTTGAAATCATCAAATAGCCTTAATTCTCAAAAATATTGTAGCGCCGCAAAAAATTAGAAAAACAAGTTGTACCTATGTCTCTACCAATGCAAGCAAAACTCATTGGTAGGCAAGACTTTTAATTGAAATACCCAATTACAGTACATAAATAACCAATACACTTCACGCTTCCGCGACACCAATCACAATGCGCTCTCAAAAAAATTGTTGGTGATATTTTATTCTAATTTAATCAGTCTCTCGATTTGAACAAGACTAAATAAATAGTGATCGATATTCAAATCGATTCTTCCGCCATCAAATTCCATATTTTATGTGAAATAAAATATCAAAGTGAAAGACGGGGCGCATGAAAGGAGCCTCCCCAAGCGACGTTATAAAGCAGTACCTAACTCCTCAAAAGTTCGGTGCGCTTTGGACACCTAATACCTACTCGGTAACGTTAGTCTATACTCCATTTGGTTAAGTACTTAACTAAAGGTAAACAATAAAAATGGCGGCGTTCAGAGCTGTTCAACATTTTATTACAATGGTATCATATGAATTGGGAGTGAAACAACAACAACACAACCAACAATCAATAAAACCAACGAACAAACAGAACAATAACTAATTAACACCATTTGCGGCAAAAGAAACACAAAAACTAACGAAAGTAAAGTAAATACAAACAGTTACGTATGGCGTCTGGTTACCCGACTAAGTATAATATCGGTAAATTATTTCACTCCGCTTCCTCGCAGTACTACTTCTCAATTTTTTCGAGTTATCTAAAGTCTACTACGCAGAAAAATGTTTTGAATATCTGTATTTTTAGATTCGTTTTAGTAGGCACATTGCAATACTTTTTGACATAATTATAAATTTTGATTTAATTAATTGTTTGCAAGCTTAAGAATAATAGTAACTATTTAATATTAAGCAAAGTAGTAAGATATGCTAGTATAAAAGGAGAATGTGATTTTGAGTTATTGAATAATTTATTTTGGTGACGTTTTATTTTGAAATGAAAAATGGCCCTATAAAAGAACCTTTTTTATGATTTGTTAACCTTTAGTTAAGTACCTAACCAAATGGAGTATAGGTGTCTAATCCTTACAACACGATGGTACAAACGGATCTTTCTCAATAGTGAAAGATATTCCCTAACTTTCTTATCATCTCTACGAAAATGAGATAGCAAAATTGAGAGCCGAAAGTATGTAAATATCTTTATCTTATTTTCCAACTTAACACACTCTAATCCATTATACCTCAATGTCTAAATTCAATATCATAAATATGAAATGTCTAAAACATTCATATATATTCATTGGCTGGTGGCCATAAGGCTATAATATATCAAACGGGTTGTAAGTTGGATGCATTATACTTTGAATCGCGTTTGCTAAACGTAGCTTGTCATAGCTTAGTTATAACTTAGCCAGTATGTTGATTCCATGGTGCTAGCTTATATCATTGATAGGACTGGTTGTAGAATATATTGCGAAAGCTGTTTGTCTCTTGTTTATGTGGGAATATGAGAAAACTTGCATCATTTGTGGAGTGTGGATATGATATGATTTGTGGATACCAAGTAAACTCATACAAGTTAATCTCGTAGTCGTTTTAATCCATGTACAGTTTACTTCTGAGTGTCTAACCTGTATAATTTATCAGAAAACCATGTTCTTATCCTTAAAAAAATTTCTTACATGAAAAGAAAAACAGGATTGGATTTAAAACATAGGTAACATTTACAAACATGGATCTACCTTGCACTTTTCAATTTCCTCGCCACCCGATCCCGCCCTTGCCATTGTCAGTAGTCAGCAGATTGTTTACCTCCATAGAAATATAATATTTCTTATACATATCTGTGTTCACCTCACTAATACCATCTTTTACTACGAGTAGAGTTCGTAATACTGAGCGTGGTATTTAAATATTTTCATGTTTATTTGATGATTAATGAACACGTATAATAATAAAATTTTTTGAGTCTTTTACAAATTAAATTTGTAGCAGAGGACTTACTTACAGGATAGTTTTCATTGCTACACTAACATACGTACCACTCAATCACATCACCTCTTTGCTTTAGCATACAAATGCGAAATTAAAGTATGCAAGTATATCAAATATTTCATGTCACGTAGCGGTGACATTGTAACATAAATTCGAGTATAAGGCGACAGGACCACCGGCGGTGGCGAAATTTATAGGAGCCATATATGGAAGTATTAATTTGGCAATCTTTGTCACTTTTTAATTTACCGAAGAACTTGCTGACTTTAAATTGAGACCTCGAGTAAGGCAATGAAAGAACTAATGAGCTTTAAATTGCGCCGGAGTGCTCAAACAAAACTGCGGCCTCTTAGCCTAACCTGAGCCTGACTTTGGGAGTCCGCTGCCCAACACCAGTAGACTTCGAGACTTGCGAGGCCTGAACTCGGCCTCGCCCTTAGAGAGGGTCCTGCAAACGCTGGAAATCCGTCAGAATGTCGTGGCCATGTCTAGGCTAGGCTATAGGCCACCTATAAGGCTAGGAAAGGAAAGTGAAGTTTTTTTAGTCCTAGTCGGAAATATTCCGCCACTCCCTGTAAAAAGGGAGCTTTTTCTAGTGCTTTTTCTTGTACAATATCCAGTGGGGCTATGAAACATGTTGTGGCATGTTAAACTTCATACTTCATACATAAGGCTGATACTTAGTTCGAATTAGGTCACCAAAATAATTGACTTTTTTTGGTATTCACAAATTGTACACTTCGACTACATTAAAGGCTATAGATAGCCCTATCTTCTTTAAGAAGACACGTTACGGTCTGTAGGTCAATAATGGGTTGTGATTGAGAGGAGAGAAGAATGAGATATTGCTTAGATTTTATATACATTTTTAAAGTCGTCTTATAAAACATAATTTGAGTCATGTAAACATTCATCCTAAATTACTTCTGAATCGGTTAGTAAGTACACGTGTTTTTACATCATCAAAGGTTATCAAAAACATCCTACATACGCCTTAAAAAGAAGAAATGCTGTACTTACTTAATAGCAAAATATTAAAAGTCAATGCATACATTACGGTCAATTATATGGTCAGAAACGAGCATAATTTCACACCTTATATCGATAGTCTGCCAGAACGGTCGCTACACCAATAAAACACTTAATTATATTTAATTAGATGTGCCTTCGTTCGCACATTCGATTTTGGTTGCGACACGGTTGCAAACGGGTTTGTTTAGGATTAATGTTCACTAATCGGTACTCATTTCTCTGCATAGTAGTTTATGTCATGGAAAAAGGCCTTATTTCTACTAATGTAATCATTCGGAGTGTACGTATGACCATTTTGTAAATGCTATCAACTTCAGTAGTTGATATAAGTGCTTGTGCGATATCCGGTATGCTATAAATGGAGAAGCACTGTTTCCCATTACCTAGCCTTTTCCCAACTATACTGTTGTTTGGTTACCTTCCAGTCTAACCAGACAACATAACATACCATCACGCCTGTCTTCCCCGAAGGATTA
This sequence comes from Subacronicta megacephala, assembly GCA_958496365.1. NCBI lineage: Eukaryota > Metazoa > Arthropoda > Insecta > Lepidoptera > Noctuidae > Subacronicta > Subacronicta megacephala. The sequence goes on from OY292525.1 coordinate 10,499,038, forward strand.
GGCAGAGGTGTACTAATGTACACCTTTCGCCGGTATGTTTAGGTTCCATGGGGAGCCTATTGTCATTACCCGGGCACAAATCCAGACTACAAGCTGCTACTGAGAGTGTGATAGAAAAACCCAATAACACTTTGTTAGACTTGGGGATTGAACCCAGGACCTTAGCAGTCGCCCTTAGGACCACTAGACTTATGAGGCAGTCAAGAAACCAGATGTGTCTAAATATTAGTATTTAACACAAAGCGAGACCTACGTAACCCATTTCATTGGTAATGCTGATATCCTGTGGAAAGTTTGGTTGTAAATTCGTAATTCGTAACACTACTTTTAAGGATTTTATTGCGTTATATTGATATTCACTTCAAATCCCGACGTTCCGGATCCTTTACAGCATCCATGGTGACGGGCATACTGAGGTGTTGTATGAATGTAATGGAATTTATTATTAATATTCGCGTAAGTGTCAGAAACCAGTTTCACTCAAGTCTGAAAAGGATTTAATTTTATTTAGATAGAAGATTGGAAATAAATAAAATAAAAGCACCCACAAACTTGTTACCGGAGAAACTCCAAGAGAACGGTTAAAAATGTTTTTTCAGTGAAACAATATTTTTAGTGAGTCCATTAACGGTAGATACGAATGGCGACCTTGCATCTACAATTAGCATTAAAGTGTGAACAAGCACTTGCAAATGACCGCACAATTAGGTCCTTTGAACAAAACAAATTATCGCTATTGTGCCTTAATCGAGTCTGTAAATGTCAAAGACAGAAAAGATGAAACTGTCGTAGGTAATTAAAAAAAATGTTTAAAAAACAAATGAAATAACTTTTTTTAAATTTGCAAATATGTAGCGACAGTCATTTCGTCGTTGCGAACCTATAATTTTAATGTCATAAACAAAATAATAAATGGTGTCAAGTTTTGGCGATAATTCATTAATGTAAAGCGGTTTATAAAAAAGCATGTAGGTATGTATCGTCATAATTATATGTTGTCGCATATATATGTAATGGGTATATTTTTAATCCACCTGGATCTATTAACTTTAGATCTCACGGTCTTCCGATTATGGAATTTATTTCCAGTGGTGTTTTTCTGCAATATAATACCTATGGTCGTTATTATAATAATTATCATAGTAAATAATATTATATCTTTAAAATTTATGTACCTAGATCTCATCGTGTTTGAAAATAATATCCAATGATATTTTCATTTGATAGAATTATAAAGTAGGTATGACGCTTTTTTCGTCGTTAGTATGTATAATAAATATTTAAATGTAAATATAACCAACTCACTGCTTTCGTGAGGCCAATCATTACCCGTTTGCAATTAAAAACAAAAAAACTTGTCCATTAATTCTCATTTAATTAACAATTTCTCGAATTGAATTTAAACAAGAGATAAATAAATGGCGTTCGAAATTCGAATCAATACCGCCTCGTCAGGCGTAATCGTTTTGCCAATCGACTTGCATTCGATTAAGACAGGGATACTCAACCTGTGGTCGTTGATTTTGATAAGCATAATGTAGCGCAAAATAAAATGGGAATGGACTGGCTTCTAATATAAATGTTAAACCACGTCAAAAAGCTTTACAATTTTTTTATATATTTCAAACTTTTTTTATCTGTCTCCTATCCATCTTGTCCATTGGCAATATACTGCTCCTAAGGATAGTACCGTGATGCTATATAGCTTATAGCCTTCCTCATGAATGTGGCTATCATATTATTAAAAAAAAAATTGATCATATACAAAAACATTTTATTTTTCAAATCCAACTGGCAGTTCCAGATATTAGCACATTCAAACAAACAAACTCTTCAGCTTTATTATATTATATACTATAGTATAGATTGACAGGCAACACCACCTTAAATGTCAAAATATCGTCAAACTCCATAATATTTTATACAGAAAAGGTTTAATAAATAAGGTTACACTATAGACTAACACTGATTATACGCACACCAATTTAAGGTATACTTAACCCGAGATTATTTTAAATCGAGCTAATGTCGCAAAATTCTATGAATTATCTTTATAAAAAGTTTAAGTAAATAAACTATTTCTAGGATACTAGCTTTTCTTCATATCAAAATATTGAAATCCTGTTTTGTTTTAATCACCTACGACTTAATAAAATAACTCACGCTGTTTATTTATTGCGAATTTTCCCACATAATTATGTAGTTACGCAACAACGGTGACAAAATTTACAAACAACACTTTTGCATTAAAACAACAAGTCACACGGTCAGAAAGCAGTGTTAACAAGCATTAATCACGGCTAATTACGTTTGAACCAGTTCTTATGTATTCGGTGTAAGTAAATTATGTAATCGGCGACACGACAGCGTTAAATTTTTCAAGTTGAATTATTTTAATTTGTTGACAATTTCAAAACTACACAATTAGTGTGATTTTTTGCTGATCTAGAGACCTATTCAGTTAGGCCGTAGGTACTTTAGATATAATTTGTTTTTCAGATACTTATTTTTTTATGTTATTTTTTTGCTTTAACTGCCTCATTAGTCAGCGGTCCTAGGTCCATGGTGCTTGTGTTCAATTCCCAGGTCAAGCAAAGTGTTATTGAGTTTTTCTATGAAATTTTCAATAGCAGCTCGACTCAGCTCTTACTAAAATATACTACCTAAAAAAAATTCTTGACGATCTTTTACTTCTAGTTAAGTTCTTCGGCTCCAATAAAACAATATGGTCATACTTTAATTTTATTTGATTACCATCAACGTTTTGTTTTATAAAAATCCTACCCAAAACATTCTTGAATGTAACCCAAAAACAGAGAAAGTGCATTACTGTGCTTAAACAGTTAATTAAAGTGGTAAAATTAAGTGAACAAGCAACGCATTGACATTTAAAAAGTTATTCCGACTGTCAACACCGCGGATAAAGAAAAGGTATGGTTAGCAAAGAAAGTCGGTGAACACAACAATTTTAAAAAAATATTACATCATTAATCATTTCCGTCAATTCTAATTGGGGAAAAATATTTTTGTTGATTTCTGTACATAATTATGATACGATAATTTGATTTATTAAAAAATATGAGTTAATCAGTAACATGCAATAATAAGATGTTATCTATTGCACTTGAGAGAACTTATGCTACCTTCTCAGGTTAGTAAGTTCCTAGGTAGTAAAAATAATAAAAAGTACACAATATATATGTATACAGTTAGCGATGTTTTCGGTCCCTCCCATTTAACAGGGGGCGAGCCTGAGGCCATTAACGGGGCAGAATTCCAAACTTTAAGAAATTAAAACGTTGCTTGGCAGCTTGACTTAGGAGTGGGAATTCAACCCATTTAAATGGTTTTGAATATTGTATCACGTTCATACTTTCGTTGCTGACTGTACTTATATTTCAGTGCACATACATTACTTTTAAGACTTCATTGTATCTTATTACGGCTCATTTGAGAAAATAAAATGTGTTATTGCCAGTTATTGAGATACTGGAACGATTTGCAACACCCAGTTGTTAAGCCTATAGGTATCAAAGGTAGTCAGTATAAGTACGTCACGTTTTTTTTTAATAACATAGTGTAAAGCTCTTTCGATTCGACCTTTTCCCGAACAACTTATCATAATAAGCACTTAACCGTTCGGTGCCAAACACGGTCGTTATAATAACCGCTACAATAAACGCTCAATAAATGGTTAAATGGACATGAACAAAAATTGTCTGCGTCCTTCGGTACACTGATTATTTTTTCGTAGCCTTGTGTCGCACTGCTAGGCAGAGCCCTCGCATAACTTCTTTCAGGGTTTTCTGGCCGTTCCAAAGTGTGTTAGGAAATAACAAAGTGTTTTCACTTAAAACAGTGGATAGGATACCAACCTTTTTTAAGAACAGGGCCCACTTTTTACTATGGTTATTAGCAGGAACCACAATGTTACAGTATTTAGAACTTCCGCCGCACAAAACTCCGAGTTGCTATTGCGAAGTAATTACAAAACTCGGTAACACTTTGCTCGACCTAAGAATCAAACTCTGGACGTCTAGCGTAGCATTGGCGATTAGGACCACTGTACTAATGAGGAAATCAACTAACAATGTTAACATTATTATGACGTCACCACTCAAATAGTTAACACTATCATTAAATCATTTTACATCAATAACTACTGTATAAACACTCAACTCACAAACAGTTTTTGTGGCTCTCGTAACGGTACTCGCCTGAGGCGGGTTAAGTTTTGAACAAGAGTATACATTACCTTATCGGTACACAAATACATTACTACTAATTAATATTGGGTGGGACGCATTAATCATTGTGCTTTAAAAAGTGTAATTAAGCAGAATGGGTTCTGTAGATGGTATAGTAATTATTGAAAGTTATTTGATTGATTAAAGGGTAGTATTTTTACTGTCACATGCAAAACATGAAAGCATTGAAGCGACGGTAGCCTAATGGCTAGGGCGTTGGACTTGCAATCATGTAGTTGCCGGTTCGAAACCGACCCTTTGCACTACCGACGTGAATCCACGTAATACAAACATTTAGCTTAGTACGAGGGGTTATCAAGAATACTAGTCATTTGCGACCCACATTGCTAGTAAGCTTTTTTTAAAAAAAAACATTGAATACTACTTTTGACTATTCTATCACGTTATATGGATATTATTAAATCAAGACGTTTTGAATCCTTTACACACAGTACAGAATATTGACGTAACAGTAGGCATACCATTCTAATGCGTTTTATTCGGTGAGTGTGGAGCACCGGTGGCCCAATTCCTCCCTCAGTCCCTTTCTTCTCCTTTCTTGCCCTTTTCCTAACGGTAGACAGCGGCTTGGTTGTGTTTTCTTCACATGATTTATAAAATGTTAAGGGAACTGCCATTTAGCTTCAGGTGGACCGCTGACCCGTCAGCAACACTAATTGTAAACTACTCATTTAACTAACAATCTAGAAATAGTGTAGGAACCAGATGTTGGTTAATGTAAATCAAAAGTGCATGGAAAAAAAAATAACACCGAATTTATCCTATGAGCTATTTAGTGTATGCCCTCAGATCAAATAAAAAGTTAAGATGGAGCTTTGCGAACGAAGAAGTGAGGCCGGTTTAAACTACGCCTTGCCGTGTACAAACACAATTACACGCACACACGCACGTGATACGTTAATGACGTTTTGATAGACGTGCAGCGATAGCTCGACTCTGCTCGATTGACAAGATAAGGCGTAGTTTCGGTATACGTGTGTGCGTGTAATTGTGTTTGTACACGGCAAGGCGTAGTATTAGCCGGCCTTACTTCTTTGTTCGCAAAGTTCCATCTTAACTTTTTATTTGATCTGAGTGGATGCCTTGTTGGTTGTCCTATAAATAAACAGACACTCCGAAATATATTTAAAGGAACCCTAAAAATCTCAGGTATTCTCTAAAGCTGGTTACAGAGTAACATACATCTGTAAATTGATATACAACCGTTCGTAGTAGGTACGTACATACATGAGTATAATTGCTTAGTGTTCTATTAAGATGGTTGATAGCTACTACTGCTATTTGTCTTGATTTTCTACCGCCACAACACATTACAGATTGTTACAGAAGGTATACTGAGTGGGTGAGAACTTTGAAAGAGGCAAAATAAGTTCTTCCTTCATTTGGATCCTTCATTATGAACGAGGATCTGGAAACTTCTTTATACTTCATATCCTACTGGTTTCTACGATTACGAAACTACTTTTTACGGATTTTATCGCGTTATATTAATATTATTGAATATCGAAAACGTCGGGGATATATATCGCGATAAAATCTGTACAAAAGTAGATTTATTTCAATTTTCAATTATTCATTAGTTAAGTGGTCCTAAGCGCGACTGTTACCCTAGAGGTTTTTCTATGAAATTCTCAGTAGCAGCTCGCAGTTTGGATTTTGCCCGGTTAATGGCAATAGGCTCGACCCCTATTACATGGGACCTTACGACTTAGGCTTATTAAAGAACAGTGTAGAAAGCTAAAGATTAGCTATTGCATAGCAGACATTGTGTTTAAAATGTAAATGGGGCTTCTATTTATTTATCTTGAGTATGGAATATCTGCAAAATTATCTATCATTTAGACGATTAAATCGTAAATTTTAATTTGCTTAAACGTATTGACGATAGCCGATCTTGTTTCTACTTAAAAAATGTTGTTTCAATTAAATGTAGGCGAGCAAATTCTTTTCTTTGATTAATAGAAACAAATATCGTGGCAAATAAATTGAATAAACCGAACCAAACAAATTGAAACAAAAAATCTTCATATGTATGCGAGCTACCTGATGGTACTTTGACATCTGCAAAACCAAAGAAGTTGCAGATGCGTTGCCAAGCCAATTTAAGAAAAGAGAGGGGAAGGAGAAAAGTAGAAGGAAGGCGACTAAGAGCGGAATTGGGCCTCCGGCGCTCCACACTACCGTACGAAACGCAACAGTATGCATACTGCTACTTGAAATTCTTTTGGAGGGCAGTACCTACTTTCCCGGTCGTGCGGACCCATCCATACTGGCATGCAAGCGCGACACTACTGCTACTGTTTATAAGACAAAAAATCACTAACGAAAAAGTAGGTAAGTAACCTTTCATCGTGGCAAAATATGTGTAAATGTATGTAAGAATACTAATCGAATTAAAATAAATTATTTTCGTTTTAATGCTTAATGTAACAGGGCCTTATTAAGCGACAAGTTAACGTTTAAGGCACGTTCCAATTTGTAAAAGTTCTTACTAAAACCAATAATTATATGGGAAAATGCTAGTGTGAATCATTAGAATTCTCGGCACGTCTGCAAATGCCTTGAAAACGACCATTTTAAGGCACCGTCGAGAAGTACAATCAAATAAATAAATCTGCAAATCGTCGAGTTAAAAAACCTGGTACATTTCACCATATACCTAACCTTACCAAAACAAGTAAGTGAGCACGTTGCCACTCGGCAGCGGTAGGGTTAGCGTTAAATACCAACTTCTCCTTATATTATAAATATTAAAGATTGTAAAATGATAATTTAAGCGTATTACTTAATTGGCACTAGATGGTTCACACTACTCAAAAAATAACATCGACCTTAGATCAAATATTAAACCTACCTGTATTTCTTGTAAGATTTAGGCATAGGTGAATTTAATACACCCATTGTTCCATCCACAAAGTATGTTTTAAAGATCCCATGTAATATTTGGCGAATCTTTACGCCAATGGACACTTTGAGAACAAAACCGGGATTTTAGTCTAGGCTCGGCAACCGCGAGCTGTGATCACTTTACCATTGAGGTTGTGACAGTTTCATCATCATCATCATCATTAACCATTTGACCGTCGTAATACTAGGCACGGGTCTCCTTTCAAAGTGAGAGTGGCCAGAAGAACTTACCTACGCATAACTTTAAGAGACAGTTTACCTCAAATTATTCATGCCTCAATCAAAAATATACAAAAAGAACGTTTGGTCAAAATACTGTAACAAAATTGCTAGTTTACGCCAGCCCTAAGGCGCACACGATCACAAAGACAGCCCAGCGTAACAAATCACTCGCAACTCGTATATCCATAACCGCAGCCTGGGAAAAAACAGCACCACACTCGATCAACGTCTGAATCTATACTGCACATTCTTGACGAAAACTGTTGGTATACTGGATACGGTATGCAGTCTGTGTTACAAGGTTCGGTTTTTGGTATGTTGTATCCAAGTGTTCTGAGTGTTCGGTATTTTTTAAACTTCTCAACAAACAAGGATGTCTTATCAGAATATTTTCACACAGCTTCACAAAACAGAACACAAACGCACAGACAAAGAAGAAAATTAGGTAATATGCTAGCATTTCTGCAGTACCTAAGAAACCAAATCGCTAAAAATGTCGATACGTCAAAATTCGATAATCACGATTCAATTCGATGGTCACGCCTATATTATCCGAATGGTTAATTAGGCACAGGTGTACTACTGAACACCAACACTTCGCCGGTATGTTTATATCCCATGTATTAAGGGGCGAGCCTATTGCCATTAACTGGGCACAAATCCGGACTCTGAGCAGATACTGAGAATCTCATAAAAAAACTCAATAACACTGCTTGACTAGGACCAATACACAAATGAAGTAGGCTATTATTTCGCTATGTATAATTTCGCAGTTCTTTTTAATTATCAAGGTATCAGTTATCAGTGTATCAATATAACACGAATAGGTATTTGATAAACTATCAGCCAAGCCTACTCAAAGGTATTCAGATTTATATCAATACACATTGGTCACCTGATCGTGATCTATCGAAGTTATGGCAATTATTAATTATATTATGTCCTTTCTAAATGCGTTGTTCGTATCAACACAGTTCATTTAAATACAATTCAATTTTCAAGGGACACCTGTCAAGTTAACAAATTGCGTTTTGATACGATTTGAGCGTCATATCTCATGTCATAATGTTTTATGATTAGTGATGTACATATATTAGATATGAGAGATAGTGAGAGGTGCACACACACTTGATTTATAAGCTCCTATATTAATAGAGCGAGCCTATTACCATAAACTGGGCACAGCCGAGCCACTCTAGTAGAATTGGTAGCGTGCTATAAATTTTTGGGTCACAATATCCTAAGAATAGACTAGTTGTCAGGCTTTTTGTGCTTTCAGCTACCATTATCGATAGTCATATGGTGTGGGACGATTTTACGTGCTCGCTGAGGCACGGATAGTGGGACCATTGAATCAATTAAAAAGGCAGACTTCAATTTAATTATGGTAACTACGATTAAAATTGTCTTATTAACATACTTTGTAAAAAATAAATGGAAGAACGATTGCGGAAGAAAATAAAATTCTTACGTGTTCTCGTCAACAATAGATCGTAAGTCTTTAATTAGTTGCTGATTTGCGTCATTATTGAGTAGAAAATGCGATCTTGAATTCAATCGAATTGAGTTAATTTCTTAATAATAAGAAGAGCCAATTTCATTGGGGTTAGCAGAGACAAAATAATAATGATAGCAGCTTCCTCTCTTCTAAGTTGCCATGCCCACCTTTTGTGATAATGTAACATCTAACAAGATTATGGAGAGTGCAATAAAGACATTGAATATTGAGTTTAAACGAAATTGAATTAATTTCTTATTTAATGCTGACGCTCTAGAGCAATGCTGCAATGCATGGTTCGAAGACGCGGACGGAACGGACACTTTTGAAAGCCAAACATGTGACGCAAGCACACCTTCTATGCGATGGGTTTTTATTTAATTTTTGTACGCTTGAATCGCCACTTATTATGTAAACCAAAAGCTAGATCCATCCTAAAACTCCAGGGCTAAAGATTTGCTTTGGATTTTGGCTGTATATGTTACCTTCGACAAGTTCCTAACTTTAAGTGGATAAAATAATAAATTGCAGACAAAATGCAAAATATATTGCTCCAGAGCACCGAGATCTGCACTTCTTACTTATTATTTCCTGAAGGTTTAGAGAGAGAACACGTGTGCCTAAGTGTACACCCACCATAGGTCGTCGGTATGTTTACGTCCCACCATTTCTCAGGAATTATAAGTCATAATACCACAAAATACCGGTCCCATGTAATAGAGGGCGAGCCTATTGCCATTAGCCGGGCACAAATCCAGACTCTGAGCTTCTGAGAATTTCATAGAAAAATTAATAAATGCCTTTTTCACGCATATTTGTTTCAAGCCTACACAACAATCGCTAAGATGAAGATTACGATAACATTATTACTATAATATCACGCTTTAATCAAATGATTTATAACCATTAGACAAAGTAAGCCGTTATTACGATAAACTCCGCCCTAATCTGTTAAGGGCCAAGTCCCGCCCATACAAATTAATATTCAATCAACTAGTAATTCTTACAATTTGTCGTGGGCCTTATTAGACGAATTTATTACTTAACCATATTGGGAGCATTTTACTTTATATTGTTACCTTATTTGAAGCTTGTTGATAGCTTTATTTTGTAATTTAAATCTATGGAATTTCAAGTGTTTAGCGTTCTATGTTGCCTAGCCTAGACGTATATTAAGTTTGTGTACCAATCGCTTTTAATGACAGCATAATATTCCATATCATTATGGAATATTATGCTGTCATTATCAACATGTAAGTTCGTTCAACCCTAACATCAACAGTTTACAAAGTTTTCCACAAATAAAGTATTAGAATTTAAGTTAAGTTGGAGCTATTAATACATCGGTGCCGTCCAGAAATTGGATATCGGGGTTCCCAAATTTGTCACTTCATGTAAAATACTAATATACTCAGTAGCATCAAATTAAACTGAAAGCCAGCCTTAAAATAATTGGAAAACGACTGATAATGATAAGTACAACATTAAGTAACGATCTTCCAATTGTATACACAATTACTCAGTACCACCCACAAGATTCTTTAATTTCTCTTCTCGCAATTATAAGAACCGCAAACACATAAACATTTCAAAACTAAAATACAACGTGAGAAGGAACTCATTAATGGAACATAAACTTTATGACTTCAATCATAAAAAAAAGTTATCGATAGTATGCTAATTAGTGCCTTATATTGAGGCAGCTTAAGCATTGCAAGTTTTAAGAAACGTGATTTTTTTAAACAGTTTCAGAACGTCCAATATACCTTGATCCGTAGTGAAATGAGGAACTAAGTTTAAATGTACCCGATTTAACTTGTCGTTGCCTTTTGCCTTAACAAGCAGCGCCGCGGCCGGCAGAAGTGTCATGATATACTGGTCACTGTAAGAACAGCCTTCGAATTCGTCGTTCGTTTTCCGTATTCATAAGTTCGCAGTAACTTCGCAACTTAATTATTGGTTCGTTGTATTTATTGTCGATTCGATGAATTTTTTTCCAAGCCCATCGCGGTGGGAGACCATTCTGGCATGTTCAGGGCACATGACATAATAAAATAAAGACGTACAGAAGGTTAGCTTTAAACAGTAGACATCACTAAGAGCATGCGTAGGTACTAGACTAGTAAATACAAGATTCAAAGCAAGTTTAGAGGGAAAATGTAGCGTCAACAACATACAACATTTTACATCGGATAATCGATATAGAAAGAATTCGTTAAAAAATTGATTCAAATTATTTGTATTGTATGAGGCGAATATTATTTTTAGTTGCTATATTAAATTTATTGTCCTCAATATTGTTTTCATATACACATATATTAAAAAAAAAGTATATAATTTAAAATAAGTGCCTCGGGTATTACCAAACGTGCACTATTTTTTTACTTGTTGCAACCGTACTCATCATCTTGCGTTTTTATTATGGACCTTTTGTCATTTATTTGTTGCATGGCACATCTAGGAATTTAAAGCGGCTAGTGGAAAATAAATTAATTGTTAGTAATTTATAGGTATTTGCGTTTTTGTTTGGCGGCCCAGCCGTCTAGGCGGACCGGCACAGATACGTGAAGTGCCGATCATTCACTACAATGACAACGACAGTACTACACATATTTTATAAGGTAAAAGTAGCAATAGAGAGACCACCCCTTAACGCAATCTTGTGTGGTTTACATAAAAAAATATTTAGGTAATTTTTTAGTCTATTGTCATCATGCCATCCCGAAAGCGACTGTCATTAAACCACTGCAACCCAATTTCTGTGCAATATCAATATTATCCTAAAACGAAACTAGGTAGTGAAAGTAGACTGCCGCATTAGTCTAGTGGTCCTAAGCGCGACTGCTATGCTAGAGGTCATGGGTTCGATCCCCAGGTTGAGCAGTGTTATTGGGTTTTTCTGTGAAATTCTCAATAGTAGCTCGGAGTCTGGATTATGAGCCTGGTTAATGGTAATAGGCTCGCCCCCTATTACATGGGATCTAAAAACGTACCGGCGAAATGAGGGTGTACATTAATACACCTCTGCCTAAGCCTTCGGGGAATACTGGCGTGCAACTAGAGTCAATAACGTTTCATAAACGCTTGTAAAAGCTTATTTGAAATAAAATCATTTGATTTCATTTGGTTTTATTTGATGATCCGTTATGTTATAGTCAAGCTGGTCCGGGTTCTTTTTTTTTCGATTTTCGTACGTAATTTAAGTATGATAGGTGTTTATGTATGTATGGGAATATTTATTAAGTAGGCACCTCTAATTTAGTTAGTACTTATACATATCATATAAAAACAAAAATAGAATAGATTTTGAAATGTGTCCGTCTGTAATTCATTACTTGAAGGGTTAATTTGCCCTTTGATTGACATAATTGACAAAAAAATATGTTGAACCTTATAGTCAAATCTTCTACTTGCTAGTTGGCAATACTAACTTTGTCTATGCCAAACTCATATACAGTTACAATTATCTCTCTCTGTATAAGTAATATTCTTTCGCATATAACTTTGTTAATTTGGATATTTTTGTTTTGTCACGTAATCGATTTAGGAAGGAATTAATTCAGGTTCTTTCCATATGAGCCTATATTCTTCTTCTTTTAATTTATTTCTTAACATTTTGTTCAATCTTTACTTTGTGTGCGCTGTTATTCTTTTTTGTAATCTGTGGAAACGTTGTTGATTGTACAATTAACCATATTTTTAAGTAATACTACATATATGTAACACCTATTGTACGATTGTTTGTCTTCCCAAATAAATAAATAACATCACTCGTGTAAAATATTAAACAAGCTCGTTGATGTACAATCAACAATCTTGACGGTTTGGACTTTTCACTCTTATTATTAAGAGCATGAGGTCGAGAAATCATCAACCGCTTCATCTTATTTCAGGTCCAATTCAATGCCAGAAACTACAGCAACACTCGTTAATATCCTCCTTACAACATCGTTAGAGTACACACATAACGAATGGTAACAAGTACTGCTGACCTTTCGAAATGCCAGTTCGAATCCGGCCCAAGAAACGTAAATATCAACCATGTACTTTCAATAGGTACAATGCTGAGAATTTTAACGAAGACATCAGAATTCTCGGAGAGATCATATCAAAGTTGCTCGTATCATATTCCAGGATAGGGCTGCCAAAAGATATAAAAAAATTGCAGTCTTGCGAAAAAAAATATAGCCTTTGAACAATCTTTTACCACAAAATTATTCTACACTAGACGCTGCCCGCTGTTTTATTCCCGTCCCAAAAGAATTTCCTTAATATAACTCGACTTCTGGGTAGAGTATCACCAACAACCATGCAGCAGTATTTAAGTTAGATCTCCAGCAAATCATCGACGAAAACTGCATCCAATTCCATGCAGTAGTTTTTGCCTGATGCGTGTACAAACACAGACAGACAAAGATTCTTAAAAAAATGTTCTACTGGCCTATTTTAATAAGGACCGCCATATTAGTTTTTCTTCAATATCTTAGTAGTTAGTGAACGGTAATTAAAAACTGTTAGTCATTATTCTGTGACTAAATTAAACAATTATTAACATTCTGTGAATTTTGGCCAACACGGAACAGAGAAGTTGTATGTTTCTAGGGTTTTTTTATTACCTAATTTGTATGCAATGAATGTTCTTACTTTAAATGACTTTGACTATGTAAATTTGCATTATTTTAGAACTGCAGAGTACGGATGGTTGTAGCTCAAACTAATTTTAAGCAAAAATTTAATTTTAACAAAACATTTATCACCATGAATTGTATTATAACACTTTTATATACCATGTTTTAAGCAAATAAATACATTCTCATTTTCTCATTCTCATTCTTAAAACGTCAGTCCGACTTCGATGGTTATTAAATCTAACTATTAAAAACTAAAGTCACTGCAGAAGTCATAAATTATTTTAATATTTTCAAATGTTTCTTTGTAGCGGGGCAATTAAAATAAGATAGGGCATGACCTAGCTGAACGTGACCTACGTTTTGCAAGTTCTAATAGGCATAGGTTACCGCTAAAGATCAGTTGGTTTATTTGCAAGTTTCGTCACGTACTGGGTAAACAGAGAATCTATGGCATGTTTACCAACATTTCTGTAGAAAACGTAATAAGATAGATACATTTTATTATAATATTGCAATTTTAATTATAGTAGTACTGAAAGATTAATTATAAATGAATTTTAATCGCTTCTAGCGTTGCCATTACCAAAAATCTAGTCTGGTAATCGAATAGGTTTAAAATAAATATCTAGATAATAAAATTAATCTAAGTGCCGTATGTTTTACTGAAATTCATATGAATTTAATACACTGTATTGCCATGATTGAGTAGGTAATTATTTAAAAAAAAAATCTAAAGTCGGGTAAAAAACATTCATATTCAAAGGAAACATAGTCATGGCATTTATCAAAATGACGACGTTTATGTACACAGAATAAAAAAAAATCCACTTGTCAATCATTTTATGTTATTAGTCCACAATTTATTCCATGTAACGTGTTCACTCCTGTCTTTTTTCTTTCCTATTTTGGCAACCCTATCCGGGAATAATAATTGTGTTTGAGTGAAATGTTGCAAGTTGGATCAGTAAGATCTCCCACAGAGTACATTTCGTAAATCATGCTGAGTTGGACGGCCGCATGAATATTGTGGATGGTGCTTATCTTAACGATTTTACCTTATACAGAACAAGAATTCAGGTTATCAATAAGTGCATCAGCACTATTCCAAACGATATACGGGTAGTCTGTTGCATTTCCCAGTCTTAATTATCTACTAGCTGTGAGAAAACCAAAACATAAATTTTGAGATAATTTGACCGAAGAAACAGAGAGACAGAAATGGGTATAACCCCAAAAAACTCTCATTTAATCTGGCATAAGTTCACATTAGTTTAAGTATCGTTAATGCTGTTTCTGGCGTGTAGTGGTCATCCTAAGGCCGTATTAAAACAACTCCAAATAAGTTTCCGTTAAATTACTCTGCAGTTTATTTCATACAAATTCTGTTCCCATTGTTTTATTGATTAGGAGACTAGCGACCATTCTGTCTTGGTGACATTCAGCCTAGGGAACTTATATCGGTAGTATAAAACATTTAACATCGGGCAAGACTGTGTCTGTGATGTCATACGCATCAAAAAGACACAACACTACGAATTACGAAGTCAACAACCTAAGGATAATTTTTGGTATATAAAGTATAAAATCTAAACTAAATACAATAAAAAAAAAACACAAAATTATACTAAACTAAAATTATGCGTTACACCCTAACTACTATAATTGTATACATACGTTAGTAAATATAGGTCTATGTCTGTCTATCTGTTCCTGTTTATATTTTGTTTCAAGAAAATTAATATTAATATTCGTTTTAAGATGCGATTGAAACCGGGGGTAACATCTAGTACCAAAATAAATAGCTATGTCAAGATCCCATCATCATTTAACATCAAAAGTTTAAATGTTAACTTTAAAACATTAATAATAATCAAGTTCTCATTTTTATCTCTTACCCTACCATGTTCATAAGTGTCAGGTGTTCGTTAAAATTAAAATTACATGTTTAATAAGGTGGTATAAAGTGCCGACGAAATAACCTTATCAACATGTTTTGGACAGGTTACATATGTAACAAGTTGTATCTTTTACTGTATACCTGTATTATTTTTGGCACAATAAAGAAATTTTTAATTTCATTTTATTTTTAATATTTATCTACATATTCAGTACAGAACGGACAACTGTGGTTGATCCTCCCCGCCCGACTACTGAAGAAGGGGTATAATTTTAATTAATGTATGTATGTATGTTAGTTTGTTCATACCATCATAGCTTCACGCCTGTATTCCTCAAAGGGTTAGGCAGAGGTGTACTTAATATATTTATGCAGTTCGCCAGTATGTTTAGGTCCCACGTAATGGATGGCGAGCCTATTGCCATTCACCGGCTCTATATTCAAACTCCGAGCTGCTACGGAGAATATCATAGAATAACCCATGCAAGAGATAAATAAGGTATTTCTTACGTGGAATAACCCAATAACACTTTGCTCGACCTGGGAATCGAACGCAAGAGCGTACCAGTCGCGCTTAGGACGACTAGACTAATAAGTTTTTCTGTTTGTTCTGTTAATCTTTTAACGCAGGCATCCTAATCTGCCAATACATCAACCAATGTTTTTTTTACAAACGAGTTATATATTTATTTAATTTTAATACCGATTTTGATACCTTAGCTCCAAAGACGGTTTTTGATACTTACATTATTTTAACCATAGATCATATAATCTACATATTAAGTAAACTTAAAATCTTTTATCTCGCTACATCACATCAAATCACTTCAAACGTGCCATGGAAAAACAATTTACAATCCAATCACAAAATCAATCTTTCAGCTTACAAGCAAGCTCTATGTTTCGTGCAAAAACATCTTTAGGTATATCTATACTATACACATTGTCTACACAGCTATTCAAGGCTTTTCAACTCCTGCGCATTGTTATGTTTGACGTCAATACCTGACCCCAACTACTTCACGGGAACAGTTCGCAGCGATAACCCTGAATAATTGTTGTTGCCACATAATATAATAACTATAACAATTATATTAATAGAGATAATTCATGTCTATAATTACAATTATATTGTCATAATTTATTATTTTCTCCTATTCCGTGCCTTGGAAAGCCCTTTAATTTCAGTTCCCGAATATCATATGAATAACTTAAATATCTAGCTGTTATTAATAACATACTTTCAATGTTATGTTTATGCATATAATGTTTTACTTCATATTTGGCATAATAAGATAATAATTTGCTTATATTACAAGGTATCGGTATAAATAAATACCTCTGGCAAACGTGAATCAGCCTAACAACTAGTTTATTCTAAGGATATTGATATTACCCAGAAATTGGGCATAATAAAAGTTCTCTAGAAAAAATAGGAGCCTCTAGAAAAAATAGAGGCCTAATAGAGAAAAACATAGAGGCCTCTTGAAACAATAGGTGCACCTAGTGAAAAAAGGCCTCTTTAAAAAACAAAGTCCTCTAGAAAAAATAGAGGCCTCTATTTGAGGGAGAGAATTAATGCAGTAGAGTTGTATAGCTATCGATCAGACGTTTAACTATTTTTGATTACCAAATGTCAGATGAAAACTTTTACCGAGAGCCAGTCTCTAACATAATATGATGAATAAGAACCAAAGGTTAAGCCTAGTCAGTTCTACCACTTGTCTTGAACGTTAGACAGACAGCTATTGACGGCCGAAATATTTACACACGCTTAAAAACTGTTTGCATTACTCTTATGCCATGAAATTATTATACGTTTTAAAACTGGTTAATTCCTTTCCCTGGCATTCTTTCTTTATTTATCCTGTCTTTAAATTTAATATATTAAGGGCATGTTTCACCGCCTTCTGATAAGTTCCCGATAAATTATCTGACAGTTATATACATATACAAATTCTATATCAATTATGAATTTATTGGTAAAAAACAAAAACCTAACCTAAAACATGTTCTAACCGGCAGGGATTTCCCAAAATCCTTTTTTGTCGAATAAATCCACCTCCTATATACACAAGCTTTATAGGTCATGAGATAAATGTGATATGTTCGCATTGTAAGAACTTTCGTGAGCTTTCACGCAATATTTCGGGTCTCACGCGCATATTGTATTTGTTCTCCTCGTCTTAGTTATTTTATTTGTTCACTTCGACTAGAAAAAACTCGGTAACTTATACAGTAGATTTTTTCTTCATAGTATGATATAACCTTTATTATTTTTTAAATAAAAAAGTTTATTTTATAAACCAATCAGTGGAGTGACTCATTCTTATTCTTAGTAAAATAATTATAATATATGTATATGACCGCCTCATTAGTCCAGTGGTCCTAAGTGCGACTGCTACGCTAGAGGTCCTGGGTTCGATCCCCAGGTCGAGCAAAGTGCTATTGGGTTTTTCTATGAAATTCTCAGTAGCAGCTTGGAGTCTGGATTTGTGCCCGGTTAATGGCAATAGGCTCGCCCCTATTACATGGGACCTAAACATACCGGCGAAATGTGGGTGTACATTTCGCCGGTTCTGTAAACTGACCATCTTGCATGCAATGTATGTAAACCATGTTTAAACAAATAAATTCTATCTATCTATCTACATTAGTACACCTCTGCCTAACCCTTCGGGGAATACAGGCGTGATGGTATGTTATGTTAATGTATGTTAATTATATATGTAGTTGAGGTTTGTTAGTTGCGTTAAATACAGTGGTTAAGTTAACCCTGAATCAATTAAGTCCACTAGAGATGGGAGGCCCAATTTTCAACGGTGAGAGAATTAAAAATAAATACAAAAATCTATCGATCTCATAAATATTGTATCATGTACAATGTACATAAATCAACACCCGCCAATAAAATTATACGCCTATTTTTATTGTTTTAAGTGACACAATAGTAACAACTAATGTATTCCGCCCAAATTGAACCTTGACAACAGGAGTGTACATTGTAAACATATTATATTATAATATCATTAAATTTGATGTTGCAATAAGCCTGTATTTAATTTTGTCTGTGTCAAAAGTCGATAAAACGACTATTTATAACTTTAATTCAAGTTTCTTAGATGTCGATTTTTTCAGAGTCTACAATTAAGTACTTACCTTTGTTTTACTACTAGCATTCCTCCCGCGGCTTCACCCGCGTAGACTATACATTTCTTTTGATTTTACGGAATAACATATAGCTTGTGTCACTTAAGAATAATTTTCAAAATCTGTTCATTAGATTTAGAGATTACGCCCTACAACCTCCCAAACTTTACCTCTTTATAATTGTATATAGTATAGACTAGGTACTTACTTAAAGTTGTGCCATGAAATAGTTTGTTTTATTGCTTAATTTTTTTGTATGTAACTGGCAAGAAACTTCCACCGTGTAAATGTGCCTTTATTTAGTACCCCGTCAAAAAAAGAAACAAGTACATACCTACTTACATACATTCTCATTGCACAGTTTTAGAACTGATGTTATGATAAGAGGCGTTGTACCGTGTAACTTGGACAGACAGAATATGTAAAGCTTTCGAGTTTCGATCGCTTGCGCCTGAGTCTATCACTTCAAGCCGCTAGTTGTCGCTCGTCTGATTTATATCTAACTAGCTGACCTGACAGACATTGTCCTGTATTGGATATGAATATTCAATTCAAACTGGATAAAAAAAGTTGAAATAGTCGTTTTCTAAAATTTTCTGATTTCTCGCAAAACTTTTCTTTCATAAGAACCTTCTCCTGGTCCTGACATTAAAAAACAACAAAAAAAGAAAAAGCGAAATCGGTCCAGTTGTTCATGCGTGATGCCGCGACCAAGGAAATAGGGATTCATTTATATATACATTTATGTAGATATAGATATGCGCTGGGGCATTTAACATTATATTATTATGTATACAAATTAATATTTTTATAGGTAAAATAATATCATGATGGCTTTCATGATGTGATTACAGTTTTCAGGTTCAGCTCATATTTTAAGGAGTTTTTTGGAGGATTTTTTTTAGTAGTTCAAGTTACGTAGTTACTTTGTGGTTCAGATTCACAACCAATCAAAGGCACTTAACCACTGTATAACTCAGACAGACAGCACAAGTAAAGCTTTTGGATTTGAACCTGCTATAAATTGACGCGGTTAGTTCACGCGTGTCATTCAAATCTTATTTGTGCTGGAGCGTAATTAGGGGTCTTTTATCTATTTTATATATTCTTAGGTGGATATTTCAGATAATATCATTGAATATTAGCTTTTTTAATTTTAACTTTACCGACGCAACAAAGCTAGTTGATTAACTTGAGCATTGTTTTTTTTTTCAAAGGCAATTCAAGTAGTTACTTAGAAACAGGGCTATAAGCTTTTGAACTAAACCTTTTCAAATTAAAAGCTGTACTTATAGCAAACGTAACAGTGATCCAAGTAGTATTAAGATATTCTATGCAATCTTACAAATTCTATGCTCACGAGCAGCTCGTAGTCTGAATGTATGCCCGGTTAGTGGCAATAGGCTCGTTTTCATGCAACCTAAACATACCGGTGAATTGTGGTACATTAGAACAACTCTGCCCAGCCCTTCGGAGAATACAGACAAGTTGATATGAAACTGTTGAAATATTCTAGATACCTAATATCTCTCCCAACATTTTCAATAAACAGGCACAAGGCTACAAACTATTGTAGTTTTTGCTTGTCATGTTAATAAGGATACGCATGCAGACACAAAAACTCATTCAATTGTTATACTCATACGCAGAATTCAATTTATTCATGAATCTCGTCGCTCTTGGGTTTACGAGTACAACTGACTATGACTGTTGATTTTTCTTGTTTTTTTTTATTGTGGGGACCTGTTCGGGTATGTCCATATTATGATGAGCGACTGTGACCATTCCTAGACGTCTTAATTTCTCGGAGACCGTTGCCATACGAACACTAATGCTAGCCCGTTTATTATATATTTTAAATAGGATTTACAGAACTCCCGTTGAAGGAAATCCACAGATAAATTGTAATCCTTTATGAAAACTTTTTATTCATGCTTTAAGACGTTAAAGAGCTTATTGTGAATTTATCACAAAAAACTCCAATATCACTTTGAGATTTTTATCACAAAAAGCTCAAATATCACGTTAAAGAGCTTTTTTAGAATTTATCACAAAAAGCCCTTTAACGTCTTACATAACTGCCTCGTAAGTCTCGTTATTGCAAGCGCTTCGGTATTTACTGAATGTGAGGTAGAGCGAAGTGATATTGGATTCTTCTATGAAATTCAAGTATGATTTTAAAATCAACAATAAGTGTTATTGTTGATTTTAAAATACGTCCCCTTTTACATGGGACATATTATCATCAGCGAACTGTGGGTGTGTATTAAGTACCTCTACTTAACTCAGGAATTTAGGCGTGATGTTATGTCTTACCAATTAAATAAGCAACTGCAACCAACAGAACATTAACTAATGCCACAATAAATATAATCTTGTCCGCGTTCACCTCAATGGCTAACTCATATATTGTGCATATGATTTATATGGCGGCGGTGCGTGTACGCTATATTAATATTATTACATGAATGTTTTCGCAAAGTCATAATTGGGTCAAGATAAGTAATTATGCGGATAATTGCGTACGCGCAGTACCGTGGTGCGCGTGAGGAGTAAATTGAAACATAAATCGAGCAAAAAGCTCCGGCTTTAGATATTATTATTCACTATAGATTTTTTATATTAGTGAAAGCTTTTTTAGTTTTCTTGTTTAGTTAGTATACAATTTTGCAATGCTTTTTCCGAAACAAAAGGCTCATATTTCACTGACGCCCGTACCGATCGCTGGTATCCAAAACAATGGATTTTGCATTGTGTCTACAACCTGACAAGGTAAGTTAAAAGACTTTACGTCATAGTTTAAGTAACTTTTTTTGAAGCGGCGGTAGCCTAATGGGTAGGGCGTCGGACTTGCGATCATATGGTTGCCGGTTCGAACCCCACCCATTGCACTACCGACGTGAACCCACTCGTAACACAAGCATTTAGCTTAGCACGATGGGTTAACAAGAATACTAGTAATGTGTGACCCACATTGCTAGTAAGCTTTTTTTTAAAAAAAAAAAAACTACACGTTAAGGCTAAATAAACGCAAAACTAAAAATATTACCGCTACGACGAAACAGACACTGCCCGCGCTACGCTGCAGGGTGCATGGCAGTGGAACAACAACACTGCGCATGAATGCGTTTTCTGTGTGTTGCACTACGCGTGTTATTATACAAACACAGATACTTGCAAACAACGTAAGAACACGCACTCCCGCGCTACGCTGCAGTGTACGAATCCAGTAAGTAACCCTCAAATTGTTCGGCAGTTCGTTGTCATTAACAGTGCTATAATTCCAAGTTGCTGCTACAGGTAATTTTATAGAGAAAGCCAATAACAGGGCGCTACCTGGGAATCGAAGGCAGGGCGACACACTCCGCTTGTAACCACAAAAACAATGACGTAATTAGGCAGGCCTCTGAATCAAGTCAAGTTTAAGCTATCAAACATATCGTAACTAATTGGAAGAGACATAATTCCAAGTGATCGTCGCCCCCTATTAGTGTCTGAGATGAATACAAATGTCATGGAATCTGTGAGGCAAGAATAACAGCCAAAGCTTCGAGTTGTTATTTTAATAATTAAAAAATATTTACATTTTAAATTTGCCTATAGCTAAAATGCTTTACCACTTGTTTATTCTGCGTATAGAAAGAATGAAGTTTTGTTTCAATTGAATTCCAAAAACAGAAATAGATTATTGATAAAAGCCGTTATTAGTGTAGTGAAAGCCTAGTGGGTTATTGGACTGCCAAGTCAAAGGTGTCTAGTTTGAATCCACACGCACCTCTGACTGTTTGAAGTCATATGCGTATTAATAATAATTAATTATCACGCGCTGAAGGAAAACATCGCGAGGAAACCTGCATGCCTGAGAGATTTTCTTGACGGCGTGTGAAGTCTGCCAATCCGCAGTAGGCTAGCGTGGTGGACTATAGCCTAATCCCTCTCGTACTGAGAAACCCGTGCCCAGCAGTGGGACAATGTAATGGGTTGATGAAGATGAAGAGCCGTTCAAAGGCCGTTTAAACTTTGCAGTAAAACATAGATTAAATAATAGTTTGGTAAAACGAATACGACAGGACTTTTTACAGGATTAGAACCAAGGTTTCTAGTATTTCACAGGATAAAACGAAGGTTGTTTTGTCGACAAAAACATGACATTGGACATGATGACAAAACATGATGGTTTTCCTATAAAATCTGATAGAAGATTACTAAGGCCTGTAAATCCAATCACTAGGTAGATATATGACGAAATTCTCCATCCTACAGGTACCAAGAACAATTATTACCCTAAGATTTTACGATAATCAGTATAATTGGACACCAGGCGACACACGACGCCGACTGTTCGTGTGAATTAGTGTATAGATATACACTAAATGTAGGTATAATATTTTATTTTTAGTAGTTTAATATTTATTGTATTGTATTAAAGTATTATTTTTGATATGGGCCTTGTCGCCTGAAATAAATAAAAATAATAAGCGCACATATTATTTCAAAGTTGACTTTTTAAGGCGGATAGAGGTAGTTATGTCATGTTTAATTTACATTTCCACTCCTGGTTCACATTTACCCATCATCACAACACTCTATCATACTCTAGACACAACATGTGCTAACCATGTTGTCTATGCTCTGTTTATATTGCCAACCTCCATGTTTATGGTTCGTTTATTTTTTTTGGGACGCAAATTGTTACATGTTGATACCGCGGGCAAATAACGTCAAACTTACATAGATGATTTATAAGTTAAGCATAGGTATCATGAATTTGGAAGGGATGACGGTCTCAGCGAAATCTTATGTAGAAATTGATAAAAAAAATATGTAGGTAAATAGTCTTTTAAAGACAATTTTTACAAAAACTTATGGCGGCGGTATTTCCTATCTGACGACCTCTAAGAAGAAACGCCGAAATAAATTCAGAGAATTGTGGTCTCTTTTAAAGACCACACAGTAATAATATTATCAGATATATGCGAGATTTTCAATGTAAGGCAAAATCTGAAATTAATTATGGTCTAAAGTTTTTTTTAATAAACAAAATGCTATTTCATCCTAGGAAAAGGTTTTTATATAGACAAATCTCACATGCACGAATAACCAAATCAAATAATAATCTAATCAAATAATAGTAATCTGTAGACCAGACAAGTATTTGTTTCCTGCGGGAATCGGACCGGCCACTCGCGTAGCAGAGAAGCCTATCGCTCGATCACTGCATCAATAGCGCACTCATGAACTAACTCATGATCACAAATCATGCATTGATTTTTGAAAAGTTTTTGCACTATTGTTTAGATACCATGAGAAAATATGAAAAAACTGGAAAACATTTTTAAAATCTTAACAATAATTGACATCTGTTGAAGCTTAATGTATGTTATACCAATAAGCTTTTTATGAATTGCAGAGATTAGTGGGCTGCCAAATCAGAAAGTTCGAATCCAAGGTATTCAATTAAAACCTTTTAGAATTATATTTATTGATTATTCAATCACTTAAATCATTTTAAGGAATTGTACCTTGAAAGTTTTTCGCACTATGCAAGCGTGGTGGTCCACCCGTGTTCAACAGTGGGACATTGATTATGCAGCTGCTATTAGGTAAGCACTTCAAAAAAGTATGAATTCATAATAGAATTATTTTATTCTTATCAATGAATTAAAAAGCAATCCATCCAATTAATTTATTCTCAAGTAATATATCGAATGCGTTAATCGAGATGTGATATCGATAAACCGTTCTGGCAATTAGCGTCACGGTGAGCGCGAAGATCAATTCATAGATTACTTCAATCAAATCATTCTAGATATTGGACAAGTTATGGCGGTCAATTATCAATGAGCTTGAAAAGTTGCTGTTTGTATTGTTCGATGTAAACAATTGAATGCCAGGTAGCTTTTAAAACGTTTCCGGCTTCGATTTCTAATTGATTAATCGATCACATGATCGATTTTAAGTGAGTATCGATTTGACGTAATTTATGTTACATAGTCTTGAATATAAGTCAAAAAAAACCTATTACCTACAATTAAAATTCGCATTAAACACAAAACTTTTCATGAATGAAGTTACGGCAATAATACTAATACATTTACCAATCAGTCTCTAACTTACTTCACATGTCACAAACTTGCATTACGTCAATCTGCATTAAACTGTAACACAATACCGGCACTGATTAAAATCATACGCACTGACAGACGCACCGATTCTACAAATCACTATCACCGACCGGATTAATGCACATGAAATCGATTCATCAACACATCACTTATAAATCGAATATTAAATTTCGAATTCGATCGCGTATATCGAATGCGTGTTAGCAGTTCACGGGTTGTACAACTACTGGCGTAGTAATCGTGATAGTGTTGTGACTTGCTCGGCCTGCCCCGCAGCCTGTGAGCGATTAATTCATGATTTAAGATAAGTCTGTGAGAAGTGGGACCGAGACATCGCGAGTTTTTTGGCGAATAGGGACACATGTGTGACAGGACGGGTTATACTTACAGTGTCATACAAAAATGTAACAGTATTTCTAGTTTGAGCGATGGTCTCAGGTTATGTTCGAAGTGACACTGAGTGATTGTAATCGGTTAATTAGCCATGTTTATCGACAAGTTACATTCTCGCACTTAGGGGTAGTAGACCCGGCTTGGTTAAATTAAAAAGAATGCATGCTTTTATAATTGTTCATTAGAATATACCCAATAAATTATCTATTTCACTAGTTCCAATATATTTATTTCAAATAAGCTTTCACAAGCATTTTATGAATCGTTGAGTCCAGTTTTAAGATTAAGTACATAAAGTTTATCCTATAGAGAAGAAATCGGCAAACACCTTTCAAAATAAGGTGAATTACATTTAGTATTCACGGGTATGTAAATGCGATAATACCATTTGTGGACATTGAAGGTTATCAATTATCATTGTTCTGCATATTAGATTGCACTCAGATCAAATAAAAACTTTTTATTTGATCTGAGAGATTGCATTGGCCTATTAAATTCGCTTAGAAATATCATTATCGATTCTTTACTTAATAAGAACATAACATATTGATGAAGTATATGTATCCACAGCAGAGAAAGCACAAATATAATCATCATAATCATTAACATCGTATGCCGAGAAAATTCTGACGCTAAAATATTAGAATTAACATACCATCACGCCTATATTCCCCGAAGGGTTAGGCAGAGGTGTCCTAATGTACACCCACACTTCGCCGGTATGTTTACGTCCCATGTAATAGGGGGCGATCCTATTGCCATTAAACGTACTCCGAGCTGCTACTTAGAATTTCTTAAAAAACCCAATAACGCTTTGCTCGACCTGGGGATCGAAGCCAGGACCTCTAGCGTAGCAGTCGTACTTGGGACCACTAGACTAATGAGGCAGTCAAAATATTAGAATTATTTTAGGTATATATTAATCCAATAAAACATAAGAGTACATGTATGTCAGATACGATATTAAAATAAGTACAAGTATAAGTACAAATCAAAACAAATACTTTTTTCAGATCCGTGGATTTACCATAATTCGTTATACAAAAGCCATAAATAAAGGTTTAATATATTAAAGAATCTCGTTAATGCATGTAGTTACACACATATTAAAGATAAGTTAATGTTAATTGCAAAATAAATACTTCTTTCTACATAAAACTCGGTCAAATATAATATAATGAGATTTTTTGACATATTCCAAAATTATAATTGCAATTAATGTCAGTCGGAATGACGGCCAATTTATTTCAATTACCTTTCGGCTATAATTCAGTTCATTCATTATAATCATTATGCTTCTTTTCACTAAAGGGGACAAGGCATCCGTCTGAATGGTCCCGTAATGCATTGTCATTTGTCTTTACTTCGCCGCATAAGTATTATTTTTCTTTTGCCGTCATCATTGAATTTTATTGGTTCTCAGATATCCTTATCATTTTTGAAAATAAAATTGTTTTAATCATATAGCAGTAGAATGCCTGGCCATTAAAAGAGACCACAAGTCTTTGAGTTCATTTCGGACTTTTTTGGGAAAAATACTTTTTACTGGACTTTTTTACTCTGTCAGTTTTTACACAATGAGTGTCGTTATTATATAATTTTACACAAAGGAATATTTAATAACATCATTTAATCGATCTACTAAAATGAAAAAAACTGTAATTTAAATCTCTTTTTGGTCGAATATTTCTTTCATAAATTACGTACCTAATTATTTTTCATTAACTTTATTTATTAGGTTACATAAATAGTAGAATCTAATATAATCTGTAATATTTCGTAAGAAATATAGACGCAGAATTTAAGCAACAAGATATTCAACATTCATGTAATTTTTTAAAACTTACCTATGTACTTAGTCGTTAGTATGGAGAGAAACCTTTCTGTTTTAGATATAAAAGTAACCAGCATTGTAGCTAGCAACGTATATCTAGGGTTAATTGGGGCGTAACCGTCGGTGTCGAGGGGTTGAAGTTTGCAAGGGGATGTAAATATAAATTCAATTAGAACCGCCCCAAAGCTTTCAGTTTACTGGATAAGCCATTTGTTTTTTAATTATACCTTGATAAACTGAAGTACCTACCTACTTTTACAGTAGGTACATTATATTCTTAAAGTAAGAATTCTATATAAATTTATTAATTAAAGTTAAATGAGCTTGGTGTTAAATTATCTGAGTCGAGAACTTTGTACTGCGATCCAAAACCCAAATTATCGACGTAGTTCAAAAGCCCGTGAAGCCTGAACGGAATTGGTCTGCCACAAGGATTTTATTGTACAAAACTGGAACCCTGAAACAGTTGACTGGAATCTCGGCAGACCATGGTAGAGATGACGGGATTACCTGGTTGCTTTTCTCCTGAATTAAGTTAGCACAACGGCAGGAAATGCGGAAAAATGGAGGGTGGCCTTTGCTCAGGAGTGAGGCAATACAAGCCCAAAATAATAGATAACCAATACGCTTGTTTGGGGGCAAGGCAATTGCCATGTTAGGTCACTTAAAGAACTATGCTACTAAGAATTTCATATAAACCCAATACCACATTGTTCGCCCTGAGAATCAAACACAGAATCTTTTCTTGCCCTTAAAAAAGTTTTTACATTGTAAAATCATGAAGTCCGTTTCCTTAATATCGTAACTCCACTCACGCACAACGCAACATCGTCGGAGGCACGCAAATAAATCACGCGTTGACACCTCATATATCTCCCGCACCAATATTGTTTTATATCGATTCATTTCAATCAATAATCGACTAATATCGATCATTGATATTCTCTAGCACACGCTCAATTCCTAATACGAAATACGCGGGATTACTATCGATTTTGCCGTGACTCGATTTATTCAGAAAAGTTCTCGATTTTTTACTGTTTGTTCTTGTTTAGATAAATGCTAATATGTAATAATATTGTTATAAATTTTACGTTTATCATGACAATTTAATCTTTAGTTAGTAAATTATGTTAATTTAGTAGTTTATTTAGTAGCAATTTTTCAAA
This sequence comes from Subacronicta megacephala, assembly GCA_958496365.1. Classification (NCBI taxonomy): domain Eukaryota; kingdom Metazoa; phylum Arthropoda; class Insecta; order Lepidoptera; family Noctuidae; genus Subacronicta; species Subacronicta megacephala. The sequence continues at coordinate 10,527,132 of OY292525.1, forward strand.
CAATCATAACAACACAAATTCTTATGCCTCGTTGGTCTATATTATTCCGTTTTTTAATAAGTTAGTCTAAGTATGTGTAAATTCAAAGCATATGAACGCCACGCGGGCCAGTGGAGGTTGATAAGGTCGCATGTCTTCGAATTTTTGGTTCTTGGACAAGCCGGGTTCTTTGCGATGTTTTTCTTCACCTTAAGGAACAGAGCAAGTGCAGTGTAGCGGTCGAACTTACTACCGCTTCCCAGTTTCTCCGCGTTTCTGATTAAATTGTTTTTATTTGTCCACGGGAGCGACGCCGCGGGTATAAACTAGTATATTATATTCCTACTTGTTCTGACAGTTATAGATGGTCATCAACGCGTTATCGATTGGCACTCGGACACAACTGTCATAATATTGTACGATATAGAATTGTCATAAATTGTAACGGTTCATAATGGTAATTCGACGTACATTGATAAATTACTTAAGTAGTTAGTTAGACATCTAACATAAGAAAGATATATGTATACAGTTGACATGGAGCTTTTTGTAAAATTGACAGTTTTGGCGGTGAATCGCTTTTCTTCCTTAATTTTAAGAGCATAAGGTCGAAAGTTGTTGCTGGAAACATAGATCGGTATCAACATCCTAAGTTTTTTTTGGGTCTACTTCCAGTCTAACCAGATGCAGCAAGATGTAGAAGAAGCGACTGCCAGCAAAGCTCTGCACTCCCATTTCTTGGCAAGACCTAGGACCTATACTAGGACCAATTATTACCACCATTTTTTACTTTTTTGATAGGCCTTGACCGCCAGTTCGCCTGATGTTAAGCCACTCTACGATCTACGATCACAAGAATAAAAAACCGTATGATGGAGCGCTGTCGCCTAGAAGAAACCGATTCTCTCGTGATTTAAACATCATGATCCGATGAACCAACATTTTGCAAATGTGTTCGTATGATAGCCGCGACTGATGGTGCGATCAGACGTATCGCAATGTAAAAAATGCTCACCTATCCGCAGAATGGCAGCTTAACCTTTCGGAACGATTGATCAGCGTAGTCATTAGGTACGTAGATACAAGTCTCTTTTCCGAGATGAAGCAGTAGAATATAATATCTATGACACTGTGTTATTTTAGTTTCCTGAAATTATGAAATTAATGAACCTTTTGGAAGACTTAGCAGATGATATTTAATTTTTCGGTTAACATTACCACCTGTAACCGCCTACAAGAAACAATAGAGCAACACCGTTTTATCGTTCAAGCCAACATATTGCTAATTTTGGTTATAAGGCGCAGTAGAAAAACAAGTACATACCTAGTGTAAGTTCCAATGAGGCGCTTTAGAATAAGGTAGATTTTTTACCTGAATGAAAGTCTTCTACAAATAAATAGGAGTTCATTAAGCTCTTCTAATTACTCATCATATAATAAATACCGTGGCAGTAGGTATAATTGTGTGACAGCCAAAATCTTGTTTTAACATAACAGATTATTTTGAACTTTTCTACTGTGTGCCTGATCCTAAAATAGCGAAACTATATTTATATCCTTTATTTAATTTTGTTGAATAACAATTTTCTATGTATCTGATAATTTTTTTCATGATTTCAGGGTTGGTCCTGAATTGAATTTTTTTCATAATGATGAATATGACGAGGCGCTTTAACGTGTAAGACGGCTTAAAGGTCATAGCGTCACGCCTGTAGTCCCCGAAGGGTTAAGCAGAGGTGTACTACTGTACACCCACATTTCTGGTATGATTAGATCCCATGTAATAGGGGGCGAGCCTATTGCCATTAACCGGGCACAAATCCAATCTCCAAGCTGCTACTGAGAATTTCATAGAAAAACTCAATAACACTTTGCTCGATATGGGGATTGAATCCAGGCAGTCGCGCTAAGGACCACTTGACTAATGAGGCAGTCTAGATGTCATGGTGTATATTTGAAATGTTTCATATACTTTGCTGGCACAAAGGCACGTTAATGGTGGTCATTTCGCGTTCTCGTTTCACTATCGTTGTTCTGCGAGTCATTGGTTCTTTTGCCAGTCGAGGCAAATAATTCCTCGACTGTATACCTACGTTGAATGGACAATTATTTGCCTCGGCTATAATACCTAACAATACATTATTTATTTAACATCGCTTACGTCATTTACTCATCTTATTACATCTCGCATTGATGTAATCACACGCTGATGTAAGTGCATCCATTGTTTATAAATTAAATAGATTTTTTTATTTTTCGTGCAAATAACTACTGCCTCATTAGTCTAGTCTTAAGCGCGACTGCTACGCTAGAGGCTCGATTCTCAGGTCGAGCAAAGTGCTACTGGGTTTTTCAATGAAATTCTCAGTAGCAGCTAAGAGTCTGGATTTGTGCCCGGTTAATGGCAATAGGCTCGCCTCTTATTAAATGGGACGTAAACCTACCAGCGAAGTGTGGTTGTACATTAGTACACCTCTGCCTAACCCTTCGGGGAATACAGGCGTGATGGTATGTTATGTAGGTATATCAACAAATAAAAAAACATAAATTCAGTGTTCTTAGCGCCAAAGAGTTACGAGTACCTTGCCTGTCTGTAAATTTAGGTCGTATGCTTGTTTGGCGCGTTAGTAGAATAAAATAAATTTTAACATAATAATGCGTAGGAGTAATATGTAGGAGCGATGATTAAGAGTTTTAGGTCGTGGATCGAACACAGACAGCGCTTTACCTTGTGTAAATTATCTCATCACCACTGCGATGAAGGAAAACATCGTGAGCATCAATCGTCGTCATCATTGGCATGTCCTAGAACCAAAAATTCGAAAACATGTGACATCTACCAACCCGCAGTGGGCCCGCGTGGTGGATTACGGCCCACTCTCTCTCACCGAGAGAAGACCTGTGTCCCAACAGTGGGAACATTATAGGCCGATTATGCTTATGCTAAACATTATAATGATTTCTCAAATTAATATACATTATCATGTATGTATGCTTAATAATGTCCATTATTATACATACGTTGCAGCTAATTATTGAACTAATTAAATTACATTACGCAGATATCTTTTAATTTGCATTTTACAGACGTCACAGTATAACAAATTGTTTGATAGTTAATTTGTAATTTAAATCCAATTTATTAAAACCTGATACTGTTTAAAAAATATTATAATAGTCTTCATACCCTTTATATATTTTTTTAATTTGTAAATAAAAAACAACTGATTTTAATGATAGGTATTGGCTTTATAACCCTGTTTCGCCAAAACTATTCCAAAAAACCCTGTTTAATAGTCAAGAATACTTCATGATTATAAATTATGATTGATTAAAAAAAAAATGAAGTAAACATTATTATACCTACCGTAGATATGCAAAATTTTAAAATCATAGTCTTACAAAATGAAAAACTAACAATGCGCTTAAACGAGACAAACATAGCTACGTAAACCGTACGCTTTTCAAATTACTCCATAGGACAAGCTGGTGTTAGAGCGAGACAACCAACATTCCCACGTGCCGAGTCGAGGTCAATTCGCGCGTCATTCACGCATGCGTTATGTCATTGTGTGGAAAGGGCTTTCGAACAAAGGAAATTAGTTTGGTGTTACTGCAATTGATTTTGAACTCTATAAATTGGGGTGAAGACTGAAAATTCGATGGTTTTGTTTTAATTTGCTTCGTAGTGACCTAATTCGCGAGTCTTGTTGTAGATTTATGGATATGTATATTGAAGGGACATTCTAATCTATTCACATAAGTTAGCCCATGTTTGGTACCTTTTTCTTATGTTTCACTAAGAGCGATCTGCACCCCTAGGTTAGGTGACATTCCGCAGCGTGAACACGGCACGAAACAACACCCCTAGATTGACCACAACAATCACTAGTTAACTTCCAAGAATTGATTAATCAGTTTAATGTACTAACTTAGTCGACTTATCTGGACTAATTTAGTCAACTCATCTGGAGTAATTTAGTCGAGTAATCTGGACTAATTCAGATTTTCTAATCTTTACAAATTTAGTCGACTAATCTGGACTAATTAAGTCGACTAATCTGGAATAATTTAGTCGACTTGTCTGGACTAATTCGGTTGACTAATCCGGAAAAATTTAGTCGACTAATCTGGACTAATTAAGTCGACTAATCTGGAATAATTTAGTCGACTTGTCTGGACTAATTCAGTTGACTAATCCGGAAAAATTTTGTCGACTAATCTGGACTAATTAAGTCGACTAATCTGGAATAATTTTGTTGACTTGTCTGGATTAATTTTGACGACTTATCTAGACTAATCAGTTGAGCGGCGAGAGAAACTTTGTTCTCAAAATATGCGAAATAGGTCAATTTATTAAATGTATCTCCAATGTAAGAAAATATAATTTGATGACGTAAACAAAATAAACAATGCATAATATTTATTTAGCATTTACATCATAATAAAGCTTTTACTTTAAATATTTATATATTTAAAATTAATGTAAATAAGTTACCCCTTTCAAAATAAGGTGAAAATTTAAATAACAGAATTATTAAAATGTATGGAATGTTTAATAAAATTATTACATACTTAATCAATAACCAAGAATATTATAACTAAAAAGTACAATAATCTCATAGGGCAAGATTTATTTTGGTATGAATAATATCACTAAGAAATTATTAAAATAATATTAGAAAATATATTAACTTCTAAAACAATGATATGTTGTTATTCTTTGTTATTCTTGATTGAAAGAAAAATTAAAAATGTTAAATAAATAGACAAATAAGTAATTCATAAAAACGCAAATCTACTCTACATCGTAATACTTTTACGGTAAATTATAATAATAATAAAATTAACATAATGGAGTAATAATTGCTTAAAGTTATGAGAATCATTATTCAAATATTGCTATAATTTTCATAGGAATTGTTTATCAAATTTAAAGTTAAATCAAAACAGGAATGAGGAAATCTTACAGTAGACGCATATAGTTTCTGATTATTCGTGTAAATAATGGATGGAGTTGTTAATGGGTATTACCCTTATTGCTAATATTGCCAATTATTTATTTACTGTTAGGTGCAAGCACAGCAAAGTAAATATTATTATAACAATTAATTTTGACACAAAAAACTCTTCCAAAATAATTCATGCAAGTACGAGTCGATAAGTTTTTTTTTATTTAAAGACCGTAGAACTGTCCAACAACAAAGAGTACAATAAAACTATTGTATTAATACTATCATAATTTTTTTTGGTGTCAATAAAAAACATCAAGTCTCTAGTGTCTTCAGAAAATATCAAGCCTCTTTCAAATAATAATGAAGGATTTTCTAACTTACATCTATACTATTTTGGATCTTATCGTAGACTTCATAACGTTTAAATTTTAGTCTCATCATTTCAGACAACGCGAAATATCGAGTAGCAACATCTTAATCGATTTATTTTATAAGTTAATGTAGTTAATCTAGTAGTTATAAATAATACAAAATAACAATATTCCTAACAGGCAACAATAGGAATTTAAACAATTATTTGGTCTTGTTTGTAGCTTCTTAGTTTGAGATATTAATTTCACTATGGTTATTTCACCAAAAATATATTTGAAACGAATTAAAAATTAATGGTCTGAACACAGAAACATACTTATTTTTTATTATTTTTTAGCATTAAATATTGCGAAATGTTCACAAAGATATGAATTTTCTAATTAAAGAAAGTTTCTAGTGAAAGAAAAATTCGATCTCAAGCAGGGTTTGAACCTGCGTTTCTCTGGTTCGGTTGGATAAATTCGACATCACAGGCAGTGGTCTCGGTAGCTTAGTTGGCAAAGCGTCTGGTGTAGAGAGACGCAGGTGCAAACCCTGCCTGAGATCGAATTTTTCTTTCACTAGAAACTTTCTTTAATTAGAAAATTCATATCTTTGTGAACACAGAAACATATTTAAAACACTTACTAGAGACAACTAAAGTAAAATACATATATTTAAAATTAAATAAATATCAATTTAAAATAATAATGTAATGAAAAAAAAATTAACTTTTGAGTAATCAATTTTAACGTCAGTATGTAATCATTTATAATATAAATAGGTAGGTATTTATAACTGTCTTTTGATTACCTATTTGATTACCTACCTTCCAATTACGGATTATCCAAACATTATTTTATTATTCTTAAGATTCAATTCATATTGATTAAGTTAATATTATTTGCTCAAGTAGAATTTACGCGAATTTGATTATATATTTTTCGGTAATGTTTTAATTTAAAATCTTAAATGAATGCGCTATACAACTCACAAGAGTCTATTTATAACAGACAACATTATGCGAAGCATGCGCAAAAAAAAACAAGTTCCTCAAATTCCGAAATGATTAAAAATTCCGCCAATTCTTTTTAATAACAAGAATCCTTATTTACGACGCACTTTTGCGTCATCACAATTAATATAACACCTATTATTATAATTATATATCTAGCAGTTTCTCTATAGAAATCCATATTCAAAGTCAACGGTCGAGGAATGTTCTGCGACGCGTGTATTCTCTCATGTGATACATTTTGTGCCAAAATAATCCAAATGTTTTACTGGTCAGAATTTATAATATGAAGCTAAAAAATTAGAGTAATTATCATACGATATAATTTTTTCATACAGGTTATAATGATAAAAGTACAAAAAGCACACGTATTGTTGGAACGCTTGGAACATTTTGGAACAAAACGGGTTTATAGAAGTCAAATGGAAATTTCACTGTTGATTAATCCTTACTAAGAAAGTTTATACATAAGAAACTTTAGTTGAAGCAAAAGATTCAAGTTAGATCCAGCTGTCCTTGGTCCATTGCCGCCGCTGGCTGCTCGCAGGTCGCTCAAGAGTCCTGGGCCCTCAATCAGCGTTTATCATCTGGAACAAGGAATTTAACTTTTTAATTTATTTCGATTATATTAGCAAGGGTATCGAAAGAATCCTGAGCGACCTGTTTGAGAAGGACACAGAATAAACAGATTTTTATTAGAATGGCATTAAAAGCATGCAAATGCATATTCTTATTAAATTTTCAGACTCGTTATTGATGAAATCATGCTTCATAATTATAAAACTTAATCTAGTTTTGTCTGGGAGTAGGTATGTGTTCTTGGCTAGGAGTGATCAATCAGCATAACCATCTTTAAACTTTTTGTCAGGCGTTATGACTTGTCATTTAATTTTGAAATGACATAAGTGAGTAGGTACGTTAGTGGGAACATAATTTGCAGTTTTAGAAAATGGTCAATAGGTCGTATTTTGTTAAAATGTTTGAAATATTGCTGGTAGTACATGTAGGACGTAAAATTATTATAATAAATGTTCAGATTTGAAGTGGTTAGTATTTTAGTGACAATATAAGAATGCATCAAGATTAATGGGCAAAGAAATTTTATTGTTATTATTAAAAAGTGTAATGAGATTTTAAAGTTTCATCACTTTTCCTCTTATTATCAGACTAAATGGTTGTTAAGTCGTATAGTAGGTATTCAATATAAGACATGTGACCAAAGAATTTTTCACTATTCTATCGGCAAACAGCCTTCTTAGTATGTAGTCACCAGTACCCCTGGATAATGTGCAATTGTGTAACTCCCGCAAGAAACACAAAATAGCCCACTATTCTTGTGCATATGAAACAAAAGATGAAACGGCAAATCCCTTTACCAGCCAGTTTCACCATAATTATGTAAATGAAGTATAAAATATTCGAATGACATTTAAAATCTTGTAGGTACCAATAAAAGCAATTTCTTGTGGAGATGCTTGAGACCGGGAAATTTTTCCTTAACCTTTACAATTTCTACTTGGAAGACAAAGGCACAGGATACGCTCGGAATGTGGAAGTCTTGTGCGACGAGTAATTGGTTTTTGACAGCTGCGTGAAATTATGTTATTGCCGGTGTCTCTTTAATAATGTATGGCATAAAATTTAATTCTATTCGATTTTTTTAAACGACATTTTAATTTATTGTTAATACGATGTTTTCCTTCGAATTGTGCGATTTACCCACAGTTATTATTGGATTACTTTTAATAGCCTACTTATTATAAACAAGCTTTCCGCCCACAGCTTCGCCCGCGTTGTATCTCTATCTGCATTAAAATCCATTGAGTAGTTTAAAAGATCTAAGCGAACAGACAGCGGAATCGACTTCATTTTATACTTTGTAATAAAGATATTTCTAATTAATTGTCATTGATACAATTTAACTTAGGTTATTTTTTTTGTAACAATGTAATTTTGACAATGAAATTTTATTCATAATTATGTCCCCAAATAACACATTAATAATGATAATTTGTGAAAATTTACAATACCTAAATACGGCTAAAAATCCGTCAGTCTTTCTCAAAATTTAATCAAACAAAGAAACTGATTCATTAGACGCGTTTGTTTATAGAAAACATAACTCAGTTATGTATGTCATCATAGCGGCATTTACGGTGGTACAGCAATAAAATAAGAGGAACATCATACCATTACATTGCGCGGCCGCATGCAGCGCGCACACATGCAAAAATTTAACAACTTATATAGACACACGCGTGTATGGATATAAGCGATTTGACACTTGCTCAATCCCGACAGGGTTGTCACCAAAAAAGACCGATTTCCGGGCGAGATATCTAACTAAAGATAAACGTATGTGTGTATAATTCATTCAGAACTCAGAACCTACTAATAGCTATGTATATGCATAGCATTACGCACCGACGCACGGTGGGCTGAAAACCGGCTTTCATAGACATAGCGATTTCGATTTGCAAGTGCCGGATTTTTTGCCGGATATCGCTTCTATTAGTTATTACTATATTCAAAAATGACACCAGAGTTAATTCTGCACAAAAACGAAGGAATTATAATTTTTTTAAGAAAAATTTGTATGGAGCTGGTATTAAAAAGTTAATTATCTCGTAAACAGCAAGGAAAACCGTAATATCCTTACAGGTGGTTATAGTACTAATTATTTATGATTTTTTGACATATGTCATATAACGGTTATCGCTGCTAATTTTTTTTTAAAAATCGTCAAAATATTTTTATTTATTTTTACATATGAAACGGTTCCTTTTAGTGTTTAAGTTGAGGAACACAGACTTTTAATAACACGTAACATAAAATAGCATCATCCTTATATTCTTAGTCAGAGGTTTAGCGTACATCCACACTTACACAACTATGTTTGAGCTAGATACCTATGTATCAATACAAAATGAGTTTTAAAATTTGTAAAAACATATGTTTATTTGGTATTTTGGTACCAAGTAAGTGGTATTGTTTGTAACTGTCTGAAGTCTGAAAAGGTGATTAAATGATTGTTAATGATTTCTGATAAGTAAGCTAATTTGTTGATTAGTTGTGTTAAGAGTTCTAAGTTTTTTTTTGACGATTATAATTTTTTATTAGCTCATCTTTCAAAACTCTAATGAGGGTAGTTAACTAATTATCGACGTTTTGCAATAAAAGGGCTAAAATTTTTATTAATAATTTATTTATTTTTTTTAAATTTTTATTAATCTGTGCAACTGCTAACACAATTTTTTTGCTCTGTGACTATAAAATCTTAAAATGGAAAGTTTAATCACCAGTTTAGACTTGTTTGTCTTCTAAAAAGTGAGAGTACTTCATTTAATCATGAAGTGAGCCTTTCTGCTTTACAGAGGTGGATGAAATCTAACCGATTCCTTGATAACTTCAGAAGACTGTACGGAAATTGGCTGCAAGCAAATATTAATTGGCCAAGTTGTGTGCAAACTTTAGTTAATCTAGAATGAACTGTTGATGAGATACCAAGAGCACAATCAGACTTTCAATTAAAGCCATCATCATCCGTTGGAACAATGACAAAAAGGTCTCAAAAACCATTCGAAGATTTGGGAAGTAAACAGAAAAAGAGAAGATCTGATGATCATACAGGCGAAGACTCCAGTGAATTGGCATATGCAGCTACAGCGCGTTTAAAAGAAGGGCATGAGGATATGGCATCTGTGATCGAATACATGTTGAAAAAGCCTGAAGCAGTTATTAAAATTAAAGAAACGCTTAAGACATCAGTAAAAACAGTCATATTTACAACAGAGAAAGCGCTGGATTGCTCCTTTCACTAAAACTGTCAAAGTGGCAATATATTACTTTGCGAGAGGCTGCCATTCGGGAAGGTGCTATGGATATTTATCCATCCTACTATAAAGTGCAACAAACTAAGCTTGATTGCTACCCCCCAAAGCATTCAGTGTCAGTTACGGATTCCTCGGCTACACTTTAAGCTTTACTTGACATCACGGTGACGAGGATCCTTCAAAGTCTTTCTGACAATGCCGATGTGCAAAATAAGCAGCTAAAGCGTATATCCAAGTGGGGATTTGATGGTGCTTCCAACCAAAGCCGATACAAGCAGAAAATGGAGGGTGAGCAAGATGATGCAAGCATTTTCATGACCTCCTTGGTGCCACTAAAACTGACAGATGGAGATAATACTGTATGAACCGAAAACCATGCGCAACTTTGTATTGACGCCCAGTTCAGTTAACTTTTGTAAAGGAGAGCGAAGCAGTTGTCATCGGTCTCAAAAAACAAATGGATGATGAAATTCGGGCCTTTATCCCCACAGAGTGCAGTACATAATAATAACATGGTGACTCATCAACTAATTATGACAGTGATCGACACCAAAGTCTGCACGTACCTTTCTGATGCCAGATCAAATCCATCGTGCTACCTGTGCTTAGCAAAACCTACGGGAATGAACCGCTTAGATGTTGTAACATCAAAGACTGTGTGTGCTGACATATACAAATTTGGCTTATCATCCCTACACGCACGTATAAATTGTATGGAATGTCTGTTACATATTGCGTATAGGCTCGACTTCAAACGGTGAGCAGCGAGAAGTAATGAAATAAAAAATGTATTCAAAATACATTCAAGTTCAGCTCAATCTGGTGATTGATGTTGTGAAACAAGTCTCGGGAACTACCAATGGCGTGAATACCGCTAGAAAGTTTTTCGAGTATCCCAATGAAACTGCAGCTATTACCGGGTTGGACGAAGATCTTATTAAAATATTTGCAAGCGATAACATTTGGCGAGAAGATCGAGATTGATAGGCGAGAATAAAATTTAAAGATTTTGCCCGCAAAACAGCAGAAAAGTATGTGGAATTGTATGACTGGTACTACATGTCGTCAACCGTACATAAATTATTAATACACGAGGCTGATATAATCGAGAAAACTTATATTGTGCAATTTCGGACTCTCTTGGAAGAAGCCTCAGAGTCTCGAAACAGAGATTTTAGGAGGTTCCGGGAATATCATTCGCGGAAAAGAAGCAGGCAAGATTCTAATCAAGATATCTTAAATATGCTTGTTGTTTCTTCGGATCCTTTCCTAAGTGCACAAAGGCCTAAGTGAGATGCCAAGAGAAAGCAGAGCTTTTTTGCTGAAACTCTCGCAAAAATTCAGTTTCAGGTCGAACTGAAAACTCGAACTCACTTTGAGTTCGAGTTTTTAGATATATCCAATCTAGATTCTGACTCAGAATTGGAGTCCAAGAACGACAGTGATAAGGAAAATGTATAATATTAGTTTTTTTTTCTATTTTTGCTATTTTTTAAAATATTTTTCTTGTTTTATATATTTTTAATATTTGGGTAAATAACATTCTTCATAATTAACAATGTTCTTAATTAAGTCACTAAAAGGAACCGTTTCATATGTAAAAATAAATAAAAATATTTTGACGATTTTTAAAAAAAAATTAGCAGCGATAACCGTTATATGACATATGTCAAAAAATCATAAATAATTAGTACTATAACCACCTGTAAGGATATTACGGTTTTCCTTGCTGTTTACGAGATAATTAACTTTTTAATACCAGCTCCATACAAATTTTTCTTAAAAAAATTATAATTCCTTCGTTTTTGTACAGAATTAACTCTGGTGTCATTTTTGAATATAGTAATAACTAATAGAAGCGATATCCGGCAAAAAATCCGGCACTTGCAAATTGAAATCGCTATGTCTATGAAAGCCGATTTTCAGCCCACCGTGCGACGACGCGTACCGTGTATCTTGGTTAGCAATCTAACATTTTACATACAACAACAATAATTAAAATGTGCAAAACATTCCATTAAAACTATGACGTTAATTATTACCATAAAAGCACTACAGCGTGACAATTGAATATCTGTAGCACACTATTAATTTAACGCCTTTTATATCTGAGTCACTACTTATAAATTTATGTTCGACAACCCTGAGCACACATACAAGCGTCATACCTACACATACACACCACAACCGGTCGATTGACGTCAATGACGGGTGGGGACGAGTGTATAAAAAAAATTAAAACTATCAGTTTACTACGGACGGAAAACGACACAAGCATAACATGCCATTGTCCGACAATACTCACGTATCGACAATCAACTCGACTATTTATTTGCAAGTCGACTAAACAAGTCGTTTTTTGTGAACCATAATGGGTGGAGGACTTGAAACTGATCCTATTGTTTGATCGCGTTTACAAACATACTTGCAATAGTTTATATCATCGGTGGTTACGTCACGTCTGCCAAGAGTAATAAGGCCACTAATGCGAATTCTATAACCTTTAGTAATGCATAAAACGTCATCGAATTTAATTCAGGCAAATTTAATGATTTCCTTTGTCGTTTTTTTTTTATAAAAGGAATTATTGTATCTCACGCGACAGTTGATGAGATGGAACAGTGTTTTTGAGTTTTCAGGTATAATAATATGGTAATAAGAGGGACAATGGTTTCCGTAGTATGTTTGTCATCCGCCATATTTTATAAAAAAGTTCATTGGATGGTCACTAGAATTCCAAACTTGAACAAAAGTTTTGAATTCTAGTGACCATCCAAAAAAATAGGAAATAAGTATTTGTTTGATTGTAATCGGTTAACTCTGAAGCGAAACTACTGAACAAATTTTAATAATTATTTCGCCATTAGAAACCTACATTATTCCAGATTATCATAGGATATTTATTATTCCGCGGGATCTCGAGCGGGCGAAGCCGCGTACACACGGCTACAGGGTTACCTATACAAATCCAGTTTAAGCTGATCTCGCACTGTATGGGCTGCTCGTACAATAAGAGGCCAGCGTAAACTGGTTTTATATAGCTTGATGTGTAGCCGTGCGTACATAAAGAGGCTTAAAAAGTAGTCAATGAATCATAATAATGATAATATTCATCAAGATATAGTATATATTATTATAGGAGAAGTAGTATTGATTTTATTTACTTCTGTAACGTGGTCAGAGAATCAGAATTACCATACAACGTGGCAATGCAGCCAGCCTTCTGGGTTCCCTCCTGGCTGATAGCGATGCGGAAGAGTTTTATGAAGCCGTTTTTTTATTTCTTGTATTTATAAAAATAGTTTGGTTAGTCTTGTTCAATTTTGATTACTTATTTTCGTGTTTAGGTTTTTTTAGGTTAGGTTAGATATGTATAATAATAATATGATTAAATGTTTATTATGACACTCAAATATATTATGTTATATTTTTTTATTGTTATATGATACAAAAATAGACTGGCCGCTTAAAGGAGCAGCTTATCGTTGCGATCTCATATGCCCAATAATTTTACTGTTTACATCTGCCCTTCAAACCGGAACGTAATAAAGTGGCTACCATCAATTTCGCTCGTCTGCTTATCGACTTAAAACCCATACTAAAAAATAATGCTATGGCTCAATATGGCCTTTTGCCCCTGGGTCACAATTACTAACACACACACACACACTAAGGGTAAAGATAAAGAATTCTCCAGTCATATAAAGCTGTTCGATCAAAGTTCGATCCTTACGCAATTTATAAATATATCTTTTCAATTTAAAAATAGATTTTAATTAACATAAAATAATGACCTCGACCTTTAATTATTTATAGTTTTAATTTCATGCAAAAGTCCCATCGCATTTACACTAACTTTTAATGACATAACACATAACATACCATCACGCCTGTATTCCCCGAAGGGTTAGGCAGAGGTGTGTAATGTACACCCACATTTCGCCGGTATGTTTAGGTCCCATGTAATAGGGGGCGAGCTTATTGCCATTAACCGGGCACAAATTCAGACTCCGAGCTGATACTGAGAATTTCATAGAAAAACTCAATAACACTTTGCTCGACCTGGGGATCAAACCCAGGACCTAGAGGTCCTGGGTTCGATCCCCAGGTAGCGTAGCAGTCGCGCTCAGACGAGACTCACGCTCGAGACAGTCATGAATGAATAAATATAAGTCATGAATAAATAAATGAATTAATGACATAAAACTAAAAAATAAAGGAAATTTCGATTTTATCAGCATTGATTAACCTCATTGGTGTACCTACACCAATGAGGTTCTGTACAGGTTCTGTACAGGTTCTGTACAGGTTCTGTACAGTTTGTTCGAAATAAGTAAGCCGATCGGATGTTGTCTGCAAGTGGTTTAGAAGTGGAAAATTTTCATAGAAAGAGTCGGTGTAAAGATAATTAGAGTCGTAGAGAGAATGAGTCGTACTTATATGCTGCAAATTTCTAATTATTTTGTTTACTAATTTCGATATTTATGTATTAAAACACTTAATTAAACGATTTTATTACCGCGGTAGTTCGGAACGGCTAACTTCCGATCGGCTTACTTATTTCGAACAAACTGTAAGGTCATGGATTCGAATCCAATCCGAGCTAAAGGTTATTGACTTTTTCTCTAAAATTAATACCAACAGCTGGTAGATTGGATGTAGTACCCGATGAATGGCTTTAGGCTTGCATGTATTATATGAAACCTTAAACTGGCGATCTAAGGGCCTACATTAATAATACACCTCTACCAAACTCTTCAGGGGAATACAAGGGAAAATTTACAAAATTATGCTGTTTTTCAACATTGGCAAATTTTAAAATATAAATCACAATAGCAGACGACAGTATCGACTTCAGCCTTGTCACAGACTATCTCACGGACAGCATTTACGTCACGGAGCCGGTGTTCAAATAGTGTTCCGGCCGTTTGACCCCACACAGTATAGAGACAGAATGTTTGAAGAAACATCTATAATGAGCCACCTTAAAGGTCATTTAGTTAGTTAAAAACTAATTTAAAATCTGTCCTAAACGCACGGCTACACATCAAGCTATACAAAACCAGTATAGCCTGTCTTTGAATTGTAAGGAAAACCTTTAAATGGGAGGTCAGTCGAAACTGGATTTGTATAGCTTCATGTGTAGCCGTGTGTACTAACTCTTAACAAACAGACAAGAAAACAAAAAAAAAACACATTTTCGGGTTCGGGGACGTCTATACACTATATACTCTATCATCTACTGTTACTCGCATCAACCTTCTACAATTTTATAATAATTTAGACATAACATAATATACTATCGCGCCTGTATTCCCTAAAGAGTTACGCAGAGGTGTACCTTACAGTTCGACGGTATATTTAGGTCCCATGTAATAGGAGGCGAGCCTATTGCCACGCACCCATATATCTAAATTCCGAACTGCGACTGAGATATTCATAAAAAACCCAATAACGCTTTGCTCGACCTGAGAATCGAGCCCAAGACCTCTAGCGTACCAGTCGCGCTTAGGAACACTAGACTAATGAAGCAGTTGGTATACATATAATATTATTTATTAACTAACCCGTGGATTTTCTTGCCTCCGAAAAGGATTGTCTTACTATAACTCGGCTTCTAGGCGGCGGCGGCGTATCAATATGAAATATGCACCAGACTTTAAATTAGACAAACAATACTAGTGTGAAAACCGCATCTAATTTTGTGTCGTAGTTCTTACGTGATGCGCGTACAAACACACAGACATAGGTACAAAAAAAACTAAATATAACAATTTTGGCTCTGAAAAACACCTACCTATATTATTTTTTTGTGAAATATTCTCCTACACACCGACAATCGGTCAGATAGTATTAATAAATTAGTTTGATTTGTTAATGTAAACTCCTGCGCATAATAAATTTCTCGATATAAACAACCTATGATAACCTTGTTTGGCATGTGTATTTCTGGTACCTTGATTTTTATTTTATTTCTTCTTTAGACCTACTACTAAGGATCTGTTAGCTACGAATTAATAATACGACTTTTTATTCGTAAATCTTCACTAGTTATTAAACCTAGTAAAGATTTCAATTTTTCAGAGGTTAGGATCTTGAGTCGATCCTAATATCCAAAAAGTACAAAATATTGAAATTAGTAACAATGTTTCACACTTAAAAGGACTTAAATGGCGAAAATTTTCCACGAAAATCTCAATGTTCAATCATTAATTTTGATAGTCAATAATTTTTACAATGGACCGCAAGTAGAACCTTGAGGAACACCTATTAAAAGAAATGACTTTTATGATTAGGTTGTAGTAAACACCGCTTACTAATAACAAAATTATCACTTATACTAAGAACTTATTTTGTCCATAACTTACTACAAATTGCGCATTAGTTAGTAATTAGTAACTAGTATAATATCCATACATACATATATATATAGATCTATAAAAATATACGAACATTAGAAAGCACTCATACAAATTTCATTCGCTCGTAAATTGTCTTTGTCCACATCCAAAAGTTATATTTAAATTGTTGTTTTTAAAATTACTTATAGTTAGTTAACCTAGCACTAAGGTACTTATTCTTATACCTGCATATAGCAATTAAGTAAACAAAGCATTACCTGATATACGACGAAGGCGATGAATTTATAGGAGGGTTATTTTTTGAAACTTGACGTCTATGAAATTTTTTATTACCGGTAATAGCTTTGTCTCCCTTTCACACAAAAATTAAACAAGTATTTCAAAGTTAGTATTTATTTCGTATTGTGTATTTCAAGATATGAAGATTTCAGAATGCAATGAGTTTATCAGAGTTGATGTAAATGGTCATCGGTCACATTGTATGAAATCTTTACCTACGGTGGACACAAATATAAGAGAGCAGGAAGGATTAAGAGGTAAAGAGCTCTGATTGGCGATGGTCGCAAAGTCACAGTGGTTTGGGCAATGGAAAGCTTAGAAAAATAATACAATTTCACGTTTAACTCTATTTGATCCATTCATAATTCGAACACCATGGATATTTTACTTGAAATACTGATTAGTTTTGCGTAGTTTGTAGTATCTAGACTCAGATACTATGAAAGATGGCTTGATTAGTTTTGCGTAGTTTGTAGTTGTGCTAGACACATATCTACACTATAAAAGAACACTACATGCAGCGAAAATGCATAAAAATGATGTAACTATGTAAAGTACTATTTACATCAATGCACAAAATATGATGAGTATACGCATGTGACTAAAAGAGGGATGGATACATTTATAACCTTGTGGAGGGAAGAAATGTTATACTCTAATTCTCCCTTAATATCCCTCTAACCGTTGGCGAGAGAGTGAAGAAACGGTGAGTGGTTCGTGTGGAAGATAATATCATTGAAAATGCGCAAGACCCGCGGCTCCTATTCCAAATAAATTGAGACCAGCTCAGAGAACTAATGATGAAATGCTGGTGGCTCTAATGAAAAATTCATATCCAGTTGCATCCAGTAAAACTGGAAGCAAACTGAAGAAAAGGTTAGCAAACTATAAATTATATGGAGCACTATGAATTAATAGGCCTTAACTAATTTTAATTTCACACTGAATAAATTGAACAATTGGCTAAGTTAGTAGTAATGGAGATATTTGCAGATCATGTCACTGCTCCATAGATTATCTCGATGAGCTTAATAATGGAATTTATCATAACGCCTGTACCTATTCCGGGTTAAACAGAGGTCCGTCCGTAGCTAACAGTCCATCATCTTTGTGGGCAAGCCTATTGTTATTAACTGGTCCGAAACTCTTATATTCCAAGGTGGCATTGGGAATTGCCTAAAAAAACAACTACACTACTTGGACTGGGAACCAACCTTTTGTGACCGGGATCTTTCGTGTAGCCGCATTCGGCAATACTTTCCATCTCTCATCAATAAATTATAATAACCTCTTTTACTGAGACATAATTACCTTATTTCTAAAGAAGATAATTCTAAATTCTAAAAACATAACATACAAAAACGCCTGTATTCCGAAGGATTAGGCAGAGGTGAACATCATCATCATCATCATCATCATCAACCCATTACATTGTCCCACTGCTGGGCACGGGTCTCCTCTCAGTACGAGAGGGATTAGGCTATAGTCCGCCACGCTAGCCTACTGCGGGTTGGCAGACTTCACACGCCGTCAAGAAAATCTCTCAGGCGTGCAGGTTTCCTCACGATGTTTTCCTTCACCGTTTAAGCGCATGATAATTAATTATTAATACGCACATGACTTCGAAAAGTCAGAGGTGCGTGCCTTGTATTCGAACTCTAGACCTTTGACTTGGAAGTCCAATGGTCATATCACTAGGCTATCACTACACTGTTCGCCAATTCAAGAGGTGAACACTCTTCGCCAATTCATCAGGACATTCAGATACATTCGTTATTTTAAGAATCTCTTAAGTTAAATATGCCTCTTTTCTGAGTATCAGTATAATTTGCTTTGAGTCCTAGCTAATAGATAGTCCGAGTAGATAATTACTAAATTTTCGTCTGTAAAATACTCTCAGTGATATTATTACAAATGTTAAACAGCAACCAGAGTAACCTTAGTACATACGAGTACAATATAAATAAAACAATTGTCAATTATATACGTAACCGCTGTAACTAATATGTTCTCGCTCCAGTTACCATATACAATAACATTGGACACGTAAATGACGGATGTGCGCATCCGTTTTACATACAAATAACTGTAACCCACGGATTATGACCAGTATAGGATATGAGGAGTCAAACATCCTGACGAGACAGATTTAATCTGGTGCATGGAATTTTACTTAATACTTGTGATCCAGCAGATCGATGAGGCAAAATTGATGCAAGACATTGCAAAATGGCGTAAATGGGGTTTATGGTCTGCAATGGGTTGATTGAAGCTACTAATGACGATAATGATGGTGAAGTAGTTCGATGGTGAATAAACTGAATTGTGGAAGACCAAGAACAGTTAATTGGTTGGTGATTAATTAGGCAAAGTAATATTTACAAACCCGCAAGGTATTAAAAATGTCGTTGATTATAAATGGAAACTGCATTTGTCCCATATCAATATGTTACACGATTCGACAGGTTTCCAAATTACTACTGCTAAAAATAGGCTTATCGTAATAAAGTTTAATTAATAGTGTTTCTATCAAAAATATAAATAGTTGACATTTTGATTTCATAGAAACTAAGTAATAACAACAAGGCTTTTGTAAGGAACTGATTCATCTCTTACCGATTCGCTTTAATTTATCACCATGAAATATTCCAATGGCGTGTCCATATTCCATAACTTACTTAAGTTTTAACAATCAGTTAGCACGTAGCAACCCTCTAAATTATGTTCTGTCGCACATAACAAATAACCGGTTTATAACCCAGCAAACATAATTCATTGACGTCACTTACAACTAAGTTAAATGAGGAAAACTTTATTTTTACAAAAGGGCACAATAATTTAAAAATAATTTGACTGACGGTCGATGTCATAGTAAATACAGCTGAAGTCAATTCAATTGCTTGAAATCTCAAGATAATAATTTCAATCAATCCAAGTCAAACTGTCATTTGATAGGCGATGATGATGGCTATTACCTGAGATCACGTATCAAAGGTAGTTGTTTCCTTTGTAGATTTTAAGCAACAATCAGTTCATTTAAATTACCTTTCCTAAAAGATGAGGTTTGATTGAGTCGATAAGTTAGTGTATTTAAACGGTCAACAAGCTGATGTTTTTACTTAAATTGAACATGATGTTAATAATAATTATAGAGTACATGAGTATTGAAAAATTTAGAGCTTCTTGAATTAACTAACCTTTTTGGGCATGGTGGGTGACTCGAACTCGTCGTCATCGCGGCTGGATAGCGTGGAGCACGATGAGCACGCGGAGTCTGCTGACAGAGACCTTGACCTCAGCCAATTCACCTCCTCCTCCGTGGCACCCACCGCCACCACTCCATCTGAATAGTCGCTCACCACAACACTGGGTGTCCTCACACATCTCCCTCTTATCTCACAACCCTCGCTACTCCTTCGCCCCAGTTCTACATCATGAGCCTCAATCAAAGTCCTCTCCCTTCTAGGTGACATCGTGTCTGGTGGGGGTGTGATATCACGAGGGTGTGAATGTCTCCGCAAGCGTGTCTCTAGCTCGACTGCGGAATCGTCGCTGAGGTCGCGACTGCGGCGCCTGACAGCGACTCTGTCGTCGTCGTCCGAGGACGAGATGTCTTCGAGTGGTGAAGAGGCGCGCGGTGGGCGGAGGTACTGCATCGGGGCGGGTTCGAAGCGTCGTAGGAGCTCTGAGACGCGCGGTTGCGCCTGTCGAGGAACGCGGCCGGTCGGCGGCGCGCGCACGCCCGCACTGGCGCTGGTCCTTCGCGGCGCGTGCGCGGGCACTGGCTCCCGCGCATGTTCCGGCGTGACTCCTGCGCTCAGCTTCAAGTAGAACAAGCTGTGGTTCAATGCTTTTTCCCGCAGTACGCGGCGGAAGTCTTCTGTCGCCGCCGGTTGCCGTTTGTCGACACGCGGCATGTTTACTGTAATGAGTAAAAAAGAAACTTACTAATAAGATTTGGCGGCTCCATTGTTTTCATCGTCATTGTCTATTCTTTTTTGTGCCGAAATTGGGCCAACAGTTTGTAAACGATACCGATATTTTTACAGTGGGCACTGATAGATTGTTTTTCGAGTCTAAATCTTTGCTGCCTGTCGAGATATTCATTAGTTCGTCTTTTGCCAATCATAGTAGGACCCAGATTTTTACATTATTTCTCTGACTAATCATTTCTTTAAATGATGATTCTTAAAGTCAATATATAAGAATAAATGGAAGAAGGTAGGTACCAACATCGAGATACGTTCTTCAAAAATACACATATGAGCAGTGAGTAATGACTGACTGCCTCGTTGGTCTAGTGGTCCCAATCGCGACTGCTACGCTAGAGGTTTTGGGTTCGATCCCCAGGTCGAGCAAAGTGTTATTGAGTTTTTCTATGAAATTCTCAGTAGCAGCTCGGAGTCTGGATTTGTGCCCGGTGAATGGCAATAGGCTCGCCCCCTATTACATGGAACCCAAACATACCGGTGAACTGTGGGTGTACATTAAGTACACCTCTGCCTAACCCTTCGGGGAATACAGGCGTGATGGTATGTATGTATGAGCAGTGAGTTTGAAAAAGTGAATAAAAAAAGTTGTAGTACAGAGGATGTAAGTATGGAGCAAAGAGAATTAAATCGATTAATTTTAATTAGAAACACTATACTGACCTCGTTCTAATTTAACTGGTACTCGAAAACCGTTTTAATAAATGAACATTTCAGCCTTATCTGAAACAAACAAACTATGGTTAGAAACGTTAGTAAGAACAGGATACCGATAATGAAGAGTTATTTAATTAAACCGCCTTCAAAAAATAATAAAATAATTTTGTCTAAAACAGTTTGGGAAGTCGGTGACTTCTATTTGAGTGGGTCTTTTATTTTCGCCACCGACTTCCCAAACTGTTTTAGACAAAATTATTTTATTATTTTTTGAAGGCGGTTTAACTTTTTTGTTAAAAGTAATTTTATTTTGTAATTTTTAGTGGAAAGTTTGTTTAGAAGTACTTGTTAGCCAACTAAACGCACTGCTCCAATAAGACAGCGATGTTTCGAAGTAAACGATAATATCATCGATGTAAACAAATTTTAGATTTTTGTTGATATTTTCAAAACTGCTTAACCGATTTCGATAAAATTTGAACGGGACCACCTCTGAAGTATGACCTACCATACAAAAAAACAATCATTAAAATCGGTCCACAACTGGCGGAGATATCGCGTAACAAACATACAAAAAAAAAAAAAAAAAAAAACATACAGACGAATTGAGAACCTCCTCCTTTTTGAAGTCGGTTGAAAAGATGACATTACGGCTCAACAGGAAGAATAGTTATATTTTAAGGATACGGAAAGAAATAAAAACACTCTTCTATCATATTACATATGATGAATATGAAGTTTGGCGAGGTAGAGGGAGACCAAAGAAAACATGGATAAGTTGTTTCAAAGCCGTATCTATTTGTATCTATGATGGAGAAAGGGATGATTGGAATGATACCTGACAGGGATGAATGGAAAGGGGTTGTGGCGAATGTCACGAATTCCATAACAGTGACTATAAGGTAAGTGAAGGCAATTGCAGTTTTTAGTCGGTACGGGTCTGACAGACCCTGTCAGACTGCCTCCCCAGGTGACCTCACCAGACGCGAATACTTATGTGACCTACAGATCTATATATTTTTTTCGTGTCTGGGTCCTTTGTATCCGTTATTTATATTTATAAAGCCCTCCAGTACAGAGCTTGTTCCCAAGTGCGGGCGTTGTCTTTACCTAACAAGAAAGAAAACAATAATCCTTTTTGGATGTATAAATAAATACCAAATGTTTTGTTGACTTATTGAAAAAGGGATAAAAATTACAAAAGCTTCAATAAAACAATAATAAAATTCCAATAATAAACTTCTTTGTTCACACATGATCTGTTTGTTGATTATAAAAACATAAACAGATCTGTGGCCTATAAAAAATTCTATACACACATCAATTGTTCGCAGTTGAAATAGATGAAATCAAACAATGTACATCAATAGATAAACGTAATAGATTTTGTGACGTCAATTGAGGTACTTGCTGTAGCCGCAAACGCAACGAGAGGTCCTATTTAAAAAAGGTAAAGTCAAAGTTAAAAAGCCATAAGTCCATATTTTTTTAAAGACTTAATTACCTTTCAGTTTATCAAAAAGATTATAACTTGTAACAATGGTACACACAGCTACAAGTCAACCTATACAAATCCAGTTTAAGCTGATCTCGCATTGTTTAAGCTTTCCATACAATAAGAGGCCAGCGTAAACTGGTTTTGAATAGCTTGATGTGTAGCCGTGCGTATTATGAAATTTTATTAATTGGCAGAATAACAATAAACTGCCTGGCTCATTAGTCTAGTGGCCCTAAGCGCGGCTGCTACACGAGAGGTCCTGGTTTCGATCCCCATCGAGCTAATTGTTATATGGTTTTTCTATGAAATTCTCAGTAGCAGCTCGAAGTCTGGATGGCAATAGGCTCGCCCCCTATTACATGGGACCTAAACATATCGGCGAAATGTACATTAGTTCACCTCTGCCTTTAGCTCTTCGGTAAATACAGGCGTGATTATACCTACTTATGTTAAGAATAACAATCAAATATTTAATTAGGCATTTTGTACAGGAGAGTTGGGCCAACATTGTCACGCAATGTGTGTCTGACAAAAGTAGACAACGCCCTGATAACCGAAAAAAATCTGGTATGAAGAAAGACACAGATGGCAAGATGATGAAGATACGGGTGAGAACTTTGCCCAACAGTGGAACATATTAACTAATTTTATGGAATGAAAAAAATTAAAAAGAAATGAAATTATTTATGAGTAAACCCTCTTACGACCTTAAAGAAATATCTGCGCCACAGCCTTTGAAATAACATCTCGCTCATCCAGCCATCTTCAAGTCCCAAAGTCGTCTAATACGTCATCGATTAACAGTCAACATCAAAATCGAAAAAAAAAATATCGCAACCAAATTACGGATGTTCTTAAAAAAGTCCAGGTTACGAGCATGCATGCATGAGGAGGTTAATGAATATAGATGAAGCGAAAGTAGTGTGCCAGGATGGTACCAAGCGACCATCTGTAGTCTGCCTATCCCCATGAGAGACAGGCGTGACAGTAATTATTATATATGTATGTTTATTAAAGTCACGACGCTTATCTTTTGATCAATTTTCTTATTATATAACATACCATCACGCATGCACCTGCAGGGATTCAGGGCCAGGAATGTATACAAAGGTATCAAAAGATCGCTCATTCGAGTGACATATGTTAGCACCAGAAAGAAAGCAATCAAATCAAATCGGGATCGATAAAACATAACATACAATCACGCCTGTATTCCTCGAAGTTAAGCAGAGGTGAACTAATGTAAACGCACAAGTCGCTGGTATGTTTAGATTCCATATAATACGAGGCGAGCCTATTACCACGAGCCTCCGAGCTGCTACTGAGAATTTTATAAAAAAACTCAACACTGCTGGACTGGGGAATCGAACCCAGAACCTCTAATGTAGCAGGCGCGCTTACGACCACAAGACTAATGATGCAATCTCAAAAAATATAACCGATAAAGCTACCAAAGACGGTTATATTTAAACCGCAATATTTCCACAAAATATTCCATTATTAACAACACGTTGTGAATACAAAACATCATAAGCTAGTTGTGATGTATATTGCGTGTACGCATCCATAATATGCGTACGATTTACTTTAATCTATGGGAGCTGCGCGGCACGTGGACAGAATTTTTTTTAGTTGCAACAGCTTTGGTATCGGGACAAGGAGTTACGTTGAAAAGTATTTTTTTGGTAAATTATCGCTTACCATTTAGTGAACAGTTTCGTAAGTCGGTGGCGAAAACAAAAGAATAACTCAAATTGAAGTCACCGACTTGCGAAACTGTTTTAGACATAAAATTATTTTTTGAGGTGTTTTACTTTTTTGTTAAAAGAATAACTTTTTCGTTCGTTTTAATTTAAAATTTCGTTTCATTTTTATTTAAAATACGTTTAAAGATAAATTGGACCTCGAAGAAGGTGATACGCTATCTTTTGTCTCAAAAAGTCGTTTCTAATGCCAATGTTTTAATTTACTCGATACTGATATTTCAATATAATTAGAGTTGTTATCGATATTTCAATTTCTACGATATTTATTATGTATGTATATTATTATATATATTATTTATTAAAATATTAAAATATTGACATAATTGTAAATTGTAAATTAATATACTTAATATCTAAATTGTAAGTAATTGTGAATTTGACATCAACATATTATTTCTTTTCTTTATATTAGTATTCCTTTAATGTGCTTTTTTTTTATTCTGGGAATGATGTGGCCTTCTGTAATTAAGGAAACATATTTACTTGAGACTTGGCTTATTTATGTAGAATGTGTAGTGTATTCCTTGTTGAAGACCCAATAAATAAATAAATAAATTACCTTAGCAAACATTCTCCAATTAACATTATTTTACTCGTAATAAATTAATTCCCTAGGATCAGACATTTAAATATTATTAACGAAAGACGGGATATCAAACGAAATCTTAATCTATAACTTAATCTATTAGAGGCTATTTATTGCAAAAAGCAATAAATAGATAGATAGATAGATAGATTATTCTTTATTGTACACAAGAAACAAAATACAAAACAAACGTAGTAAGTAGGTACAATTGGCGGTCTTATCGCTAAAAGCAATTTCTTCCAGACAACCATTGGGTGGAAAAGATTGGTTAAAAGATAATGGGCTGTTGTATGTGTACATAATAAATAGGTATTCAGTAAATATATACTTAATTATAGATAGATATGTTGGATTGAGATATAATATAAATATTGTAAATGCGTTATAAAATGTAAATAAGATAAATATCATACTAATAATACTATAAAAATAAATATTATAATAATAATACTATAACGATAAATATATATAAATATATATATATATATAATATCGGTACTCTATAAATACAGAACAATAGTAACAATTTAAGCAGCCAAGTAATGCTGTTTCACCATTAATTTAAATGATGCCAAAGTTATTGCACGTCTTATGGAAACCGGCAGTGCATTCCACAGACGAGTAGCCTGAACAGTGAAAGACTGATCGAAAAATTTAGTGGTATGCATAGGCATCTTTAGCTTTAAGTTTTCTGATGAACGTAAGGATCTCAAATGTGTATCACAGACGAACTCAAAACGAGTTTTAAGGTAGGAGGGTGTAGCAGGATTAAATAGAATACTGTAAAGTAATGAAAGAATATGAGTATTCCGGCGAAGACGTATAGGGAGCCACTTGAGCTTAGCGCGAAAGTCTGACACATGATCATATTTGCGTAAACCAAATATGAATCTTATACAAAAATTTTGGAGACGCTCAAGTTTATTAAATTGGTCTACGGTGAGATCAAGGTAGCTGGCATCGGCATAGTCAAGGACAGGCAAGAGAGGAGATTGTGCAAGCGCTACTTTAGTGGCTGTTGGAAGAAAGTTGCGTAATCGTC
The DNA here is from genome assembly GCA_958496365.1 of Subacronicta megacephala. Lineage (NCBI taxonomy): Eukaryota > Metazoa > Arthropoda > Insecta > Lepidoptera > Noctuidae > Subacronicta > Subacronicta megacephala. Next base: position 10,553,444 of record OY292525.1, read on the forward strand.
TCAAGGATCCTGCTGACGCAAACATCCGGCGGCTTGTTTCCTGCAGTTGCGGTCCCCATGATAAGGTTCTGTCCATGATGATTCCTAAATTTTTGACCTTATCACTTATAGGAATTATGATCCCATTAAAGATAAACTGGGGTAGGTGAAACCAATCAATTTTAGAAACCATTCGTGAGCTACCTATAACGATGACCTGCGTCTTAGACGGGTTAACACTGAGTCCATAGTATTTGCTCCACTCAGATATTTTTGCAAAATCTTTATTTATAACGCGGATAGCTTCCGATAATTGTTCTAGCGGAGCTTGCGAGTAAATTTGAAGATCATCTGCATACAGGTGGTAGGATGAAAGAAGTTGATTAGAAATTGAGTTAATAAATACTGCGAAAAGTAACGGGGACAAAACGCCACCCTGAGGCACGCCAGCTGCAGTATCACACCATGAAGAGAATGTATCGTCAATGCGGATACGCTGCCGACGGCCAGTCAGGTAACTACGAAACCAATCAATTACTGTTGGAGATATGTTAAGAGAGCTGAGTATGCCTAGCAAAATGTCAAAGTCAACGGTGTTGAAAGCATTACTAAAATCTAGCAGTGCAAGTGCCGTCAACTTTCCGTGTTCCATACCTAGCCTGATGTCATCTGTAATATTAACCAGAGCTGTTACAGTACTATGACCAGGGCGGAAACCGGATTGAAAAGTATTCAGCAGTCTATTCTTGCAAAGAAATGAGCTTAGTTGTTTGTGAATAAGACGTTCGAGGACCTTGGATAAGAAAGGTAATATGGAGATAGGACGATATTCAGAAAAGGATGTGGGGTTGGGTTTTTTCGGTAACGGAGTAATCTGGGCGTCTTTCCAAGCAGTCGGAAAAACACCGCTGGATATGGAATGATTCAGGATGTGACAAATGATGGGAAGGATTTCATCAAGGATAGGAAGGATCATTTTACGGCTAACTAAGTCGCTTCCAACTGCGTTAGAAGTTATCGATAAAATGCTCTTCTTAACATCACAATCAGAAAATTGATTAAAGACGAACGGGGAGTAATCAATTTACTCCCCGTAAATTGGGGAGTAAATTGACGGTAAAGAAGAAGAAGAAGTAAATTATTTATAGCCTCTGCCCTAAGTACACACGGCTACAGGTCAACCTATACAAATACAGTTTATGCTGATCTCGCTTTGTATTCACTCCCATACAGTAAGAGGCCAGCGTAAACTAGTTTTGTATAGGTTGATGTGTAGCCGTGCGTACTCATCAGCCTGACAAAGACAGAGAAAAAAAATGTACCAACATTTTTGCACAAAAATGTTAGCAATGTCCGCTCTATAAGCCTTTTAAAACTCTTTGGATAGGAGCAATAATCAACTGGTTTTTTGCGGTTTTGTGAACATAAAATGTTTATATGTGCCGCGGCGGCGGCGCGGGTAAACACGACAAGATGCAAATTATCTTTTCCTTTTCTTAAAATCTTTTGCGGGTGCGCACACTTCCCAATACCAAAGTCTCATAGAACCTAATAGTATTAATGGTATAGGAACGCATATGACCATGTTCTACATGGGACCAGTGTACTACGTGTATATTAGTACACCTCTGCCAAACCCTTCGGGAATACAGGCGTGATGGTATGTATATGAACGCAAAGCGGACGAACAAAAAAAAACAAATATTCGCTTTTATCTTATCACGTCAGTATTAACTTCCCAAAAGAACATTTAGAGACAAAAGGTATGTGTAAGGCCTATGTCCTTCCCAGGGTGACAAACTATATCCATACCAAGTTTCATCTAAATTGGTTCACCAGTTTAAGCGTGAAAAGGTAACAGACAGACAGAATTACCTTCGCATTTATAATATTCAAATAATAATAATATAGTAAGTAGATTAGAATGGATTTGGAACTGAATTCATTGCAAGAAATAACTTGAGTCAGTTCTTAATTTAAAATGCAGCATGTAATAATTTGCCGCATCCATACAGTTTCGAAACTGCGCACACGCGGGCAATCGTGTCCTCAGTCTGCGTGACGTCAAACGCAGCCTTGCCGCAGAGTAAGGGCAATACAAAATAGCTTAATTTAAACAATTCCTAACAAATAAACTTAATTATCTAGTTCTACTGTTAAGGATAAACGCTGCTAAAATTCCTGTTCCTTAATATAGACAAAATGTGGGAAAATATGAATTAGCTTTGCTTTACAGGTCTAAAAATAACCCCAAGGATATGCCCCTACTGAATTTTACATAGGGGTGGTTCTAAGGTGTTTAAAGGGACAAAGTACGCCCTCCATGTGTTGATGATGGCCACATGTAACTGGGTAGTTTTAGTGGGTTACAATCGATTCCCGGGTCGAGCAGTGTAGTAGAGTTTTTCAATGAAATTCTCAGTTGCAGCTCGGAGTTCAGATTCGGCAATAGGAGCGCCTATTACATGGGACCTAAACATTTAATTATTTATACAATTTAACTGGCGGTCATAAACCAACTATACTAATTAAATAGAATTATAATTCCTTAATTAACTAACAAATTTCGATAACTACTAAAATACATAAACAAACCCAAACCATAAAATAATAAAAAAACACATTGTATATTCACTAAAAACTGTGACAAGTACCACAAGCCCGCTTTTAATCCGACTTCGAAAAAAAAACGAAGAGGTTCTCAATTTGGTTGTATTTTTATTTTTTTGCTTGAGCGGAACTCGGCGGTAACACAATTAATTACAAATTATCAGTCGTATACTTTTTTTACACAACCGCGTTTGAAAGTTCAAGTGGCTTAGTACAAAGTACAATGTTGAGTGATCGTGCGTAAGCGCATGACCGGTCCTGTCAACACCTAGATTAATTTTGTTATTTAACGTAGCGCTGTCCTGGCCACTACAAAGTGCAAGTTAAGTCTCAGCTCAAATTGAAGTTGATTCATTTTACAACAGCTTGAATCATTAGAATTTGACTCTTATATCAATGTTCTTATGCGTCACACAAAACGCACTTGTAAATTGCAACAGCCATTGACCAAGGCAGTCACAATTAAAAAAGCTCGAGCTTTCTCGACAAACAAATGAGATTTTTGAAAGAGAACATCAGAAGAAACACAAATTACCATAACAATGCTATTGCCAAGGGCCATCCATAAATTCCGTCACATAAATTTCATATTTGTTTAACCAAGTCCTTGTGAGACTCAAGCCTTCATATTTTGTAATTTTACACCTAGACATTATTAAATTAGAACAGTTCAGAAATTAGACTTATTTCCCTTTAAGTTATGTGACGTCACGAGATTTTGGGCTGCCACCAGTTGTCACACTATTCACACTTCATTCCCCGCTCCCTACCCCCTAACTTGTGACGTAATTTAAGGATGGCCCCAAAGCAATGATGATCGGTTCATTATAATTGATTAGCGCCATGGGTGGTGAACATCAATGCAAGCTCATTATCTCCATGCATGTAATAATAAAAATATTTACGACATCTCTCATCAATACCAAAATTATGAACTGTCATGTCATGATGAATATGTAGGAATATGATTATTATTTTACACGAAACAGACCCATTGATTAGCTTTATTTATATTATTATATATTTATTAGTTCACCATGCCTCTCTATCCCGGGGGAATAGCAGCTTATCCAAAAATGTGTACTTAGGTAACCTTAATAATAATATAGTTTTATCATTATTAAAAATCTGCCAGCCCCTTTTGTCTGGTGGTCTCGGACGCGACTGCTACGCTAGAGGGCCTGGGTTCCATTACCAAGTCGAGCAGTGTTATTGAGTTTTCTGTGAAATTCTCAATAGCAGCTTGAAGTATGGATTTGTGCTCGGTTAACGGCAATAGGCTCGCCCCCTATTACATGGGACCTACACATATCGGCGTGGTGTAGTGTAGGTACCTTCAGTACACCTCTGCCTAACCTTTCGGAGTTTGCAGGCGTAATGGTATGGTGTGAGATGCGAGTAATTTATATCATGGTACGTTCTTCGATATTAGTCAAGGTACGTTCTAAAATAACAAAAAAAAAACAATTATCCTTTATCTTTCAAACAAACACACAATTTCGAAATTCATGCAATTACAGTTAAAATCTATTTCGTTCACGCAAGAGCAGCCGGGCGAAAAGCGTGTATGTAAGAGGACCTGCCGACCTAGATCCGACAGATAAGGCTACATTGAGTGATAACACGCAATATGACGGATCGGGCTCAACACTGGCTGTGCAAAGAAAAGTTTAGCCGATCAAATATGACTATTAAGGAGGAAAATTTCTGGTCCTTAGATATTTCACTAAAGTGAACTGCTGCAAAATTATAATCCCTACTCCCTACTAATATTATAAATGCGAAAGTAACTCTGTCTGTCTGTCACGCTTAAACCACTCAACCGATTTTGATGAAATTTGGTACTGAGATAGACTAAAGCTTGAGAAAGGACATAGGCTACCTTTTATCGCAAAAACGGGGGTTGAAATAGGGGATGGAAGTTTGTATGGGAGTTCGTCATTGTTCAAGATAAAACCATGAAACTTTATATTAAGGCACTTGATAAAAAATAAATAAATATTCGATCTAGCGTTTTTGAAATTTCGACCTGTGTGGGGATGAAAGTTCGTTTAAGTCCAAACAAAGTCACGCTTTCAAGTCTCCGATAAGAAAGGATTAATTGAAATTTGTCCCCTAAAGGGGTGAAATAGTATACTCTGTAGTAGTAGTATACTTCGTAAAATCACAGCTGCAGCTGCTATCAATTACATACTACTACGCGAGCAAAGAAGCGGGTGGAACAAAGAGATTTAATAGTAGTAGTAATAGAGCGGACATTGGGAGCATTGTCAAACAAAAACTTTGAGCCCATGTGGCAGTAACGCTATTTATCTTTGAATAGCAAAAATTATACAACTGACGCAATCTGACAACATATTTCAGCTATCATACAATAGGTGTAGTGTTTTAAAAGGATTTGTAATTCTTTGGTAGAGGTGCTACCATTAAGATAACAAGATATCGATAAAATTTATGAAGATCACTACGATAGGCTTTTTATAAGATACTAGCTTTCCACCCGCAGCCTTGCCCGCGTAAACTATTATGTTTGCTTTCCACCTGCAGCTTTGCCCGCGTGAACTATATGTTTCTTGTCATTTTACGGGATAATATATGGTCTATGTCAGGAATAATGTAGCTTTCTATTGGTGAAAGAATTCCTCAAATCAGTCCAGTAGTTTCAGAGCCTATTCAATGCAAACAAACAATCAAATCTTTCCTCTTTCAATCTTTTCTTTTCTTAATATTAGTCCAGATAAACAACAGTTACCGAGCGATTACATGATAATCAATAAATATGTACGAATTTTCGCGTCTTCGTGAATTTGCAGCCTTACACTTTGCTCTATTACTTTTTAACAAAAAATTAAACCGTCGAAAAAAGTATTTGGATTAAGTTACTTTTTTCGTCGGTTTAATTTTTCGTTTTTTTTTGTCTAATATCTAAGTAGTTCCTTAGTTACCTTACTTTAACGAAGTCATGTCTAAAGTTATCATAAAGTTAAATGACGACCTAAACACGAGATAGGAGCTGTAAAAGTTGAGAGTTTCCTTCGACTGTCTTCCGTCTCCAACATCAGGTTAACTCTAGGTGTCCACTATGTTGTAGTGTCATTAGAACTACACACACAAGTGTGACAAGTTTCACCACAATCGGTTCACAAGTGTAATATTTGAAATTCAGAAACCAATTATCCCCTATTTCCCTACCTGAATTAATTATTAAAGTTAAAATAATTCAGGTGGCCTCCACCCCTTCCAAACAAAAAAATAGTTTGCAAATTCTTTCCTCAATTGACGGAGCAATCGGGTAACATACCGACGTGAAAAAAACATACATACATAATAGACGAATATAGAACCTCTTCCGGTTTTTCGTCAGTTATAAATTGATAATTATAACATTGTTTATAATTTATTATTTACCTGACTCATAAAAATATTGCTTATCGATATCACGAATCGATAAAAAACAGCAACCTCTAGTAAGTTAGTAGCAGAGAGGGATGTGACTTAAGGGTAGAAAAAAACGATTATTTAAAAATCGATTTTTATTTATCTCAAAATAATCGATTATATAAAAATAGTTTTTTTGATGAATAGTTTTAGGGCGCCGTTGTGTTGTTGTATGTTTTATGCGAACAATTTACAAAATAATAACGAAACACGCCGTGTTATTATATTTAAATATGTAGGTACCAGTAGAAAAAAACGAAAAAGGGGACGCTTAAAATAAAAAACTGCCTCGTTAGTCTAGTGGTCCCAAGCGCGACTGCTACGCAAGAGGTCCTGGGTTCGATTCCCAGGTCGAGCAAAGTGTTTTTGGGTTTTTCCTATGAAATTCCCAGATGGATTTGTGCCCAGTTAATGGCAATAGGTTCGCCCCCTATTACATGGGACCTAAACATACCGGCGAAATGTGGGTGTACATTAGTACACCTCTGCCTAACCTTTCGGGAAATACAGGCATGATGGTATGTTATGTTATGTTTTTTAAAATAAAAAAATATAATCGCACATAAAAAATAGATTTTTATGAAATAGGTATCGATTTTGTTTAGAATCGATTATTTTTTAACATCCCTAGCAGAGCATTGTAAAAAACTACTGAGCAACAGAGGGCGCTTAGCAATGTTCTAGAATGATTTCAGCAAATTATTATTATTTATTGAGTTAATTAATAGAATACTGACGAAAAAAAACTGCAGTCAAGTCCAGTCGCCTGACCATGTCGAGATTTACAGTACCGCAATACGCAGCCAGGCATATTTTCTCAGGAAATTATTTAAAATGACGAATGTTTTGGTAGACGTACGCATGTTGTACACGAGCTGCCAGGCTGACGTCCGATACTAGACTAAACGACTTTGTACCACTTGTTGTTTTTTATACAATATAATAATCTAGCTTGGCACAAAGTATTTGCGTATGATTTTGGGCTTGATGTCCCGTCTATTACTAGTGTATTAAATGTCTTTGGGGTGGAAGGATATATTTGGGTAATTTGCAATATCCCGCAAGAACTGAAAAACTTAACAGTCAAAATCGTGTTATCCACGCGGGCGAAGCTGCGGGCGGAAAGCTAGTTTATCCTGTATAAAATTATAATGTATAATTTATCATAGTATTTATAGTTACTTAATTTTTATTTAATCTACCGGAACCCCAGAATGGATGAAGGCCTCCTCCAGTGATGCCCATTGACTCTGTCTTCAGCTACATTGTTTCCAGCTTGGACCAGCTATTGCTTTAATATCATCTTCCCATCTTGTAATAGGTCTACCTCTTGTTCTTCTGCCTAGTTGGCCGTTCCAGAATGTTAATTTGTCTGTCCATCTGTGATCTGTTAGCCGGGCAACATGTCCTGCCCACTTCCATTTCAATTTTTGTGCATAACTCAGAGCGTTTGTTGCTTTAGTTATTTTTCTTATTTTAGTGCGAAGTATTTTATCCAGCTTTTTATCCTTATCTTTAGCATACTTCGTTCAAGTCCTCTCTGGCAGACGCTTATGTTTTTTCTTGTTACAGCAGTGAATTTCCGCACACAAATGGCCCATTTGAGGTTAAAATGTCGTTTCCATGCGCACCTAAAATGATACTGTAACCGCAATGTCGCAATAGAAAAAAAAGAACATGATAAATATTTAAACATTTCTTGGAATTATTCAATATTCGGTTATTCTAAAACACCGCGAGAGGTTTACGCTAAGGCATTTTCCTTACCGACAACCAATTTTGATACCTATTTAAAGAATGTTAGAAAATTACAAGCATATTTTTATTGGGATAGATTTTCATAGGGTTATGTTAGACTATACTTCAATTGCTACGATCCTGGCAGTCCACTTTCGTTTCATCTACATCATTAACCTTCTAATGGAGATTCGTCGGTTTGGAGTGATTGTAAGCTGACCTTTTAAAAAACAATTTATTTGTGGTAAATTCGGCATTTTCCATCCATATTCGCCGCGTATTGACATATAATTGTTTGACAATCTCCTCTCAACATCTCTAGATGCCAAAACCATATTAGCATACCTTTCTTAATAGATATTACAACACCTGTATTATATATTTCTGATTTACTCTCCGTGTCGCTAATACCTAGTATCCTAATCAGTATTTACAAAGTTTGACGTTGTTTGTGCCATTTGGAACAAGACTAGATCGACTAAAATATTTTAAATTTCTAGTATTCGCCTTCCGGTCTAACCAGTTGTAGATATGAATCCTAATATCAACCAATAGAGTTGAATAGAATTATCTAATAGACTCATAATAAAAAATAATGTAGTGTTTGCGTCTTGACTCTGCTCTTTAACGTACAACTGCCACTACCTAGTGGTCGTAATCGTGACAGCGGAGGTTTAGGTCCTATGTTTGATAAGCAGGTCGAGTAAATTGTCAGTATTTGGTGATTCTTTAAATTTCTAAGTAGCAGCTCGGAATTTGGGTTTGTACTCGGTTAATGGCAATAGGTTCGTCCCCTATTTCATGGGACTTAAACATACCGGCAAATTGTAAGTGTTCTTTAGTAACTACACCTCTGCCAAACCCTTCGGGGATTATAGGCGTGATATTATTTTAAAAAACAACTATATTTTTTATGGCAGTAAAACTCGAAAAGAAAACAGAAAAAAGATTTTGTAATATCGATTGTATCATGAGGTCGACCGTATAAAAACAAACGAAGGCCGCACAATATTTGAAAACAATATCTGGCATTCAAATGTAAACGGAATCTGTAAGCAATGTAACCGTTTTGTAATTGTAATGTAATCAGATACGATGTTTCTCACGCAGGGAGAGGGTTAAAGACCTAGTTGTAGCCTACATTTTATTTTACGTTGTTGAAAATGTTTTGTTTTGTAACCTGCTTTACTAAAAATTCTTACTTACATATAGGTACATACGAGTACAATAGCGCCGTCCCCTGCGGGCTAGACAGAGGTGTATTGTACAACACCCACAGCTTGCCAATATGTTTTATGACCCATTTTATAAGGGGCAAGCCTATATCCATTTTCCGGGCACAAATCCAAACTCCAAGCTGCTACTCACTATTTCCTGCATTATGCCTCTAAATACGGAATCGGTAAGTTCCTATGGCATACATTCGTACCTTGGATTTGAACTCAGACTACCGTACACAGCAGGCCAGCGTATGCACCACTAAGCCATTACAGTCTTTCCAATAATAGTCATAGGATAGGATATGAAACATACCATCATCTCTGTATTCCACGAAGGATTAGGCAGAGGTGTACTTAATGTTCACCCACAGTTCGATAGGAAGCATATTCGCAAGGAGATAAAAAAATGACGATCATATAAATCATGTTCTTGAAAACAACCTTAACAATTTCGATGCAGTTAATATTAACAGAACCTCCATACAGGGTGATAAATCGATCTAGTTAGATCTCGTTTCTAGCAAATTTCTTAAAAAAAGAAAAAATCATGTTCTTGAAAACAACCTTAAGAATTTCGATGCAGTTAATATTACAGAACCTCCATACAGGGTGATAAATCGATCTAGTTAGATCTCGTTTCTAGCAAAGTTCGTTTTCACGAACAAAAATGAACTTTATTTGTCAATAAAATAGATCTACCTAGCCGATCACCCATGTAATTAACTAATTAATCTTTAATCAGTATTATTGTAAAGATTGGTGATTGAAGATTGCACACGTTTGTTCCAATAATTACCATGAATATAATTGTAACTGTAACACAAACTACCCCAGCCTTAATACATCCAGACTAAGGTCGAGAATCGCTTGGCAGTATCATAACAAAAGACATTAAACAGTTTAGAAACCGTGACGTCTATATATGAACAGTCTTAGTTATCGCAAAGTAACTGTGCATAATAAATTAACTTTTCCCACGTTAGAATGTTCTAGAAAGTTATGGCACTTAATTATTTTCATTATATTATATATTTTTTTGCTTTACTTTCTTTATGTATTTAATTTAGGTGTTTAATTGTTAGATTAAATATGTTATTTCAATTAGTAAGATGAGTTATTATGTGTTGCAGTCAAAACTCTTAACCAGTCAAAAGTAGTTTTGTCTGAACAGATTGGTTAAAAGTGGTTTTGACCAAAATAACAGTCAAAAGTAGTTTTGCCCAATGGAGCTGGTTAAAAGTACTTTGAACTAACTGAATCTGTCAAAAGTGGTTTTGGTTCTGGCTGGTTTAGAATTTTGCGGCGATCTTTTCGCTTTTTTAATGGAAATAAATACAGATATCGGTTAGGTTAGAACTGTGACCACACACCGCAAAGAACCAAAACCACTTTTGACGGATTCAGTTAGTCAAAAATACTTTTAACCAGCTCCATTGGGCAAAACTACTTTTGACTGAGAGCGTCAGTTAAAAAAGCTTTTAACCGCAAAGTAAAAGTTGTTTTGACTGCAACATATGCAACTATGAAACTGATTTCTGTCCCGCGAATATAGTCCTATTAAAATAAAACCTTTTATCGCTTGGTAAATAGCCGTGTAAAAGCTATCTGCTGAACTTGCGGTCCTGGTTTTCAGGGGGTCGAGCAAAGTGTTATTGGGTTTTTCTATTAAATTCTCAGTAGCAGCTCGGGGTCTGGATTTGTGCCCGGTGAATGGCAATAGGCTCGCCACCTATTACATGGGACCTAAACATACCGGCGAACTGTGGGTGTACATTAAGTACGCCTCTGCCTAACCCTTCGGGGAATGCAGGCGTGATGGTATGTTATGTTATGTTTATGTTTTTGAACTTTTTTTAGAAACCTTCGCGAACATACACACACACAAAAACTAACCAGTTTTATCGTAGGCTTATGAATGATAAAGTAAGTAGGTAACGTTTAGAGGACGAACAAACAAACAAACATTAATTTTAATAGGTATGCACATAAGAAGATAAAATTTATTTTTATTCAATTTCATTATTTAAACGTTAATTAAACTCACGTTGTGTGAAGGTGAATTAAGAAATGCGTTAATATAATAATATCCTAATCATTGCTTTTTATATTTCCTTTAACCTTGTTAGTGCTAAAAAATATCTTTAAATCGTAATAAAATTACCTAGAGTTATAAAAAGAAGGATGGGTTCGTTTTATTTAGCTTGCATATTATGCTGATTAGAAATTGCAAATGACTAAATAAAATTCGAAGGTTAAGCCGGCGGTGTGTGGATGCACCATGAAGATTAATATTAAAGATATACATTTGCAAGAAACATACGATCTCAGGCAGGATTCTAACCTGCGTCTCGCTGGTTATGTACCTGATGCTTTACTCCAAGCTATCGAGACCAATACCCATTATTGGTATCGAATTTCCCTTTCTCTTCGAGTCTTAAGCTGAAGTCTTGCACTACAATTTTTATGTTTGAATGTAAATTTAGCATTTGTTAATGGCAAATATATATTTTTTTAAATAACTAGTAAATTCCAAGCTTTTCTAAACATCTTATTAAAAAATATTTTGTCTTACTTTAATTAATAGTTTTATTAACTTAATACTTTCGGCTTTTAAATCATAATTAGGCTTTGTGATCTAATTGTCATAGTGAAATTTTTAGAGCGCACCTTTCTATTCGTACATTAATTTTGTCGTCACATGTCTCTTGCTAAAAGTATATGCCTAAAGACTGCTAGGACAAAAATTATTAGGAACACGCAAGTTAGGCAATCAGCTCCAACAAACTGAGCTGCTTATATAATATTATTTTCTATATACATTTCAATATATTAAACGAATAGAGTTTTTCCACAATATCGAGCTAAACGCGCATGGAATGTTACTGGCAAAATATTCCACTAAGCCTTGCGATAACATCCGCAAAAGACAATAGCCAACCCCGCACAAAAATTATATTCTACATCTATTGTATTAAAGTTCAAAATCACTTTGATAACAACTAAGTACAACCAACCGTGTCTGTATTTACAACCCTTATCAGTTTATTCATTAAACTGCCATTGAGTGATTAACCGAAAAGAAGCGGCACCGCAAAACTAATTATCTCATAGGTATAAGTTGTTGAGTAAGTTTCTCGAACTGGTTCAGCAACATGGTTGTTTAGCAAACCACAACATTGTTTATTACACATACCAATTAATTAAATATTCAATTAGACTGTAAATTCCAAAGTAAGCTAAGACATCTTCAGAAATAAAATGTTTTTCAACTGTCTTTTTAATGTTATTCTTAGTGCGATAGTACTGTATATGTGTACACTATAAAACTCACGCGTGTTTCTCGATAGAAAAACCTGAGGAAAAAGTACTATGGTTGAATATCGGTAAACAAGCCACCTGAAGGCAACGTCAACGTCCAGTTGCTGATACATTACCAGCGACAATAGACTGTTAGAGCCGCAGTAATCAAGACGAGAAGTTATGCCTGGTTAAAACGCATATATGTACAGTGGGTTATAGCTGTTACCTGACCCACCCTAGGTGGGCCGGCGGGGTCTAAGTGGGTCAGGTAACAGCTATAACCCACTGTACATATATGCGTTTTAACCAGGCATAACTTCTCATCCAGATTACTCATAAAGTCATGTACACTGTACACAACCACTGTACATACCAATAAAGTCTTCCCACTGAGCATATTTTCTCGTATCTTACGAGATGCCTATCTGACTGGCAGTGAAGAATTGTATTTTAAATAGTCCCTAACTCGTCCCAAGTCTGTCCCAACTTGTGACCCTCGTATTAGGACGAAGTACACCATTGATGTATCTCAAAGGCCCCTTGTTACACAGGTACTAATTCTAAGCTTTGAGGTGCAACTGACAATGTTCTAACAGAAAATCGAGGAGCATTAGACCGAAGAGTCAGGTGCTTAATACCTCATTGTTATTATGTATGGCACTTTGTTTCAGACATAGACCCTGATACGTCGCGATAATTCCAACCGTAGTGATAAGGTATGTACTAATTAAATGTACCTAACTGTACCATTATGGTGGTTTAGATATGTTTGACGTCATTGCATGGGGAAGTACGATAAGCGAATTGATAGTATTGTTACAATGTACATATAATTAAATTATACTTTTATCGGTTTTATATTGTACTCTATGTGCCCAAGGTAAACTAGGTTTTTTCCAGTCTGTGAGAATTCCCCGTGCAATTCCTGGTATGGATCCTGGCTGAATTCCTTGCCTGCTTCCTTAGTCTACTGGTCCTAAGTGAGACTGCTGCGCTAGAGGTCCTGTGTTCGATACCCAGGTCGAGCCAGTGTTATTGGGTTTTTCTATAAAATTCTCAGTAGCAGCTCGGAGTCTGGATTTGTGCCCGTTGAATGGCAATAGTCTCACCCACTATTACATGGGAACTAAACATGCCGGCGAGGTGTGGGTGTACATTAGTACTTTAGTACACCTCTGCCTTACCCTTCGGGTAATACAGGCGTGATGCCATGCCAAATTCCTTACCACAAGCGGGCACTTACACACAATTTTCTCTCTTGCCATAGACAAAATCGCTCAAGTTTAGTACCTATGCAGATTTTATTTCTCATTTTAAAAGTAAATTAATACGCTCATGATTTCGAATAGTCAAGTCAGGGGTGCTTGGCTAGAGAGGCTAGCATTGCTATAACCCTGCAAAACTTTACTCGACCTGGGACGTCTTCGCTTCTATCTAATAGAACATATATAAATCTAATAAAACAAAATTATTAAGAACAGTGTGAATTATTTTTTTTACTCAAAACAGATCATATTTCATCACGTAACGACGATTGCAACTTCTAAGAACACAATCACTTTGTTATAACACATTCACATCCGATATTCGATATGGATTACATGCGGAAAGTACACACGGCGGCACATCAAGCTATACAGCTTGGAATACAGGCGGTAGCCCATCGCAATAGCGTTGATTTATAACAAACTTTCAAATAAAGGAAGAAGTTCTATGTTCGATGTTACCTTGCATGATATGTTTTCTTTTTTTATATATGTTCACCTGTTTTCCGTCGATTCTGAACAGTTTCTTTTTTGTTTAAAAGGGAATACTCTAGAGGTAGTCCCTTTAAAATGTTGTATAAACTCAAAATGTTTAAATCGTGGGTAACATAATTATTTACATACCGTTCAAAAAACGATGCCACTTCATACGTCATCGTCGTCGTGACAAAAAAATATATACTTACATTAATTTTTAACAAAATTAAAACTGCCTTCAAACCATAATAAAAAAAGCGTTAAGTATATCCAAAACAATTTCAGAAGTCGATGATGAAAGCAAAAGATCCCACCAAATTAAAGAAAGAAAATTATGTTTTGGAGATAACATTATTTTATTAAGTTTTGAAGGCGGTTTTACTTTTTTGTTACAACACAATTTACTGTAGTATAGCTACATAAGTAGCTTTACGTTTTGCTGTGTGTACTTACAGGACGTGCGGTTCAACATAACATTCAACACATTTATTATGATTATGATAGAATGCCTGGACAGAAATTAGAGTGATTTAACATGTAACTGTATCTACTGAAGGCTGGGTAGAGTTAGAATGAGTATTTAAGTCCCATATGCAGCCTATTGTTATTAACGTCAAATTATTAAAATATTACACAGTGAAATCATAAATCCTCCCAAACCCTGCCCTAAGGTGGCCTGGGCATCGAACTCAGAATCTTACGCTCAACAGCTGCACTAGACCGCTGTTCAGTAGACCAATTAGGATTTTTAATATATGAATAAAAAAACTATTCTCATTAATATGTTATTAGAAGTATATGTATAAATATAGAAGAAGCAAAATAATTATGTAGGAATCACAACCAGTGGCGTTCTCTTATTTCTGTCTACCCCAATGTGCAAAAGGCATGAGTATATTGTGTGAATAAATAATTGTCCAAATAGTTTTTTACTAAGAATACTTAGGTACTCGATTGATCGATCAATTTACGTTAAATTTCTTAATATATTTTTTAATGATTGATTACTTAAATTTCCTTATGCAAATTTTAATCATATTTTGATGTCAGCTTTTGATAAATTAACTTGAACTTTAAATGTAATTTATTACATACACCTAAAGTAAACTCATAGGACACCCATAATAGGGTTAGTCCCATGCCTCCAACTTCTTTTGTTCTCGAAAAATGAAAATTTCAGACTTTATGTCCCGTTGCCTCCAAGAAAAATATTAAATAAATATTAATATATCAATTTATGTCCCACTGCCTCCAACCGCTGATACAGTAACGACAGCAGCAAAAACTGGTGTTGTGTGTATGAATATAATATCTGTAATATAATTGGTTTCCCTTGGCAATATATCGATCTGTGTGTCGATGCTAATGGGATCTACTAAGGGTAAATGTTAAAATGACTTAGAGGGGATTTCGTCAATGATAAAATCGCAATCAATGGAAACAGAAATTTTCGATTAAAATATACGGAAGTTTGAATAAGTTATTTAAAAGAAAGTTTTAAGAAAAGCTATGAACATCAATGTTTTATAATACAGTGGAAAAAGGACAAGTGCGATTTATTCAAGATGTATCAATGTTTTTGTAAAGAAAAACAAAAGCTAATTAAACGTGTTTATTTGAATATTTATATAATCGCTGGCATGAATATTTCCTTGAAGCTAGATACAAGGTATCGAGGAAAAATTGAAAATTTTGAAACAGTAAGAACATAGTTTACATAGAATTATCGACAGAATTTTGTACTGGTTTGTGTTCAGTTATTCACAGATAATCCTTAAAATTAAATAGATATTTGTAGTATTTAGCGCCTAACTCGATATTACCTTTACTTAATCTAACCATATTTATGACAAGTTTTATCACAGAGAATCAACCTTAAAATTATTAAACAAAAAGGCAATACAAATATTCCTTAAAATAGCCATAAAAAATTAAATAGAAAAAATAAAAAAATAATTAAGTTTTATCACAGAGAATCAGAAAACAAATCACAAAAAAATTGACAAAATCGAAATAATTTCAATTCTGACAAGTTCTATCACAGTGAATCAAGCTTTAAAACGATTGATTGTCCCAGTCATTCGGAATAAACTTTGAAAAACAGTCAAAAATGATATTTTTATATGTAATTTACAAAAAAAAACTGAAAGTATACATATTTTGAAACAGTTAAAATGTGCTTAGGTAGTTGAATACGTTGTTGGTTGTTTAACTATTTTGTTTGCTAGTTAGTAAAATATTTCAGCTATCAGACGTAATTCTTCCTATAATAAATAAATTGCAAAATTACCAAAGCTGAGTAAATGTATTATTTTTTGCGAACCATACTCTACCTTCATTTGTTGGAGGCAATGGTACATAATTTGATATTTAATTATATATTAAAATTTATTTTTGGAGGCACTGGGACAACATTTTTGGAGGCATGGGATAAACCCCCATAATAGGCAAATGTCTTGTGTGTTATTTATTTCAGACACAAGTAGGTTCATAAATATAACAACAGACCGAATAACCATTGCAGATCGATAGAACTGCGTGTTTTAAACAATGTGTATCTGGCAGGCTATTTCATCCGGCAGCAACCGGTGACTTGAACTTTTAGCCTGGACTAAAAGCAAAACCCCGGACGCTACCTGGACATTTATAAACTAGGCCAAATCCGAGGAAACCCGGACGGCTGTTAACCCTGCATTCACTGGTCCCGTCTCGTGACTAAAACCACACTTAAACTCTTCGATAACGATTGCATTTGCATGTGATGTAATGTAACCATTTATTACAATACTGTTACTACTCTATCGCACGATTGTTATGTCAGATTTTTTTATTAGATTGCGTTCACAATGGCTTCAGAAAGAAGTGTGATTGTGAATGCATAATAATGTAATTATATTCGGTAAAAAAACTAGAACCCAATTTATTTTTTAAAGACCGAAATCTAACTAAGTAAAGGTGGTAATAGCGTCATATCAGACTGTAGTAATGTGTGCAGGCTCTGGAATCTAAAAAACTGAAGTCAAGTGTGTACTAATACTTAATTATCACGCGCTTTAAACGGTGAAAACATCATGAGGAAACCTGCATGCCTGAGGGATTTTGTCTGCCAATCCGCAGTAGGCTAGCATTGTGGACTAAGCCTAACTCTCTCTTTCTGAGAGGAGATCCGTGCCCACCAGTGGGACGATGTAATGGTTTGATGATAATGCATTTACAAGAACTAGTTTACGGACAGGTGAGTTATCAAATACGTAGATATTACGCAGAAAACGCATGACTAGCTTCAAAACCAGGAAAACTGTCCATTTTTGTTTTACGTCAGTAATATAAAATCATCCATTAAGGCGATTCGTCTCGCCTTAGGCGCAATTTTTTTTTTCTATCCGTGTTTGATATCTTGTTCGAAAATACGGGTGAATTCGATGAAGATTAGTACACTTCTCACCTCTGGTACACCTCTGTCCAAAGTTTCGGAGCCTACAGGCGCAAAAGTATATCACAACTCATTAATGTACACCCTTAGGGCAAAGACAAAATGATAATGACAATTAAGTATCTATATATCAACATTATCTAACAGTAAAACCAACACTATGATAAGTGTGAGTACATACGCCACACCCTGCTTTCTTCACACATTCTTAGAGCATAATATTACTTGTCTTGTTATATTTACATGAAGAAAGTTTTAAACATGATAGAGGTGTTCCTTAATGTCGTTGAAAACGTCTAGCCATGTATAAAATATTGACAATATTAAAGTACCTATTTACTTCTGTGTGCAACTCTACTGCTACTTTTCTTGGGAATAATAGTAATAGGGATGTAGTACTCCACTTGTGTACTCTGTGTGGGTTTTACTTGTGTTTATCAGACCGAAGCTATGATTGTTCGAAATTTCTTACGACGTAACGCTTTGAGAAAAGGTAACCCCACTTCCGTCTCTGGGTCCTCTGACGGGAGCTCTACCAGGCTCTAGATGTATGTAAAGTACTCGTTATCGTACACACGGCTACACATCAAGCTATATAAAACCAGTTTAGACTGACCTCCCATTGTAAAGGTTTTCCGAGCAATTCAAGGCCAGCCTATACTGGTCTTGTATAGCCTGATGTGTAGCAGTGTTTACCCCGCGACATGAGCATGGTTACTTATACGACTGACACTGTCTTTTAATAACTACTAAATTAAACATTTAAAAAACCCCCGACTATAGCATTATATCTCGACCGATTTTCATCAAACATAGCTGAGAACACTTTCGACTAATTCACCTTTTAAACGAAAAAAAACTAAATCAAAATCGGTTCATCCGGGAGCTACGATGCCACAGACACACACACACACACACACACACACACACACACAGACACGTCAAACTTATAACACCCCGACGTTTTTGCGTCGGGGGTTAAAAAAGGAGATCGTCGGTGATAGAACATAGGTAATACCTAGATTATAATTAAAATCGTTAATAATACATAAATATAATAAATAAAATGTATAATAATAAATAATATTGACTTCAACTTGGAATATATAAATATAACAAAATAATATAATATATAGACACGTCTCCCTCTCTCCTACTAAGCTGTGCTGTCCCCAACAGGGTCCATAATTGATTCCTAGATTTAAGCCTACCATCTGTTTTATATATTTTTGTACATTATGGAATGCAATAAATGAATATGAATATGAACATCCTTTGAGAGATTGAATTATTAATATTGTTTCGCCCTGTGTAAAGAGCGAGTTACAACGGCATTATTTGTCAAAAATGCACCAACGGCTTTAGCAAACGGGTTTAACAAGTATTTCTTGTACTATAAACGAGATTCAAATGCTTGTAGGATTATTTATTTAGAATATTAAGAAGAATTCAATGCGACTCGACTACGTGCGTCACTAACATCGAATTATCGAATTTAGAAAATACAAACGTCAATTCAACTTGGAATATAAATAAAAATTTGCAAATCTGAAGGACTTACAACATCATAATAAACATTTTATGCTTGTAATATTATAAATGTGTATGTTTGTGTGTTATTATATTAGTCAATTGTTTGAAATGATGCCTTCGGCTCCTTTCTATCACCGCACCTCTCCCCATTGGCGTGGAGTTCATCCACATACCTTAGAACCAGTTTGGTCTCATACTGTGCGATTCCAGGGGAATCTCTCACTCCCAAGGGACTACAGCATGGGGTTTTTCTAAAACGGTGTAAAAAGATTTGTACAGGGTCGGAAACGCGTGAGCGACACCCCTGGTGTTGCAAGCGTCGACAAGATACGATCACCGATGTCTATCAGGCGGGCCGTACCTATGCTTGGTTGCGACCTTAGTGGTTTAAAAAAAATACCATTCAATATAAAGACATATTTTTTTTACATTTATAATATTAGTATAAATCACAGGTGATATCTTTGCCTTAATATGAGGTTGCGAAGTTCGTTCTTGCTCTGTGATTAAGAATATTTAAATGAGGAAGATATTTGATCGGTGGTATTATAAACCTGTTTATTTTTTTATAAAAACCTTTTTTCATTAATTCAAAAAAAAAGATTATTATAATAAAGTGTTCGTGCGTCATTCACATCGAAACATTTCAAAAAGTTTTTATTCTTATTCGTTACATTCCAAAACCGTTTGTCGCAATAAAGTTTGAAATATCCATAAATATTTTTTTTTAAATTATCATCACACCGATGCGGTGGCTTTATGGATAGGATAACCAATTAAAATAGCACTTCAGACGATCATCATCATGTCATCATGTCAGCCTATTGCCGTCCACTGCTGAACATAGGCCTCCCCCAAAGAGCGCCAACCATCCCGGTCTTGGGCAGCTCGCATCCATCCGCTGCCAGCCACCTTCTTTAAATCGTCGGTCCATCGTGTCGCAGGGCGCAGACGATAAGTCCTTTTAAATTATTTTAATTTATTTGATAAAAAACATTAAAACGGATTCAAGACAAAAATTAAATTTAGAACGTTTGTAAAACCAGTTAAAATTCGTAGATATTGCATCTGACATTCCATATGTTATGTAGTTTGCTCATTTCGGTACGGCCCATTGACCATTAGAAAGGTGTACAATAATTATGATTATAATATTTATGGTAATGATGACATCTCACCAGCCTCTCGATCACGTACCTACCAACATTATCAATCGTAAATAACATAGTTTCACATATCACAATAATAATAGTGCCATGAGACATCCGTTCCCAGGCTTTTTTGAGTACTGTTAAAGCGACAAATCTAAGATACTTCCTGTCAATGAAACGGTTATTAGTTATTAATAGATAGTTAATGCGTCATTAGTCTAATAGTCCCAACAACAGGTCCTAACTTGAATTCCTAGGTCGAGCGATATTATTGGATTGGATATCACGAAATTCTCAAATTCTCGAACGTTATATTGAATTAAAAAAGTAGACAGACATTACATTTTGACATCACAATGAGGTTGTATTTATAATACCATAGCACATTAAGGTTGACCGTGTCGCCCCTTGGGCGCCAAATTCAATTTCCAATGAAATCGTTCTTGTAGTACGGTGGCCAGCACATCAAGTTACTACAAAATGACAATTTTTCTCAGTTGATTTTGAACTTCATCGTAAACAGATCAAGGTGTAAAATCATTTGGAGAAATTTGACAGTTTTGTATATTTTATATAACTAGCGGCGACTGTACAAAGTAGTGTAAATTTTCAATTTTTTCAACCGTTTTGTTACTCACCTCAGTTATCAATAAGCTATAGTGAATGTCAGATGTGGGAGCTTTAAATGGACGAGGCTCTCTTTATTTACGTAGATTTAAAAACCTAGATATCATACGCCATCTAAATTGTCTTCGTGTATTAGTTTAAACTGACATAACCACTTGTCAACTCTTGCGCTTAAGAGAAGCGTCTGGGACGAATAAATCATCGCTTATGAAACGAGTCCTCAATTGGAGATAACTGGTAACTAACGGATGGATTCACTTTTATATTCCTGTATGCTGACGCCAGCCGTATACGTAACACAGAAATTATTGACACTTATCCCATCTTGGAAGTTCCTGAGTTTTGTTTAACAAATCTGTCGGTAGTTTTACTGGTGTATTCCAGTTAGGGCACCTGAGTGAATAGCACCTGAGGTATACTACTTAATATTAGTATTAAAAGCGGAAAAAAATATACTAGGCAAATTTTATTCCTCGAATAGCACCTACGTAAGAGTTAGTATCGTATAAGAATAGTTTCAGCTGGGTGCTCTAAATACTAAACTGGAATACACCGATTTGCTTACTAGATACAGGAATTTTAATGTCAAAACGCTATCTCTAGTAGACAAATTTACTCGCTGCCAGAACCGCTCTCTAATCGATTTGTAAATGAATATCTATAACTTAAACTACTGCTACGCTAGACGTCCTCGGTTCGATTCCCATGTGGAGCAGTGTTATTGGGTTTTAGAATAAATAAGCGCGATGGCATGTTTTTTTTTAAATTAATATTAAAAACTATCAAAGCTAAAAAGGTTTATTTCCATATATTTTTTTAGAGGACTTGTTTATCACGGCATTACAAAATTAGTTCTTTCGTCGGTTTACGTCATAGCAATTTTTTATTTAATAAAAAAGGTTGGTTGCTCCTGATTACCATACTGGCTGACTTTTTAGAGGTATGAGAAGGAAACAGCATGTGGTTTTTAAAAAGCGAGCACGTGACTGTTTTAAAAATATTTTAATAGGAAATATGTTATATCATCGTATCATCACGCCTTTTATTCCTCAAAGAATTAGGCAAAGGTGTGCTAATAAACACACACAATTCGCCAATAAGGTTATGTCCCGTGTTATTGGCGGTCCTATTGCCATTACCCGGGCATTAATCCAAACTGTGAGTTGCTACTGAGAATTTCTAAGAAAAACCCCATAACACTGCTCGATCAGAAAGTAACTGATCGGGAAGTAACTGATGTTATAAGGAGAAAGATTGTCTATTTTACATCACGTACGAACCTTAGGCGCCGAGCAAAAGAAAAAAAAACTGAAACCGCTGGGCCAAGCTTATTCTAAATACATCGAAAATATTCCTTTACGTTCTACGTAATACAAATTCAAATTAACAAGGCTATAAAACAATTACCCGTCTCATAAATATTAAAACATGATCCACAATGTCTACATTACAAGGTAAAATCTCGCATGTTTAAGATAAAAGAGATTTATTCACCTGTCAACTCTCACACGTCGAAAACTTTTCCGTGAATTCTCTCTCCTTTCTAGAACAGACGCACGCGCATCTTACACGATATACTATTAATAATAATCGAATAATTACACGCGATTGTGCATGCCAATTAAAAGTTTCGTGACAGAAAAAAAATATTAATGGCAATTTTAGAGACAGACTTTGACGGGAAATAGCTGTGTTGCCATGTTGGATTTAGTTTTATGGAAATCTATACTATATCTATACTACTATTATAAAGCTGAAGAGTTTGTTTGCTTGAACGCGCTAATCTCAGGATCTACGGGTCCGATTTGAAAAAATCTTTCAGTGTAAGATAGCCCATTTATCGAGGAAGGCTATAGGCTATATATTATCACGCTAAGACCAAAAGGAACGGAGCATACATGAAAAATGGGAAAAAATATTCCTTTTAAATGCAGAAAAGCCGAGAAATCACGCGGGCGAAGCTGTGGGTGGAAAGCTAGTGAATTAATAAAAGTGATATTTATATATTAGGACGTATCAGGGGCTTATGGGCAGTTATAAGTACGCTAATCTACAGATCAGCAAAGTTAAGCTACGCCTGCCGCGATTAGTTTATGGATGGGTGACCATTCCTAACACATTGAGACCCCTCCGTGCCTCGGAGAGCACGTAAGACAGTTGGTCCCGGTTGTCATATGAACACCTATGACTATAGTTAGTGGTTGTCGGAATCCTAAAAAGTTTGACAGTCAGTCTATCCATCCAATATCAGTATTGATCATATTAAGACTTACACTTAGACTGCCTCATTAGTCTAGTGGTTTTTAGCGCGACTGCTCCTAGAGGTCCTGGGTTCCGTCCCCAATGTCGAGCAAAGTGTTATTGGATTTTTGTATGAAAATTTCAGTAGCAACAGCAGTTGGAGTGTGGATTTCGCCAGTTCTATTACATGTGGTAACACAACTGTGGTTGTACATTAGTACCCCTCTGCCTAACCTTTCACGGAATACAAGCGTGATTGAATGTTATGTACTTAGACTAAAAGCATCCTCGGTTTTAGGATCTTATGATCCGCCTGGCTACCACCCTTATATAATGAGCCGGCGCCGGAGTTTGGAACGGTATTGACTTGAATTGATAGGTTCCCATCAAGTAAAAATAAGGCCAAATGCAGTTTACTATTAAAAAAATTATACGGACCGTTGAGTTGACCGTCTTTACTGTTATTATCTTATTCAGATCTATTCTAGCGAATTCATTGTCATGTTTTTTTTATATTTTATACAAAATGGCAAAGCCGTTCTTAAAGCCCTTGACATTTATATTAAACAATGAAACTATTTAGTGTTGTTCTAAATTCATATCAAAATTCGCAATGACTTCGACTTCGAGATTAATACACTGGGTGACCAAGAAAACGATACAATATTTTTTGAATAAGTAGCATTTTTGTAAACTCAAAATATATCTTTTTGAAATATTCCATCCATTTTAGAGTTATAAGTATAACCGTTTAAAGTCTAAAATAATTTTGTTAGAACTCATTTTTAATTTGTCATTTTTTCAGAGGTTTTTGGAAAAAAAACATGAAAAACACAAGCATTCTAAATACATACCTACATACAAAATATAAAATTACTACAATTCCTAGGTGTCCCATAGTTGTCTCATTTTCATGGACACCTATAATATACAGTATTTATAAAAACTGCCGTAAAAGTTGCTAATTAACCCGTCACCTGTCACGAATTGATTGAATAATTGACAAAACATAATGACCCATTCTCTATTACCGGGTAACGTCCAATTTAGTGATAAACTGGCAAAACGCAGTCGGAAGGCGACGAGACGCGTTTTCCGTACCAAGTCACGCGATTTTGCGTACGGAGCACCATCAAGCGATACGATCGCACATGCGCAATAGCTTCCGTAGTATCTACCTTCATAATTTAATTATCATTCGAAAGTTACCGTGGTGAATTATTGGGGTTTTTGTTAGACAAGCGGACAATGCAACGGTTTTTTTTTTCATATTCATTTCGATAAGTTTATGCTTGGTCAAGTTTTTGCCAGACTGTTGCTGCAAAAACATTTAAAAATAATTATCTATCGCTACTCATTTGATTATTATATTTTTTGTTGCAAGAATTAATATGTTTGTTACTGTTGAATTTATTTTTTGGTAACATACCTAAAACTTATTTAAAAATGCACCTTACAACGCCTAAAATGTTTAATACGATAAATTATCAATAACATAACAAAAATATAACGAACTCGACCAACTACCTGTATTGCTGATTTAATACCGACATCTTTTTTATGTTTAATCGTCGGCATATAAGCAGACAAGCTACCTGTTAGCAAGTGGTCATCGCTGTCCATGGACACCTGCAAGACCGGAGGAGGACTGATGCGTTAGAGAAAAGAAGGAGAAAGGAGACTGAGGTAGGAATTAAGCTTCCGGTGTCGGCGCTCCTCACTCACCAAACAAAACACAACAGTATAATATACTACTACTTCACGACGATATTCTGTGGAAGCTGTCATTATCATTCATGCTGGCATAAATCTTACAGTAATTTCTTTGATTAACTTCTGCTCGCGCTTTCATTATTTCCTTCTCTGGACTTCAGACTATAACGTTCTGCTGTTTTATCAAAATTGATTAAACAGTTAAATTGAGACAAACTAATATATAAAAATTTAAATACTTTCTTGTTTTTATCGCGGCATATCAAGCCATTTTCGGATCCTTTACAGAATCAATGGTTACAAGCATACAGACTAAACTATTTGGTATCTTGTTATTTAAATCATCTAACTAAGTATTATCGCAAGTAATTTTACAAGGTAGAAATCCCATAAAACGTATGTACATATAATCTCGCCTATCTCACCAAAGGATGGGCAGGTAGCATTTGTGATTTAAATACACTTTTCGCCAGTATTTTTTTTAGGATCCAAATAAGGCATTTGGGGCCCATTGCCCTCATGCGTGGTTTCTTTATAAAACAAAGAATGGTACAGACATAATCCCATTAAAATGTTGTCAATGCAGATAAAATACAAGAACACAGAATGAAATTTCACAAAATCATCCCAAGATGGAAACAGTTTTTCATGAAATCATTGTCGTCCAACTCGAGCTTAACAGGTATACTGATAACATTATCGCTAAACAAACCACAGAGGTATATTTTATCAAAACATCGCTAGTAACATGTGTGTATAGTGTAACAAAAATAGTATTTACACAGCCTGATATTTTTCCTGAATCTTCTATACTTTGCGGCTAAGATGGACAAATGACATGAACACAAATTAATTTACTTTACTCTTACAGGACTTTAGTGCTGAAATAAGTCCTAGATTTGTTAATAGGCCGTAGCCTAGGGGTGGCAGATGGCGGAGGACGCTCGCTCTCTTTTGTGGAATTGTTTTGGAAGAAGGAAGTGGCGGTACAATTAAAGAGGCTTACACTTTTGCATGTATCATAACATAACAACATACCATCACGCATGTATTCCCCGAAAGGTTAAGCAGAGGTGTACTTATGTACACCCATATTACGCAGGTATGTTTAGGTCCCATGTAATAGGGGGCGAGCCTATTGCCATTAACCGGGCACAAATCCAAACTCCGAGCTGCTACTGAGAATTTCATAGAAATACCCAATAACACTGCTCGACCTGGGGATCGAACCCAGGACCTCTAGCGTAGCAGTCGGGCTCAGGACCACTAGACTAATGAGGCAGTCCAGCATGAGCAGCAGAGGCAGTTATGCATGTATCATCGTGTCATATGCCTGTCTGGTCTTCTGGATGATTTTTTTTTAATAGTTACTCTTCGCCCAAAACTGAGCCATCTCTACAACGTTGTCAATCGCAGGGGTCATCTATATACGCAGGTTTCAGGGTTTCTATTAGATCATTAAATTTAAACAGCTAATTTGAATGTTGAAAATCAGTTGCAAAGTTACAAATAGTGAGACGAAAAAGTGAAACGTGGAAGAAAGCCGGCAAGAATCTTCATAATAACTAATAATAAATAATTACAATGTTTGTTTACAATTTTGTTCTATATGTGAGAATTATGTAGTAGGTACTTGTGATGTGAAAGATAAGAATTATTACTATCAATAATTGCCTTCCAAGAGAGAAAATAGAAAAGATAGGTGAGTAAATATCAACGTATTGCTAAGTATTCTATCGATAAGCAGTAGAAATCAATACAATAGTATTTCAGTTTGAAGAGTAATGTAATGTAACCAATAAAATTCCTGCGTAAGTGGTTAACAACTGGAAGTTTCAATGATTTACATCTAGGTATACTAATATTATAAAGAGGTAAATTTAACGAGGTTGTAGGGAGTAATCTCTGGATGTCCTGAACCGATTTAGAAAATTCTTTCACCAACAGAAAGATAAATTATTGCCGAGTGACATAGGTTTTTGTATTATCCTGTAAGACGAAGCTAGTTTTAAATAAATGAAGATGTATAAATAATATAATAGACTGCCTCATTAGTCTAGTGGTCCTAAGCGCGACTGCTACGCTAGAGGTCCTGGGTTCGATCCCCAGGTCGAGCAAAGTGTTATTGGGTTTTTCTATGAAATTCCCAGTAGCAACTCGGAATCTGGATTTGTGCCCGGTTAATAGCAATAGGCTCGCCCCCTATTACCTGGGGCCTAAACATACCGGTGAAGTGTGGGTGTAACTGCCTAACTCTTCGGGGAATACAGGCGTGATGGTATGTTATGTGAAGATGTATAAAGTATGGCAGACTTTAAGCTCACAAACGGGCGTTTCACAAGCAACTTTAAGGCAACCACCATATACACTTAAAGCATACCTAACCTCTGTGTATAGTAAGTTATAAGACCGAGTTCGCCTTGTCCTCAAAATATAGGTGCTTAACTTTAAGACTAGACAAATCTAAGTGGCATAGTTTTTAGCATAACATTATCATATCATTTAAAACGTGTTATTTTTTACCACATTTTATGGCATCCTATTCATATTTTATATTGTACTTGTTTTAAAAATCAAATCTCAGAGTAACTGTCTGTATATACCATCACGCCCGTATTTGCCGAAGGGTTTAGGTAACTATGTACTAATATGCGGCCACAGTTCGCCGGTATGTTTTCCCATGTAATAGGGCGAGACTATTGCCATTAACCGGGCACACATTCAAACCCAGACTTTCATAGAAAAACGCAATAACATTTTGTCTGACCTGAGCCCCTAGACAAGTGGCATGAACGCTAATCCAATAGAATAGAATAGAATTCTCAATGTATGGGAGTGACACTAGCTTACGACATGACATGTCAATTAATGTCGTAAGCTAGTGTCACTCCCATACATTGAGAATTCTATTCTATTCCATTGGATTAGCGTTCATGCCACTTGTCTAAGCCCTCTCGGAATCTTTAGCGGAGCAGTCGCACTTAGGACCACTACTAGTACTATTAATGAGGCGATTATTGCCAGATAGAATATTTGATACCCGCAGAAGCCTGTCGCCATAACTGGCACAGTCATCATCAATCCATTACAATGTCCCACAGCTGGGCACGGGTCTCCTCTTAGAATAAAAGGGAATAGGCTATAGTCCACCACGTTAGCCTACTGGGTGTTGGTCTACTTCACACGCTGTCCAGTAATTCTCAGACATGCAGGTTTCCTCACAATGATTTTCTCCACCGTTAAGTGATAATTATTTATTTACAGTTTGTTTGAAATAAGTAAGCCGATCGGAAGTTATCCGTTCCGAACTACCGCGGTGATAAAATCGTTTAATTAAGTGTTTTAATACATAAATATCGAAATTAATAAACAAAATAATTAGAAATGAGAAACATATACGACTCTAATTATCTTTACACCGACTCTTTCTATTAAAATTTACCACTTATAAACCACTTGCAGACAACTTCCGATCGGCTTACTTATTTCGAACAAACTGTAATACGCACATAACTTTGAAAAGTCAGAGGTGCTTGCCTTGGATTCGAACTCGAGATCTTTGACTTGGCAGACCATTAGTAATGTCATTAGGGTACAACTGCCATTGCATTCCGCTAATAATGTTATAATGTTTATTCCAAAAAAAACTGTCATTATTATATATAATTAATTAAAACATCAATATAACGCGATAAAATCCGTAAAAAGTAGTTTTATTTCAACTGTCATTATTTTTAGATAGTTTTTAGATAGTTATATAAAATAATTTATGGTCTCATTTAATTTTGTTTTTTTTTTATATTGGATCTAGGACATGAATATTAATCATTGGAATTTTATTACGTAATTTACCTTTACATTGTTTTGTTGGTTAGTATTGTTTTAAAAAGGCAAACAAGTTTTTTTGTCTAGCATTCTTAAGTCTTGTGTCACTGTGTGTGATAACCGGCTTTAGATATTTTTCTGGTTTTAAATTATCAATTGTAATATATTCAACATACTATGAAGAAGAATTCTAAGCCAGGTCACTATTATATGACACAAATCTGTGTGCACGGAGTACACCTCTGCCTAACCCTAGGATACAGGTGTATTGGCATCAATGCGTTAGTTGTGTTGCCACCTAAGTTTGCCCTTAATATTGTTTTATGTTTTACGACACAATTTTTGAAAGGACCTCGTTATTCTAGTGGTCCTAAGCGTTACTGCTACCTACGCTCGCTACAAGTCCCAACGTTCGATTGTAGTTGTGGTCAAGAATCGTGTTATAGAATTTTTCCAGCTCGGAGTTTGTATTAGTGCCTGGAAAATGGCAATAGGCTCGCCCCTTATTACACGGGACGTAAACATACTAGCGAAGTGTGGGTGTACATTACAACTTTTACAAAATCATTGTTCTTTTTTTGAAAAATGATTTTATGTGCCCGTGCATACTAAAAATTAGAAATACTTTCTTTTTTTTTACAAGTACTAATTCAGTTGTTAAAGTTTATTCTATACTTAAGTAAAAATGTTAAATGTTGACGATCGTGACAAATGTTTTTTTTTATGTAGTGTCAAACTCCGCATTGTGATCAATGAAATCCATAGATTTCTCCTTGCCGTGCAAACTGCACAATACCAACCTAACATTTTTATTAAAAAGTTAGAAATTCGAAATGATATAAAAATATACTTTTTAAACTTTTTTACGTTTTGTTTGTGATCCACCACTTTCTTAGCTATTATTCGTTTTTTAATCGCATAAATGGACTCTAGTCACGTAAATACCTACTAAAAAAAATCTAAAATCGGTCTCTCTTTTGAACAATGAATTTCTGACGTAATTGTTTTTTTAGTTTCTGTAAGAGATAGGGTAGATAGGTTGGAACACCTGTACCTTCTACATAAGCACCAACTAGCCATTGTAACACAGTAACTTGAGAACTTACTGCGTCTGCGCCAGAAAGATGGCTTTTGATGAATCTAAATCATAATCTGATTTAGAATTAAATTGCTAAAGAGCTGTAATGGATTCCAATTCTAAATATGCATTAATTCCTTGTAGCCTTTAGTTCAACCCTTTGTCTAAATGGCCCTAAATTAAGTTAAGCAAAATTAAGTAAGGACTTATAATACCACAAAAAAAACTCCTTTCGCTCATCTATTTACGATATCATATTGCTCATCCTATGACCACTAGATAATGATAACAATAAAAACAATACCTCATTGATAATAATTATGAAACTGCTTTTATATAAGTGACGAATTTTGACACTTTTCATTTATTAAGTCATTTCATGTTCCGATCTTATTGCATGTAGTATTGCTATTCAGATCTAACACTTATTCAACTAGTTTTTAACGTATGCATTGTTTTCTAGATAAGGCTATCGTGAGACCGGCGTCCTAAATGCGGATAATAATGCAATGTTTAATAATCATGATTTTTTTATCGCAAACAGGATTTCTGCAAAGGCGAACAAGGCATCAGGCATCAATTATTTTTATGGTGCGAATACTTATCATGGATTTTCTGCTATACAGGGAAGCTGTGTCGGACTATTACCGACTAAAAACCGTACTTAGACAATAGTCATAAACATGAAATTTATGACATTAGCCAAGACCATGATAGGCTTATGGTCCAGCCTTCAAAGGAAGCTTTCGCTGATTTCATGCTTTCTTGAAGACAATAGTTTGGTTTGCACCATCTAAGATGGCCGATAAGATTACTGTAGAATTTAGATTTTGGATATTACATTTAAATTAATACATAACCAAATATAGTAACCGGAGGGACGCAGATTCGAACCAACAACTACCTTTGAACTTTCCATTTCGATTTATCGCATTTTGTCATTATCATCCTGTATCCATCTAAGTCTTATTTATGTATACACGGCTACGGCAACAAATCCAGTATCGACTGACCTCGCATTGTAAACGCTTTGCGCACTATGCGAGGCCAGCCTATACTGGATTTGTATAGCTTGATGTGTAGCCATGTGTACATTACCTATTACTATTTATAATAATTAACATACTTTGCAACGTAGTAAAATAATGATATCTAATAAAGAAATAAACAAAAAAATACGTTCATTATTTTTTTCCGCGACTCCAATTCGATCTTCTTTGTGCTTGGTTGGCAGTGTTGGCACTGGCTGTTACGCCTAGCAATTGCGATAACCTTGGATTTCTAAGACCGGGACTATTGCCTAACATCTATACAAATAGATGATCTTTATATACTGCAAGCAAATCATAGGATTTGGTATAAAGATTGACATAACATAGCGGAAAACAAAGCTATGAAATAACATAACATAACATACGATCACGCCTGTATTCCCCGAAAGGTTAGCTAATGTACACCCACATTTCACCGGTATGTTTAGGTCCCATGTAATAGGGGGCGAGCCTATTGCCATTAACCGGGCACAAATCCAGACTCCGAGCTGCTACTGGGAATTTCATAGAAAAACCCAATAACACTTTGCTCGACCTGGGGATCGAACCCAGGACCTCTAGCGTAGCAGTCGCGCTTAGGACCACTAGACTAATGAGGCAGCTATGAAATAATAATGCCATAAACCAACCATCTTATAAACCAAATTCATTAACTGAAAGGAATTAATTGACGATTATTTTAAAATAACTGCCTCATCAGTCTGAGACTCTAGAGGTCCTAAGCGCGACTGCTACGTTGAGCTTACGCTGGAGTTGATTCGATTCCCAGTTCGAGCAGTGTTATTAAGCTTTACCTACTATGAAATTTTCAGTAACCGCTCGGAAGTTGGATATGTGCTCGATGACTGGCAATAGGCTCGCCCCCTATTACATGAGACTTACCGGCGAAGTGTGCGAGATTAAGCACACCTCTGCCAAATTCTTCGGGGAATACAGGCGTGATGGTACGTAATGTTTATTCTAAACTATCGGCGAAGCGTCACGAATTTGCCCTACAACTGCAGAGGTTATAAACCTTTGTAGAACTTTCAAAACCCTTTTAATTCTCAATAATAAGTCACGCTTGTTCTTGTTGAGTTGTCGCGGGTTAACGCACTCTTCTTTGTCGCCAGATCGCGACCTGAACCGTTTTTGCTCAGCCTCCGTAACGTTCAACTTCGTACGTGATTCGGGTATACTTAACAACATTTCTGAATTGAAATTGCTATTGTAAGCTGTAAGGTAAGCAGGAGTCGCCAACATTTGTAACTTCTGATTAGCTTTTTTCGTGTTTAACATTTTTCCACCTTTTGGGGGCAGTTTCCAGATTCAACAGATGCGGCTTCATCATCAACCCATTACATTGTCCCACTACTGGGCTTCGGTCTCCTCTCAGAACGAGAGGGATTAGGGTTTAGTCCACCACGCTAGCCTACTGCGGGTTGGCACACTTCATGCCGTCAAGAAAACCTCTCAGGCGGTGAAGGAAAATCATGCAGGTTTCCTCACGATGTTTTCCTTCACCGTTTAAGCGCTTGATAATTCATAATGAATACGAACATAACTTCGAAAAGACAGAGGTGCGGGCCTTGGATTCAAACTCGAGACCTTTGATTTGGCAGTCTAATGGTCATATCACAAGGCTATCACTGCACAGATGCGGCTAAATATCAGAATTTTACATGAAATATTCAGACTTTGCAATCGGCAACCTTAATTCTGGAGAATCTATAGATAATAAAAAAATAATGAACAGGCCAATGTCTGTACGTTATAGATATTGTAGATAAACTAAATTAATGGGGGGTCATTATTTAAGCAACAGAAGAACAGAAAACATTTTTTTTGCTGTCCGTCTGTATTTTTGTACGCGCATCACGCAAAAACTACAGCTCCAAATTTGATGAGGTTTTCACAGTTGTATTGCTAGAGGTCTAACTTAAAATACGGTGCATGTTTCATGTATATACGCTGCCTAGAAGCAGAGTCAAAGTTAGTGAATTCTTTTGGTGTGTGAGTGAAACCGCGGGCCACGGGCAAGTACACACGACTACACATAAAGCTTAACAAAACCAGTTTAGACTGACTTCCAGTTGTAAAGGCTCTTCTTACAATTCAAGGCCAGCGTATACTGGTTTTGTATAGCTTGATGTAGAGCCGTCTACACCTAATGTAGATACATATGATATCATGTTTCGAACCCAAAATAAACGAAAACCTTATTCAACCCGTCAAGAAACAAATTACAGACACAATGCAGTCTTTTCTAAATTTTTTGTAGTCCTTGTTCATGAGGCGTCAGCAAGTTAATTTTGGACATTGGAATAAAATAAGTACAAAATATACAGTTTATTACATATCATCACGCATGTATTTCCCAAAGGGTTAGGCAGAGTTGTACTTAATGTACACCCACAGTTCGCCGGTATGTTTTAGGTCCCATGTAATAGCGGGCGAGCCTATTGCCATTCACCGGGCACAAATCCAGACTCCGAGCTGCTACTGAGAATTTCATAGAAAAACCTAATAACACTTTGCTCGACCTGGAGATCGAACCCAAGACCTCTAGCGTAGCAGTCGCCATTGGAACCAATAGACTAACGAGGCAGTCACGAGACAGTTTATTATCGCTTAGTAATGAAAATAATCAAAAATGTAAGACGTAATTAAGGACCCCAATTGTCTTTACACGAACTCTTTCTATTAACATTTACCACTGCTAAAGCACTTGCGGACAACTTCAGACAGAATTAATTATTGCGAACAAACTGTGTAATGTATTAATTCTATATTAGAATTTAAAATGCTAGTTGTTTGACTGGAATCATGCTTCGGAAATTTAAAATCCGTTAAATTAGTTTTACCTATATTATTCACTAGACATGATGTCAAGTATTTATGTGGGTAGTGTCATTCGATTTGTTCTTATTAATATTTAAAATATTTGTTTGACTGGAATCATGCTTCGGAAATTTAAAATCCGTTAAATTAGTTTTACCTATATTATTCACTAGACATGATGTCAAGTATTTATGTGGGTAGTGTCATTCGATTTGTTCTTATTAATATTTAAAATATTTATAGAATGCCTGTTTCATATTTAAAAGGAGGTAGGTAACTGCCATAATTATTGCCGCCGAAAAAAGTCGTTCCGCGCCACATGCACACTTCCTCTACTTGTTTTACATTTCCCACCGTTTTTATTTCTATAAATGCGTTGATTTCTTGCGACTTATATACCAGAAATGATGGTGGAACACTTTAGTTATGGCTTTGAAACCAGGTCCATGCAAAAGAAATTTAAATTGATTAGCTTCAAATAGGGACTGGTCAATGGTCATGTCAGTGTGTAATTGTGCAAACGTCATTATTTTATTTGCTGACAAATATCATTGGTAATGTGAACTCTCATTCCAATTTTAAATTAGGTTTTTTGTTTAAAACTGGTAATTTGAAATTGGAACAGTTGTTAAACATGAAATAATAATAATATGATCTCATAATTAAAATATTTGCGATTGTATAGTACCCACATTTGTATAAATCGCACAGACCCAATTGTAAGATCTCACACCACGAAAACAATGGCCAGTCACACGAAAAACCGGTATTCAAACTGAATAAAATGGTACGAATCGCTAAAATCAACACAAAGAGCAATATCTGATAAAGGGTCATGCTGTCTTACCTGTAAAACAACAACGCTCGTACCGTTAACACTGCACACACACTTGAAAACACAAAAAAAAAACAATTAGCCGAAGAGGCAAAATCACGACCGCCGGCCACCGGTTGCGCTTACCGACTACAAGTCTACAACACACATTCGCGGTGTGAGCTGCCCAGATAAGTAAATCTAGATAATGCAGTAAGGTAAAAGCGAGTAAAGACGGGCGCACACGAGTTCACTGACGTTGATACGTATACAAACATTGAACGAACGACGATCTAAAGCTTCTCATAAAATCTAGGTCAGTTAAAATTTTGTTTTGTTTCAATTAATTTGAATTTAGAATAGGGTCAATCTTCGAATTGAGGTAAATAAATTTAAAAAGTTAATTAGTAATTCACGATTACAAAAATATGTTTATTGTATGTTATTACTTATATCTAGGTGTTTTTTTTTAAATATAAAAAAAAAACTTTTTATGACAAATATCGCAGTCACATCTTTTGAATTTGGAATACAGTTAGAGGTCTTCCATTTGATTTGAAAATTGTTTATAAGTTTGAAATACCTAACTGTTCTGTATTTACATTGGAGTAGGTAATGAAACAAATCGGTTTTTTATATTTATTCACGGTCACATTTTTCACACAATGTAAGGAATCTAGCGATTAATTGAACTCTGGTCTTGTTTTGTAACGGTACTAAAACATTTATCGGTAATAGATGTTTCCTTTGAACATTTTCGTTAAGAATGATGCAAAGGTTTGTATACTACAGCCACTACAGCCTAACCAATATTAGTGACGTTTCAAACGTAGAAGTAAGATTGCTATTGCTATTCGTATAACAAACGGACGGCGCATCATGCTATATGATTAGATGGCCACCCATCCATAATCGACTGCGGTAAGCAGATCAATCGATTACCAGTGTTTTATATGTTTTATACACGGAAGAGATATTGTTCTCGTCCGTGGTTTTATATGTCCAAAAAAAAGCATACCTAGGTACTTAATTGTTGTTGTTGTTTTTACTTTATTTTGTCAAACCTCGGACATCAATTTCTAGTAGAAGTATATTGTACAGTAACACAATATCGCATTATTTTCTCCTAGCCACGGCGTGTGCACGGTCGATGACTCGTCCGTCATCCGTGAAAAATGTACCAGCTTCGAACCCGTTTTGCGTCGGTGAAAACTTTTTGCGGAATACAATTAAAACTGAATTGGTAAGTAATTGGTTTTATTTTATTCATTTACTTAACTGTAAGTTTCCCTTCTACTACTCAACCAATGACGCAGCAGGTTAGAATCATCGTCATCATACCGGACCGAATTTTGGATTGTATTGAACATCTTTAAAAGAGACCATGATTCTCTGAGTTTGTTTCGACATTTCTTCTCAGAGGTCGTCAGATAGGAAAAGTCGGCGCCATCTAGTTTAAAAAAATTAAAAAAAAATAAGACTTTTAAAAGATCTATTTACAGATATAAATATCATTAATGTGGGTCAATCCATTTTCCTAGCCTTTTCCTAAA
This sequence comes from Subacronicta megacephala, assembly GCA_958496365.1. Classification (NCBI taxonomy): domain Eukaryota; kingdom Metazoa; phylum Arthropoda; class Insecta; order Lepidoptera; family Noctuidae; genus Subacronicta; species Subacronicta megacephala. The sequence goes on from OY292525.1 coordinate 10,589,310, forward strand.
GAGTTTGGCATCGGATTCCAGTCTACCCAGATGTGACTGACATTAAAAAATCCTGCCATGAGATATAATCCCTACTAATCCCTTCCCTACTTAATATTATAAATGTGAAAGTAACTGTCTGTCTGTCTGTCTGTTACGCTTTCATGCCTAAACCACTCAACCGATTTTGATGAAATTTGTTAATCGGATAGACTAAAGCTTGGGAAAGGACATAGGCTACCTTTTATTGCAAAAAATAGTTTTGAAGGGGTTGAAGTAGGGGTTGAAAGTTTTTTCATTTTCAATTCATCAAGTTGATTCATGGTTTTATCTCGAAAAGTGACGAACTCGTATGGGAGTTCGTCACTTTTCGAGATAAAACCATGAATCTTTATATTAAAGCACTTGATAAGAAATAAATAAATATTTGCTCTAGCGTTTTTGAAATTTCGACCTGTGTGGGGATGAAATAGAGGATGAAAGTTCATTTAGAAGTCCAAACAAAGTCACGGTTTCAAGTTTAACCCCGGAACCGATATATATATATAGGATATCGTTTTTAAATGGTTGCACATCTACATCGAGTGAGTTGCTCAGCTTAAATAAAAATAGCCCTGAAACGTCCGTCAATGCCGTCAATATTTTTTTTGCTGGGGTTGGCAGTAATCTTGCAGGAAAAATCTCAAGATCCTCTAAATATCATCCGGCCATGAATAACAGTAGCATGGTAGCTCCTTCACGTAGTCAGTTGAAGTCAATGGTAATGTCAGAAATTGACTTAGACGAGATTGAGCAGACTATCCTAGGCCTCAAAGACAACTGTGCTCTGGATTGGGATGGTATTCCCACGTCTGTGATAAAATCAGCAAGACACATATTGATTCCCATTTTAAAATGTATTTTTAATCGTTGTCTCGAGACAGGGGTGTTTCCAAAAGTATTTAAAAAAGCACTTGTACACCCTATTTTCAAGAGTGGAATTAGGGACAGTGTCAATAACTACCGACCAATATCTGTTTTAACCACTATATCCAAAATATTTGAGAAAATTTTGAACAAAAAGCTTATGGACTTTATTAATAAAAATAAAATTCTTTCGGATAATCAGTATGGATTTAGGTCGGGTAAGTCTACTGAAGATGCTGTTTTGGATGTGACAAATACCATTATTAAAAATATTAATAAGAAAATGAAAACAATTAGTGTCTTCCTCGATTTATCGAAAGCTTTTGACACTGTCTCTATTCCTGCCCTCTTGCATAAGCTGGAACACATTGGGGTACGAGGTATTGTTTTGGACATATTTAGAAGTTATCTGACGGATCGAACACAATGTGTTGTCATAGATAATATTGTCAGTACTGAGCTACCACTCAATTTTGGGGTCCCAGAAGGTAGTGTGCTTGGCCCGACCCTTTTTCTCATTTATATGAATGAGCTTTGTTTGCTTCAGCTGGACAGCTGCAGAGTTGTTGCCTATGCCGATGATACTGTTCTTATAGTTACTGGCAGTTCTTGGGATTCCGTCAAAGTAAAAGCCGAAATAGCTATGAATAAAGTAATGAACTGGTTAGAGATGAATTTATTGACACTTAATCTTGCAAAATCACATTTTATTACCTTTTCACCAAGAAAAGCAACACAGCCGCCGCAAAATTTCGTCATAAGGGGTCACACATGTGATAAAGTAGGTACCTGGTAATGATTGTACCTGTAACCGCCTCACTCGTACTAAATCAATAAAATATTTGGGTGTGATAATTGACAGCACTTTCGAGTTGGAATGCCCAAATTGAAAACTTAATAGCCCGTACCCGAAAACTAATTTATGTCTTTAAAAAAATAAGGGGTGTTGCAGACTTCCACGCTCTAAAAACTGTCTACTATGCGCTTGGGCAGTCTGTTATGGCCTACTGTATTGCATCTTGGGGTGGTGCCTGTAAGACTATAATGTTGCGGTTAGAACGAGCTCAGAAATGTCTCCTCAAAACCATTACTTGCAAGCCTTTACGATACCCAACATTTGACCTTTATGCACTCTGCAAAGTCTTAACAATCAGAAAACTATATGTGCTAAGGGTCGTTCTACGTAAACAAGCAGAAACTCCTTTCGATGCCAACCTTATTGCAAATACGCGTAGGTCGGATAGGGTGTGCAGTTCAGAATTATATAGAACTGCCCTTGCACTTCATCAGTATTACTTTCTCAACCCTAGAATATACAATAAAGTACACAGGGAACTGGAAATTTACTCCTTAACTTTAATTAAATGTAAATCGAAGTTGTCTGATTGGCTAGATACGCTTTCATACGATTACACTGAAGATCTGGTAAGGGTAACACACTAACTTACTACCTACATACATACCTTGTCATGCACTGATTAATTTTTATTCACCCTTTCACCCACAATACTCCACATTACACACACACTTTACACTACGCACTCACTCACTAATGTTTGCTTTATCATTAGTTTTAATTTTATTTTTTTACCAATAACCCAATTATTCATAGTATTTCCTTTAGTAACTATAACTTGTTATTACATTTTAAGTTAATTAAGACTCATGTGTTTGGAGGCGGGCGATTACAGTTGCGACACAGTTTTTACTACTGCAGCTGTTATCTAAATAAATAAATAAAATAAAAATAAAATATGGAAGTCCAAACAAAGTCACGCTTTGAAGCCCAACCTCGGAACCGATTTTTATGAAACTTGGTACAAAAATAGATTAGACCTTGGGAAAGGATATACCTAAACTACGTTTTGTTGTAAAAAAGGGGTTGTAATAAGGGATGAAAAATTGTATGGGAGTTTGTCATTGTTGAAGATAAACGCTGAACTTTTGAGTTTAGGCACTTGTTGAAATAAAAAAAAAAATATTTGTTTTTGAAATTTCAAACTGTGTGGGTTATGAAATAGGGGATGAAAGTCCGTTTGAATTTTGACGAAATTTGGTACAAAAATAGACTAGACCTTGCAATTTGCAATTTCCCGCCAGAATTGGAAAAAAACTAAACACGCGGGCGAAGCTGCGGGCGGAAAGCTAGTATATTATATCTCGGAGCTTTTGACGACTACAATAATAATTATTATACTTTAAATTAATTAGTGATAGGCTACCGTTCAGGGTGACCACCCCCTCGTGGTCTGAATTAGCTTATATGTAGGTATATGTTTGAGTAAATAATTGATTATCCCTTGATCCATCGGTGAAGAGAACAATTTTCCACCACATCTCAAAGGACAGAATAAAAGTTTTATACCAGCATAGTAGACTATAGCCTGATAATGAACCTTGAACCCCATACCAAGCATTAGGACAGTCAATTTAAAAAAACAATTAATTTACGGCTATTAATATTGACGTCAAATCTTGACGTTTGATAACCCTTTCGACTTTGACTCGTGAGGGTTAGCACGTATTCGTGCTATCGAATTCTTTACCGAAATAATACATTCGATCCCTACATCAAATAAATACAAAGTGGCATCAACATCTTGAAATTCCGGTCACGGTGAGAGTTGAGGGAAACCCATGATTGTGGTTGTTTTAATACTAATTACGTACCAAATATGGACATGTGACGCACGCAAGCCTAAAGGTCATATACAGTTGAAGACCGATTCAGTCATGATGACTTCATAAAGATGTATGGTCTGCAAAACAATTTTAATGAACAGGCGGCTCGAGTAAATCAAAGGCAAGCCCCCCACCCCCAACCCCCTACCCCCTTTGGTTGCATAATAAAAAAATCTGTAAATAATATTTATATATTTTTTTACCCTTATTTAAATGCTTTAAAAACTGTAAATCGGTGATCATCATAAAATGCGTCCACAAAGTTTCGTGTCTGTTTTTGTGACTATTAAAGTTCTTTTATCTGGTTCATGCTTACCATAAAAAATATTGCCATCGACACTAAACCAACTTTTAAAAATTCAACTCCCTAGGATAAAATGAAGTAGTTCTAATTTAACTTGCAAGATTTGACCCAAACATAACATAACATACCATCACGCCTGCATTCCCCGGAGGGTTAGGCAGAGGTGTATGTTTAGGTCCCATGTAATAGGTGGCGAGCCTATTGCCACTAACCGGGCACAAATCCAGACTCCGAGCTGCTACTGGGAAAACTTTCATAGAAAAACCCAATAACACTTTGCTCAACCTGGGGATCGAACCCAGGACCCCTAGCGTAGCAGTCGCACTTAGGACCACTAGACTAATGAGGGAGTCTATGACCTAAACATAAAACTTTGTAAGAAATATGTATGCACTTAAAGACATGTTGCGTTCCTACAGTAGCATACGAGGCCCTTACACGCTTTCTCAGCGGTATTTCGCAGACTTCACGCCTATAAAAAACAATGCAAGTAGGTATGACCAATTAACATTGTAGCTTTTAAGCCCGCCAGCCGTACCTAATTAGATCTTGCGTGCGTCAACCTTTGGGCTTGCTTTTGTTCACTAAGTGGAACAGTTCCTTGACTTCAGAAATGCACAGGACGTGACATTTAAAAAAAAAGATCCAATCTGACGTTTGCGATTCGTTATTTTTAAATACTGTGTTCCATTTTTATTCGCGACCGGTGATTTAGGTCGTTCACCTTATGGTTTGTGTCAGACTGATCTGTACCAAATGTGTCGCCTGTCTCCGCTGCACTTTGTACCAAGTAGGTATTGCTTACATACTCGGACATAATACTGTTCACAGCTTCATGGTCTTGAAGCTTCGAGCAACACGAAGTCTTGAAGCTGTCTTTTTACCTCCTGAGTGAAATTGTAGTATATTTACAACATAGAAAGAAAAAAATCCTACACTGCCATCTAATGGAATAAGTTAAGACCTTTACTTTAATTGCATAGTCAAAATATCTGTCCGCCATACTGAGCAGTGATTGGCCGAGGAAGTAGCTTAGATTTTTGGTAATATCCATTTCAATTGGACGATGGCGTCGGTACCGGAAGCACGTGGTAAGTTTATTTGAATTTGTTTATGAAATGCTATGTTTTTTGTAACGATTTTGGTAATTCTTTGTTTGTTTTGATGCATTTATCATAATAGCTCAATTTGCTTATGTTTGAACTCACAAAAACAATAGGAATCCACAACTAAAGCTTTATGTTGTACTAGTAATACACTGGTTCTCAACAATGTGTATGTGCGAAGCAACATAAGACTTTTACACTATTTTTACTTTATTTTTTTATTGTTTTTTCTAGGTTTGCAGGAGAATCAAATTACAGACATCTTAAAAAAATCAGATCTATATCGATTCGTAGCATGAAGAAAACCCGACAGAAGATGTTTATTCAATGCAAAATGATCACATCAGTGACTCTGGCCCTGGTTCTCTGAATTCTTCGGACACGAGGAAAGAAACCTTTAGGAATGTGAAATCTCTTTGTGCGCTTTTACGGTTGTAACCTGTGGTAGTCGTTTCATAACCAGAAGTAGGCCCCGAACGCATGGTGGTCGATTCAGAGGCCGTGTAAGTCGAGAAAAAATTACGAGATATTTACCATCATCGGCAACTGCTAACAACACTTGCGCTGGTAATTTCTCTCTTTGGAGAAATCTATTTATCAGGCAAGATACATCGATACATTTTCACTGAAAAAGTATTCATGGACAGATGAAAAATTTTCGCTAAAATTATTTTATTTAAAACTTTTAGTGATCACATTTTACCAAATCTAAATGAGACCACCTCAGGAGCATTCACTTTCAAATAAATAAGTTTGATAGAATATGTAGGTGTACCCTGATATACTGAATCCTCATAACCCTTCCGAGTGTACAGGCGTGATTTTATGTTGTCTGATTGCGTAATCAATGCATATTTATGCGATAGCAGCAATCATGGTTGATTTGCTGTCATTTGTTGAAGAGTTCCGATATTTGTCTCCAAAAGTCATCATCAGATCTATATGAAAATTATATGGTACCATTTCGGAATAAACTCCTTTTGAACAAAAAAAGAATTTTGCAAATCCGTTAATATATGACGGAGTCCGAGCCCGAACATACATAAAAAATATTAACATCCAAATTGATAACCTCCTCCTTTTTGAAGTTGGTTAAAAAAGGAGAAGAGTTGAAGATGAAAAATTATTAAATACAGTTTTAGGCATCCTGTTAAATAAATGGTCTATTAATTTTCCAACTATACCTATGTATTGACTGTGAGTGTGATTCAAAGTACAAAAATGTATGTAAGAAAATTAAGCCAATCTGCTGATTGTGATTTGTAAAATAATACTAGACGATAATCAGTAAATAACAGCCTGTTGCCGATCTTGAAGTTGTGTTTTACTATATAATAATTATAAATGACCTTTTATTCAGTAAATATAAAGCAATTTAATAAAATACGTTTTATGTTGTATATATATTGCAGTGCAGTGCGATGCGCGCTCGGATACGGACGTGTTTCCACGACGCTAAAATTTATAATTCGCGGATTGCGCGGCTATAGCCGCTGCCCGTTTACGTCGCTATGAGTTCGCAGCAACTTATAGCCAACGAGTTGTTGGCATTCATACAGCATGCCATCGATACTATGGACGAGGTCAGCATCTTGCAGATCTGCAAGTCTAACTTCAAGGAAGATGAGATAAGCAGTGGCAAGTTGCTTATTTTCCAAACCCTTGGAAAGGTCGACCAGATGCCATCCCGCAGGAGGGATGGAACTGAGAAGAGCATCCAGGATATAATCACCTTGCTGAAGGTGACTGATCCAGACGACGTGCCGAGTTTTGTGGCGAAGGACCTACATAGGCTTCCTCCGGTTACTTTCGACCACGTTGATGTTACCAGGCTGCTAAAGGACATTAATTTCCTTAAGACAAGCCTAGCCGAGGTTCAATCCAAATTAGAGGTGTCAAATAACACCATAAGTGAGCTACGTGCCGAAGTAGTGTCGTTACGAAACACTGTTCCGGTAAGTAGGTCACTTGACGCCTCTAAGGTGAACACGCGTCGCGGGGCGCAGAACGCGTCCATCAGCAGTTTTGAGTCGGCGAACGCAGGTACGTCACCTACTATTGCTGGTGATGCATTATGTACCGCCGCCGCCGCCGCCGCCCGTCCCTCGACCCCAAAAGAGGCACCGTCATGCGTTAGTACGTCAACCCCGAAACGTGCTTACGCTGCTATTGCTGCCGGCAACAAAACCGCTGCAAGACAACCGCAACGGCAAGAAGGGGATAAGCAGACCAAACATCTGCCACTGTGTTACAAGGAGGGCTTTATCAAAGTAGAGAAGAAGAAGAAAAAGCCCACTTGTCAAAATAAGTGCGGCACCGCACCGACCGGACCGAACTACATGCTGCGATCTGCTGCACCAGTGACGCCGCTGTACGTGTCTCGATTACATTACTCTACAAAGGCTGAGGAGATTGTAGAGTACATCCGCATCAAGACCAAATTTACCCTGAGGGTCGCACGGTTGGAGTCTCGTCACAATGTGGATTTTAATTCTTTTGTGGTGAGAGTGCCGACTGAACATCTGACGACCTTCATGAATGAGGAGTTTTGGCCGAGAGGGGTAGTGTTCCGGCGATTTCGAGGCCGGCTACCGGACACCGCGCGACACACGACGCCGACTGTTCGTGTGAATTAGTGTTTATATTATTGTATATGTATAATATTTTATTTGTTATTCGTTTAAGATTTATTGTATTGTATTATAGTATTATTTTTGATATGGGCTTTGTTGCCTGAAATAAATAAATAAATAAAAATAAAATAAATAAATATATACTACACTTTACACATTAGGTACATAGAACGGATGTCGTATATATATTACATTGAGAAAATCTAAATTTTCCAACATATAATTTTCTTTCTATTTTTTAAGAACATTTAGTTGCCTATGAAATTGATCCAGGTAGTTTTTTTTAAGATTCCTGAAAAAAAAGTGTTGTGGTTCTCAGGAGGTTAAGGCGGTTCTTTTTTAATCCGTTCAGTAAGGTTTATGATTTTTTGGGAACAGACAGACGCGGCTGTAATCTTTGTTTTATAATATTTAGTGAAGATAATAAACAAGCTTATAGGACGCCTGATTGTAAGCTGCAAACTACAAACACCAGTGTATTCACTCGCAGTAGAATTGAGACTTAACTTACGCCCAGAAATTTCTCTTGTTAAATTACCTTTAAACTGAAAGTTCTAATACCTACCTCAAATGACTTGGTTAATATGTATATTGGTTGGTATATATAACATGTATAACCTCGTTATGCGATCTCATCTCTCAGGCCATCCCCTCATAAAAGATATAAGTATGTCCTATATCTTTTCAATAGTTTAATACGGCCACAAGTCGAATATGCCTGCATGATATGGGACCCTTATTATGCAAAATATGACCATGCAATTGAGGTAGTTCAGCGCAAGTTTCTTAGAACACTACAGTACAAATGAGTCTTCATACGAAAGACAATCTAGATGATTGTCTTTCGTATGAAGACTCATTTTCAAAGTGAAATTACTGACCCTAAAATCAAGGCGCCTATTACTCCAAGCCATGATGCTCCATGGATTGATAAACAACAGGTTCGATTGTTCTGAACTGGTTAATGATTTGTGTTACGTCGTGCCTAGAACTGTAATAAGACGAGAGGCGCGCGCTTACCCGCTCTTTGCCACAACTACTAGTCGTACAAATGCGGGTGAGCGGGCACCCCTCCATAGATTAGTCAAAATTTACAAGAAATATTTTGTTAAAACTGATATCTTTGCCTCAACTCTCAATATGTTTAAGAAAAACATTGTAAATTCGCTAAAAACTTAATAATTTTATATTAAAACTAGAATAATAAAATTACACTATTAGACTCCTAGAATAAGCCCTAGATTTCGTCCTCACTGTATGTACCTAATTATTTTTCTAAGTAATATGTGGAAACGTTGTGGATTGTACATACAATATTTAAGGAAAGTCTAAAAATAGACCATTAAATTTATCTGTATTGTTTCCTGTTTGCAAAATAAGCAAAAATCGGTGTGTTCCAATATCACTCAAAAACCACTGTACGAAATTGGATGAGGTTTTCACAGTTGTATTGCTGGACACTAGAGGTCTAACTGAAAATCTGGTGTTGTTCCGAAGCAGAGTTTCACGAAATAAATCCTTTCGGGTCGTGAGGGACTAGACTCAATAAAGTTCATATTTGTTTAAAATAAATATAAAAAGGAATCGATTTGAGTGAGACCGATTCCCCGACATCATCATCAGTTCGCAGCATTCATCAATTCATCTTAAAAATTAAAAAAGTTTTGGAGGAAAAAAATATTTTTCCCCTTACTTTGACGTATGCATTGACGACATTCACCAGTGTTGCGTCTTTGTCATTACCAGTTCTGATGGCAGTATTAATATTGTAGGGTTGTCAATAGGCTAATTGACTGTATTTTTATCGTCTCAAAAAAATGCTTACCACAAATAGAGCCTAAATAAGAAATAGAATAGATAAGAAAGTTATAAGCATTTTAATTTTATGGTAGACAGAAAAGAAAAAATATCTTTTTAACAACAATCAACCTTGATAGTCTGCGTAATATAAGAGTCAAGTGCCGCCTGATAAGTGCAATCAAATAATAATTATTTACATTAACTACAAACATTTGATTAAATCTCACGTGAGAAATACATATTTTCTACACGCTCCTGACTTTATTTGTAGTCTTAATAAAGTTAAGTAATATTAAAGATAATATGTAATGTACTGTACAAAAATTACTTAACACACCATCACACCCACACTACTGAGAATTTCATAGAAAAACCCAATAACACTGCTCGACCTAGGGATCGAACCCAAAACCTCTAGTGTAGCAGTCACGCATAGGACCACTAGACTAATGAGGCAGTCTTACGTATTACTGCAATAACTCCGAAGAATGGTCTTTCGGAATCGTATTATCATAATTATTTGAGTGACTGCTTCATTAGTCTAGTGGTCCTAAGCGCGAAATTCTCAGCAGCAGCTCGGAGTCTGGGTTTGTGCCCGGTTAATGGCAATCGGCTCGCCCTCTATTACATGGGACCTAAACATACTGGCGAAATATGTGTGTACATTAGTACACCTCCGCCTAACCCTTCGGGGAATACATTCGTGATGGTATGTATGTAATTATTTGAACACGCCGTATTTTTTTGCTTTTTAGTTGTTTTCAAAGAAGCTTGTTTACCTACGGTTTTCAGACGTAACATGCATGCGTAAACATGTTAAACCTGAGTTTAGTATGCACTTTTATTGATAAAGACGAATAATCCAGATGATACCTACATACCTACTTCCTCCCATTGGCACTCTTGACATACCGTGACCTACGTTTTTTTTATTCCTACTACAAATCCATAGCAAGATGATATTTATAAACCCACTATTGTGCGTCGACTGATGGGTTTGCGATTGTGCAATTTCGTCCGCAAAGAATGGATGAAGTTATTTTGATTATTGTTTTTTTCGCCCACCCTTCCCTAGTTTTATAGACAATTAAAACTACAATTATTTATGTAAGTGGCATTATAGTCTCCATCAATCAAAATAAAAATTGTTTTATTTACATAGCTATATATTTCAGAAGTATATAACATTATATAGGTACTTATGAAATGTTGAGTCTAGGTCCAAAATTTGTTGAAGGAACAAGGTTATTACATTCTAATAAATAATGAATAATGTGGGATGTGACTTTAGAGCAAAAGAAAGCAAAACAAAAAAAAATATTTTTGTCAGGCTATATGTATGTTAAACCACCAAAAACCACTGCACCAAATTTGATGAGTTTGTCACAGTTCTATTGTTGGAGGGCTGACATAAAATATGGTGCGTTTCATATCGATACGCCGCCGCCGCCTAGCATGATGCATGATGGGACGCGGGGCGGACAACGGCTATAGTAGTATGTACTTATATAAGTAGGTACACTAGCTTTTGCTACCTGAGTGTTTGTGTCAGCTTTTACCTATGTAAATTATGGAAGATCTCTTATTCAGGGCTTAAACATAATCTAAATGGGACCAAAACATACAGGCGAAATGTGGGTGTACATTAAGTACACTTCTGCCTAACCCTTCGAGGAATAGAGGCGTCATGGTGGTATATATAAAAAAAATAGTAGATAATGTAACAAATATAAACATAATGCCTTTTTTTTTGGAATAACTCGGCAAACGATCAGGCAAGCTACCTGATGGTAAGTAGGTACCTAGTCGTCACCGCCAATGGACATCTGCAATACCAAAGGGGTTGTAGGAGCCTATTTAAGAAAAAGGAAGGGGAAAGGAGAAAACGAGGAGGAAGGAGACTGAGGGAGGAATTGGGCCTCAGGCGCGGCGCTCTTAAAAACACTACTTCTCGTCTCTCGATTTTGATAATTTACCTATTATTGTATAACACCTGATAACAATGTGGAGTGCAATAAATGTATAGAGTGTTGAGGCTATGGGTCGTGAGTTCAATCCTCGTAAGAAACAAATAATGTTAATGTTAAATATTTTTATGGCCCTAAACAGTTATAATAACTTAATAATAAATAAGTTATATGTATTTATTATTTTTGTTCGTGTACCTACCTATTTATTATTTTTCTTTGGAGCTTTATGCGTCCTATAGCTTATTTCCGATTCTTACTTCTATACTAATATTATAAAGAAGAAAGATTTGCTTGTTTGTTTGTTATCGATAATCTCTGAAACTATTTAACCGACTTTAACATACTTACACTATTTCTTATTCCGCAGGATAACTCAGTAGGTACTTATAATTTCTTATTTTTTATAACAAAAAAAACTAAAATATGTAGGGAAAATAATTTTATATGTAGTTTCAATAAACACACTTTGGTAGTATCCACACCAGAATTCCCTGTGTCGTGGAAGCTAGTCTCGGTTATTTAGAAGTTGGACCAAGCCCAAATGTTGGTGCATGAAACATTTCCTAACGCGGTACAGAATGCTAAAGCGTTACCAGCTCTGAAGAATGGTAACAAAAAAGCAATAAATACCAGCATAAATTCAAATAAAATAACATGAACTTCTTGAAAGCCCTGCGGTTAAAGAGAGAGAGAGCTTGAGGAATAAATAAGGATACAATACCTACATTTAAGCAAATTTTATAGACGATCGGGAATCCCTATTTCAAGCATTTCCAGGAAATGTACGGCCTTGTGGTACATCGTACGTAGGTATTTCGCCGGCGGCGTTGTTTGTGGTTTAAATGCTTAACGAACTTTATTACGTATGCTAAAAATTACGTCAGAGTGCGGTAGTGGATAGGTTCGATACGCACTCACGATAAAGGAGAAAATCCCAGTTTCGGGCGATAAGTCCCTTTTTTTTCGTGTGAAAATCCTCATGGATGTCCTCCGCCTCTCAAACGGTAAAGCGGAGGGTTATGTCCGTGGTTATGTCGGAGTCCTACCAACTAAAAACACACGGCCATCCGTAGCACAATGTGGAGTGGGACATCGAGATCCCCTTTGAACGCACCGGTGACCCTCCTGTGCCTTGCTATTGGCACGTCACGAAAATTTTTAAGTTACTTGTTGCTCACCGTTTTACGCGCGTCCCATGCCTTACTATAACTCGGCTCATGGTGAAAAATATATCAAATTTTAAGTTAGACCCCCAGCAATGTAACAGTATAAACCGCATTCAACTTTATGTAGATGTTTTTGCGAGATGCTCGTCGGAACAGATAGACAAACAAACAAAATTCGAATAATGGTTAGACTTTTATTCCTCTTACAAAGACCCCTCATATTATTTTATTTTTTCATTAAAATCTCCTACGTACTTAAAGACATCGGCTTGTTTTAATTTTATTAAGTATATCGGTAATATCGGTATGATAATAAAATATATTCACTCCCAAAGACAGTAAGAGAGACGGATCCAATTGTTCCCAGAACAATCAAACTAGGGCGAAAGGTCTCCAATGGACCAATACATAGGGTTGCCATCTCTAAAATCAGATTACGAAGACAAGAAGATTTTGAAGCTTAGAATCCAGACTAGACACATGTCACAGTTTTTTTTAAGTGACTCAATAAAATAAAATATTTTTCAAAGTTGCCCGGCAGCGATCGATGACTTGACAAGTTTTAAACCCGGACCACAAATGAAACCCCGCTCGGGCGATTCCCGGAAGCTCTCCAAACTAGGACAAATCCGGGGAAACCCGGACGGATGGCAACCCTACCAATACATACTCAAAATGCCTAATTCTATAAACCACTAATTATCATAATGATCACGAATTCTATCAATACCTCTCAAAATATAAAATTCTATGGCGAATTTATTAAATTTTCTTTCATTGAATTTGATTCTTAAAAAAGCCATCACATTTTTTTACTATCTCACATGCTTACACATGTCATAAAACAGTGTCATCAACTAGTTACTTTGAAATTTATCTACAGCAAACAATAGTGCTCATGCGCACGCGATGACGGAAGATTTTCTCAATTCCCATGATACTTATAATGAGTTTAAGAGCCTATGACCTACAACACTATGGCTACGCGGCCATTATCCGCTTTCTTTACAGTGCAAGGGTATCATGTATGACGGTGACAAATAACAGTTAAGTCAGAGTACGAAAGATATTAGGTACTCACTTGCAGTGGCGAAGCTTGGCTTTTCGTCTGGCCCGAGAAATTTGCCGCGGTTTTGCTTGGCACACGTAACAATGCGGGCGATATTTGGAGTTTTATTTAATTTCCAATTTAAAAATCTGTGGCTCTTGCTACCGTCCCCTTTCGTATGCCCACTGCGAACTCCAACAGGTGAGATTAGGGTCAAAATAAGAAGAGAAAGAGGAATAACAATAAATATCTATCGGTAAGACCTAAATAATATCATATCAGCCATATTGGTGAACTAACCCGGTATATCCCTTATCTACGTACTAAATGACGTGTTATTTACAATTCTTGACCTAAATACACAAGAAACTGAGTTACCTTCGAAATATTTTAATAATTATGGTAAAATCATTCTTCTTACCTACTTGGTAAAGTCAACGTCATGTAGATGGTTACCTGAACACAGATAAACAATGATAACAAAGCATCTTCACTTATCTTTATCTCAGTCACTATAAATTAAACATCATTCACCTCTGATTGACGCACTATCAAAATCACAATATAATGTTTACATTTTTACAAAACAGATTAGTTCACGCGTCACCCAGCGAGATAACGTACTTATATTACAGTTATAGTAGAATCATCTTTTTAACAACGGATTAAGTGGATCGGTCAATCTTTATGACTAGGTGAAGAAAACTTTAAAATCTTGAACGCCTGCGTCATTAACCCAAGATCCCATTCCATTACGCGTACACCCGTGTGTACACTATTTCATAATTGTGTCCGTGTGTACTCTATATTGTAGCGATTAGGAAATATTATCGGCAACATAAATATGTATAATTTATGTCACAAAAAATATCATATAGGTATGCACGAAATGTTAGTTTTCGATGACCGAGAAAATAATTTTTTTTTCAAATATGGCCGCGTTCATGAGAATTGCATATAGGGGGGGGGGGGTTCGTGTCACGGATATACCTATCTGATTTATTTTGTCAGGATCTTGGTATGCATGAAAATTCTGTTTTTCTTCTTCGAAACTCTCTAATTAAGTACCTACCCAAAACTGTCTTTTAGCTATTCCAGTCTATAGAAGATATTCAATTCAGTCTATTCCAGAATTTAAGTCTTCTAGTTTAGTTTTCTATGAGTAGGCACCTACTAATATTATAAATGGGAAAAAATTTGTTTGTTTGTTTGTAATCGATAAACTCTAAAACTACTGACCCGATTTGAATTTTTTTTTCAACCTTAGTAAGATACATTATTCCAGATTACCATAGGCTATTTATTTTCCCGTTACATAACCAGGATCCTATGCGGGATGATGATGATACGAAGCCGCTGGTAGATTCTGTGTCATCTAGAGAAGTAAACAGTCTATAAAAAAAACAGGGTTTTCACAGGGTTTCCAACAATGCCAATTATAACGTAGGTAATACATAAACCCTATTTAATTTATTACCGATGTCCGACAACTAATAAACACAAGTAACAAGAGATAAGGCACAAACTGGGAAGACCTGAAAACCAAACAAAGCAAATATTGATAGGAGCAAAGGTACATTCCCGGTTCCAAATTAAAATGCATCAGGCCGTACGTATGCCCATCTAAGCATAGCCACTCTCCGCCGTACTCTCCTCAATAATTTTACATATAAACTTACATATTTGGATGTGTTAATCGACGCTGATGCTTGAAGTATATCACTTGGTAATTTGGTATATAGAGACTTAACTCCTCCAGCAAACAGAATCTTACTTATTGTTACACTAGCTTTCCGCCCACGGCTTCGCCCGCGTGTTTTCTTGACTTCTGTACTATAATATGTATGTATTAGTACATATAAACCTTCCTCTTGAATCACTCTATTTTAAAAAAACCGCACCGCACCGCACAGATAGAGATGGACAGACAGCAGGAATCGACTTTGTTTTATACTATGTACTGATGATAATGTATTACCTAGGTACAGTCAGCAATGAAAGTTGCTGAACACGATGAAATCTTCAAAACGCTTAATCATATTTATTATCCAAAACTTACTGACCCGAGTGGTATGTGGTAAGTAGTACGCGTTTCTACATACTGGACCATCATATTTTTCCTAAGTTTTTTTTTATGGTATAACTCGGCAAATGAGCAGGCGAGCTACCTGATGGTAAGTAGTCATCGCCGCCCATGGACATCTGGAAAACCAAAGGAGTTGCAGATGCGTTGCCGAGCCTATTAAGGGAAAGGGAGGGGAAGGAGAAAAGGAGAAGGAAGGGTGTTGGGGGAGGAATTAGGCCTCCGGCCCTCTCGCTCACCGAACGAAGCGCAGTAACTAAACGCTACTACTCGGACGTCGGTCTTCTGCGAGAGTGTGGTACTTCCCCGGTCAAGCCGGCCCATTCATGCTGCGAACAGCGTGGCCCTACCGCAACATAACATAAGTGAATCTATTGAAAAGTATTGGTACCTACTGTGTTGTTTTCAAAACTTGGCGATGTTCAACAACTTTCGTTGCTGACCGTACACATTTAGGTATATACCTACCTGTCTTACTGCGATCACCTAATCACTGCCAAATTGATGTTGAGAAAATTATGTGCTTTGAGATACATCATTTACGTAGGTATCACGTGTTACGTATGAATACCAACAATCTAAGATAATATTCGATGTCTAAAACCATCGATTCAAACTCATGGGAACATTCAAGTGTAAGCATTCTCTGACGTATTTCACTAACAGCTGTAACCGCGTGTAATCTCATAACAATGCATGAAATATTATGTAATTATGTATCCTTCAATGCTCTGACGGTGTAGGAAAACATCCTGAGGAAAGTAACACCTATTATTATTACTAACACCTGCAGGCTAGCAGACTTCAAAGTTACATAAATTACAGATCTGTAATTTATATAAACAATTTGGAAATATTTTTTTTTATGGGATAACTCGGCAAACGAGCAGGCGTGCTACCTGATGGTAAGTAGTCATCGCCGCCCATGGACATCTGCAAAACCAAAGGAGTTGCAGATGCGCTGCCGAGCCTATATAGGGAAAGGGAGGGGAAGGAGAAAAGGAGAAGGAAGGGGGTTGGGGGAGGAATTGGGCCTCCGGCCCTCTCGCTCACCGAACGAAGCGCAGTAATGAGACGCTACTACTCGGACGTCGGTCTTCTGCGAGAGTGTGGTACTTCCCCGGTCAAGCCGGCCCATTCATGCTGCGAACAGCGTGGCCCTACCACAACAAAATATACAATATCACTAATATTACAATAACCCTCCCGCCGCGTCTGTTTGCGATAAATTTCAATACTACTCAACGGATTTTCATGCAGTTTTCATCAAGAATTTCATCAGAATGATTTTTGAGAAAGGTTCAAGTGTATAAATTGTTAAGGATTTGTGTAAATCGGTTGAAATATGACGATAATTGAATTGTGTTCGAAGCCGAGGCGGGTTGCTAGAAGTATGTTATAGGGAGAACACGCGTGTTGTTTATATAAACCGCGAGAGCTTGAGGAAACTGGAGATAGGTAGATACTTTATCAGGATTCGATATGGGGATTAATAAATGAGTACGGATAAAAAATATACGTTGAACGTGCGTTGAAGTTGAAATGCTTTTTTTGGTGTAATATTACTGTAAAATCTTCATGAATACATTGGGGTTATCGAAGTGGGCCAATTTTTTCTGGTCTGATTCAAACTTACATTTAAATACACTTCATGTTTTGGTCAGACACTTTATTGTTTCATGTAAAATAAAATGAAACACGACATTCGATTAAAAAAAGTAAGATTTATTTACTTCAGTAACAGTCTTAATGTAAACTCTTATTTTAAACCCTAAGCCCCGCCCTTGACCACAGGAAGACTTCGGCTGTTCTCTAATTTCACGGCCAAGTAACAAAAGTGCTATTTGAACTTTGACGAAAAATATTCACTCAAGCTACGGCTAGCCCACTAAGACAAATACATCTAGGGGTTCCGCCGCAGTGATGCGCTGTCCATTGACAAGTGCGCTATGAATACAACAATGCGGTTTCAAATAAACCCAGCATCGTACATCAAGCACTGAAAACTTGCCGATCTTTGAGGTACTAAGCCTTTATATCCATCGACACTGCGGCCAGTCTTTCCCCAGTAAGAAACAATAACATTCAAATTAATAACGACTATGTACAATACAACTAAATCAATTCAAATTATAAATGTAAGGTGTCATTCTTTTTTTTTATAGTAAATACAAAAAAGTTTCTTCTGAATATTACTTGACAATGTAATATTTTTTTAACTGATTCCGTACTTGGGAAAAAGATAGTAAGAAATACACCAACAAAAATAGTAGGCATATAACGAAATCAACAGAAAAATATAGATATTAAATTGGTACTGATTTTGTAATATGGCCTACATTACAGACGTTTTTTTACAATATTTCAAATGCAAATCTGATTTTCAGTGAGTTTTGAAAAGACGATCCAATAATTGATATATTTTTTTGTATTCGAGTTGTTTGCCTCTTAGATGAACGCGCGATGCATCAAAATATCTCGTAATAAAAAAAAGTATTTAAATAACATTGCGCGTCCATCTTATTAAACAGGAGTGATGAAGAACAACACTGTATTTATGGGTATTCTGATCGTCTTGCCAAAAAATCTGAAGTCTTTTTGAAACCAATGTTATACTATCACCTTTTCTTCTTTTGCATAGGAACTTTTTTGGAATTTAGTTAGTCAACATTTAGTGAGAGGTTAAGCAAGAACAAGAAACAAAAAGAACCTAAAAATAAGTATTCTAAGGTTTCTTTTGTGATGAAATCCTCTTCTAACCGCCAGTATTTTTTTATTATCAACATTATTTAGCTCACATTGGTTAATAAAACCACTTTGAGACACAGGACTCCTTCAGGGACCAGCTTCTTCCCTTAATCACCATTGATAGAATATGATGCTGCCTTCACTGACAAAAAAAATACTTCAAATGCAGTTTGTGGTTTGTGGCCATCATAAAAATCCTGCATTATAAATATTCAATTTCCTTTCTTAAACGATTTTAAAGGATTTCTCAGTACGATGAATTCAGCGATTGGATACCGTTGATAAGATAGACCATACTTCTGACATGGTCCTTTATAAATGGTAGAAGTCGGTCATATCCTGTGCGTGTTTCATTGTCATTAACTTCTACTGCAAATTTTTTAAATTCGTGTAGTATGTATTTCATTGACATAACTGTTTTTTTTACTCATACTTTTTTGTAACTTATTCTCTATGACTTGATTCTAATCTTATATCATAAGTTATCTTGAACAATCAAGTTAAAGAAGTGTTTTTATTTTCTTTTCCACAATATTTAACAGATACATCTCGGAAAACTCTTAAAAATATAGTGACAATTCTTGCCATGTTTTCTTGGTATCATTTTGACCATAACGGTTTGTAGTCTAATGGACACTCATTGTTTTATGAAATATTGCCAAGTACATTTTACTATCAATATAAGAACAATAATGATTTCATTCATCATTCAATACAATCTTCATCAAACACTTTTTTTTTAATTTCTCATATAATAATTTCTTCTGACTTTCTGCAGAAAAATTCTAAAATCCACACAATTCACAGAATAGCGAGCATAATAAATCCATTCACTTATCCAGAGATAAATTACAAGGATGTCACCTTGTTAACTAAAAAAATAGTTAATCCTCCTTTTATTTAACTACTATGTACAGTGGCACAGCCCTATTTAAATGTTCCAGATTCACTTGACAAATGCTTCGTGAGGAATCTTGCCCTCTGAGTTTAATTGATTAAAGACGAATAACGCTCGTTGAAAGTCCCAGCCTGATTCTTGTAGGCAGCTGTAAACAAAGCAATATACGAAAATAAGTTCGAGTTCTATTTTTATTTAAGTGATGAACGGGAGTGTTGAATTGTCATTCATATTTTCTTTTTATAGATACTTAGTAGGCTAGTTTACTGTATACTTTAGATGGCTGCATAAACAATACTGTTCGTATGCTGAACTCGTTTATTTACCTATCAACAAAAGCAATCATAAAATTGGTACAAAAATAATCAACTTATAAGCATTTTAATTTCACGTGCGTACTAGAGCGGTTTGTAACTTGAAAAAAAATGTAGTAATTAAGAATGCTATTAATTTTAACACAGAATTTGCTGGAATGGAAAGGAACATAAACCCTCTCAATATCCACCAAAAACTTTAAACATGCGATTTTTTTTTTCAGAATCAACATATCAATTATATTTAGTTTTATTGTTCACTAGCCTGTTATTTTTAATAAATCAAACACGATGGACCTATCGCCAGACATAAGCGAAACTGTTACGCTAGAAGACTTGGGTTGGATTCCCAGCTCGAGCACAGTGGATTATTATTGATTATTGGATTTTAAACTTTTTATGGGGTGTCCGAAGAATGACAATAGGCTCGCCGCCTATTACATGGGACCTTAACATACTACTGTAAGTATACGGTGGCCAGCACATCAAGTTTCCTGAAAATGTCAAATTTTCTTTTTCTTTCAAAGGTTTAAAATCATTTGGAGAAATTTGACAGTTTTGTATAACCTGATATTCTGGCGACTGTACATTGATTACACTTCACAGAACTCTTTGAAATGAAATGATGAAATGATATTTATTTCTGTAAATAGATCTTTTAAAGACACTTTTACAAGTCGTTTTATTTACATATTTTTTTTAAACTAGATGGCGCCGACATTTCTTGTCTGACGACCTCTGAGAAGAAATGTCGAAACAAACTCAGAGAATCATGGTCTCTTTTAAAGTCCAGACAATAGTTATATCATAGATATGCGAGTTTTACAATGTAAGGTAAAATCTGAACAGGCCTTTGAAGAAAGAGCCATAACAGCTTTGAGTTGACCTGTCCTAACTGACGGCACGCATACATCAGTCCTCGTGTAGCTCAACCATTTTTTAGGGGGCTCAACGATCCGTCGCATTACGATACCAGATCAGCAAGACATTTGCGTAGGTCATGTGAAACACTCAAAGCTGTCAGAAAACTTGTATTTACTTTAGAGAGAGAAGGGTATGATATGTTTCATTGCTATTTTTCAGACGGTGACTACTTACTTGACGCTCCAGTGCTCGTTCATGCCGGTCTGCTGGCACAGCATGGAGAGCATCATCTTGTGCGCATCGTCCTGCAGCGGCGCGGGCGCAGCTGCCGGCGTCGGCGTCGGCGCAGGTGTCGGGGGAATAGGCTCCACTGCGATACCCGTTGAGAAAGCTTTGTCTTCCTGTATTGTAAAAATAAAATCCAACATTACAGAAACTCGGTAGTGCAATGGGTGAGTTCCGAACCGGCAACCATAAGATCGCAAGTCCGACGCCCTAGCCATTAGGCTACTGCCGCTTTTATTGAAGCCATGGATATGCATACGCGATAGTTTGATAGCAATAGTTCGACAACAGTCGAGACTATAGTCTCGTATCGTTTATACACAGGTATATTATGTATAAGGTAAAGGTATATTTATCATAAAAATAAAAATAAAAATAGCAACCAGCCGACCGGCTATCATTTTATGACAGAATGATCTCACTTTGCCTAGTGTGGGGCGAGGCGCAATAGAAAAATAATCAAAAACATGAGTTTTTGATGATTTCATGTTTGTTTAATGTACAGTGGGTTATAGCTGTTACCTGACCCACCCTAGGTGGGCGGCGGCGTCTAAGTGGGTCAGGTAACAGCTATAACCCACTGTACCAGCATTCATTTTTATCTTAAAGCGATATTCATATAGTAAATGATTACATGAATGGCGCAATGTCTTACGGGTCTGGTTTCCGTTCAAAACAAGTATGTGTTTGTATGGCCTACAGATTTCTGGTGTATTTGTGTTGCTAAACGCCACCACTCACGATAAAATCCTAGTTTGGGGCAACCTTTGTTAAAAAATATAACGGCTGTAAATTTTAACGCCTTAGCCAATGAACACACAGAAATGTGTTGCTGCGGAGTTTGTTGCACCGCTTCTTCTTCTCAGCTAAAACATTAGGAGGCGGTGAAAGGCGGGCGTTTGGGGACTGTCTTTAATGCTTATTTTTTATTAGTTTTTAGCATTAAATATTGCGAAATGTTCACAAAGATATGAATTTTCTAATAAAAGAAAATTTCTTTAATTAGGAAATTCATATCTTACTTAACCAGAGAGACGCAGGTTCAAACCCTGCCTGAGATCGAATTTTTCTTTCACAAGGAAATTTCTTTATATAATTAGAAAATTCATATCTTTGTGGACTGTCTTTAATGTAAAAATGACGTTCAAAAAGCACGACCTAGTAGTCTATCTTGAATAAATTATCTTGACATAGACTTTGAATAAATTAAAAATCAAGTCCTCACCTGTTCCTTGGTAGTGTTAGTGATGAACAGCATATCGTTGATGATGCAGAACCCGCCCCCCGCGTTCGGCACGATCACGAACGTGCGGTGGAACGAGCGCATCGGGTTTCCGCTGGTTACAGTTTCTTTGTACACACCATTCATGCTGAGCACTATCATTGTAGGCTGTGGACAGAATTGTATGTTAGGTGACTGTTTAGAAGCTCTGTGAAGAGTTATATCAACAAAATGACGCCTTCAACCAAGCTATGGTTGTGATGACTATATTTTTAGTATTTATTTATCTAATAGGTATAGGTATAGGTACAGATAACAGATTACATAATGTTATAAGGCAGCTTTAAAGTATACAATTTTAAATATGAAATCCAATAATAACTGTACAGAACATTGTTTAAATTATGTCACTTTGTTGAGATATGTTACCTAATTGATTACCCAATTATACCTAAATACACTTACAAAATAATGAGAGTAGTAACTAGATTTGACACAATATTACTGAAGATAGTTAGTAGTAGTAGAATGTCGCTGGCATGTCTACATGTCAGCATGACCGGGTCAGAACGATCGGGGAAGTACAGTGGGTTATACTTGTTACCTGACCCACCCTAGGTGGGCCGGCGGCGTCTAAGTGGGTCAGGTAACAGCTATAACCCACTGTACTAAACTCTCGAGTAATATGCAAGCGATCGTAACAATATGCATACTGTTGCGTTTCGTACGATGAGTATGTAGCGCCGGAGGCCCAATTCCTCCCTCAGTCCCCTTCCTTGTCCTTTTCTCCTTGCCTCCCCTTTCCTTCAATCGGTTCGGCAACGCATCTATTGCACATAGATAGGGATGACTACTTACGATCGAAGGCTCGCCTACTCGTTTGCAGAGTTATCCCATAAAAATAAAGACAGTCTATCCATGTAGAGATATCGCCCTCGATATTCATTCAAGTGCAGTATTAAAAAAATATTAACAATTTATTAGTAGTCATAATAAATACACTTACGGTATACACGAGTAAGTCAACAGCGAATCCCATCAGGTCATGCGTAGTTTTCGGCAGGTCGGACAGGAATGAGACAACTTGGAGTCTGCCCGTGCGCAGGTAGCGGCGCCGGGACTCGCGCTCCGTGATCCGCATTATATTGCGGCTGTTTGTTATGTACGCGTTTAATCTGGGAAAGAAAGATACGGGATTTAAAAGATTGAAAAACATGTTGACTCGTCTTAACTTAATAAAGAAAAAATAATTATATCTTATTATATCTTAGGACAAATGATTGCAAATGATTGAAGGCTTCTTATAACCATGAATAGAAATCAAAAGAAGATAAGGGGGTAGTTTTGCTGCATAAGTAACGTTAAAAAACTATCAAAACTATTGGATTTTTCGAAAAGGCAAAACAAGTTCCTTTAAATAAAAAAAGTATTTATGTAGGCATATCAACATTATAAACATAAACATTGATAAGTAGCAAATTGAGAGATATGGACTTATGATTATGATTCAAGAGGAAGTTTCATATTATTATGTATAATACATACATATTATAGTACAAAAAAGCCGAGAAACCACACGGGCGAAGCCTTGGGCGGACAGCTAGTTATCAATAAAACACACACATACTTAAAGTTTAATAGAAATACATAATCAAGTGACCGGCGCATGTGTATGACAAGATGTATGAATGTGGACGAAGCAAAATAGAATCGTAGCAGATGGCGTTCTGTAGTTTCTGCCTATCCCTATGGGAAAAAGGAAATGAGTGTATGTATGTATATATGTATGTACATAATCAAGTATAAACTAACCTTTGAGTAGCAGCATTTCTATTGTCATTGCTGAGATAACTGGCGGCCATAGACATAGTGGCATGCTCATGGTACGCCTCGAGTAAGGGCTGTCGCGACTCAGCATCAAAAATCGCATAGTACTGCGTTAGAAACTCGCGAACCAGGTCTTGCCCGGCTGGGTCTACGAGGAACGATTGCTGACGAGGCGGCAGGTTCACATCTTCTAGCACGTCGAAACCGATGGCTGGGGGCAGCTCTACTCCATCCTGACAGGTTGATAATTAAAGAAATAAAAGTAACTGTACTGTATTTAACATTCTGACATGTTCTTAAAAAAAATGTTTTATATTTTAACGGAACGTAACGTCCAGTACTCGACCTATCGAAAGAGAAAATCGATTTGTTAGGCTTTGTAGAGCGTTATCTCTGTCACACACTACCTATGTGACATTTGTCGCTGGTAATCCATTTGTTAGTGCTTCGTGCGACAGAGATAACGCTCTACGCAGCCGCACATTGACAGGGAAAAGGAAATAACAATTTATAGCTATAAAAGAATATTATCATGCATGAGATACATTATAGAATTAAGCGCAAAGTCAAATAGGAAGGATTTAAGGCTTTGCCATACAAAACGCATGTGAACAATGTGTGTCGAACCGATGAGGAATAGAAAGATTTTAGTGTGTTCCAAAGAGAGAGAAAGAAATCATAAGACAGAAATATCGGTTAGATTCACAGGTAGAGGTTTCCAGAGTATTTTAAATAGTGATGTGCCCTTAACACATTGGAGAGCACAAAACTTTTTAATATGCTGCCTCACCTAACTTGAAATCTCCAACATCTGTGACATATAAGTACAAACAAAATATTATTTAAAATTATGAAATTCTACTTGTAAGGACTTACCAATTTGATTAGCTTGGGAAACTTCTTCCGCACATCACTGGAGACAACAAACAATATGGCAATGGCATGAAACGTAAATATCTCTGAAACTCACATCACACGTTAGTTTCAGTACACATCATAAAGTATGAACAGAACAACCTACAGAGCCCTTGAACAAAAAATTGCCAGCACAAAGTATAAACAGGGGATTTAGGGTCGAATGTCTGTCCCGGGGTGCTAAATTGAAATATTTTTTTGGTTTGGTGTCAAATTGTACGTCTAAAACACATTCTAAGTACAGTGACCAGCACATCAAGTTACTACGAAATGTCAAATTTTCTCAGTTGATTTTGAACTTAATCTTCAACAATTTAAGGCTTAAAAACATTTGGAGAAATTTGACAGTTTTGTATACCTTGACCTGCTGGAGACTGTACATGACTGTAGAAATTGCGACATCAGCTTTAATGTACAACTGAGTATCATAACTACTTAAAGTCGTTATTGTAGCAGATAGTCCTGTAAATTGCAAATTTTGGCATAATCTTCTATTTTACACTACTCTGGTATGATAACGATTTTTAAGCAAAGTCAAACTCAAATATGAATAAGTTAGGTATAGTTAATACTTTTAAACCTAGTTATGAATATAAAGTTATAGTTGAAATCGCAATTTTTATTGCTATGACTAGATTTATAACAGTAGAAATGGTGTTGAAAACATACAAATTTGCGAAAAACCAAATATATTTGATTTGGCGCCCGAGGAAAGACAATCCACCTTAAATATTTGGAATATGAGAACTGTTACATAAATGAAACATGTAAGATAAATATTGTGCTGGCACATTGCATATGGTACCATTTACATTATTTACAAAATAGAGAAGGAATGCTCTGTAACTATTCTTATTCATACTCTATGAACAACAAATATAACAAGAAATACATTCCCTATTGTATTCAGATGTCATTTGGACTCAATTGCATTGAAATATGTATAATTATTGTATTTATAGCTTTTATTGCATATTATTTTTTGCAATTAGTTTTAGTTACACTGGTTCCACATGCTGGCTCCAATAATCGTGCCAATATTGGCGCCGAAACTAGTCAGCCAATCGAAACAAGCTAGCAGTGCATAGCAAGTGTTGGCGACAACGCTATTATATTGATCCACATGTTGGCCAGAGTATTGGTGCCAACAATTAGAGCCAAAACTAAATCAACAAGTTTAAAAAAATATTAAACAATAAAAGCTTTATGTACAATTATTTGCATTATTTATATTACAGAAAAAGTCACTAAAGGTCACAAAAACGTTAAATAACATCTACAGGTTTGAAGACAACAGGTGATGATTTCATACATAAACATTATCAGTACTTCATGCAATTTATAATCATTATCAGCGCAAAATAATAAACGCAAGCAGTTCTAATGGTGAAGTACAAGAAACCAGATTGCAAGATAACATTCTAAAGTAACAAAAATGATTGAATGTAAATATTTCAATATTATAAACAATACTTTTAGGGGTATAATATAATATATGCCTAGTCTAATATTCGTTACACAGTCATTGTGGTAAAAGCATCAGAAGACATATATCTCATTATTACAAATAAATTTAGTTTCTTTCTTTATTTAATTATTCTTGCATGCTAGTTTCTTGAAACAATACTATAGGTATATAAGACATCAATGCGTGAATTTTATCATTGTTATGCATTATTGGTTGGTTCTTGAACCCGCGACCTTGCCCTCGACCTAGTGGCTATACTAGGATCGGGAAACTGTGATTGCGGATTCTGAAATGTAATAAAAAAACAGGAGCAAGTTTGAAAGTAATGACAGTTTATAATCGAGACCTAAGTTATATTATATTTTACAAGTAGATTGGGAGCTTTCTTCTGCAGTGGGAACTCATTAAATTAAAATTGGCAAAGAGTAACACTTTTCTTCCCATTTGTATAATTGTATTTAAAAAGACAAGGTCTAAGCAAAATATTATTCAGGTTTTATCCTCTAAGCATTGCATGAAATGTTAAATGTACAACTTTTACCAGAATGGATAATTAACCTGTGTAAGTTTTACAAGGTCCGACAATCAAAACTGCCCCATAACTTCAATATTTTCCCCAAACAGCATATAATCACAGTTACATAAAGGTTTCAACCAATATGTGTACTACATATCACTACCTGACGTAAATTTCGTGATCGCTAAACCTGTTCACCAACGGATTTCCTGACAGGTACAACTCCACCAGTGGTAGGGCCTTCAACGGATCCAGTGAGCTAAGGAATGGAATCTGAGGACAAACACACAAAAGTTTACATCAATACTATGTATAATTAAGCATTGCAATATATGGATGGATGACTCATTTAAATTAAGAACAATAATAATTTATATGTAGTTTCTTATTATTATGTTGGTACTTATAGCACACAATATCCCTTTTTAAGTAGCAGCAGCAAGTGTAACATGTAAACTTGCTTGAAAAATATTTTAAATATGTACATTATTACAAATTAAGGGTCCGGCGGACGTCGAATTGCCCATACAAACGTACTTCCAAAATAATTCGAAATTCTTACATAATTTTATTAAATTATTGTATTATTCGGATTCGGATGCCATTAATCTAGGGGTCCAGATTTTGATTACGTCCTAAATACTTCACTGGAAAAAAATGTAAGAGAATGTAATTCTTGATTTTTTGACGAAGTTTCGACTGGTTTTCCGGCCTCTTATTTAATATTAAAAACAACAATATTTACACGGTTCTAATTCGTAGAACCTAGCTTATATTATCAATTTTCAGAATAACATCAGGAAATTTGAATAATAATAATTTTTCATTCATACATGAAGGAATTAAGGCACGCGACGCAATTTCGATAAAATTTTGAAGCAAAGTAATGCTATCTCATGCGGTCTAAGCGAGGGGTGTGGCCTCCTGCCGGCCGTCGTGCGCTCGGTTTTAAATCTACCTACAATCGGTGTTTCATTGTATCTTGTAGTCAGAGACATAATTATGTACCTATTATGATTATTTATTACGGATTAGGTTTCCGTTGTTATCTTATAATCATGTTTTCCAAAGTTTGAATGAACCTCGGAGTAAGTAGGTAGGTACCTACTAAGATACTAGTTTACCTGACCTCGTAAGTATGATGACCTGTTATTGTACGAAAGTCTGTACAATGTGAGCTCATCGTGTACGGGATACATGTATAACAAGCTATACCTAAATCACCAGTACAAACTGACCGCTTATTATACGGAAAGTCTCTACAATGCTGGGTCAGCTTATACTGGATATGTATAACAAGCTATAACTAAATCACCAGTACAAGTTGACCGTTTATTGTACGGAAAGCCTTTACAATGCGAGATCGGGTCATTATGTCGAGTTCCCTAGTATTTTGAAATCCAAGATGGCGGACATCATTTATACTAATAAATTGATATGGGTGTCAATTTTGAGGTATCCTGGGGTGCTGATTATGAAAATGGCATTAATTTTGAAATCCAAGATGGCGGACATTATTTATATCAAGAAATTGATATGGGTATCAATTTCGAGGTATCTTGGGGAGCTGAGTATAAAAATGGCATTAATTTTGAAATCCAAGATGGCGGAAATTATTTCTATAAATAAATTCATATGGGTGTCAATTTCAAGGTTTATCGGGGTGCTTATTACGAAAGTGACATTCATTTTAAAATCCAAGATGGCGGACATTATTTTTCTGAATAAATTGATATGGGTGTCAATTTCAAGGTTTCCCGGAGTGCTGATTACGAAAATGACATTAATTTTGAAATCCAAGATGGCGGACATTATTTTTCTAAATAAATTGATATGGGTGTCAATTTTAGCATTTATCGGGATGCTAATTACGAAAATGACATTAATTTTAAAATCCAAGATGGCGGTCATTATTTTTCTAAATTGATATGGGTGTCACTTTCAAGGTTTCCTAGAGTGCTGATTCCGAAAATGACAGTAATTTTGTAATCCAACGTACATTATTTATATAAAAAAAATGATATGGGTCATATGGGTGTCAATATCGAGGTATCTTGGGGTGCTGAGTATAAAAATGGCATTAATTTTGAAATCCAAGATTGCGAAAATTATTTTTCTAGATTAATTCATATGGTTTGGTGGTATGGTCAATTTCAAGGTTTATCGGGATGCTTATTACGAAAATGACAATAATTTTGAAATTCAAGATGGGAAACAATGTTTTTTAAATTAATGTATTTTTTTAAATTAGCACTCCGGGAAACCATGCTTATGACACCCATATCAATTTATTTCCCTACGTAGGTACCCACTTTACCCTGGCTGACAAAGAATAGATACAGGCGGCATTATATTCGTCTGGAGTGGACGTCTGGTCTATGATCCTTGGTCATGAAATCTATGGAGCAGATTTCTTTTGTAAAATAGAAAGAACAAACCATCACGCCTGTATTCCCCGAAGGATTAGGCAGAGGTGTATTTATGTTCACCCATACTTCGCTGGTATGGTAGGTTAGGTTCCATGTAATAGGGGGCGAGCCTATTGCAATTAACCGGGCACAAATCCAGACTCCGAGCTGCTACTGAGAATTTCATAGAATAATCCAATAAAACTGCTCGACCTGGGGATCGTACCCAGGTGCTCTAGCGTAGCAGTCGCGCTCAGGACCACTAGACTAATGAGGTAGTGGGAAAGAAAGAAAGAAAGTTTATTTTAGTCGAAACACGAGACAAAACTAATAAAAATAAATAGATGTACCTAGGTAGGCACTGACTAGGCACATAGTAGGTACATACCTGCCTAATCGTTGAATTTGAAAACCGCGGAACGTACGTAGGAAGCGGGTAGGTATGAGATAACTGGCGACCTAAGGCTCGTAGAGGATTTTCTTAAAAATGCATTCCTATTCTCGACATTGTCTACCGACTTATCAAAAAAAAATTCAAATATATCACATTTATTGAACATGTCTTAAATTATTACAAACATTCGAAAATTAAATTGCATTTCTAAACGCTGAGATGCCTTTATGTCGCTAGGTATGAATGTTCCGGCTACGCCCACATTATTTCGACTGAGAGAGCAATATTCAAGACGATTTTTACACTCGCCGCGTATCGGAGTTGCCGGCTTCGTCCGCCGGCCTCTTAAGTCTGAACAACTACTGCAGTACCTCTATACAGGTATACTTTAATTCTAATTTTGAATTTAACTAAAACTCACCCGATTGTCACCCATGTACAAAATCTTTAAGCTCTTCAATTTTGTAGCGAGGAACTTGAGATGTTCAATGCCATGAAGTTTGTTGTCATTGAGGTTTAAAGCCTCAAGGTCTGGGATGTTTTCCGCAATAATATCAATAGCAGCAAGCATTATAACTGGTCGGAACAGGGCACAGAATATATCTGCCAAGTCTGGAAAAAACATAAGTAAAAACTCCAAAATTATGATGTAACATAATATACATAACTGAGGTAATAGAAAAGCACAAAATCTCAGAGGCAAAATACATGCTTTGTCATGGAGATGCTGAAAATAGTTCGCTATACCATGTAGTACCAAGGTAAAAGAAACAGTGCAACAGTAAAATGCAGAACTTTTAGTATGACCAATTTAAATAATCATAGAACATTTTTCATGTAAGAAACGAAAATATTAATTACATGAGTGTCATTTGAGGATGAGGATAGCTGAGATAATGAAAGAATCGATTTATGATGGGCTGACCTAATTATACATGCATTTTTTTCACAAGTTTCTCACCTGGATCCGCATGAAACTTAGTCAAGTCTAATGCTTTGGTAGCAGCATTGTATCGTTTCGCCATGGTCAGCTTCATCTTCTCCTTCATCTCAGCATCTACTTGTACATTTGGTACAGCATTCCTTACTATCACCATTAATTTGAACCCATCTGACATGGTAATCTTTCTGTCAGCATGGAACAGCTTTTCAGCAAGTTTGACATCATCCACGTAGAATACAGCAGCATTGCCATTGGTCTTGTAGTAATGTGGGACAAATATATCTGGTGATATGTAACTTAGGAGTGTTCGCAAAATGACTTCTTTCTCATGTTTTGCCCCATATGGTATGATAATCTGATACCATGGAAGAACACCAGCAATGAACTTCTTTCTAGCCATGCCATGGCCAGATCGTGGCGCAGGCGAGATGAGACGACCTCCTCTACCTCTGAAAGCACCTTTGCGGTGTGGATGCGGGCCTCCAGCCGACCCAGTCATGTCAATATCATCATCCAACAATAGTTTTGCATTATTCCATTTGTTTTTTCCTTTGTTAGTACCTGGTTTGAAACTAACACGACGAGTGTTGCCTGTGTGCATGCGATCGTCATGTTCTGAAAACAAATATATTGAATGATTCTACAATTATTGCACAATACAACTGCAATGATGGCACAAGGAAAATTCCATAATAATAAGTATATTATTCAAGTGCAAGGGGGAAAACAAAACCGTGGCACTTACCGAAGTGTTCATTGTTTTTGAAATTCCTTATTCTTCCACCATTTTTAGGCATTTTGAATCCAAACTGAGTGAAACAACACAGATACCAATGAATTTGTTGTGAAACAAGGTTATTTCGTACACGTAGGACGGCCAATGACGCACAATGTGCCCCCTTACTTTTGCAGTCAATAACGGGTCACGACAAGTTTAATGTTATGCGAAATACTATAAACGATTTCTTGGAGAATAATTCAAGCAAAATTACAAATATTATTCTTGTTTAAAACTTACGAAATAGCAATATTATCATCAATCAAATCAATCAATGAGCTTTACACGGAAGTCGGAAAATAGATAGACCATAGAATAGAGATTATAGAGTAGCGCGAGCGACCGAATGAACAACAAAGACAAAAGGTACAGCACAGATTAAATAAGTTTTCAATAGTTTGATAGTTTTGTAATTTTTTGGTCTGACATTTTTGGCATGGCTTCAGAGGCCTTTGTGCTATTCCATTCAAATCAATCACTCCTAGTACAGAATATAAACATCACAAACATTACTAATACCTTTTGCTCGAAGCTAATACCAGACAAAATAATGCCATGAAAAAGATGTTCGTAACCATCGCCCATTATGATATGTTACTAATTATATTATTATGTATTTTAAATACTCAAGAGCAACGTAAATTGATCTGCAGTTTCATCGTATGTGTCACTGAATACATAGAGAACTGTATGCACCTCAAGCATCTCATACCCTTGCAAAGAGCTACATAACCCACTCACTCTTTGAGAGTAAGATAGTTATAATACATATTTGCAACATATTTTGTCATCAGTGAAAACGCGAGTTATTAACAAACATTATGTTTGGTTTTTGTTTTTCATAAATTGTAAGTATGCACGTCGAGTCTGTAACACATTCTGGATATAAGAATTTTACTGCGACATCAAAATATCAGTAATATCAGTACTGAGTAGTGTCATTGGTATGAAAATCGTTATCATGGCAAATAGTCAATCAATGTTGGCAGAATCCTCAGTTTACATTACTATCTGCTACGATTTCCATTTTGAAGCATATTTTTAATATTACTTGGTAAAGATTATTATAAAAATTCTAATTTACATTAGGCAAGACACACAATTTATTTTAGTCTTTGTATTTCGTTTCATTTCAAGTTCAAGCAATACATACGATATTAATTGTCAAAGTATCCTGTTATTAAAATTTAACATTTAATTTAAATAATAATGTTTGCTTGTTTTTGTTATTATATTATACAAGACAAATCTAATTTCCATTAAGAGTATAAATAAAATTCTAATCTCTCTACTTAAACATCACATTGAAAACAGACTTTTGTTTTCTGTACGAAACCATAGCGCTTAAAATAAAACGACCACAGACAAAATTTGTGTGCTTTTCGAGTCTGCCATGTTTTGTCCTATTTGTCGCGCTTGATCAACGCGTTCGCGTTTACTGTTCGAAACTGTTATTTTCTGAATGTATTACGGGCTGTGTTTTGTTTACAAATAGTGTAGTTATTGGTGTTGTAATTATACTGCTCAAACTTTTGATCAGGCAATCACTTGGTTTGATACTTGAGTGCGACAGTGAAGTTCGTATTTCATAAAATTTTATAATCGTTAGCTAGCCATCAACTGTCTGCATTCAGAGGTATTCCGTCGTAATTTTTGAAATATTCTGATCGGTAAATGTGATTTCATAATATTTTGTCGTTTCTATCTGTGACGCAACCCACGTGCACATATTATAGCCAGCATCTCATGCACATTTGTTATTATTTTGTTCGCGACTTCGATTCGGACGGAGCAGTGAGGATCGGATCGGCGAAGGGAAAACGCGTCGCGCGTCTTGCTCGCTCCTGTCACGTACGGATAAATTCATTATTTCGTGGGTAATATTCGATGGTGATTTCTAATCGGGTGTGAATTTATTTGTGCAGCTGCGGGATAGTGTTGTTGGTCGGTGTATTCGGGTGCACATAGCGCACACGTGACACGGGACGAGTGTTTGGGTGTCAGTCGGCTGCGGCTCGCGGGCGCCGCTACAGTACGCCTGCAGTGCGGAGCGCGACGGGCGTTAGAGGTGAATCACCGCTCGGTGCCGTTTTGATCGTGCTTGTTTACCCGCGTGTGCATAAGTGCGTGGAGCGGAAGTGCAAGGCATGTGCGCCGCGCGTCGGCGCCGATGACACCGCCGTCCGGGGCGACGGCGTTTTGAGCGCGAGTGTGTGATAGATATGTTCCTTGGGTTATGAGTGTGTGACAAAGTTGTTGTGTGCTGAGGACACTGGAGCCCCTAGACGGAGTTGGGCCCGCCGGGGCGGCCCTGGTGCTTCTCGGGGCTCCGCACGAAGGCAAAATGGCTGCGTGGAACCGCCACCACCATTTCAACATGCTTATGGATGAGAATGCCAAAAATAAGTGTAAGTATGGTGACAATATACAAATTCTATAACAATATCAACAACACATAAGATTCTGTAGCACTTAGTTTGGCTGTGGTTCTTCTAGGTAGTAACTTACCTTACCAAATTTTCCTCCTTCACTTCACTCCTAAATAAAACCTATCTTATAATAAATAAGTATCTTCATGCACTATTCCTGAATAACTTTCCAAATAGAAGACTTCAAATGAAGAGGTACCTACCTATCTCTTCAAAACATTAGCACATGGTATTTTTATTTGCATCTTATAAGTACCTGTATTACACATAGAATGTTGGTAGAGTTGCTACCTGCATGAGTTTCCTTTTCACAGTAATAAAAGAAAACAATTATCTTCGCATATTATCAAAGTAGTATGCCTACCTACTTGCCTAACATCCTAAGACAACACTCTTAATGCCTCTGCCCAGTACCCATGTAGCTAATTAGTGCGAAAAATAGTTAAAGTAATATAGAAATTCTCACTAATTATAACTAAGTACATGCTATTGTTTACCTAAATGGGTAAATATTAGGAAAACAAGCAGTCTACTTTAGAAACAAGAGCAGATCTAGAAATATCAGAATTGTAGGTGCCTAGTAGACTTAAGATACTAGGTACATATGTTTAGTTAAGAATGCATTTCCCTCCTATTCATGTTTATTTAATGTTATCCTGTTTCTCATCATGTTAAATTTTAGGTAATACTACAAGAGAAGAAAATAAGGAGGCACTTCAAAAATACCTCAAACTCCAATGTATGTTCTCACAACTTTATGATAATAATAAATAAGCCCTTTGATCTATCCCCTCAGCAGCAACCCTAGTGAATGAAATCACATGGGCCCTTGATTCATTGGATAAACACAATTTTCCATGTAATGACCTCCTTAATGGCATAACAAGCTAAACAAATGCAGGTGAATAACACCCTGTAGGTGTACATTGTTGAATGCACACAGCCCTCTGTGACCCACCTGTAGGGTACGTTCATCCTGTCGACCTGTCCTACATCCCTCTGACCCCAATGTCCCATTGGCTTACAGTTGAGTTCCATTGATTTCCAATGTAAATATTAAAATGCCAATTTCAGGCAAACGTGAATTTGCTTAGTAAGCTACTAAGCAAATTCACTTTTGACTAATTTTAATAAATCCGTGACTTTCTGGGCATAAATGAAACTTCAATGAAAGAATCCCCACTTCGCGTGTTACGTATTTTCGAAAGCGGCGAAATCAACTCAAGAATTTCGTACTCTGACATGAAAATATCATATCATAATTAAACTCTTTAATTCGGTGTCCTACATTTGGCCGCCATCAATCAACAACAACAAATAACCCGGCCTAGTTGCGGAGTATTTTACAAATAACCTAACAACAACAAGAAATTTTACATTGTAAATATAAGATTGTTTTATGACATAATTCGTACTTTATTTTGGGGCGAATTATGATCGGTCCATATAGCCTCGACCCTAAGCTGTTTAACGCGGCGTCGACCTCCCCAACCTTTAACCTAATTCTGTGTTCAACCCTTGTAGATGGGTGCTTGATGCTTGCATTGATGCTGTAATAGATAACACGACTTTTAGTGTTTGGATAAGAGACTAAGAGCGTAAGCATCGATCCAGCACATATTGATTGGATATAAACATTCGACGTTTACATTTGTTTATTTACATACTGGTTGGGGAATGTAAATATCAATATTGGGTTATATTTAATTGATTTCTGTCATTTAATAAAGATCTCCGCAACATCAAACCGCAATTTTCTCAGTATGATGACCCGCTTTAAAGTCGGTAACACCTATATTTTATTTGATTTTCCGGTGCTGATGCCCGCGACTCTCACTCACCTCCCACGCTTTTGGCACTCCACTGGATATCGTTGCATTTGCCGGTTCTAAATAGCACAAAGACTGCTCTTAATACCCAGTTTCTTGGAAAATCGGGACATACTATCCCGAATATAAATTAAACATGTAGTCCAATCATTTGCAATAGCTACTCGTACGTAATAATAATGCAATTTAGCGGTATCGGTCAAATAATTAAACCAATTTTTATATTTGAAATAACTAATACCTGTTTTTTTTTATTTATTAACTTTTAATAACTTATCAAAATTATTTTTTTGTTCAAAAACACACCACCTTAATATCAAAAGATTTCGCAAATATTACTAAATAAAACTAGGTGGCTACGTTGGCAACTGTTTGCTCTGTTTTCGGGTGAACGTTCTTTGTAAATAATCATCAGGGATTTCCTTGGATGTCGTTTTACGAAATATGAAATCTTCCTTGCTTATAAGGATAAAAGGATGAAGATTTCAGACAAATTTGCTAACAACCTATTTGAGATTCATGAATGCGAAATAAAACATGCTAACTTGTCTCAGAATGTTTGAGGAAACAACATTTTTAGAAGAATAAATTAAAAGGAGCGAAATCACCCTGCAACATAGGTTCTATAAAAAATATTAAAAGATAAAATTAAATAGACATCGCTAGGAAGTATTTAAAAAATCTGGGGTACTGAATTTTGATAAAAATTGTAATGCGATAGTAGGCCGCGGTTTGGGATCTGAGTGCCAAATATTTACAGCGGTCGTTTGTGCCGGAACCAGCGGCGGTCTCGCATTTTTTCTGCCACGATCAACTTTCATTCACTGTCTGAAAACTGTTGCTACGCGGATGCTGGCCTCACGGTGCGCTGTCATTAAAACCAAACGTTCGTGCACCGCCGTCGTCATGTAGATGATATCGTGTTGTTTGGAAAGTGGTCGCTTACAAGACTTACATTATTTAGTTCTGTACTTTGTTCCGATACCGCCTCGCTGTTTACAAGATTATGAAAATATGTATAGGTAGCAAGATTGTGATTCAAACATGAATTCATGACTTTACAGTGCTGTGATTGCTTATGTTTAATTAGTCGTTTAAAATGATGAATTTCAGTTTCAATCTCCAGAGCTTTTTGATGTTGTTGGTTTTTTAACTGTTTGACTAAACAAAAATACTTATGTACAAGTGATAACGATGGCGATTATTAACCAGTTACACGTCGGTCGGTGGGAGCGAAGTCGGCTCGCGTCGCGAGTCACGCCGGCCGGTGAATGGTCACCTTTCTCCGACACACAGTCTAGACGACTTCGTTACAACCCGTGAATGAATTTCACATCGGAATGCGGAACGACGATTTATCGTTCCCCACCCAAATTGTCTGTACGCATTGTGCCGGTGAAATTATCTCGAATAATTAGAAATTTCTTAGGTCAGGAGTCGTAATAAAGTACCTAACATAAAGCCGAGAGAGAACCGCGTTTTAATGAAATTCAGAGCAACACGGAACA
This sequence comes from Subacronicta megacephala, assembly GCA_958496365.1. Taxonomy (NCBI): domain Eukaryota; kingdom Metazoa; phylum Arthropoda; class Insecta; order Lepidoptera; family Noctuidae; genus Subacronicta; species Subacronicta megacephala. Next base: position 10,626,334 of record OY292525.1, read on the forward strand.
AAGTAATGCGATTGCTTAAACAAGAAAGATCTTTGTCAATCAGCTACACACTGTAATTCTACCTATACCAAACACCTAGGTAACAAAATAATTACCATGTTTATTTACTAATATTTCCCATCAATACTCTCACGTTACGTTAAATATTGGAATCGTTCAGGGTAGTTATTCATACAGCCGAGGACAATACGTTAGTAACGTGGGCACATGTGTGTGGGCATTCAGGTACCCTATGCAAATGGTTAAGATTTCTCCGGCGGGCCACTGATCGCGCCCCATTATTTTCTCTGAACCAGATTTCATTACGCTCTAACTAGATTTACATAATAAATTGGAATGAAACCTTAACCACAAATATTTACACATGAAATGTTCGCCGCATCAATATCAATCCAATAATTAAAGTCTGCGACTATAAAAATCGTGTTCTTTAGAAAGTGTATTCGATATCAATCAGGTAAAATCTGAAAGTAATATGTACACGCTATTCCCGCTCAGTAATTTATAAGGAAAATAAATAAAGTATTTATATTATTAACTATCGTACGAAGTTGACGAAGTATGACGGAGTCAGCCCTAAAGTGCCCCTCGGTGTCATCGACCGACTGCTAAGGTTTTTGCGCGTCCAACGGTGCTGTTATTTTAATAATTGAATGAGTATGGAAAGCATGAAGACTTAACGGTGAATGGACGAATGTGTGACGTCTGTTGATAGGTCGTTTTCGGATAAACTTTTTATCATTAGTTAAGTGTAGACGGGCTAATTTCTAATCTAAGAATAAATTTAAAGTAAGTAAAGTTAGAGTAAGTTAAAGTAATATGATACAACTTACAATAACATTTGAAGTATTTTCAATCAATGTTTACTTAGAGCAAGCCACTACAAATATTTTGATCAGTTTATCCGACATTGCCAACTGTGACACATAGTTATTTCGTTATTTATTTGGCGACCTTCACACTTGAGTGTTCATTGCCCTTAGCACGACTTCCTGTTCGAGACCTTTCAAGACCAAACTCAATTGATCGTCATTGAACGGATATTAAACAACATAGTCGATATCTGCCTCAATAGTCTAGAGGTCCCAAGCGCGACTGCTTCGCTATAGGTCCTGGGTTCGATTCCCATGTCGAGCAGTGTTGCTGAGTTTTTCTATGAAATTCTCAGTAGCAGCTCGAAGTCTGGATTTGTGGCCGCAATAGGCTCGCCCCCTATTACATGGGACCTAAACATACCGGTGAAATGTGTACACCTCTGCCTAACCCTCCGGCGTATAGGCATGATGGTATGTTATGTTAGTCGATATCTTTGGGGTCGACTAATAAAGTCACTAATATTCTCATGATTATACATTTTAATTAGTAGGCTGAAGTGATTGAACTATCCAATTTGATAATGTTAAAGTTTAAGTAGGTATGAACAATGAGTAATGTCGGTGTTCGTTTTGGTGGTGTGGCGCATCCCCATCGGGCCCCAGCGTCGTTGACCGCCGTCGGTTTTTGCACATCAACGCCGCAACGGTGGTCGCTTGCACAATCTAGAACGACACACTTATCTCGCTCGGATGCTGGACAATGGTCTGCGTCGGTGTCTTGAGATATTAAGTAAATTTTTCGCTGTATCTGTGACGCGTTTGATACTTGAATTTAGTATCTACATGACATAGATCTTGCTCTAAAAATGTGTTCATCTAAATTGAATATTGGAATTGACTACTTTCGAAATACTGTTTCAAATTCAGGTCATTTATACTAAATAAAAATGCAGCTAATTAAATAAATCACGTACGTCTCTTAACCACAAATACAGATGGAGGTGCGATAAAGGGATTAAGCGCGTGCAAAAAAAGTTCTCTGAAAAGCTCTTGCGAGCCTTAAAGCCTGGCCGGGGGACGCGGAAACGCAGTAAAGAAGACCGTACCTTTATAAACTTATTTCTGGTTTCAATTTAAGCCATGGATCTGAGCGATTAATTAATATTTACCAACATAAATATAATATCTTACGGCGCAACAACAAAGCTGAGAAACAACCACGGTTGAGCTCAAACGAAATTTAATTAACAATAATCAGTGTTATTGTTTTCAGACAATCTTTATCTTGTTTGACAGACAAATTGAGGAAATCGCGCTAAGTGATTTGTTGGGATTTACGAGTTTTAAACAATTGAGTGAACTGTAAAAGACCCCTCATTCGCCGAAGATTAGCCGAACCGAACGGCTCTGTGAACTTGGCACCCGACTTCGAAAAAAAAATTTGTGTTTCTGTTTTTCAAAAGAGTTCGGTAAGTAGTGGATAGTAGTAAAACTTTTTTCGTTTGTAGTAATTCAAAAAAAAAAAAAAAAATTAAAAAAAAAATGTTATCCCCCAAATTAAAAAATCCAACTTTTTTCGATTGATTATGTTGAATAATCGTTAGTAGTGGATTGTAGTGCAATTTTATTCGTTTGTAGTAAAATAGAAAAATTAAAAAAAATTAAAAAAAATTTGGAGTATTCTTTCAAACAAATTTACTTGTTCTCGAGGCGTCAACGATTACTACAAACATTAAAATTGACTGCGGGAGGTTCGTAGAGGTTTGTAGTGGAAGAATTTTTGATAGTAGTAAAAAAAACCCTTGATTTGAGAGAAAAAGAAAAAAATAATATATCTGGACGATGTTCTTTGAATAACTTTCGTTCAACATGACATACGATTACTACAAACGTTAAAAGTTACTGCGGGAGGTTCGTAGAGGTTTGTAGTGGAAGAATTTTTGTTTGTAGTAAAAAAAACACTTGATTAGGAGATTTGTAGAGGATTGTAGTAAAAAAAAACCGGCCAAGTGCGAGTCGGACTCGCGCACGGAGGGTTCCGGGCCATTACGATTTATGACGTATTAAAAAAAACTATTTACTAGATCTCTTTCAAACCAATTTTCGTTGAAAGTTTACATGGTAATGTACATCATATATTTTATTTAGTTTTATCATTCTCTTATTTTAGAAGTTACAGGGGGGACATTTTACCACTTTGGAAAAATGCAATTCCCTCGCGCAAACTATTTAGTTTAGAAAAAAATGATCTCCATATCTTTTTTGACCGCACATACCGCACACGGTTTGATGAAAAAAAATTTTTGAGTTTCGGTTTTAAGTATGGGGAACCCCCAAATTTTTTAGTTTTTTTCTATTTTTGTGTAAAAATCTTAATGCGGTTAACAGAATACATCTATGTACTTACCAAGTTTCAACAGCATAGCTCTTATAGTTTCAGAGGAAAAATTCTGTGACATACGGACGGACGGACAGACAGACAGACAGACAGACAGACAGATAGACAGACAGACAGACAGACATGACGAATCTATAAGGGTTCCGTTTTTTGCCATTTGGCTACGGAACCCTAAAAACACTTGATTAGGAGAGACAAAGAAAAAAAATTTTTATTTATATGATGTACGATTACTACAAACTTTAAAAGTTACTGCGGAAGGTACTTAGAGGTTTGTAGTGAAAGAATTTTTGTTTGTAGTAAAAAAAAACACTTGATTAGGAGAGAAAAAGTAAAAGAAAATATATTTGGACGATATTCTTTGAATAACTTTCGTTCAACATGACATACGATTACTACAAACGTTAAAAGTTACTGCAGGAGGTTCGTAGAGGTTTGTAGTGGAAGAATTTTTGATTGTAGTAAACAAAACACCGGATAATAAGAGAAAAAGTAAAAATAATATATCTAGAACATGTTTTTTGAATAACTTCCGTTCAACACGATATACTATTACTACAAAGAATAAAAGTTACTGCGGGAGGTTCGTAGAGGTTTGTAGTGGAAAAAAAAAATTGTAGCAAAAAAAAACCCTTGATTATAAGAGAAAAAGTAAAAAATAATATATCTGGACGATGTTTTTGAAATAACTTTCATTCAAAAGGATGTACGATTACTACAAACGTTAAAAGTTACTGCGGGAGGTACTTAGAGGTTTGTAGTGGAATAATTTTTGTTTGTAGTAAAAAAAAACACTTGATTAGGAGAGAAAAAGTAAAAAAATATATATTTGGACGATATTCTTTGAATAACTTTCGTTCAACATGACATACGATTACTACAAACATTAAAAGTTACCGCGGGAGGTTCGTAGAGGTTTGTAGTGGAAAAAATGTTGTTTGTGTAAAAAAAAACCCTTATTATAAGAGAAAAAGAAAAAAATAATATATCTGGACGGTAATTTTGAATAATTTTCGTTCAACGGGATGTACGATTACTACAAACGTTAAAAGTTACTGCGGGAGGTTCTTAGAGGTTTGTAGTGGAACAATTTTTGATTGTAGTAAACAAAACACCGGATAATAAGAGAAAAAGTAAAAATAATATATCTAGAACATATTTTTTGAATAACTTTTTTCTTTTTCTCTTATAATAAGGGTTTTTTTTTTACTACAAACAACATTTTTTCCACTACAAAGCTCTACGAACCTCCCGCGGATGTCATGTTGAACTAAAGTTATTCAAAGAATATCGTCCAAATATATATTTTTTTACTTTTTCTCTCCTAATCAAGTGTTTTTTTTTACTACAAGCGAAAATTCTTCCACTACAAACCTCTACGCACCTCCCCCAGTAACTTTTATTGTTTGTAGTAATAGTATATCGTGTTGAACGGAGGTTATTCAAAAAATATGTTCTAGATATATTATTTTTACTTTTTCTCTTATTATCCGGTGTTTTGTTTACTACAAACAAAAATTCTTCCACTACAAACCTCTACGAACCTCCCGCAGTAACTTTTACCGTTTGTAGTAATCGTATGTCATATTGAACGAAAGTTATTCAAAGAACATCGTCCAGATATATTATTTTTTTCTTTTTCTCTCAAATCAAGGGTTTTTTTTTTACTACTATCAAAAATTCTTCCACTACAAACCTCTACGAACCTCCCGCAGTAACTTTTAACGATTGTAGTAATCGTATGTCATGTTGAACGAAAGTTATTCAAAGAATATCGTCCAAATATTATTTTTTTACTTTTCTCTCCTAATCAAGTTTTTTTTTACTACAAACAAAAATTCTTCCACTACAAACCTCTACGAACCTCCCGCAGTAACTTTTAACGATTGTAGTAAGCGTATGTCATGTTGAACGAAAGTTATTCAAAGAATATCGTCCAAATATTTTTTTTTTTACTTTTCTCTCCTAATCAAGTGTTTTTTTACTACAAACAAAAATTCTTCCACTACAAACCTCTACGAACCTCCCGCAGTAACTTTTAACGTTTGTAGTAATCGTATGTCATGTTGAACGAAAGTTATTCAAAGAACATCGTCCAGATATATTATTTTTTTCTTTTTCTCTCAAATCAAGGGTTTTTTTTACTACTATCAAAAATTCTTCCACTACAAACCTCTACGAACCTCCCGCAGTAACTTTTAACGATTGTAGTAATCGTATGTCATGTTGAACGAAAGTTATTCAAAGAATATCGTCCAAATATTATTTTTTTACTTTTCTCTCCTAATCAAGTTTTTTTTTTACTACAAACAAAAATTCTTCCACTACAAACCTCTACGAACCTCCCGCAGTAACTTTTAACGTTTGTAGTAATCGTATGTCATGTTGAACGAAAGTTATTCAAAGAATATCGTCCAAATATATTTTTTTTTTACTTTTCTCTCCTAATCAAGTGTTTTTTTACTACAAACAAAAATTCTTCCACTACAAACCTCTACGAACCTCCCGCAGTAACTTTTAACGTTTGTAGTAATCGTATGTCATGTTGAACGAAAGTTATTCAAAGAATATCGTCCAAATATTTTTTTTTTTACTTTTCTCTCCTAATCACGTGTTTTTTTACTACAAACAAAAATTCTTCCACTACAAACCTCTACGAACCTCCCGCAGTCAATTTTAATGTTTGTAGTAATCGTATGTCATGTTGAACGAAAGTTATTCAAAGAACATCGTCCAGATATATTATTTTTTTCTTTTTCTCTCAAATCAAGGGTTTTTTTTACTACTATCAAAAATTATTCCACTACAAACCTCTACGAACCTCCCGCAGTCAATTTTAATGTTTGTAGTAATCGTTGACGCCTCGAGAACAAGTAAATTTGTTTGAAAGAATACTCCAATTTTTTTTAATTTTTTTTTAATTTTTCTATTTTACTACAAACGAATAAAATTGCACTACAATCCACTACTAACGATTATTCAACATAATCAATCGAAAAAAGTTGGATTTTTTAATTTGGGGGATAACATTTTTTTTTTAATTTTTTTTTTTTTTTTAATTACTACAAACGAAAAAAGTTCTACTACTATCCACTACTTACCGAACTCTTTTGAAAAACAGAAACACAAATTTTTTTTTTCGAAGTCGGGTGCCAAGTTCACAGAGCCGAACCGAACGCGACCGCACGCTTTTTGGTAAATATTCAACTGAACTGCTGAACAGCTGTTGATCCTAATTACACAAGAGGCGTGTTTAGGTAATTCATTAATTTCTTTAGCGAAAATCCTTTGGGGAATTGGCCTTTAATTAAACGACTTATCTTCACGCTTTCGTTACTTTACGGGATAAGCAGAACTACAAAAGCGATATTAACGCTCTCGATGCTAAGGTGTGTAGTTAGTGGGTTGGCTATGCTAACCTACTGCCCGCGGTCCTTTTCCATAAAACAATGTTCTCAATCGAATTACATATATTAGAGATCCCTGTAAATGTTAAAAAGCCGAAATTAAACAAAGCTCACGTTCATTTGAGATCTAATCAAATCCATCGCTTAGTTATCGCTAAGATAGATACACAATTCGGTATCGCTTCCTTGTATCTGTCTATTCTAGTGGTGTGACCACACTCAGTGCGTTTGCGCCCGCGCCGCGTCCTTTACGTTCACTAAGAAACAGAAAGAGATAACACGACAAAGGAAAACGTTTGGCTATGTGTGGTTCGAGCGTGAGGCAATAACGGCGCGGGCGCGGTGTTTTCGCGCACGTTTCGCCCCCGCGCGGGCCCCGGGTGAACGGCCAGACAGACGGGCGGCCGGCCGTTAAACCTGCCTTGGACCCGTCCTGTGGCCTCGCGGGCTTCGCGTGCTACCATCTGCAGCGTGCCGCGGTTGCCACAACGGTGCCGCCGCCAAAGACGTCTGTGATGACGTTGTGACGTGTGACAGCGCAAATATATGACAACCATTCCGACATTACGTTACGATGTTCCGACATTACGCTAAGATTCTATAAAAGAATTTAACCGACCTACTTTTTTTATCCAAGGCTTACAGGTACATTTTTATTATGAGGGAACCGGAAGGACTAACATTCTTTTTACATATTCATTTTTACCCCAATTAAGGTTGCTTGATTTATCATCATTCTCAGGTACCTAAATTAAATGTAAAATCAAACAATACCTACTTTGCCTACAGTAAGAGAACTAACAGGAAGTAAACCACCAATAATTAACCGATGTCTGACCAAAGTACATACCTATTTTCCAACGATGTTGTAGCTAGATGTACCGACCACCGACTCGACTACTAATACCTAGTCGAATTTCTGTACAAATAAATAAAAAAGCGATGCACTGGTTTGAGGAAAATAAAATTCTGACCGATTTTTTATCGAATGCGTCCCCAATACATTCATGATAATTTCTGCCCAGTTAATAGCGAGAATGTGTTAGCAATTAAAAGCAGAGTAGGAAATAACAGTGACACTACACGAGCACGTGTCAGTCACTTAGGTTAATGAATTATACGCTTGAGTTGTTGTTGTACATAACTTGCTCTACCCGCAAATTAAACATTTACATTATATTTTATTCGAAGTTTCTCGAATACAATTTAATAGCAAAAAATGAGGCTCCCAACAACAGTAATCACTGACACGTTCAATATGACGTAAAACTAATCAATAATTTATGTATTCTTTGAGTCATGTAAATAAACACTTTGGAATCTTCGAAGTAAATTGATAAAACAATCGCGAATATATGACAGTTGCCGAGGTATTAATTTACCATCGCCAGCTAATTAGGGTGATATTGATATGAAACAAATTACATGAATATATTGAAAACGCAATAAGGCGTTCCCATTCGTTATCGTACACTTCATTATATGGGTCACATTGTGATGCATTGCATTCGATTCTATTTTCCTCTCGAGCCGAGCGGGCGTGCGGGCCAAGGTGATGTTTATACGATGCGCCCGCCGACCGTACCACTATGAAAATCTTCAAGATGCATTATTCTTCTGCCTAAGTGCTTAATAGAATACTCGCTGAATAATTCACCAGTTGAAGACGGCTAATAAAAGCGTGCTCGACAAGGCGGTAGCGGTCGATATGTAAAGAGATGAGATCTATTCAGGAATAATATCGTGGTTGTTTACGGTGCGGCTCTCGGTTGGATTGCACCGCAACTCGCAACGGTCGCTAGTTTGCCCGCAGCTCAGACGGACGCGATGGGGGGACACAGGTGGGATGGAGCGAACGTCTGCGTCGGTGCTTTTTCATTCTTTGTTTGCGTCGAGGATTTGCATACAATCGGAGAAATTGCGTGGCTGGCAACAGCCGAGTAAAAAGGAATCCGTGTAGCTTTATGCATATGACTGTTCGAGGTGCGGGCCCTGCGCTTTCCACCCTAATACTTAAAGATTATTTTGAGCAATTGCTAGGAAACTGCTATAAATTGCAGAGGAGAGTCATGAGATGAAAATATGTTAAAAAAAGAGCAAAGTAGGTAGGTACCTACTTAATAATAATTTCTCGACATGGAGATTTGATAGTAAATCGTGCACCGATAAGCATGGCTCGATCGGTCGGTCAGTGTATAGTTTACCGACGCGTTTGTCATCTGAATCACGTGGCCTTCCGTTCGGTTATTACTAGCAAGCATTGGTTTCGCGCGTTAGTTGTGGCGGGCTGGCCGCGCCGACATAGCGTCCTTATCGACGGATACGTGAAGTGCGCATCAACACCGCCACGTGTATAAACATTGTTTCACAACAATAACACGCGGGTGACGCGGACAAGGACGCCCGACGACGATGCCGGCTCACCGACACATTGATCATTTAACAACTACGTTCTGTGGTCATCCACTAAAAAAATAGTCAATATCTTCAATGTTAGACGTTAAAAAAACACGATGAGCGCTATTTCTTGTTTGTTGCCACTCCGGACGAGGAATTCTTACGATGTTTGGATTGCTCAAGTGGTTCTCTGTGAATTAAAACGCTAATTTAGTGAATTTTTGTGTAGTGCAATTTAAGATTTAGAAAAGTGTTGTGTAGTTATGGATACCTACTACGAAGACGAATCTAGCAAAAGTAAGTTTCACAATTGCTATAGTGCATAGTTCCCCGAGTGGCATTGTACCAGTAATGCGTCAAGGAGATCGCCTTAATGGATTCCTCGAAGTCTCGGCTCGAGAACTGCGCAGTTACGGCGAAGTACGATCGGCCATATATTTTTACCTAAACTTCCATGTCACGGTTTTAATGCGACCTTGTGCTTAAATACTATTAAGGTTCTTACTGAATTTACACTAAATTAAAATTAAATAGTACCTAGTTCATAAACAAAACAGCGAATATAATAATGTCCCAATATAAGTCGAAAGGTACCCTACCCTACATGCTGATCAATGTTGTTAAATTTGAAATTTAAATACCCCATGACTTCCTTTTTTTTTTTTTTTTTATCACTGATAGGCTTACGCTTGACTTCCTTCTCTATAATCATTGGACAGACGTAATCTTATGACGCCGTTAGTTCTATAACGATATAAAACCTTTGTTTTGGATGCCAGCTACCTATATATTGCGCTTATTTATCAATTGAGTACAAATTCAACAAACGTCTTGTATGTACTGTACTGTCAAAATAATTTACAATCTGAAAATGGCATTTGCGGTTCGTAAATAGCGAACGCTGGTATCTTGCACCTCCCACGCCAATCTACCGGAGGCTAGTGACATTCCTGACATACCTACCACAGGTTGTCGGCCGGCACCGCGGCCGGTTTCGAACGTTTGCCGCACAGCGATGACGTAGCGACGCGTCTCCGGCCGTTCGTCGGCCTGATACCATCTTCACATACAGCCTTTCCCCACCTCCCTTCCAACCACAACAATCAGATCTCCAAGGGGGAACACGACCTTGTCGCAGAGGTCTACATTACCTGGACGCTTTTACTGCTCAGTTTAAGAGGAGTGTCCCTCGCGAACGCAACAATGTTGCACAGTTGTCGCTGTCTCTATCCCTCGCGATGCGAACGCGTGCCCGAGAGGAGAAACAACAACATTTTCACGCGTATTTCGTATGTTCCGAATTTTGGAGATTACTCCTATAATATTGCTAATATGTAAAAAAAAATCTTGTAAAAAAATATTCACTATATTATCTGGGTTTCCTTCGAATCAGAATGTTTCTGTATTGATACATTGTCGAGAAATACTAGCATAAAGTTGGGCCGTTTTTCAACGAAAATTGCCAATCTTTGAGCTCGTGTAACTTTTTAACCGTATATTGAAATGAAATTTTATATTACAGAAACACGTATATTAATGATAAGATTGTTACTGCAAAATTTCAATGACTTTCATTGTTTAAAATTCAAGCAAGGGCCAAACTGCGTTTGTATGGGGCGCGAAGCGGATACTATCCTCTTAAATGTAAACTATTTATAATATATCCCCGCTCAGGTACAGAGATCGCGTGCGCTTTCGCCGCGTGCCGCCTTTCTACACCGAATTGTCATAATATGGTCTTAATGTATAGTAGTATATATATAGTTTGTGTCATGAAAGGGAAACGGCGCGGTACCTTTGTCATTCTCAGATAATCAAATTAAGAAAAATGAAAATGGTTCTGGCATAGGAAGAAAGTGAATCTTATCGAAATTTCTATTGTCGCTTAACTTGCAGAGCAAGCTTGCCAAAGATAAAGATGAATACATTTTGTTAGATATTCTGTCTTTTAGTACGGAACTAGTTAGTAAGAATGTTTGTAATGCTAATAGGCGGATGCGGCCTGATTTTCAATCGCTGCGGAGTCGTACATCCATTCATCTGAGCGTCCGGAGAGTTATCCGGATGTAGATAATTTTAATATATTTATGTATGCTACGAGATTGTTATTGGTTTAACGATTCTGTCATGCGTCTTGAAAGATGAATTCTACTTACTAAGCTAATCTTGCTTTGTTTAATTAAAAATAGATTAACTTACTTACCTAAATATTTAAATTATTTTACGCCTCGTACGTTTACAATAATATTTATAAATCTAATATAATTCCATATTATTACATAAACATACATGGCATCACGCCAGTATCTGTGAAAGATAAGACAGAGGTGTAGGTACTGATTTAGTTCCACTGTTCGTTGGTTTGTTTTTGGGTCGATGTGCTAAGGTTCGCCTATTCATCATTAGTCATTAAGGCGGATTGTTTCTGCATAGCCGCGATTTTTTTTTGCTAATTTTTCGGCATTAGTAGTAATTAGATTAGTAAGAATTGTGACATCAACTATAACTTATTCACAACCGAGTAGGTACTAAAACTTTTACGTAAAAATCTAAAAATTGATACCGTAGCAGAAAGTAGTGTAAATTGTCATTTTTTGCCGAATTCTCTATTTTAAACGACTTCAAAAAAGGAGGAGTTACCAAAATCTTATACGATGATGATTTTTATGCAAATTTCAGTTCCTACAACCAAACTCCGACATTTTCATAGAAAATTAAACACACACTACACAGCTGATTGCTGCAGCTGTTTGCAGCATTGCCGTAATACATAATTTCATGAATCTTACCGCTAAGCTTTAAAAAAATATAATTTTAATGGCCAGAGCAAACTCCTATGTGTATTTACATTGATTGCGACGAAGGCTTTTTAATTTATAAATATCTAGGTCAACCGTGAAATTTACAATTCACCTGCTAAAACTTAACTTTGAATTTAAATATTCGAAAATACTAAAATTTATTTAATATACTAAGTAAGTCCCTTTTTAAATCACCAGATTTAAAGGTTTAGGAAAATTGGAGATTATTTATATTCCAATGCACTTGCGCTATTAATTAAAAAGTAGTGGCTAAGACAAGGTAATGTTCTCATAAGCGTCTCGGTAACCCTTTTTATTTAGCACTTCATGAATGAGTGTGAAATACCAAAAACCCATTACATTAGACAACAAAAAAGCATTAATTCACCCTTGACCCAAATGTCTCCAAGTTAAGTGTTTGAAATTGCATTTTTTATAAAACTTAAAAATTATTCGCACCTTGTCAATCAAACACCCGAGTTCGCAAAACCATTTTAGCACATACACATTTCACAATAAACTACGCAGTTGCATGCTCGTTGGAGCATATGTATGTTTGTGTGTGTGTGTGACGATAACACAACGAATGCGCGCGAGCATACGTACTTGATAATAGGCCTGATAGCCTACCAATACTGACGCTACGTTTGTTAATCGTCTGATTTACAAAGTTTAAAAAACTTTGTTATATTTACGTAAAATGGTTAAGAACGATACTGCTATTGATTAAATAGGCTTTTTTCTTTTGTCTCCTAAGTAGCCACAGTACCCCAGTCAAAGCACGTAAAGCCTTAACTAACACCTGTATTTAGTCAAAAAAGCCTAAAACCTTAAAATATCAGTAGAAATTGGGTTGCGGAGGTGTGACTGATTTTCAGCCGAGGTTAGACTTGAACATAGCCGACCACAACTAAAAGGATGATGAATTTCGTCAAGGGTATTGATTGACCCTTTCTGTCTCGTAACCTTCAATTAAGCTAGTGGATTCACCTCAACGGTGGAAGAAAAATTGTCGACGGTCCTTTATATCTAATTAACCTAGATACAGTATCTAGGTTTAACCTGTCTTCAATTGCTGAACTACGATTCTTGTCCGGAGAAAAAATCCTTAAGTGGTTAAATAACATTGCTCATTGCTAATCATGATAAAAAGTTAGTAAGAAAAATCCTTACCGGTAAACGGAAGTCTTTCCGTAATAATATTCCCTGTGAAACCGTGTTAAATCCCTTAAATATTGACATAGGTATTTATAACGTAAACACGCCTTAAAAACTTAATATAAATTTTGAAATTGAAAACTGCCGCGAATATTTTTATATTCCTAGAAATTCTTGTAGACACTGGCACCTGTTGCGTCAATAAAACAAAATGGATCAAAAAATTAGGTCCAATTTATGTAGCGTAATGAGAACTTGTGAGACGTTCAACAAACTTCGCCAAGCAAAAGTAGCTAGCGAGCCTCGAACGTCGGTGTTTTATTAAGAAATGTCACGTCGTACCAGACGGTACATAAATAAGACTAAATTAACTTGTCTGCGACCTCTGCATTGAACATGATAAAGTTCACATTCACACCTTGGATAATATGTGGAAACGAATGCGACTCACCTAACAATAAATGAAACAATTGCTGCTTAACTTCTCTCTTGAATTTTCTACTCAACCCGACCGAGGACACTTAGTTTTGGGGTTTAATTTAACAGATTGTAACGAATTTTTTATTGCTAGAAGACTGTCATGATCGAAATTTACGGGCATTTAGCCTCGAATTTGACGCGTAAGTTCATAAATTGTGGAGCAAGTAACATTTTTAACTTAGCGGAATAAATCCTCAATTGAGAAAAAAATATAAAAAAAGATTCCGACAACCAGCTGTTTATATCTTGTATTTCGAAATTACATATTTAAAGGGTAACCTGAACACTTGATAGTTGGTAAAAGGCAAGAAAATGAGAGGACAATGGTTCCGCCGCAGGATCCAGACATGTTGAAGCACCCCCGCGAGGACATTGCGATATAAAACTTTGTCGATACCACACTTAGCGACTTGTTCTACAGTTTTGCTGGAAAGAAATCCTTACAACCGACTTAAACTGCTATAAAATTTAAACTTTAGTGACCTTAACGATAAATCCAGGCTTATCTGTTCTAATATATTTAGTTATTTACATTGTATTTCGCTTTATTAACCGATTTAATTTAATAATATTCAAAGATATAAATTTGACGGTGAAAAATTGCACCTCGGGCAAAAATCTAACCTGCTCCTTGCACCTTGTTAGTACCATTTCATTTGGTAACATTAACTTAGTTCTAATACGTCGACCTGTTTTAACTTTATGGTACGGCAAAAACCAGATCACCATTGAATTTAGAATCCAAATTCTAAATAAGGTGTATCTCATCACTAATAATATTGATTTCGAAGGTGTTTCCACAAACAGAAATGACGTCGTCCCTAGTTTGTGAAACAAGTCAATCCGGAATGATTCATTCACCTTTAACGTACCTACAAAGTATTTGGATCCGGCAGTATGTGGGCGGCAATCAGGTGAATAACGCATGTTCACACGGCAATTTGAGCTATTAAGATACCAGATTGATTGAGATGCGACGCCCGCGCCGTCTACCGATCTGATAATGACCATGTTTAATACTGGTTTTGGACGAATTAATGCCATGAACCTCCAATACATAGATCGCAATTTTTATAACAATGATGAAATTAAATTTGAAAAAGCTTTAGATTAAAGAAGACAATCTTTGGTCAGTCTTAGATGATCGATTCGAGGTTAGACGAAATTACCTATATCAAAATTTCTCCTTTTTTTCTAATCTTCTCTTCACTTATCGAGTGTCAAGAAACATTGTAACATCGGAAAAAAGGTCGTGTCGTGTAAATAAATAATGTATGTAGAGCTAAATCATAAATTGTGTAAAGATACAAATTTCCTTTTGTTGTGATGGGGATAAGCATTTACTTCGTCGTGTATTTAATTGCGTTTGATAAAACAGTCTTAACCAGGACTTCGCGGTAAGATGAAACTGAGAACCTTATCTAATTTTAATCCTGACTTCAGGCTAATTATGACATAAACCTCCGATGTACTCACATCCTGTTATCGCCAGAGTGTAAAGTGAATAATGTAACATCTTTTATTTTAAAAGAGTGTCCATGGAGTTTCTTGCCGGATTCTTCTCCATAGGATCAACCTTTTGGAACCGTGCAACTAGAGTCAATAACGTTTCATAAACGCTTGAAAAAGCTTATTTGAAAAAAAAAAAAAAAAAAAAAAAAAAAAGATAATATGTAATGCGGTTGTACCAGAGGAAATGTATACTGTAAAAATGTTATTTATAAACAATTTCATAAAACTTAAGTTATCTTATTATCGATAAATATTTCTTGATCCCATATTGAGCCTTCTGTTAGTCAATACTGCAGTGATTGATCTTGTTGTTGTTGATATTGATTATGATTATAAGAGATGAATGAATGTCGGCATAATCTTACGAGATGTATTTGTTTGTTGCAGTGGGCGTGGTTGGCGGCGGCATGCCGGAGGCCGCCGGCGGCGAGCGGCGCCATGTGCCGTTGTACGGGAGACTGGTTGCCGAAGACCAGCTGGCGTCCATGTCCGCGCCCTCAGACATTCAGGTGAGCGCCACTGTGCGCGACCCCCGAGCTTTCTGCTGCTACCATACCCCCGCCCAGGTAAATGATGCACGAGGCAGTTTGGGGGACTAACGTCCTGAACAACAGAACTTAAGCTTAGGGCCCGGTATTTTTGCTTCGAAATCCGATTTTATCAGAAGCTATTATGGACTTGCATACTTAAAGTTTCTTAAACTTATGACCTCCGCGCGCCACACCTTTTTTTTTATTAAAAGAGCCATTAACCACGCGCGTCTAGACATTACGCGCAAGTAAATAAATTAGTCAGTAAAGTGCCACTAATTACTTACTACAACTAAGTTCTCTTTCACAAGAAACACTAGTGATGTATTTAGTTATCGTTGAATACGAACCGGCAACGATCGATAATATCCCTCGTCTAGACTGGGTTAATTAATAAATGTGCCCGACTACTGTTTCTCGCGCGAAAATATTGAGTTTCTCCCTTATTGTGTCAGAATCAACATGTTTCAATACGAAACTTTGTTAGATAATCAACTATGTGCGCATCGAGTACGCTTTGTGAAGTTAATAGTCCCGGGACTAATGTATGGTTATTATCGACAATGATTGCGTTAGGGATATATTGTAGGTTCGCCTCAGGTGTGAATCAATTGTTCAACATTTTATTGAATAGATGTTTATACAAACCGTCTCGTGTATTAAGACGTCTACGTGCGTCTCTTATTTAGCTTCATGAATGTTATGATAATTTTGTATTCTATTCTATCTTTCATGTTACCTTTAATGCCTTTTTATTTTATAAACTTTTAAGATCAGTTTCGGTGATGTATTTATTATGCAAATTTCACCTTATCGTGAGTTCAAACACCTATGCTTTGTTTTGTTTTTAGCGCTATGTAGTGAAGCGTCCGAACTGCCTGAAATGTCCTTAGCTTTTTTGCTTTTTGAACTGCTTTTTTGTATGTTTGCCATTTATTAATGGATACTTCTCGCTTGCCCAGGCTATGCAGGCCCGAATACCACATCACTTTCGAGACCCCTCGACAGCACCGTTAAGAAAACTCAGCGTAGACCTCATCAAAACCTACAAACACATAAACGAGGTAAGTGTTTTTACTTCACAAATCCCTTTAAGCACGTGTTTTATTACACAACTAGATACTCAATTGAATATCAAATAACAATCGATAATCGCATCGAATAACATCCGATCGTTCGATTAATCCGGAATTAACCGGTGTCATCTGCGGTTATTAATTTACTTACTCCATACCATATGCAACCGCCATTGTTGATTCTCGCTCGAAGCTATTAAACTGCGAGTACTTTCGTAATTATTGTTTACATGTCGTATGCGGAAATTGCTCATCAGCCTTGCATCATGTTTTTCATTTTTAAGCCGATGTTATTTAAAATACACTGTACAGTTCATTGCTCGTTGTTACTGTTTTGAAAGCGATCATTTCGCTCCATCCCACATACCAGTAAAGGTTGTATGAGTACATACCACGCGTTGTCAGTTCCGAACTTTTTAGATGTCTGTGGGCGAACCGTTGCCATAGGAATCGGCCGGGTCGCGTGGGAGCAGATTTATTGCATCGTAAATAAAAAAATCTCAATGAACTACTGACTTTCAATGAAACGGTGACCGGGTTAATACTGTTGCCATACCAATTTTGCGTATGGGAACCACATCTTGAACAACCTGCATAAATCTATATCGCAGATTATGCATTGAGTGAGTGTCAAAGCAATAATAGTTATCTTTGTCTAATATAAGAAGCTATTTCAGTAAATACATCTTACATCAGTCACAAAAAAAATCGACCATGGCCTAAATATTAGCAATTCAAAATTCTTTTGTTCATAAGATTAATTTTAATGAGCGCAGTACAACCGCTCCTGTGCTTTAAATATGGTGTTTAGAAGTCAACCATGTCGTTGCCTCGTGGCTGCACTGCGCAAAATGACTTCGTTCTAGGAAAACGATTTCCTTGCTACGCAAATAATTTCGTTCGCATCGATGTCTTGTTTACTACGTAAGAACTCCACTCGACATGACCTTTACAGTCACGTGGATGTTAAGTTTTCACTGCAACGCTGGCCTCTCGCGCATTTATTGCTGCGTCACAGTTTCCCTTTACACGAGCCCCAAATGACGACACGAGAAACGTGGAAAGTTTGACGTAGTGGAAATCGTTTGCTAATATTGTTCTAAAGGTGTACTGCTCTCTCCTTTGTTTGGATATAACGCTTTTCATGAACTGTGCCAACCTTTTCAGCCTTATCTCCGCCTCGTTGTAATAAAGTTACTACAGTTCACTGAAATTGTGATTGCGGTGTTATTGTTACTGATATCGTCAGTGATATGATAGCTAAGTCCTATGTAAAATAACGAGGTTACTATTCACATAATACATAGATCCAAAATCCCTTTTATATATGTACTTATATCTTCTCAGTCTCTTCAAAGATATTATTTATTCTCGTAAATTATAATAACGTTGACACAAAAATAAACACATGAGCTGTATTAGGATAAAAGATTATATTAACAGCTCCACACAAACGGCGGCCCGTAGCGTAGGTACATACAATCTAAAAATAAATTTAACTAATCTTTGTTTATCTACTCCGGGGAATTTCGAGCACCTTTATTTTTATCCAGACAAAAGAGTCCCCGATGGAATTAGTTCTCGTCAGTCTTGGATTGCTGAAGCGGGTATATTTTTTTTGGACTTACTGGCTACTTATTCTTAGTTTTTACTATAGTAGCTATTATAAATTGAATGAGCTTTCCCTCTAAGTTTTTGTGCGGAAGTTTTATAATCCATTTCCAAACATTAACGAGTGGCAGGCCTGGAGCGGCGGCAATTAATCTTAGTATACGGAGACACGTGGTGTCTCCCCTCGCTTTCTATTTATTTTCGGACGCGATTATTAATAGAAAATATTCTATTTGCGTTTGTAAGGTGGTCATTGCCCTATTTGGTGGTGTGTTTACATGGCGCCACGCCAGAATCGTGACGCGTCATGTGGGAGTTAAAAGTGCACGGGTATTAGGAGTCTTAGAACTTGCATGAGCTCAACAGCTGTAAACTGGGCTAGGAAGCGGAAGATAAAACTTAACCGCTTTTAGTCCTTTCATGCTCAAAACAAAACGGTTTTCAAAGGAATGTTCTTTAAAAAAAAGCTCACTAGCAATATGTTGAAACAAAGTTAAAAAAAATATCACATTATTTTGATTTTACGTAGGATGCTACCAGAATAAGATTATTGGCAACAGAGTTCCAATGCATTCTTAGTGTCATGTTGCATTTTTAAGCGGGATTCATAAGTTTATTTTATTGGCTTACGTCATCGGTTTACGTAAATGAAGCCGCAATCTAAAATAGTAGGTTGCTTTTATTGCACGGACTTGTGCTAAATCTAACCGTTTGCATTGCGCTGTCAATAACGTGTAAACAAAGGAATTCCACACTGCTGATGCTAACTGACCATTATAAGGCCAAGTCTGACGTTGCTGTAACAGTTTTTCGGGTCAAGCATCGTCACTTCCCGCCGTTCTTTCCTTTTCTCAGAACTTGATTTCTATTTCCGCTCGACCTCAACATTTGTTTCTACTTGATGAACGACCAAAACAAACTGATGTTTCGTTGTAAATTAAATTGGGTTTGTTTCTTTAGCGCCAAACAGTTTAACCAATAATTATTTGTTTATAAATGTCTCGACCTGTCTCGTTAAATTTTTATTGAATTTTTTCTTGAAGGAACCTCCGTGTAAAATAGCGTTATTAATAAAGTATAATATTTTATATGTAAGAAGGTAAATAATCTTGAAATCAATGTGTCTGTCTGTAGTTGTCTATTAATATCACATTGCGGTTTCGCCGGCGAAGTTATTGGTTTCAAATGACCCAATTGCGTCATGTTTTTTGCATTCCGCTGACGGACAATAGATTTGTACATTTGCTTAGTGAAACGCGAATTGACCCGACAACATTTGTCAATGTTTTTCTGACATAAATTATGCGTTCCTTATTATTTCTTCGGATTGTTTATTTATCTAACAAACCTTGATTATATGAATACTTTGAAGAGGTAATTTGATGCATATTTATTTGATGCACTGCATCGTTTTATCTAAAGGCTGCCATCATAATGATCAAAACTCTGCGCGCGTGACCCAACCGCATACAATACCTCATCAATACAGTCTCAAATGGAGCATATATAACACTGTGTGAAGCAACACCTGTCTGACTGCACTGGATGCAATAGGCGACAATGACTAACGCCTGCGGCCTGTGGGCGAATTTCGCAACGCGCCGACCCGTCGATGCCAATACGAATCGAGTCAAGGAGATAGGCACCGCTTTAAGATCGAAATCTCACTGTACAGCTAACCAGTTGCGGTTGCCTTCTTTTTATCCTTATCTAGAGTCTAGACAGATCGAAGTGAACTACGATTAGATAGATGCACACTGATTTCTTCAATCCGATATATTTATCAAATGGATTGCTTCATCCTTAGCGTATCTTTCAAAGAAAACATTCACAGATTTATTTGCTCATTTATCAACTGCTTCATATGACGCTTTGTAAACATTATAAAAGTACGTAGAGTTACTGCATACGCAACGTATGTAACAATTTCCCATCTGTACGCACATGGAATTTGTGTAAAAACCCGCGTCACGAGCCACGCTTTCGCCCCATGAATAATATCGTGTTGATACGACACGAATGGCAGAGCATCAGCTGTTTGAGTTATCTGCTTGCAATTAATTGAGATATCGCTCATTCATAGCGGGCAGTTAGTTTCACAAGAAAGTGGTCTATTATCTTAGATAAAATAATATTTTATAGTTGCCAAAAGTAGTGGAAACCTCGTAATACTATTCGTAGACCAGTTCAGCCGAGGAAACGTTGGCGAGATGATCTCGATCGGTTGTTCTCAACGTGGTATAAAGAAGCCTAGGATAGATAATCCTGGATGAAGTTAGATCTTTTCCCAGCAGTAGGACACAAAAGAGGCATAAAAAAAAAGTTGCCAATAATTGATGATCTCAGATCTGATCATATTACAAAGAGTTGTTTCTTTTGATGTTTGTGAAATATTTTATGGAATAAAATACCATACAAGCCTCTTTCTCTAGACTAATCACGAGTACACGTCGAGCAAACAGTGTAATGCAAACGGGCCGACTAAAGTGAGTCAAGGTGAGTGCGCGACGTCACGCTCACACTGTTGCCACCCGGATTATTGTACACGGAGCCAGAGCCGGCGCCGGCAGGCCGAGGTGCGGTCTACCTAGTCTGCCTACTCTTAGTAACTCTCGCAACGTTTTCCTTCTACAAGACAAAACGCCCTACTGCCAAATGAACTCAGTTCCATTTACGCGTAGCGCACAAAACTCCCTGACACCGACGCCAACGGCACTGTTTAACCGCATAGCGACAGATACATTATACCATGTAACGTACCATACTTAAGTAATATGTTGTATTATTATAATCAAGTCTGTTCGCCCACAGAATAGATTACCTGGCAATGCCAAATTTGACGCGAAGCCATTTACAACGCGGACCACTACGATACCATTCGTAATTTTTAATTAACATAATCATTTGAACATATTCTATTTCCACGTGTATTGGTTTTTGCAAGAGATTTTTTTTATAAGAATTTATATAACACACTACTATTACATATTAAATCTTAACGATTTTGTTTATATCACTGTTGCGAAATTGTTGATTGGAATTTGTTTATTTCATAATAGAGTATCACGCAATTTGTACTCAGCTATTTTTTGCGATCATAAGATATACCAAAAATAAACGATTACAGCTATTAAAATATTTTTCGGCTTGAAAGGAATTAGAGCAACAAAATAAAATTTTCATTATACCCTGTCTATACGATTCGTAACCGGCAGATTGCGTGTGCAAAAACAATGATCGACATTTGTTTCCAAAGGCCTATTACGGAAAAAAGCGCGTTAAGCATCGAACAATAAAACTATTCGCGACCTCCCCCGAAATATTACCCTCGGCTGCAGGGCGGGTGTAAGAACAACAAAATTTTGCTGGGTGGTCGCAACCACGCGTCCCTGTAACAGCCAGTTGATCGGTGCCAAGGTGTCCAACCGACGGGCTACTAATTGCGTGTTAAAATTTACTTGACATCGCTCAACCTTCATAAATGACCAGTTCATCTAGAGCTCTCTTAACTACTAATTTATGTCGTACACAATAAACGCTGAGAGATCTCATGAAGTTGGTATTGTTCACGATTTACTCGGAAACGGCGTTTACGCAGTTTCTCAGGTGGTCCTCTGCTTGCAACCTTGTCACAGATAACCCCAATAGCACAGGTATTGAAACTTTCGCGGGAATGGGGACGCGGCTTGTCACCGCCGCCGACTGTAGCCGCTTTGTTTAATTAACGAATCGTTGCCCGTTATTTTCTTTCATGAATGTTCGACCAGACTAAGTGATCGATTACACAATGTTTCACTTAACTGTTAAATGTGGCTAGTCGTTTCAAACACCTTTATGCTAGAAAAACGCTTTAAGTACAAAAGAAAAAAATACGGTTTTACGGCGGTTTGCCGACACAGTGATTATTTTTCCAGCTTCAAGTGCTTTTAAGACGTTTAAGTTATATGAACTTACTTTCAGAACATCATAAACTTGGAAACAACATAATCTTCATATTCACAGCAAAAAAAAAGTAATTATATAGAAAACATCTGTTTTAGTTCACAGTCTAATGATGGGGCAAGTATATAGTTTATTTACATGATACGACAGGCGTGTCGGTGGCAGTCAGTGTTAAAACTAAAGTCCTACATGTGTAACGTAAGTTAACGGTGTTTACTGTGAAATGTATGTCACGCCCATAACCCGTCTGATAATAAAGTGTTTCAAGGAGACGATTAAGTAACTATATAACTTACACACTTGCGTGCACTATGCAATGTGATGAACACTGCAATTTTATTACTAAAGTCATAAGAAACACTTTTGAATACCATTCTCCATCACCGATTTTGATAAACACAGTTAGGTAATTGTGTTCACTGAACATAGCTTACCATCACGCCTGTTATCCACGAAGGGTTACACAGATGTACACCCACAATTCGCCGGTATGTTAGGTCCCATGTAATAGGGGGCGAGCCTATTGCCATTAACCGGGCACAAATCCAGACTCCGAGTTGCTACTGATAATATCATAGAAAAACCCAATTACACTTTGCTCGAACTGGGGATCTAACCCAACACCTCTAGCGTAACAATCGCGCTTAGGACCACTAGACTAATGAGTCAGTTGTATTCACTGAATGCAAATCAATTGTACTTCTTAATAATTATACCAACGATACCTTAAACCATTATGTTAAGTAATCATCCTAATTTTGTGCCATTCGTTAAGAAACATACGACCATGAAATAAGGCGGAAGAGCACGATAAAAGCACAAAGTTACACCAGTAATTAAATATCCAAATTCAACACCATAATTTTCTGCGGTTTGCACAAGGTAAATTGAAATAAATTGTAGCTTTTTATTATCATATGGTGGAGTAAATAACGTGTTATTATAACAAAAACTACCGAATGGAAAGGTTTCAATAATTAAGTTGAGGCGTGTATAGGCAACCAACCTACGGTCCACATGGCCTTATTAAAAAACCATCGATTATACACCCACATTAAGCAAATATGAGTTTGTAAATATCAACAGCTCTACCAGGAATTTCGTGAACGAAATTACAAGTATATCTTATATAATGTTATTGTAAGGAACGTTTCGAACTTAAGAACGTCCACTAACGTCCTGAGACTAACATGGATGCCACTACATAATTTTGTTGTCATTATCTCATCTCCAACAATAGTTTCGGCTCCAGATAAGCGAGGAAGAAATATGTCGCGGTTACCTAATTGGTAGTACACTACAAGTACTTATTGTATTTGTCTACCTCAATCAATATTTTATTAATAGATTATCTATTGAGCGCAAAAGCTAGTAATTGTAAGGTCCTGGACTTGATTACAAGGTCGGATACTGTTATTGTTTTTTTTTTATATAATAATATTATCAGTAGCAGTCTAGAGTCAGCGAGGGGCTCGCCTCCTATTCCATACGACCTAAAACACCCCGAGGAAAGGTGTTCAGTAGGTTACCTCTGCCTTAACAGCCGTGATGGTATCATGTATTCATAATTGCATAATATTTATCTCCGGAAAGATTACTTCAAACTCAAAGTGGGCTTCGGGCATCAAGAGCACTATTTGGATCGTTATAATCCAAAATCAAATCTAAATATAAGATTAAAAGGATATTTATAGCAGCGTATAGAGCCAGTTTTCCACACTAGGACACTTCTGCCCGTCCTCGAGACAAAACAACTATAGTATATACTCGTGATACCTACTAGAAGTAATTAACATTTGAAAACAACCACCAACTTTTATTTCACCCCCGAAATAATGTCTTCGTTTAATTCCGTGAGTAATATAATTTGTCGTCTGTTAATTAATTTCTAAGTTTGTTGGATATCATTGTACTGCCACTCGCCGCTAATTTTGATTTTTTTGTCTCGTGAACAAGAACTCGGCTCCCTAATTTCCTGCAATGCCTACTAATTACTAAATTCATTTAACGATACCTTCCTAAAAAATGACACCATAAGAAAACGTTCGTTCATTTGCCCCAACTGATTTACATATTTAAGTTATTCCATCTAATTATCACAAATTAATCTATTTGCCGATGTAAATGTTAGTAAAAATATGTTTTTGTATCACTGAGTTACACGTGTCGTTATAAAGCCTTGTTCTATTCTATAATTACGTGTCATTCTATGTCATAATGTTAAGAATGTCTGGCGGGAAATAGATGGATGTCGACTGGATTATCAAGTCAACAAAATAATGATGATGTATGAGAAATTACTACATATATGAAAAAGTTTGCAAATATCTGTATTTATTACTCAGGATTTTCTCCGTCAGACGATAAGCGGCTTTAAGCAGAATACGGTTTGACCACTTGAGCTATTTCACTTCTTAATTGACAGTTCCGTAGCCTGTCTCTCATCTGTATAGTGCTAAGAAGTGACCTATTTCCTTCAGGCTCTCATTATTGGTATCTATTATTAGTGTGGCTAGCACTTGTCAGGTTTTTCTCTTTCAAATAACAATCCTCGTTTAGTAATTGGATTGTGTCAGGGACGATCGGGCCGAAGAACGATGTAGCGTTTAAGTATAGTTACTAAGCTACGTCTAATGTGTGAGTCCTTACCAGTTCGTTGCTAGGCGGTAATTTAATTGCCTATACGATTATTAATAGACTAGTTATTCGCTGTTGTAGTCGGATTGTTACTATGTAGTTTTATCAGGCTTCTTATCGTGTCAATGGTTAAAATGTGTTCGAATAATATGAGACCAGCTCAATGGCGTTAGTTATGGCTGAAGACATCGTCTCTCGTACAGCTGTTCGGACACAAGGGATACTCCAGCTAGTATCATAAAATGCTCTGGATCGGAGAACCCACATTTTATCAAAAAGAAGTGCTTCAGGACAAAAGCACTCAAATACTACCTAATCACGGTGGTATCTCAACGTAATGTTGAATTGGATTAAGAAACAGACATTACAATACACACCTATACTTACATTCCTATAGTTCTGTACACGGATGCAGTACAGGTAATCACGTTTGTACGGTTACTGGCAATTAGCCGCCTCTGTTTTCTAGTTGGCCGTCTCCTGTTACTAGCTGCCGACTGTTGGGGTTTAAAAACTTGGAAAAAAATACGTTTTATAGTCAAAATTATTGCAAGCAACTGGCAGGGCGTTACATTATTATTTGTTGCATATTTAATTGCCAGACTCAACCAAACCACTTCATTTTGATTACTAATTCAAAACGGTCGAAGACATAGACGGACAGCTTTAATAGTGTTTATTTTACGATGGTAACTTAGTTGCAAATATAAATGTTATCTCGGCGTTTCCCTAATAAAATAAGTCTATTAGTGGTGTTGTAAAAGGAATGAAACTGAGGTGGTAAACAGAGCCATCCTCGTTTAGTGCCTCTACAGTGAGCGTTAATCTCGTTTTTCGCAATTAGTTGGCTGCTGCCTCTATTGCCCACCCCGGTGGGGGTAAATACGCTTCATCTTTTTACTTTTTTGTTTTATATTTCTTTTTAAACATTGTTTTTATGTCGGCCACATCTCGGCCGTGTTTCATTTGTTTTTGTTCGATTTATACTGTAGCACTCTGTCATTGTGAAACGGGTTTCGTTGTTTCGTTCTAGCTTTTTATTATGAAGTTATGCAGGTAACACTTTTGCAAGGGTGAATTTGCATCCCGACAACTTGTCGACGAGACCTCGCGAGTAACTTTACCTCTGTGTGAGACTCATTTAGATTTTCATTCGATTAAAAATAATAGTTGAGGTGGAAAAGTCAGAGAAATAACAACGGTTCGACAAACTATTGTATTACTCTGTGCGGGTCACCTTCAGGTCATTGATGTCACCTTGTTTCCGAAACTTGATTGGCAACAGTTAATCTTATACACAAACTTACTGACTTTCATTCATCATTGTTGTTTCTACGTTTCATTTTCATTCTTTACTTTATTTAGAACGTTGTGAATAATATCACCGAGAGAAATCGCTATTCAGTTGAGTAACAGTACGGACATATAATAATGCTCGTGTGTTACACAAACAAAGAATATACCTAACTTTATTTTCTGATGCACGTTACATACCAAAATACTAATTATGTTTAAGAGTGTTATTACTTCATATTTACCTCGAAATATCCTTCAGTCAAGTAGGTGATTAACGTTACTTGTGTATTCATTCTCACAGTCGGTGCATGCAAGGCCGCTTACCCGACGAATGAATCAGCTGATGCCAGTTACTGATTCACTGCTTCGCTGCCGCACCGCACCTTGCATTGTCTAACAGCTGACTTGAATGTACCTGTACAAATATAGGAATTTTCAATTAAGATTTTCAACTCGTAACGCCATATTTGAACTTCTTTAACATGTGGCTTGTCTAGATGCTCTATGCTTTGTCTAGTCCTCTAATGGCGCGGCGAAGCGAATTGTTACAAGTCTGTTAATATAGAAAGTTTTGTTATATCGCTTTGAAAATCCAAGTTCTAGTTCTTGTAATGAAAATGTAATAATCATGTGAGTACATGGTGATATTAATAACACTTTAACCATAATTCTGGTAGAATATGATCATAAATTCAGTGGGCAAACAAACGATTATGGCGTTGTTAATGGTCACAACAAATATCGCAATACAGTCCAGTTCCGTCCAGTGTTAAATACGAAAATAGGTTTGACCTAGCTGTTGTAATCGCGTGGGATTGCGGATGTGTCACACGGGTTTACCCAACCGGAAAAAATGACAGTAAAATGCATGGTGTTACACAAATGCTCCAAACGGCGCCTGTCTGCGTATAAAGCATAATACCAAGAACATTTAGTCGTTGAAGAGGGGGTTGTTAGTCCTATCGAGGCATAACATTAACCTAAGGACATTAAAACAATGGATTTCCCATTCCCATTCGCAGTGGCGTCGCTCAATGAGTCAGCTGATGTAGCAATGGCCTCAAGTGAGTCATTGCTGATCTCAAACAGATATGAATGTGCTCATTGGATACGGCATGGTTACCGAACGAGCTGTCATCTGAACAGTGAAAGCTGTGCAGACGTGACGACACCATTTTTGGTGCTAGGTACTTGGAAACAGCGCCTATGTCAAACTGACTTGACTGTCTCGGCCACCTAATAAATCTGACAAGAATACTTTTGGAAACTACGTTATTGTGCAATACAAGAATAAACAGCGTATTTATTAATATTCTTTAGTGAAAAGCATATTTTTAGTTCTGGTTATCTGTCATTGTTTTAACAAATGAAACTAACCATCACGTCTGTATTCCCCAAAGGGTTAAGCTGTACTAATGTCATTGTTTTATAAATTTTAAAATATTTTTTCTAAAAAAGTATGGCAGGCTCGTCGATGGCACCTCCATTTTCCAGTTCGGCAATTTCGGACATCGTCGACCGCAACGAGCGAATGCGTCTGCAGATTTCGTAGCGTCCTTGTCATTAGCGACGTACTTGAAGCGATTATATGGCCGAGTCGAATGATTGCCTCGCTAATTCCCTAACTTGCGTGTCATTAATTTGTTCTAAACTTTAAGGATTGTTTTTGTCTCCGATCTTATAAATGTTAAAGGTGACAGGGGACAGGAAATCGCTAATTTGTTAATACCAGCCACAAAATAAGCACCTACAATCAAAGTGCTGGTTTTGTAATTTATATAATCTTCTTCTTCTTCAACCTGCTGCCATCCAATGCTGGATGTAGGTGTCTTCATACGCACGCCATCTCGAACGGTCTTGTGCCTTCCGCATCCAATCCTTTCCGGCCACCTTCGCTAGGTCGTCGTGCCATCTCATTATCTGCCTACCGACGCTTCATAATTTATATAATGATCGAGAATTATTTCGATAAACAATCAGTTCTATGATAGGCTTACGCAAGTTTGACGTAATTGACGAACGCGGCGTGAGTGCGGTGTGACGTTGAGAGTCGCGGGCGCCACTGGCGATAGCCACCCACTCTCGATTTCGCGCTGACGTCGGCCGTGATAACTTGATGATTCGCGTTTTGTGCACTCAAACTAGATTAGTGTTATGGCTAAGGCGGCCAGATCAGCGGACATTGCACCTGCGCATAACACCTTACCTGCGAAAATTCGTAGTAAATATAACTTGCTCAACAATTCTGAGAACTTCTCACGTGACTATGTTAAAAATTGCATGTGTTGTAAACGGGGTAGATAGTATAAATGATTTATAATTACTTAATAAGACATTTCTTTTCCTCATCTATTTATGTAATTTCATAATAGGTGCTTATTTATAAATCATTCATCATTTATTTTTATTTACTGCACGCCCAAAGTCAAATAGTTACACTGACCGGGGAAAATTCGCCTATCTGTTTATGTAAACATCCGTTCCGATGTGATACTATGTAGGTAGAGATCACCTTTGCTTTTAGCGGTCAGTGTGATGCCGATGCCCGATTAATCTCTGTATTAAGTACCATTATCAAATACACGACAGTTTTATTTTCAGTATAAAGCGGACTGTTCATAAAATAATAAACCCTCGGAAAGTCTAGTTTAAGAAAATATACAGAATGAGCGGTCTCTCATGATATATTTTGATATATACATGAGGAATGATATATTTTGCGGTCACACAGCAATAGCCCTGCTTTGAAAAACTTACTAGTAAAAATTCACAACCCCAGCCCTTAAAAAATGAGGGTTTTGGGGGATGACGTCAATATCTTGTATTACATCGTATGCAAACAAAACTTATCCTTATTATGTTATTATATGTAACAAAACTGAATCGTTAACCTTATCCTCTTAATTAAATTTGTTGATAGGACCTAGGTTTGGTGTTTACCAATTTGATAACCAAAATTATTAGTAAACATTATTATATTATTAATATACATAAATATCAAATTATTTAGTTAGCAACAAAACTATTTACGTGCAGCGAGACATCCGGTAGGTGTCATTTATACCCGGTACCGGCTCAACTCAATTACCGTTTGACATTTTAACCCAAAGGGCATATTGTTAAAGCGCCTTACTTATTCCAAATTAGGTAAACAGTGACAGTATCAACGGTAAAATTGTGGTAAGGAATACTACTAATACTAACTATACTAGACTAGGAATTTGTCTATGCTGATATAACTTTTTTACACGAACCAAAAAGCAATTTGCTGCCAGCGAAGGACAAACGGAAGGAGTTACATTAAGGAAATCATCAATCCGAATTGGGTACAGACTTTAGTTCTATGGTCGATTGAACTAATAGTTATTGTGTTTTTAATCTTAGTATAGCGAATGGGGCAATGTGAACAATGCCACACATGGCCAAACATCCGGTCTGTTATCGCGCGAAAGTTCGATAGAAATGTGGTACACACGCAGTACGCACTAATCTTTTATGAATGGATATGTTACTTTTTATTTGTGACCGCGTTTCCTCTAACTTTTGCGCTGCCACTTATTATCGGATTTTTTTGCATTTCGCGTCAGTCAAACTGTGATAACATGAATCAAATACGAACTTGAATTCCATTGAATAAATTTAAGACTTATATGTAGTATTTTTATAGTATCGATTATGAAATATAAAATTTAACTGGGCCTATGTCTGTACGAAGGAAACATTTAAGAAAATTTATGACGGGTCTTTATAAGAGCAATAGAAGATAAAACAATTTTAAAGGGATAATTTTTTTGTGTGTTATTTTACGCGTGTTATTTTAATTTGTTTATGTTACGCGCCTCACTAAAAACTACTGCATAATTTTGGCGGTTTTCCCAGTTGTATTACTGGAGATCTAACTTAAAATCTGATGCATGTTTTATATGGCAGGTAGTTGTAGAAAGTAAATCGAGATGATGCAAGTGACCGCAGGTAACAGTTAATAAATAATACATTAGTTAAAAAAATAATAAAGTTCACAAATATTATCGTCGCAGTGTTGTTATGGTAACACATCTTTAACGCGATGCGTTCGTTCGTAACATAAGTACAGTGTAATATATTTGTAATCATTTACAAAAATATTTATCATAGATGCATAATACACGGTATCAGATTGATTATCAGCCACACAAATCGGTATTTTTTATCATTACAGTGGCAATTATTATTATTATTGTTGGCAAATCTATTGTTACCAAGCACCTCGGTTCCGAATGTTCCGACACGCCATTTAACAGAGCCAATAAAATGTTTGCGTCACACATAAGATTAATGACATTGTCGGAAGCGCGGTTCTAGATCTTGCGAATCTAGTCTGTTACCAAGCGACGCGGCCGGATGAATGGCAGTCTCCATGCGCGTGAGTGGATTGCGCAACGGCCGGTGACGCAACCTGTCGCGCCTGCGCGGGACCGTTTGCTTGTTAGTATGCAAAATAAGTGAAATATTCGTGTCGGTCGGCCATGGCATGCGCTTACGGTTTCGCTCCCTAGATGTGCGTGTAATCGTTTCAGCGTGAATTTGTTGCCGTTTAAGGTTACCTGATTTTAATTATTTTTCGTGACGTATCATCTAAAAAATATGATGTTAATTTAGGTTAATAGTACACATTTTAAAGGACGCTAGCTAATTATAATAAATACTTGGAAATGATTTTCTCCGTTTTCATTTCTTGTGCGCACCATTAAGAGAAAATATCTCATTTTGATGTAAAAAATAATCCTTTGAGTCCGACCATTGTCGGCCAAAGACGGTAGGATCTCCATGGCATTCACTGTTGCAGCAATTGTGTTAACCATGTGCACTTCAATAAAAAAAACCCTTTGTATTATATACTCCGTGAATCACTGTCTCTAAAAATTTAATCCCGTGCCGATGCAAGCTTTTTAGAAAGAAATAAGCGATATATTAACACACGTGTCCAACATTAATGTTAACCTTGCCGTTGTTAACCTTCACACCAACAAAATGATCTTTGAATTATCATTCTCATGATCTACTTCGTCATAAATTTCTTTGATAACATCCGTAGTTCAGAAACGGAGTCCATTTTTAAGGAATTTATTTTATTTTGAGAATATTATCATATAAACATATCATCACGCCTGTATTCTTCGAAGGGTTAAGCAGAAGTTTACTTAATGTACATACACCCACAGTTCGCCGGTATGTTTAGGTCCCATGTAATAGGGGGCGAGCCAATTGCCATTCACCGGGCACAAATCCAGACTCCGAGCTGCGACTGAGAATTTTATAGAAAAACCCTAATAACATTTTACTCGACCTGGGGATCGAACCCAAGACCTCTAGCGTAGCAGTCGCGATTGGGACCTCTAGACTAACGAGGCAGTCGTCAGTTATGTTTATCATTTAAACATTTTAATTTGAATATTTCATTTGTGTTAATTAGTTGGAGCTAATAAGTTGTGGTTTAGTCCTACAGTTAGTACTGGATTTAGTAACCGTACAAGTGGCGTCTGCGAGGAACAGCAGGCCGCTGAAAACTTTACTCATTAGCACGCGCTATGCTTTTATGACGTATGACTATGGCGCCGTGTGTCGCGCTTGCATACCGAGGGTTTCAGCACTCACCCAAGGCCTATCGGCATTCGGCCAATTGTTGTGTCGACTCTGTAACACCAATGACAGGTGTCCTAATTCGATCAACTTTATCGCTTTTGATCCAGGGTCGATCCTCTACTTAAAACCGCCAAGTCCTCTACTTACAACGCGTTTGCTGTAAACATTTCGATCAATTTTCTGTCCGTCTTCTACGCATAATACTTTAAAAGAGAAGGTATACGACTGGCTTTTTAATTTTAATAAATTTTTGGCTCAAACATTACAGAGGCGGTCTACTGCCTGGTAAGACGATACTTACACTTCAAATACAAATAAGAGCTAGCAAGTGAAAAATACGTTAATTCTATTACTGTCCAGCAATAGTCGTCAATAGAACTTTTTTCCATTCAGATATTTTATATTTGAATCATTTCTGGATCTTATACTTCTTCGTTATATTGTTTTTCTGTAGGTACTCGAAACGTCAAATGAAGTTTTGGAGTGCGTAAAAGGTTGTCGTTAGATTGCTACATATTGTCAGTTACGAGAAAGTTAGTTAAGCTGTTACTTAACGTGTCCTCGTCACGTCATGTTCCTGACAGTTTCACACTCCGACAAACTAAATATTGTACACACGGCTATAAAAATCCAGTATAGGCTAGCTTCGCATTTTTAAAGGCTTGCCCTGTATTGAGAGGTCAGCATATATTGGAAATGCATAGCTTGATGTGTAGGTGTCCGCTTAATTTTGAGTTTAAATCAATTTTTTTTTCTTTCTCCCGAGTACAGACGAGGACAGTTGTTTCTGCTATGAAAGTCTGCAAAAATATAGTAGACTAGCAGTGCACCGCGTTATAAATTGTTATCAAGATTCTTAATGACGTGTTCTTGCAGCTTATACTGAAGCTGAAGCACACTTAATGTAGTTTAAACTAACAAAAAACTCAAGCAAAAAGTATTACTAGTGTACTAATATTTACCTAAATGTTACATATTTGAATTGACCCTTTTGGTTAGGAAGTTAAATAAAAAATCACTATCACCAACTATTTTCGGCCATAAATACAATAATACCTATAAGACTATTACGTATAGCGCGAATTTTGAATATTGTGTCTGTGAAGTTGTAACAAAAACAAGTTTAATAACCTCATGGTCGTTGCCGCTTTCGGGGGCCAGGTATCACATCGTAAACATCTTTCGAGAAACAGCTACAAATCAGTCCACCTCAAAGGATTACCTGACACAAAAAAGAACCTTGAATACTTAACATCTATTCAAAAACCCTTAGCTAATATACAGAAGGTCACTTTATTTGATATACGACGTAACTACCAGGAAAAAATCTGCGCTAAATTGGCTCGCCATAACACAAAAATATTGCAAAGGAGACCGATGCATTCCGGGAACTGCATTGAAGCGCAGTGTATAGGATGGGCGATCCAACTATCTGGCGAGTTGCCACACTGTATTGTGACTTTGGTCGCCTTGTGTTGGGCCGATATTCGATTGTCAGTGGCGAGACGCACGGTGGGGCGTTGGCCTGTTGAGAATGTTTGCCGCTGACCTAAGTGGTCAATAATGATCTGTTATACAGTTTATACGT
Source organism: Subacronicta megacephala (assembly GCA_958496365.1). Taxonomy (NCBI): domain Eukaryota; kingdom Metazoa; phylum Arthropoda; class Insecta; order Lepidoptera; family Noctuidae; genus Subacronicta; species Subacronicta megacephala. The sequence goes on from OY292525.1 coordinate 10,659,604, forward strand.
ATTTTCTTTACTGTTTCTCGATAATGTGAGAAGTATTATTTTTAAGAGATCGCGATATTTTGATGTAGTGATAGCGGTGTATTTTTGTATATTTTAGGGTTCCAAAACTCAAAAGTACAGAACAGAACTTATACGTTCTCCTACATGTCCATACGCCGCAACGCAGCCACTTTTTTGTTTTTGGAGCACTTAATAGCATCCAAATTTCTAATTCGTATCTAACTCACGTTAGTATAAGGATATGCTATTGTTTTATCTTATTTTAATAAAATTATTAAGTGACACATGCCACAAAGACGGTTCGCCTGGGGCGTAATGTTTTATACAAACGAATGAGTGTTATTTTGTAATGGGGAATTGATTTGATCGACTTTTCTCTTATTCAGACGGAGAGTCGTCCACGGTACTATCTGGGCAATATAAACTCGCACTTGGTCATTCTTTTTTAAATATTAAAACTAAGCCATTGCTGTTCTTACCGCTCAGTGTAATTAAAACGGCAACGGCAAGCGAACGTCATTATGAGACTTAATCAGTGCACAGCAAGACAGTTACCTTAGGTACTGAAAAGCGAGTACGTAAAATAATAGTTTCGCTTTTATGAGCTTATTATTCAGTATTCAATGCGCAAACATTGCCTTCAATTAATTTTGACGTTCTATTAATTAACCTAAAAATAACGGTCACAGAATTCATTAGAAAAACATTTAAAATAATCTTACGTTTATAAACGTCATCAAATTTTATGACCATGTTGAATTACTATGAACAAGGTGTAATTTAATATGCGCGCGAATTTCTGTAGCAGTTTTGTCAACGGCTGTACGTGGGCGTCCTAGATAGTCCGTGCTGGGTGGTCGGCCGGCCGAAGTAGGATTGTTCGCGAATCGCCACTTTTTACCTGTTCGCTGTCAATGAAAGAGTTTGGTGCAGTCAGCCGAGATTGCTGTAAAACTTTTAAAACTTTGAATATTTCGCAGACCGATTAACTACGCAGTATTGAGAATTGAAGTAGAGCCATGAATCATTTGTATGGTTTCTATTTGTAGAATATTAGTCTTATAAGTACTGGAATCCTGGAAATGTATGATTGCATTATTTTTAATTCTTCCAAATCTCTATTTAGTGCCGTTTTCGACCAAGCTTGCCCTGCAAAGTCATCAAGGTTGTCTCATCTGTACCACCTACGTTTCGGTCGACCTCTGCCGTTCCTTCTCCGTTTAGTTATGTCGACCGAACATGTCTGAACCGCTGATCCAATTTTGACGATTATTTGGTGTGATTATAGATTGAACCTTGGAATAGGACATCTACCTTTCGTCTCAGAAAGTCCTTTGGAATGTAAGTAAAACGATAAAGAAAAGCTAGTACCTATTGCATAAATACGAAAGCACATATCTCTTTGATTGTTACGTTTTCACATTTAAACAGCTGAACATGTTTTGATGAATTTTTGTGTAGACCTTAGAGAAGGACAGGGATGCAGGTGAAACTGCAGGAAACTACTAGTGTAGTATAAAACTTTCGCGGTAATAGTTTAACCTGCATTGACGTCCAGTTGGGTGGTCTATAAATTAGCGGTTAGTTGCCTTGTTGGCTTGATAAATGTCTTTGTAAGAATCTATTTTCTAATTTAAGTTTAATTAAGTTTCATAAACAGAACCTTGTTACATAAATTGAACCGTTCTTTATCGTAAGTTTTCTTATTTTTTAAACCACTAAGGTTTTAATTTTTTAGTGGTGATAAACGCTTTTTCATAATTATCTATCCTTAAAAATCTGTTTAAAAACTTCGTTTGGAATTATGTATCTACTATAAAAATTTCTTCACTGAGAACTTCATAGAGACATTAATAGTTTGTGAAAACAGTTGTGGTTGTCATATAGATGCTGCAGGTATTTTTATCTGCAAGAATTATGTATTTTCCTCGGATTGGATGTAACTTTTATGCTTTGAAGAGATAGCCTAATGATATGCCTGTTATTGGACTGCAAAGTCATAAATACCGAGTTCCAACCCAAGGTACGCACCTCTGACTTTTCGTTACATGTGCGTATTAATTAAAACGGTGCAGGAAAACATCGTGAGGAAACTGTTTGAACTGCCTGAGAGATTTTCTCGACGGCGTCTGCCAACTCACACTGGACTATACCAAGCCTAGCCTAACCCCTCTCATTCTGAGGGAAGACCTATGCTCATCAGTGGTTATTATTACCACTCTCACGAATGCCACAAACAATGAACCATTATCATAATTATTTTCGTTCGATAAATCGAATCATCGAAACAATACAATGATAAATTCATCTATGATATCGATTAGAATTTAAAAGTTCAAATTTACAAATTACTCGAGATTGTAAGGTCACCATGGTCTCAAAAATATCGGATCCCTTACACTTTGTACACATAAATATTTACGTATTTACAAATTGAGCAAATTTAATATCCGTTCAACAAACGCCCTTAACTTTCCAAGGACGCTGCGATACAAATAGATATCGGATCCGAGTTTAAAAATACCTTGTCTGTACCTAGATAAGTCGGGACACGCGATTCACGAGATGCGTAGGCGTTGTCATGGGTACCAATGTAAGGTAATGTCTATTTATAAACTTATAAATAAAGGGCAGATCGACGCGATTTATTTATATTCTAGGAGAGAAATACGAAACTTTGACTATGGAATTTTGGAGGCGGTCTTTGAAGGTAGGATTAGTAGTCCTGTGTTCTACCATACCATTACGCCTTTATTCTTCGGAGGGTTTTGTAGAGGAGTATTTAATGTACACCCACAGTTTGGCGATATGTTTAGGTACCATGTAATAGAGGATGTGCATATTACCATTCACCGGGCACAAATCCAAGCTCGGAGTTGCTACTGAGGATTTTATAGAAAAACCCAATAACACTGCTCGACCTGGAAATCGAACCCAAGAACTCTATCAAAGCAGTCGCGCTTAAGACCACTAGACTAATGAGGCAGTTAGTGTCTATGTTATAAAATGTATGAACTACTAGAGTGGTCCGCGGCTTCGCCCGCATGGGGTCCTAGTAATCCTGCGTGATAATAACCGGCCTATGTCAATCGGGAATAGCCTAGCTTTCTAGTGGTGAAAGAATCATTGATATCGGTTCAGTAGTTTCATAGTTTATCGATTACAAACAAACAAATCTTTCCTTTTACTATAATAATGCATTATACTTTATATAAATAAACCTTCCTCTTGAATCACTGTATTTATTGCTGAAAATTGCATTAATATCCGTTGTGTAGTTTAAAAGATCAAACAGCGGAAGCGACTTCATTGTATACTATGTAAAGAAGATTATAGAAATAGAATGCTTTTTGAAGGGCTAAGAGAAATGACTATGCTGTTCAGTCGATCTGCAAGGATAATTAGCAGTTGATGAAGGAAGGTTTTGGTAGTTGAATTTAGAGCTTTATAAATGTTTAGGTTTTTTTTTTGTTGTGGTGGTTTTGGTGGTAGATAAAATTAGTAGATGAACTACAGCTAACTTCAAACGTCGTATATCAACCTATAGCGGGATTTGAGGGATGAAGTTGATCGTCACCTAATCCTATTTCTCGTTTCACGTGTTGGCGACTGCGCGTGGGTGGCGAATGTAGGCTTAGGGTCTGTGCACACCACGTTTTTTAAACGCGCTTTTCGTCCTACATAGCAAGCATTCAAGCTGATTTGCGTGCGTATCGCGTCTGTATCGCTACAAACGCGCGTCAACGGTCAAAAAAATGTGGTGTGCATAGGCCCTTAGCTTCCGATTCCGCAAACCGTGCGTCATGCACTCGATGCTGTGACGTAGTCAGCCCATTATGTACCACAATTCTGTTACACGGCGTATATAGTGATCTAGATACATTACGAAAGTTGTTTTTATGACGTTATCAGTTTTTGTGCTCAACGGTCTGTGGGTTTTTCGATATGATAATTATGTTGCAGGGAAATAACGATGTTAGGGAGTCCTTAAAATGTCTACGGTAACATAGAAATTTCACGGAATCCCTGTGACATTCATAAAGGGCGGATAACACCGAGAGCTAAACTAGACGCTAAAGTAACTCGCCAGTTACCTGCCTGAAAAAAATGTCTGCAAATAAAAAAAACTTTGGTGCGTTTTTCGTTTCTTCGGGATTTATTTTTATGCGTAATATTACTTTTACATCAACGGGAGCAATGTCACGGGTAAAATCAGTACCTATAGGATTTTACTTTGCGATATATTAACGTCTTTTTCTTTTATGTTTTCCACATTCACATAGTGCCTTTATGTAATTGATAGTTTGCTCAAATTATACGGTCATACCGAATGTTGCAGCGTTTCATACAAAATTACTATAAATTACGTTACCAGGCATACAAAATTAATTACAGTTACGGCTCTTCATTGGCGGCTTGTAATTTTAATCATGACGTATTTAATCCACCATTTCTATTTTTAGTTTCGAGATAATTCTGTTGTTGAGTTATTATTTTGTTTAAGCATGTATGTATATTGTTTGCTCTCTGACATGGTTTTACTACGTATATGTTGTATTTAATAATAGTAGGTATTTAAAATCCACATTTAATTTTACGTAGGTACTGTTCGTAGAAAACCCTTTAAATCCTTAATACTGTCATCCATAGGAAAACAACATTTCAATGTTGACTCACGTTGTCATGTTAAAACAATCTACGGTCCATCGATAAATTTATTTCCGTCACAATTACACGTTTGCGGAAACCTAGCCCGAGCTAGGGCATGCCGGTAATGGTTTCGGAGAATTAAAAAACCCACGAGTCTGATAATACTGCAGTTTGATTACCAAGAACTGTGAAGGGGTGTTTATTTATTGAGTGCTTGACAATGACTTATCAGTTCTGATTACTGTTGCCGTTACTAGTACTACAGCGTGATATAAAAGTGAATCTTTATTGCCCTTTGACCTCTTTGTTTAAAGCTGTTGTTAGCAATTGCGTGCAAACTATACTCTTGACACTAAAAAAAATGAAATTTATTATCGGCACAATTTTGACGATATTGTCTGATATTTACAATTTTCAAAGATAGTCTTTGAAGCCTGGATATTGAGGCTATTTTATTGAAAATATACCTATTTGTCAAATATTTTCCTAGATGAGGGCAAAGTATACAATGAAATTGTATTAAAAAATACACATGCTTTCACTCTCTTTCGCTCTCGTAATTTCTGTTTTTTTTTTTGTTTCTTCACAATAGAAACGCACTGAACGCATATCGTAGCACATATTATGTACTGTAAGAGCTACAGTAGGTATGTTATGTGTTAATGACCGATTTCTTTATCTCTGCGTAGTTTCCCAACAAACATATTTGTGCTGTAGTATTTCCTGTGAGACTTCCCTGTTTAATAGGTGGCCACAATAGAAATTAGAATTTTTATATTTTTTTATAACATGTTTGACATTAATATTATATACCGATTCCTAAAAAATCACATTAATTCAGTAAATTGTTAAAGACCACCGGCGCTGGCGCACAAGATATTGCATTGTCTGTAATTTGTTACTTCACGAGTCAATAACCTAAGTGACACTAATGTCCGTTTCAATCTGGGAATAACAGGAAAACCCAGAATGAAACGTTATTTTATCTTCTTACTCTTTAGACACAAAGCAAACTGCTTATCAAAATACATAAACTTACGAATTATATTCTTCAATATGGATGGATAGTTTAGGTAACTATGTATAAATAACTCATTTCGGGTAGCCAAAGAATATCAAAGACAGAAATAGCCTTAATTTATTCTAATAGCCCATAATTTGGACTGTGGTACAGTGGTTTCGTTATACCTCAAAGTTACACAAATATATTTGGCGGCAGCTGTAATTCTAGAAGCTGTTATCTTGGTTTATTTTCTTTTGGGCTAAATTTTATCTGGAGCGAAAGAAGATTCGTAACATACAAAAATAAATTAATAAAACGGTAAAAATATGGTTATCCCTAGTTAGTATCATTTACTTCAGTACTGTATTCCTTTATAATCATCATATTTGCCTATTGCCGTCCATTGCTTATTTATTTATTCATTCGGACAACCAGTAGTTGTTACATTATTTTGTACATTATAAAATAAATATTAATTATTAAAAACTAAATGCACAAAATTTTAAGGTGTCACAACATTCATTATAGTGAGGTTACTTTGTTACATTTGTTCAGTCGCCAGCAGGTCAAGGTATACAAAATTGTCTAATCTCTCCAAATGATTTTAAACCTTAAAGTGTTGAAGATACAGTTCAAAATAAACTGAGAAAACTTGACATTCCGTGGTAACTTGATGTGCTGGCCACCGTTCTATAGTTATAAAAGAAAGAAAAGAGAAAAAAATTAAACAAAAAATTAAAATAATTAAAAGACAAAATAACAATGATGTAGGCCTCCCCAAAGAGAGCGCCAACCATCTCGGTCTCGGGCATCTCAAATCCATTCAAAGCAAAAATGAACTAATGTTCCCCCACAGTTTCCCGGTAGGATAAAACCTTTGCCTTGATTCACCAACCAAAAATCCACAGATATTGATAATAATATTGTATCCTGAATTTTACTGAAAATTTCATAGAAAATAACACTTCTCACTTCTCCCAATAACTCAGCTGGACCTAAGAATCGAACCCAGGATCTAATCTAATCATCTGTGTAGCAGTCGCACCTACAACAACTAGGCTAATGAGCCGGTACTTTTCTAACCAGTTGTATGTTCTACAAATCAGAATAACGCATAAATAAATAAAATATTAACCTGAGTCTGACCTGACCCTCTGGGAATCTCAATAGGGATTTGTCCAGCCAGTCTGCCGTAATGAAAACACAGTGCGTGGGTTTCACAGTAACGGGATCATACGCGTACTATCAAACATTGTCAGTTCATTTTTCCAACAATTCGCTATGCATCTTGGCAGCAATTTAACCGTCTCGTAAATCAGACTTGTCTTAGTTCGTTGAACACTAATTCCAACAAAGTCTAGACGAGTCAATAGCTGAGATATGCAAATGACCTGTGTATGCGCGCTGTTGTTGCTGTTTACCTACACATCGTTTGCTTCAATGTAAACCGTCAGTTAGGTCAAGATAACAGGTGACAGCAGCTGATATTCTATAAATGGAACACTTCTTCTATAAATATCACTGTGATTTTATACGTAATTGTCAACATAAAGACCGTCTGCGTAATGCTTCTTCTAAAACTTTTGTGTAGTTATGTTAACAGTGAAAAGTTTTTTTCATATAAGGCTTTATTTCTACCAAGAATCAGTACCATGGGGATCCTTCTACAACAACAAATTGAATCGTGACTTAGCTTTATAAGCAATTTTATATAACTACTAGCTGTTTCACTCGCACCCCAAAGGACTTTTTCACGCAAATTGTAAATGTTTTATCTAATGATAAAATCCATTTCGTTGATAAATTTTACCGTAGTCTGTTCAGCGGTTTAGGCATTAAAAGGTAACAAATAGTTACTTTCGCATTTACAACGAATAATTAAAGTATGGATTTGAGCCTGGCATGCATTGCAATATATCTGTTTTCAGAAACCTTTAAGGGATTCTGCACCACAACTTATTCAACTTTCATCGCAATTGGATCAATGGTGTAGGAACACAAACACAAACGATCATTAACTTTGCAAGGACTTCAGAATCCCTTCATTGTTGGAGGTTTGCTATCAGAAGCTGCCCTTTGCAACGATCTCTATTGATGGATAGTTCTTTCGCATAGTATTTACAACTGTTTCAACAAAAGGCTAACTCGTGTTTTGACATTACATTTGGGCATTCCGTATCGATAATGCATTTAAGCCGTTATATCTCTATTAAAAGTTTAAAATGCGTGATCTCGGAGACTAAGCCGCATCTTCGAAATCCTGAAACTGTTTTACTGAAGTAGTCTCTCGAAATCTTTGTTATAGATGTATTTCACAACTTTCGAGGACATAGGTTCAAGTCGTAATTATGTACGATGAAAGCCAAAAGCGTGACCTTTCCCTGGGTCAGTTTTAATGGAGATTCGTCTGCCCCACACATGACCTTTGAACGGTTAACCTCAGATGATACATTATTGATGTCTTTGTAAAATATCAAACTTGCAGTTCACAATATGGGTTCATTTTTTAGGTAAAGAGAAAATTGCAATATCTGAATTATCTTAGTGGATATCGCTAATAATATATTTTAATGAGTTCTCAGAAGACTTTGTTTCCCTTATTATTTATTTGCACCTTGCATTTCTAAGTAACAAGGAAGTTTGCATCAGATATAAAAATAGGCGCCATAAGGTCGTTGATATAGTGTGATTCATATCCTTACGGAGAATTCACATCATAAAAAAGATTTTCTGCGAACCATCGCTTAAATCCGGAATGATATCATATCGACTGCCTTTCCGTCCTGAAAATGCTGAACAAAAGCTTGTTCCGGTGTTGTTATTATAAAGAAGCCCACTTTATCTAATCACACTCATTAATTACTAGATAAACAAATCCTTGACACAGTTGATATTTTAAAATAGTTCGGTTTTAGTGCCTTGTAAATTTAAACACGGGACTGCAGCAGAGGGCGAATCGTTAATATTTCACATACCCTATATTCGCTTCTAAACTATGAAAGGAAAAAACACCGCTAACTTAACTAGTAGGGTTTTAAATTATGTATTTTAATGTACCAATAATATTTATCAATGTTCTGTTTTTTGTAATTTATTTGTTTTTGTTGCAGGTATGTTCCCTTTCCGATAATGGCGATTTCTCATTTCTTTGTATGACGTAAGTGCAAATTATGTAGATTATAGATTATACCTTCACAGGGCGTTTGGAGCCGCCATAGAGGTAGATGAAACGATCTTAGTCATAAGTACATAAAAAAATAAGGAAAATGGAAAATCATTTGTATATATATAAAACCTTTCTCAGGGTTATCGATAATGCATTTAAGTATGTACAACATTAAAACATATTTACAGAAATAAGATAATTCAAACCTTTGTTTTGAATATATAGGAAACATTTAGGATTAAAAATTATATGCTATGTTTTGGAAAGAAAATATATACACCACACTATATTATGTTGATAAAATTTATCACCTAAACAAAATAACAATTGACGACAACCTGTTGCCATAATGCTTTATCAGAACGTCGCGATATCGAAATTCCTTTAAGGATAATTTCAGACGTTTTATCTCAATGCCGCTTCGATACAATAATACATCATTGGAAGAACATGAGTCACCAATTTTTATCGACTATCGGCTCCACCGCCACTCCTTGTTTTAGCGGCTATACTTTGCACCGGAGTCCGGCTAACATTGAAGTTTAATCTCGTTGATTACAGAAGTAGACATTATAAAATAATCACTAAGTGGATTACGGGCGCTTGTCTGTGTTTGTGCACAACGGAGTATCGCGGTTTTATTTTTTTTCTACTTTTATTTGTATTTCCATTAATGTTTACTTAAATGGACCGTCACTATATTTATCCAGTGATGAACTTTTATCGATTACATGCAGTGTTTACGTGCTATCAGATTTATTGATGTTTATTTAAAAAAATAATTATAAAATGTAATTTATCAGTAGGTATTGTTTCGAAGTAGATTCATCTTTTGAACGACTAAAGAATATGGTTGTTAGTACCTATATTTTTATTTAATATAATCTTTTTCATAGACAAAATAGTACAAAATAAAATCGACATCGCCCAGCGTATTCAAATTAAAAATATTTAAATCATGTATTGATTTTTTTTTTTTAATTTGCATTTTGTAATTAAAATAAGAAAAAATATTGAATAATGACATGCTTTTCCACTCATTTTTAAAAACTACTGATAGGTCTCAACTGATAATAGACCTAGATGACTTTGACTTGATGACCTTGAATTACTAGACAACAATGAATAATAAATACATTCACAAGTTTCATCGCATTTTTAAAGGTTGTTGTTTTCATGATAAAGGTGATCCGACATTTCATGACCGAAAAATAATTAGTAAGACAAGTGTTTTTGGTTTTTGTCAGTTCTTTTTGTTTTATTGTAAACTGACTAATTAAGTGTGACATAACTGAAAAAAATATCACTATCAACCCATTATATTGTCCCACTGCTGGGTATGGGTCTCCTCTCAGAATGGGGGAGTTTGGGCTTTAGTCCAGTACACGCCGTCCAGATATTCTTTGATCATATTGGTCATATCATAACAAAAAAGTTAAACCGCCTTCAAAAAATAATAAAATAATGTTGTCTAAAACAGTTTGGGAAGTCGGTGACTTCTATTTGAGTGGGTCTTTTATTTTCGCCACCGACTTCCCAAACTGTTTTAGACAAAATTATTTTATTATTTTTTGAAGGCGGTTTAACTTTTTTGTTAAAAGTAATTTTATTTTGTAATTTTTAGTGGAAAGTTTGTTTAGAAGTACTTGTTAGCCAACTAAACGCACTGCTCCAATAAGACAGCGATGTTTCGGAGTAAACGATAATATCCTCGATGTAAACAAATTTTAGATTTTTGTTGATATTTTCAAAACTGCTTAACCGATTTCGATAAAATTTGAACGGGACCACCTCTGAAGTATGACCTACCAAACAAAAAAACAATCATTAAAATCGGTCCACAACTGGCGGCGATATCGCGTTACAAACATACAAAAAAAAAAACATACAGACGAATTGAGAACCTCCTCCTTTTTGAAGTCTGTTGAAAAGGTTGACACTTCCCACTATGTGTAGTCCGAAGTTTCAATCTGAAAAATAAAATAAAAAACTTCGCTCCCGTGGTACAGAGATGGTAAGCTTTATCTCAGGATCTGTGCAGCTACTTGTAGATGTACCAATGTTTTAAATTTCAAGCATATATGCTTTCTAACAGTGAAAACAAAATAAAATCGGTTTAGTAGTTTTTGCGCCAACCCCTAACAAACGACAGAATCACATGTTTGGTTTCAGAGACGTTTACATCTTCTTGCCTACTTGTTTTTTAAATAAGGTTTTTTACAATTTTAAAAAGTCGCGCTGGCATGTCTCAATTCCAGCTTGAATGGCTCGGTTCGTCCGGGGAAGTAATTACTATCCTCCCACAGAATATCGACATCAAGTAACTGCTACTTGATGATTGATTGCTGATTGATCTGAGTACTGACTCAGATCAAATAAAAAATTAAGATGGAACTTTGCGAAAAAAGAAGTGAGGCCGGTTAAAACTACGCCTAGCCGTTTACAAACACGATTTTACACTATATAACAATACTGAAACTACGCCTTATCTTGTCAGTCGAGCTATCAAGCTATGGAAAGCTCGACTGACAAGATTCGCCTCACTTCGCTGTTCGCAAAGTTCCATCTTAACTTTTTATTTGATATTAGGTAGCAGTATGCATACTGTTACGATTCATACGGTGTGTGTGGAGCTCTGGAGGCCCAGTTCCTCCCTCAGTCCCCTTCCTTATCCTTTTCTCCTTCCCCTACCTTTTCCTTAATTAACCTCGGTAACGCATCTGCAACTCTTTTGGTTTTTCAGATGTTCATGGGCGGCAATGACTACTTACCATCAGGTAGCTCGTCTGCTCGTTTGTCGACGTTTAACCCATAAAAAATAAATAGTTGTTATATATATAAAACTATTTGCCCGATTACTCACTGTATCTAACTGATAACGAAGTTTATTGCATCACGAGTTTATAGCGTGGTCGGTACACGTGTACTAGCTACACTATTTTTAACATTGTTTACTGTACTCAACGTATATTTTACACTGTGACCCAGTAATGAGTTCTGAAAATAATTTAGTCATTCGCTTTCACCTACATCTTAGTCTGAGAATTTGGTTTATGGGCCTTTTTAAACAATTTTTGTAATTTATTATATTAAAAAAGAAAAATATTACCTAGAGTGTAGCTTACACCAATGATAATAATATGGATTACATTGGTTTTTTTAGTTACAAATAAGAAACTATAAACAATTATTAACTTTTTTTAAATCATATCGTGCTAATTCCACCAATACATTTATTGCACCAAAACTAATTCAACAAATAGTTTATTTGCGAAATAAAGCTACTTGCCAATTAGCAGGATAGATAGCTATGCGCCATATTACATAATTTGTCACCAAATAACGTGGTCTATGATGAACGATTATAGTTGTGTCATATTTTATGTTCTATTAAAAGAAAGTTTTAATAATTAACACTAGGTACAGACATCCGATTTTTTCTGACAAAACGCCATTTACTAGGATTCTTGACTTGTTACCATTGCTTCTTTAACGATCAGTCAAATAAAAAAAACTAAACATTCGCACGATAGCAGAGCGTGTGATACGCTAAGTAGGGTAGTGCCCTTATGTTAAATGAAGCTACATGACACGTTTATTGACTTACGCAGAATGATTCGGCGAAAATACTGTTAGGCGCCAAAATTAATCTTATCATTCATGGAAACTAGTTCATTACATATCTGCCCGCATACGTCAAGGAGAACCTTACCGGTAACAGGTTGAAGATAACAAATGTATTTATTCATTGATAATTAATATAAATATTGCAGAACTCTGTTGCTCAAACTTTGTTTACCCGATGAGCAAGACACTGCAGTATTTTTAATAGAGAACCTCAGCGAGTTACAGCTGCAACCAATTTAACAATCATCTGCGAATTAGAGAGGATGAATTCATTAACCTCGAAAAGAACGGGTATTCGATCTGAATTAATTAATTATAATTTTATGAATAATAAACAAGTTGAGCCCACAAAACGCCAGACGACGTCGCGGCAGGCCCCGATGGAGATGGCGGGACGAACTATACCTTTATTGGAAGGATTGGCCGCAAAAAGCTATGAACCGAGAGGAGTGGCAGGAGAGTAGGGAGGCCTTTGCCCTGCAGTGAGAAGATAATGGCTGAATAAAAGAAAACAAGTTCGGCAATAGTTATACAGGCTGTTAAGCATGTGTGTAATTCCCATATATAAATCGTTCAGTTTTGACGATGACACAAATTCCGATAGGTATTCACATATTTGCAATACTCGCATTCCCGCTTGACACGATAATATCGACGCTTCCGATCCTGTCTCTATCTGTCTTCATAACAATGTAAACACTTTGAATACGTCCCGACGTTACACGTCGTATTTCCCACGTCTGTGATGACGTTACCATAAGTAACAAGTTGGTGTAGCAAAAACGGTATCGTTATAGAAACTGTGAGAAACGGGCATCGATATATCGATACCCTCCAAGGTATTTTAACATTATAGAAAATTCGTGGTTCTCCTCTATGTGTAGGTTATTTGTTATCCGCTTTAATTTTAACGTTTTCCGCCGTTTATCTAGACTGCCCTGGGGAAACTGCGAACCACCTAGAAACTCCGACGTATAATAAGCACGGCTACAGGTTACCATATACAAAGGCCAGAGTAATTTGAATTTGTATAGCTTGATGTGTAGCCGGGCGTACTTCAAAAAAAAAAATAGAAAGTATTATTTAATATTTTGTTTTTTCGCGATATAGTCATATAGTAAAGTCTATTCATATAGTATATATTGGTCCTATATTACCTATTTCCTTAGGTGTATCCTAAGGAAATAGGCAAATAGAAATCGTTGCAAAATTTTATCAAAATCTGTTCATTGGTTTTGGGGTTAAAAAGGTCGCAATGATTCTTAAAAAAATATATCGAATCATTATTAGTGTTTTAACGGATCTTCTACGTCGAATGAAAATATCGAAGCCCAATTTTTATTACACATATCAATCAAATTTTTATAATCATTAATGGATTTCACTAATTAAAAACTTACTAACAATATCAATTACAATTGATCTGTCAGTGAAATAAAATTGACAAACAGTCGTAACAATCGTAACAATTTCTGATAAATTAGACTCGTCACTAACCGTCTGCAGAGTTGATGAGTTAAGATGCCGCGGACGGCACGCTTAAAGCTGCAATAAAAAAAATAAAAAAATACTCCGATAGGCCTGGTGGTGTGGGACACCTGTCTCTATGAAACAGGTTTGGTGCGCCACCGCCGCACCGCTCGCGTGACCGTGTGAATGGAAGTCATGAATCTTCTCATATGTACCAAAACTGGTTTCGGTGAGAATCTATTATAATCACATTTTTTTGGGTTTAAGATAATACTTTGTTGCAGATTATTTAGGTAGTTGTGTTTTGTCATTTTTATTACCGATAGGTCAAGGGACTGGTTAGCTGGAACGGCTATATATGTCGTCTCTCGGAGAACTAATATACGCTGCATCTCTTTTCTCTTTGAGTTCTCATGTGGAGAACGCGTCTAGACAAGCATAATGTAGGACGCCCACCCGTCCAGGTAGACTGACGAATTGCAGGATGAGGAAGGCCGAAGATCTTATTCTGTGGCGTTCACCACGAGAGGCCCACAATCACATCATAAAATTTTATGCTTATTATTTTTAGAGAACTGTTTCCTAGTAGATTTCTATTGGGACAACCAAGTTGTAACCTCTACGAAGTTGAGTTGAGATCACCCTTCTAGCCTTTTCCAACTATGTTAGGGTTGGCTTACTGGCTAGACATTTGTCGTATATCGGTATTTTACACGAAGCCGCTGCCATCAGACCTCCGCAACACAATTCTATCAGGCTATTTCGTTTTCTGACTACCACTAACGATGGTTATAATTGTTCGTGTGATCAACGGGACCGAAGACCTTGCGTGTTCCCCGAGGAACGAAGAGGTCTCCATCAAAGACGTGGCAAAAGAAGCAAAACCTTACAAATCGATTAATCCACGTTGGTATAACTTGGCCGCGAGCCTGATTGTGACTGTAAAAGAAAGAAAAACTATACTTCGTATTTTATAAATAATCAAAAAGATAAAACGTAGCAACTATATCCACCAACGATTTCCACGTCGTCACTGTCCCGAGGTATCGAGCTAGGCGTTACTTTGTGTTCACGCTCGATCATTATCAATCGTCTTAAGGCGCGGGAAGTTGACGAATTGCGGCTCATTCTGCTGCGAGCCTGGGACTTGGGTCCAAGATGGACCGCTATTAACAGATGTGTTGCTTTGTATAGACTTCATGATGGAGCATGTGATGTATGTGGGTTCTGGTCTCTATCTAATCTATAGAAGTTACGCTGAACTCTTGTATGGAATGGCGATCAATGCGAGATCAGCCTTAACTGGTCATGTATAGCTTGATGTGTAGCCGTGTGTACTAGATAAGGAGTAATGAGAAATTGAGTTGTTTTTAGGTGTTATTCATTCCGAAAGCCCGGTGGACCAATAAATGGCTTGATGATAAATCAAACTTTTATCAGATACTCAAACAAGAAATGTTTAATATCCTTTATACGATAAAAACGAAAAGGTTTTATTTAATTTGTAGTAAATATTTTAACTATTAGTAAAGACTAATATCATGTTGACTATAACAATGTTTAGTTAATCTCAAACAAAAAAAAACAACCATCAGTCATATCGGTTGACATCAAACTTGATAGCAGATTAATAATTAAGAGTCCTTTAGCTTTGACTACATAAGACAGCCTAAAATCAAAATAGTGTATTTAAATTATTACAAAATAAAAAAAATACATAATTTTCACAGATTAATTTAAACCTTTTCTACACATGTACAGTACATACTCGTAAAATAATTTAACCAATACCTGTTTGCATTTATATCCCATTGTGAAGCCAACAACCGTAGTAAATGTACCACGTAGTAAATATTTTTATAGAGTCACAGTAAATTGCACGTGCACAAAGTGAAATACCTATTGTCGGGAATCCCCCGGCCCGGCGCCGAGCAATGGCGTGATCGCCCTTATTCTGCTGTACACGAAAACTTATGGTTTTGGCTGGAAGATTTAAATAAATATTAAGTACTCTGTTCGCAGTTCTAATTGCAATAGTTTACGAATTATTGGCGCGAATGCGTTCTGCGATTTAAATTCGTTAATTTGAGCTTAGCTTTTTACGATCATTATTTATAGCAAGTCATCATCATCACCCATTTCATTGTCCCACTGCTGGGCACGGGTCTCCTCTTAGAACGAGAGGGTTTGGCTATAGTCCACCATAGCCTACTGCGGGTTGGCAGACTTCACAGTTATGGCAAGTTTTCACTTGCCATAACCTTAATTAAGATCAAATTATTTGTAATGTAAGTTAAGAAAAATTTAATATCTCTGAGTGAAAATCCGTACCTCGGAATAATATGAAAAATTATTCCGTTACCTAAGTGATGTGATCACAGTAACGAAATTATGATTAAGTTAATAAATTATAAGTAAGTAGTTGTTATCAAATCAAATCAAATCACTTTATTTGCAAAAATATGGTATGTGAAGTACAATCGCAAATATAACGTGACTGGCAATACATAACTTATTTATTGTTGACTCTGTAAAAACAACTTGCAAACCGCTTAACTAAACAAATTCTTTCGTGAATACCCCACAACAATTTGTTAATAATCAAAGAAATGCAATGTTTTCCACCACATAACGATATCGCATGTAATTGTTAGAGAAGGTCCCGTGCCGCAATCGGCGTGTTGTTACTAGTACGTGCCGACGATCGTAATTGTACCACTATTTCCCTTTATTAAATATTTACATTAATTCTCTTTCGTGGAAATTGTCTTATATATCTTTGATTGAGTTTTACCGCCGGCGTAGGTCGCAGTGTCCGCGTAATTACTAATTAAAATCGTATATTCTGCCGTGACTGGTATTTCTGTATACTTCCGACGATTCTATAATTAGATGCGGCGCTAAAAATGTTGGCAATGACGTTGGCGTACACACATGAGACCTTCGGCAACTACTATCTAGTTTGTTTACAAACAACTCATTAGAACTTTGATATATTACCCGAAATAAGATTGAAGTACATTAAAACCTTCATAAATCGGTATGGTAAAAACGAAATACCTATCATTGTCAGTCTGAGTATGGACATAAAAGATCAATACATCTTTAAATAAAGGTTCTATAAATAACAGCACGCCTTAGAATTACGCGCAACACGTTTATATTAAAATAGACGCGTCACGTAAATAAATGTTCAACGCAATTAAGGGCACAAGCTTTTATATGCGCATGCCGATTATAGTACATACATTGTTACTGTAACAGTTGCACATGTCGCTAATAATGTACACAAATCGCCGTCAACAATTGCTCAAGCGGCATAACAAGACTGTTTATGTATTACTTGTCGACGACCTGATAGGAGGGAACTAATAATTTAATCAAAAGCATTGCTAGGAGCAACAATTACGGTGGGAAGTGATTGCACCAAGTCTGTGGAGCGGTTGGACGATGTATTTTATTATTGTTATGGCTCACAATTGACTCCGTGAGCCTTACCTATTGTAGTTAGGGCTCCAATCTCGATTTTATGAGGTTTATATCTTATTGTAACTAACAGTTTTGACATGTTGATTTGATTCGATGCCTTCAATTACGACGCTGATCAATGAGTAGCATCGTTATAGAACATATAGCTTCGTACATTTTTTATAAGTCGCCATTACAATAAAATACAGCATCAAAGCTGAATTATCTTTTGGCATACATCATAATAAAATATAAATGTTTGTATGTAATGGGACTAGCTTTCAAATAAGAATTGCGATAAGTCACTGATCGAGTGCATGATTAAAAATATGAACAATGGAATAAAAAGAGAAACATACAGTGAAATGCTGATTTAATACATCATCGTGTTACATCAGTGAAGTTTATATGAATACAATACTTATACGTCACTTCGTCCGATAATAGCCGACACTGAGCGACGGCCGGCCGTGAAGACTTCTAATGCTAAAGTATCGTTTATCGTCACCAAAATAGGGTAGCATGTCACGGTACTGTCATTCGATATCCAAGCACATCGGGGCTTCTCTATTCTGTCTTTGTGTAACCCAACTCGGGTGTTAGTTTGTATAAAAATGCGATACGTTTTTTCATCGCCCGATTTGGGAGTTAAACGGCTATCAGATACCAAACAAGTATGGATGGAAAATGTTAACAAAAACAAACGCATTGCCAACTGGTACGACTGCGATACATTTTTTATTACAGTATCCATACTCCATACTAATATAGTTGTGAAAAAAAAATTGCTCGTAGTGTGTCTGTTACGTTTTCACGCCTCAACTGCTGAACGAATTCTGATGAATTTTGGTGTAATTATGTAGAAAAGGATTAGTCATTAAAAACAAATTGGAGGTTCTCAATTTGGTTGTATTTTCTTTTTTACGTTTGTTATTTTTTTTTTATTTTTTTTTTTATGGGATAACTCGGCAAACTAGCAGGCGAGCTACCTGATGGTAAGTAGTCATCGCCGCCCATGGACATCTGCAAAACCAAAGGAGTTGCAGATGCGTTGCCGAGCCTATTTAGGGAAAGGGAGGGGAAGGAGAAAAGGAGAAGGAAGGGGATTGGGGGAGGAATTGGGCCTCCGGCCCTCTCGTTACTTCAGAACTCCATGATTTATGAACTGATTTGCAAAAAAACTGTATAGATCGTACTTAGATCGATATCGATCGCATGCCTGGCATCTTTTGTTATGCGTAGCTGTGCGTTCTGTGAAAAGTTCAAAATTACAACAAATTATTGAATCAAAACCTAATTTGTTTTTTAATCGTCTCCTGTATTTGGGATGAGTTTGCATACACAAATTCTTACACACACACAAATTATTATTTTTTCGCATATAATGATTCTTTTCCGATACGATCGAACTTAACCAGATGCTTTGTGTTTTTTTTACACGTAATAATTATTGGAAAACAAAATTTGGACATCATTATCATTGTTTTGTCCGGGTTCCCAATCTCGCCTATCTCATTGTCATGTTAAGTTCTCAACCGTGTGAAGATCGGCCATATCATTGTGGAGTAACAATATTCATAATTGTTTACTGTTATTACTCACGTTTATGTTTCAGGGTAGCCTGACTAGTCCTTTTTATCTAGTCTATCCCTCATAAATTTGAATAAACCATAAAGTCCTTATTCCGAAATCCTCTTATAAACATGTACTAACTAGCTGTATAATCCCGACGCCACCCAGATGAATTTCGTGTCTCTATCTATTGAGATTCAAATTTTAATTAAAAAATACCATCCCAATTTCCAACTTCACAAAATCAAAACAATCATTCATTTTACAAACTTTGTCCTGAGAATTAAGAACATAAAAAAAAACAAATCGGTAGAGCCATTGTCGAGTTTTTGCGAGATCAACGCATGGCTATTGATTTATAATTATATTTAATTTTATAACAACCAAAATATGTCTGTTAAGTGACTTAGCTGATCGTTTTAGAATAAGGACGCGTCGTTTCGACAATTTGAAACAACCATAGCAACAGCAAAGTTTGTGTTTTGTGAAGCTCTCGTATACTTAAGTATACCTACACGGCTAAGTGGACCCAGCCGTCCAGAGGGCAAACACTCGGGCCCGACCCAAATTGGCCCTCACTTGTCACACTCCACAATAGTCCACAACCGTATTCACACTTCTCGCGTGACTAGCAAAAAATAAATCTGTTCTACTCGCCCTTATTGGCACAATTAACCACTAAGTAGGACGCTTTACGTGTAAGTATCGAAATTGTTGGCTGCTCATATTTTATAAGGGTATTAGGTTCAACTTTTAGTATATTTAGGTGTTAGATTTATATTGTGAAAATTAGCTGTTGCCAACGGTTCACTCGCATCCCAAAGGGATTTACTCGGCTTATAGGCAGCATATTAAAATGAAGCTTCCCATCTACGACATTTTCTAAGTTAGATCTTCGGCAATACAACTAAAATCCGCATCCAATTCCATGCAGTATTGTTGGGGGTGATGTGCATACAAAAGATTTCTTTTGCTTTAATTCTCTTCAAACTTATTAATTTTACTCTTATTTTTTCTTAAACATTCGCTATGTACACTTGTACAGTTATAAGGTTCAGACGTTGGCCAGTTAAAATGTTATTATGTTGATGTCAAATTACTTTGAGTTTAAATTAATATTAGTCGGTTGTCTCTTTTGCTTTGAGACGGCTTTTCTCCTTAAAATCTAAACATCTTACTCTAACGTAGGCATCATAGATTCGTTGATCTTAACCGTTTAAGCTGATCCGTTACAAAGGCATCTAGTTCAGAAACTAGATAAGATTCTAAAACGTTTTACTTGTTTATACGTTAATTCAATACAGATCGTCTGTTTCTAGGTCTTTTGATATCTCTGCCAAGTGTACCGTCGGGAATAGATGCAGTGAATGAAATAAATAGGACAAACTGAACATGACATGATACACAGTTTGATTATTGTTTACCTTGGAAAATCCTTCCTATATTTGTGGAGACGAATGTGGATTTCCGGAATGTTGGTACGAGTCGATAATTTTGTTTGTTTTCAACGTGCTATTTACTAAATAATTGAATGTTGAAATAATGCGCTTAAATGAAATACGAAGGCATTATTTCGTTTGTTTTAAATATGTAGAACATCTACACTATTAAAAAAAACCTGATTCTGTACATTGAAGATATATAAAAAAACAAGTGGGATGGAGTAGGTATATTTAAGTTGTTACAAAAAAGTTGAGGGTTGGCGCTAAAACTACTTAATCGATTTTAATTTTGTGTTAGGAACCATGTTTAAAAAAAACAAACCTTAGAGTTTGACCCCTCTGTTGTATCTAGATCCCTAGATTAAAGAAATATTTTTTATTGGTTTCTGATTCAATTCTTTCTATTCGTCCACGGGGGAGAAACTACGGGCAAAAGTTATGAATATTATTCTGTTTTCATTACAAAGTGCATGCTTGCAAAAAAAAAACGAGTGGATGCGAAAGCCATGCGACACCTACGCGGGGCCCCAACGAATTCGCTCATCGGTATATTTATAGACAAACAGGATATATTAACAGTGCGTTGACATCGGGACACAGGTGCCAGATCAATTCATTTACTGCATCGTAATTACCAATTATTTTTAGCATGATTTTCAACATATGCGACTGATGTACTAGATGTCCTGGTCTCGTTTCCCAGGTCGAACAATGTTATTGACATTTTACTACGAATTCTTAGCTTAGAGTCTGGATTTGTGACCGGTTATTGGCAATAGGCTCGGCCCTATGATATACGACATAAACATACCGGCGAAGTGTCGGTGTAGGAACATTAGTACACCTCGGCCTAACCCTTCGGGGAATACAGGCATGTTGTAGGTATGTTTCAAAATGTCCCTAAATGTAAACCAATTTGTTAGTTCTAAATAATAATTAATTTTATGACGCTTATGAAAAGACATTTTTTATTTTTTATTACTTAATGAGAACAACGTTAATAAAATAATTATGTCGTTATTTAAAAAGTACATAATTATTATAATCTTTATATCAAACATGTACATTATCCACGTTTCTATAATTCGCATATTTTTATAGGTGTATTAAATTTATCACACGCCGGTAACCTATTACGTTCGGATAACAGCGGTTTTATCGTTGTTTCGTCCGCGCTGTCACTGGGCGGGCGGTGCGCGTCCTTGATTCGGCCCGGTCGTTGACGCCGGCGCTGCGGGGGACGGCCCTACATTATGCACACGCGACTGCCTTCGCTCCCTTCTGATCGTTCAAGACGTGCTTTGGCGCCGCAGACACGCGTCACACACGCGGCGACCGAAGGGTTATTGAAGAAAAATAAACGCAACCGCTCATTTGGAACGCAACTTTGATGCGTTCGACAATTAGCACGAATTTAAGTCGCTTTGAATACTGTGGCGAATTCATGCTTTCGATTTATGACGCAATAAAAGTTGAGTTTAATAATAAGCGTTACAGGAAAAATATTATATTTTTATATAAATAGTTTTTTTTTAGTTTCTACAAATTGGCTATCAGTTAACCAAATTCTATGTTCATAACATCCAAAATACATAGGTATCCATAATTTGTAGTATTCAGTGCGGTCATATTTTCCAAATAAATAGTTACCGACATCAAATACGTCGATGACAAATTATGTAATTTCATCATCAACCCATTTACTTTCCTACTGCTGGCCACGGGTCTCCTTTTAGAGTTAGTGTGGGATTGGGCTTTAGTCCACCAGCCTAGCCTACTGCGAGTCGGCAGACTTGGCAAAGACTGAGGACACATTTAAATAAAAACATAGTCAGTGCTAATGTCCATGTTCATTGACGTTCACATCCATAGACGAGGATTTCCCGAGGCGAACCTCATCCCAGAGGAAATTAGCTTCTTATGTTTCACGCGTTTCCTCTCCGCCCGCGGACAATTGAATCTTCCCAACGCAAATTGATATTTTTTGCGACACTCCGATTGCCCGATGCAATTTCCCAACGTCTAGCCTAGCGCCATTGACGTCGAAGCTTCGTGAATCAAAAGTTGCTTAGTCATGCTCCTTACACTTTTTTCACACAACATAAATAACCCACATCGTCGGTGTAACGGACCCTGATCAGCGATTTCATCTTGAAAAAGTATAAATATTTACAATTACGGCGACCTTGTATTAAGTCAAGCTTATTTAAATTACGATGTGTACAAAAGCTTTCGAAGTATTTCCCATGTATTTCAAAGACTTTGTTTTCCTCACCATTAAACATCACACTGGAATCCAAGAAATATAAAACGTCAAATATAATAATTCCACTTCAGTACATTGTAGCAAGCCAAACACCATAAGAGCGTGGGTAGAAGTTTGTGTTGACAGATAACTTTAAGACTTGCCCAAATTTAGTGTAAGCAACTAGGTGTCGAACAAAAGTAATAAAACTGTCGGTACTTAATTGCCGTTGGTCTCACGCAAGTCGTCATGTTTTATTATTATTTTCGGCAAGATCATAACTTTGACGGTCCTCAGAGCGATTGTCTTCGAGTGAAGGCAATGAGTTTCACGACTGTCGCATTCGACGCCAATGTATTTGATCAATGCTTGTAAGTTGTAACTTTGGTATGTACCTCGCTTTATGGTTCATAAATACTTATATATTTTTCCGTGACCCGTCTCAAATACCAGAATAACCATACAATAATCGATTCAGTGCGCATGTTACGTGTTTCAGGGACCCCATAAAGCTGTGTTTCCGCACTGCGCCTATTATAACTGTTTACGACTGCCGACTAGGTATCCTCGCCACATGCACGTATATTTTCATGGGGGGCTTTGGAGTACACCCAATGTCTCGATGCTAAACATGAAACGGTATAATCGCTCTCGCTTTATAGGGGTTATATTAAAGGTAATTGCACCACACAGTGGCGCTCCTTCGCCTACCCTCAAAAATACATGGACTCATGCCTCCACTTCAACATGTTGCGACATTCTTCTGTGGGAAAAATATTCGATACTAATCGTGGAATAAACAACAAACTGAAGCGACTTTTCATCTGTCTGACGACAAGAATTTGACTTAAACATTGAAATAGGAGTTTCAAATTTCTAACCCTTTGTCGGCTATTTGTGGGCGTGTAAATGTCTACCTATATTTATCGCGAATAGATCTGACAATAATGGCTGTTGCAGGCCGACAGTGGTACTCGTTTGACCGTTCGCACACTATATCAAAGTGATTGCTAAAACATTAGGTCGGTCCGCGGTCAGATCGCCCTTGTCTAGACGTCCACTAATTTTGACTCAAACTGTCGATATTCAGTTAATCCAGAAGATGACTGGTTTGTTTTCGTCATTGAGACCAGAGTTGAATTTGTCTCGAACTTAATTCTGGACCCTATAAATATTTAGATACCAAAGACAGTAGAAAGTACAAAGTAGGTAACTAAAAGACTAATAAAATATTATTGTAAGGTAGAGGTTAAGGAAGTCGGGTCGGTATTTTTGGAATGCGTATTCGGGAATGCCTGTTACATGCACGAAACAAACGGTAGGGATTACGCACATCGCATTAGCATATAATGGTGTTATTTGCATTCGGCCACTGAGGCTTATTTTACGCCCGTTTATTTTTCAGAAATCCAACTCGTTCACTGCAGCAGTGTAATTTATGCAAAATACCGCACATGATTGGACGGCGGCAGACCCCTTTTTGCCTTTTAAAGCCTCCTCGTTTATAGTTTGGTTGTAATATGTTCTGACTTGACGAATTATGTGGTTGCTCGGGCATTTTTTCAGATCGACATCGGCTTGTGTTACTTATTCCTTTAATTTACCGGTTTCGTAGCCGACGGGCTTGTTGTTTTAATTTTCCTTCCTGGTTTTTTGGTTTGTTCTTAACGAGAAACAGGATAATGATACACCAATTTGGTGTTGTAGCATCTCTTTGTCCTCCTATTGTTATTCCTTTGATCAAATTCAATTGAAAGTAAAAAAAAAATTAGAAACTCAAAGCTCAAGAATTTTAGTTCCAGCATCTCGAATATCGGAGATGCTTCTAGCTGTGTGCGCTCGACACGCGGGCCGGGAAAGAATTTCAATAAGTTGTTTTCATTTGCAAATTGCGCGCCGCGGCGACACCTAATGGAATAGGAATCTAGGGGGCCGCGTGCCGGCCGTCGCACCAGTTCCGCTTATTGGATTATAAAGAGCTCTTTCGATGCGTTCACGCTTGCTCCGATTTTTCGAACTGCTACTGCGATTTGTTTAAATTAAAATTAACACGGTTATGCTGCGAGTCGACCCACGGTCATTGCTTACTACTCTATTAATTTTAAAAGGTTCAGTTGCGAACTCGCCGGCGAAAGAAGGATCTTTGTCAGGAGTTGCTCTGGTGAAAAATGTTCGAGCATTATTAGCATCCGGGGGACGAATCGGTATGCCACGGGCATGTTCCGTTCGTCCGCCATTATTCATTTATTCATGAAGCTTATGTACTAACCGCCGACGAGAACTTACTATGTATTATAGTTAATTATTTACTACGTAAAATCAAATGTTATTCGTTACCTAAGGTTTTAAGGGCTTGTATTCCAACCAGTTATATAAATTAAATAACAGGTCCGCTACTCTAATTAGTAACTCTCTAACGATGCTATCTAGCGTTGAAATACCAGGAACTTTGGGTTAGAGCAACAATTTGTTTGCCTTAGGACAAAGTTATAACAATTGGCTGTATTGTCAGCGATAGGAATTAAAGTTAAATTCTGATGATATTGTAATTTCTAATGTTTCATCAATATTTGTTCACGAGGCTTACATGTTAAAAGACAGGTATCTGTTTAGGGGGAGAGCTTATTGCCATTCACCGGACACAATAGAAAAACCTAATAACACTGCTCGACCTGGGAATCAAACCCAAAACCTCTAGCGTAACTGTCCCTCTAAGGACCACTAGATTAATGAGGCAGTCTTATATCTAGTACATTTAATCAAACACTGTTTAACTGTTTATTTTTTATTATATTTTAGCATTAAATAATGCGAAATGTTCACAAAGATATGAATTTTCTTTGCAAACACTGTTTAATTAACTAGTACCAATTCCTTAAAATTATTTAACCATAATTCAGTCGTTCGCTTTGTTTACCAAAAGTAATGAACAAACAATACATTTGTCGAGCATTATGCAAATACGTAACGGTACTAGCCGTGCAAAGGAACGCGGAAGCGTGTTTTCCAATAAAGCGAGCAATAAACGCATACTCGTGGCCACCATCGATGTATGTACTACTGGCCGTGGACACATTCCAACTGACCATTCAAAACGTTTGCCTCAACACTAGGAATGACAAACGGTAACTTACTTGGAAACCGTCGTACGAAATTTACCACAGACACAATCGCGAAATTATACAGAAGAGGTCCACAGAATACTTTAAAACCTTAAGAAGTGCACGAATAGTGACGATGACGAGTCAGTTTTGGCAAATAGTCGCTGATACTACAATACCACGCGTAACGAACACATTGCAGTAAGGCCCAATTTTCCCAGTAGATATACCAACATTGTCGAAGACAGCACAATAACTATAGGACTGAACAATACGCGTACGGACCCTTTTCAGAACGTTGGAAATACGAATCTTACCGATATTATAAAGAGGGAAAGTTTTGTTTGTTGAGGTAATTTCGATAACTACTCTATTGTTTTCGATAGTTCTTTCACAGTTGCCAACTTGTTTCGTTCCCTTCCCTTTGAACACGGGACGCGCAAGATTTTGTTCTTCACGATCGTGTCATATGTGTGGGTGTTCTTCAGATGGAATGTAGGGCAATGAAATAAAATAACATAACATACCATCACGCCTGTATTCCCCGAAGGGTTAGGCAGAGGTGCACTTAATGTACACCCACAGTTCGCCGGTATGTTTGGGTCCCATGTAATAGGGGGCGAGCCTATTGCCATTCACCGGGCACAAATCCAGACTCCGAGCTGCTACTGAGAATTTCATAGAAAATGAAATAGTCTATTGTAATTGTATGGCCAGAAATATTTATTGGGCTAGAGCTTTTCTGTTATCAGGTGGCAATTGTAATTTCCAATTCTTTACAATGGTAAATTAAATTTGCCATTGGCTTACTGAAGTGAAGTGAATAAATGTGTAAACAATCGTAGGTAAACAAGAATTTAAAAGGTAGGTATGTCAGATTAAAGAAACAAGTAAGTACTTATACGGGGTTAGTATGGATGGTAGAGACGATAGAGGCGGTCGTACCATAATCAATGTACGGACGTTTAAGGAAGTTTACAAAAAACCCATGAGATTATTGAACGTATTTGAATCGAAAGTGGTCTTTCAGTATTGTGAGAGATTAATCTATAATCTCTGCCCGCCCAAATATGTAGTTAGGCGTGTTAATTAGTAATGCATGTAAACATACACAAGCAAACTAAAACTTAACAACTTACCGTTGCGTTTCGCACGACAAGAGTGGAGTGCCGGTGGCCCAATTCCTCCCTCAGTCCCCTTCCTTCTCCTTTTTCCTTCCCCTCCCGTTTCCTCTACAGGGTCGGCAATACGCAATAGTTATAAAATTGGCGTTACAAGCGTCCACAGGCTACGGGAAACGCTTAGCATCAGGCGGGTCGTATTCTTGTTTGTCATTTTAGAAAATAAATTGATGATACTACATCCGTTTGTCAGTCAGGAACGGAAGATGGTAACCAATTAATATAGCTTCTATTATCTTTTAAAGCGACAAACGATAACTCGTCGATAAAACATCGATAAAACGTTGTCAACTAGTGCATCTCTCAAAGCAATTTATTTTTCATACGATAAATGCGGCAATATCAGAGGGCGGTCGTAAACATGTCCTCAATAAAGTCTTAGAGTGACCCGTGCTTGCCCCGGGCACGACATTGTTCCCCGGTTTATAAAATTACCCCGTTAAAGGAGTAAGCTGCTCAAAGTAGCCATGTTCGTACATGGTTCACTTGTAAGGATGTTATTGTTGTGAAGTACTGTGTATAATTTCGGAGTAATACATTTTGCGAACTATAAATAATTTATTCCATTTTTATTGACGATTCGTCCCATGTTATCTTTCTGTTTTAAAATGTTGCGATCATAACAAAGCGGATTGTACGAGTAGTAACTCAATCTAATCACGAATTCACGATCTAAAACTCAGAAAAGTTTGTAGTGTTTTCAATTGATACTCATTGATATTCGGAAATATATGTATTATCATAGGATATGAAACGTTGATTATCGTTACTTCATTAAATAGAATAATTTAACAAATATTCCGGTTTGTGATTGTTAGTGTCTTATCGAGTTATCACAATAGATCACGTGTGAAAATTACCTTGAAAATTCCAGTCGCTGCGCGTTAACGGGGCTCAATTATGTGTAAAGCCTATATTCGTCGTGTCATGTGTGTTTACCAGCACCGTGCGCCCCCGATAAGTATTCAATACACTTCTCCACATAAATTAACCAACAGGTGTGCTCTCCCTGAAATGAACATAAATAAAAAACAGATCAAGCGCGAAATGGCAACATTCGCAATAAAAGTACCGATGCTACACGTCTTTGTACACAACCACCTTTTGAAACATGTTTAACGTTGCGGGACGCTACAATCGAGTATCATTTCCATGCCATTATAAGAGCAGATCAAAAATGTATTTATTTCTTTAACCACATTAACAACAACATTTTATATTTTTCATTTCAGACCTTTTAACGCCAACTGTTTTTTCACGATTTATGTTATTGAACCCCTAAAACTGATGAGAAGTGCTAAACGTCGCGCGCTTCGTTCCTTTATTTATATTTAGTACCTTTATTTATACCCGGTTCGGTGTATGCTAATGTTCCGAAACGGGATGTAGACAGTCAGAAATAGCTCCTTACTTGTCACGACAATTTGCCGCTGAACCAACTCCAATGAGCATAATGTACTCGTTACTTCGTGTTATTTCCACATACACGCAAGGCAACCGATATTGCTCAGTGATTTTGTAGATGTTATCATAATAAATACACAAAGTTTCAGAAAATGTTGGACCTTGCCTCACCACTAGACTGGAGCAGTTTTGCTAAGAGAGAAAAATTGCGTAGTTTTAATCAAATTATAAGTTTACTTTGGGTAACAGTTTCAAAGCAAACTGTACCTTAAGTCCATGTTATGAGAAGTACTTTTATATTTTGATTAAT
Organism: Subacronicta megacephala; assembly: GCA_958496365.1. Taxonomy (NCBI): domain Eukaryota; kingdom Metazoa; phylum Arthropoda; class Insecta; order Lepidoptera; family Noctuidae; genus Subacronicta; species Subacronicta megacephala. The sequence continues at coordinate 10,688,243 of OY292525.1, forward strand.
GATACCGAGTTTCTGATACTCGTACAGTGTATTTATACTTTGATACATACATGTTATAAATTCTACGTCAGATTCATATTCAAGCAATTGAAGCAATAAACCATAAATATGCAAAAAACAATTGCAGTGCAGTGCGCGCCGCCGACTTGTTACTTCGTATTATACTTCTCTGTGACCTATTTCTGTACTTATATAAAAATGCATTTTGCAAGATGCCCCCTAGAACAACTAGAAGTGTTCTTTGAGCGATGTCAGAGACGTTTGCGTGACATTCACAACGAGTGCTAATTGTCGCTCGACGGTTGCGGTTGTTACGGGAACAGACCTGTATCGAGTGTACTTTGCCGTGGATTTCTCTTGTCTGCATCTGATTTGAGCCGATGTAACTTTCGCTCCAGACACGATCTGGTTTTAACGACGTCCCGTTGCCGACTGCATTTCTTCCTGCATTTTCCCGGTACATTGTTTTGCTTCAAATCGGTTATCATTGCTTAGTCATATTTATTTTGAAATTAATCTTGAGTCACGTATTTCACGTTAAAGTTATCACTACCTTAAATCAAATGTCGATAACGTTTTGATTTCATGTACGAAAATTTGACTAACGAATTCAATTTATAATTAACAATATTGTTGTAAAAATATGTAAGCTCTGGAAGAAGACTACTCTAGATGTTCGCACGGCTACAGATCAAGCTATACAAAACTAGTTTTCGCTGCTCTTTTATACAATAATAGGAAGCCTATACAATGCGAGATCAGCTTAAACTGGTTTTGTATAGGTTGACCTGTAGCCGTGTGTACTAGCATTTAAAAACGAACTTTGATCAATTTGCTATAGCTCAATTCAATCGTTTCGTCAGACATTGTCCAATCGGCCCAGAATGCAGTCACCACCGGACCGGTGTCGTCTGCCTGTCGGTCAGACTGATGCGTGAGCGCACGTGTGCCAACAACAAACAACACCAATAACCATTTGCCACGGAAAATTTCATAAAATTATGACCTATAATTACTACATAAAATGTACTGCAACGTCATAAATTACTGCCAATTTGCCCCGCACTAATAAAATATTCATTTAATTTTTATTCCATTTGACTTGCATAATTATCTGCCTTTGTGTTATTTATCTCCGCGAGTTCGAAATTATAATCCAATCCGTACTTTTTTTCATAATAAATTGATATCCATAATTAGTTCCTGTATGGTAATGAGGAAAAAGAACAATGTTGTCTGTAAAGGCCACCGTTACGGCTCATAGGTCTCACGCCAGGCGAACTGGCTAACTTTAGTGTTTAGCTATTTTAATTCGATGCAAAAGTTTATAAATAGACGAGTAGCATCGCACTCGTAGTATCTAAAGTAAGTCGCTACTACAATTCGTCTGTCCGGTGATATTTCTGGATGAATTCTATCTTGAACTGCCCTTTGCAACATGTCGTATATCTTGTTGTCTCTTGTAATTTACGTAGGTACGTAAAAAAATTATACTTTTGAAAAGTTATTTATCAGTTATTGCAGTTAATCTTCAATCAAAACATTCCAATTAGGACACTTTTTATTTAAATCTGGCACCATGTTACCAAGTATTTAAATTGTTTGTATTTCGAAAGTGGCTATTCAACGAATCGTTTTACGTCGAGGTTGAATGGAATCTAAAGAAGATTTAAATGGATTTTTGTAATTCGAATGGTCGCTGAGGCCTCCGGGTATCGATACCCAACAGAAACCGAGGATATTTAGTAGTTTCCCAAGTTTTCCCCGTTAGCGGTGATATTGTGTTCGCGCGAAGTTCACGCCGTATCGCCCTGGGCGCGTCTCCCGCAATAGCGTTTTCTTTCCCACAATCTTTGCTTGTGATAATTTAAAACGTGTTTGCGTACCATCGCGGCGGAAGAGGGCGCCCTATCCTTAGGTCCACAACAAGGACGGGCTTGTAATAAATGTTTATCGATATTAATTTTTCAAAAGGAAAATCCATTAGGTTTGTAGAAGAAGAGAGTTTGTACGACGGAGGTCTAGTGCGTCCTGGGAAACGGAATCTATTTATGTTAGCCAATAAAAAAAAAAATATAAAAAATTCTTACAAACATTTTCATGGATACAATAGACCATATTACGAAAACCAACCATTAAAAATATGACATAACATACGCCTGTATTTCCTGAAAGTAGTCAAGGCTGTACTTACAGTTCGCCGGTATGTTTATGTCCCATGTTATAGGGGATGTACCTCTTGCCATAATACAAATATGTATTACTTATTGCCATAGAGTAAAATATAAACTGTAAGTAAAATAAATGTAACATTTACATTAGTAAATAGAACATCCAATTCTACAATTGAAATTGTAAATGTGCCAGCAATTTTTTTCCACGAATCTTTACATGAATAACTAAAAACATTTTAAATATTAACATTTCGTAATAAATGTTACAGCAAATGAGCAATATTTAATAGCTACATCTAGTTTCTCACGATTTAGTATCTGTGTTATTTATCTTGTTAGTATAGGTACTGTTATTTTCATACTAGCGTAGGGGCCAGGGATTTCATGTAATTGTTAACAATCTTATGTCAATTAAGAATTTATTATTATTTCCTTTATTCACACTTTTTACATATTATTTTAAATTTTTATAAACACAAAAAAATCCTATTTTTTTATTATTATTTCTATAGTAGGTACATTAAATTTATTGGTTGCTACGATGCGTGTCCAAACGTCGTTACCCTATTGCAGACCACCTTATCATTTCGATTTGATGAGCCCATCTTGATTGACTATAAAAACCTTATTAAATGGACATATTTTCTCTAGAAAATAATACTCCATCAGCTTAAGAGGATAGTATCCGCTTCGCGCCCCATACAAACGCAGTTTGGCCCTTGCTTGAATTTTAAACAATGAAAGTCATTGAAATTTTGCAGTAACAATCTTATCATTAATATACGTGTTTCTGTAATATAAAATTTCATTTCAATATACGGTTAAAAAGTTACACGAGCTCAAAGATTGGCAATTTTCGTTGAAAAACGGCCCAACTTTATGCTAGTATTTCTCGACAATGTATCAATACAGAAACATTCTGATTCGAAGGAAACCCAGATAATATAGTGAATATTTTTTTACAAGTTTTTTTTTTTACATATTAGCAATATTATAGGAGTAATCTCCAAAATTCGGAACATACGAAATACGCGTGAAAATGTTGTTGTTTCTCCTCTCGGGCACGCGTTCGCATCGCGAGGGATAGAGACAGCAACAACTGTGCAACATTGTTGCGTTCGCGAGGGACACTCCTCTTAAGCTTTAAGTTGACATATCAAACTACTGTTGTACAATTATTTTTATTTGTTTGCTTATACTTGTGTCATATAATAGAATAAAAATATGTTCAATAAACTAGTTTTATAGTTCTTCTGCTCGAATGAGGTGTCTCAATCTTATTATGTAAGTGTCCGTTGTAATAAATATACACACTAATATATTTTGCATAAGGAAAAATCTTAATAATATAACTACGCAATAATACCTAGTTCATATTTCCTGGTTTGTTGAGTTGCCTCTTCCCTTCCCTTCGTTCTGCATGATGCAGCCATGAGAATAATAAGTCATATGAATATAAGATATCAAGCGAATATGATCACGACCGCTAATCCATACGAAATTCAAATTCAATACCGTAGCCCGTATCGCTCGCATCGTATAAAAAGAGTTAATATTCAAACTGATGAATAAACCATCCATGCATGTGAGAGTATGCAAAAGAAATGCAGTATAGTCGATATTTGACCTTTGACATAAGAACACAGAAGAGAAACCATTCTAAGCAAATGCTAAGCAATATCCAATACATTAGCGTAATTAAATAGTCCGTGTAGCGGACGCATGACAAAGCGTGTCCACATGACAATTCCAGTAATAACTTTCTCATTGTCGCTGGCCAGGACTATCCCTCGCATAAGTTTATATTATAATGGAACCAATATAAACTGTGTACACACACTATGCGGGCGCGTCGCTGCCTACATAAATCTCTAGTGATAAATTAGACAATTCCATAAGATAGGGTGCCCGCGCCCCCACTACGGGCCACATGCAGAGAGGCCGTTCGAATAATCGACGGGACTCATGCAATTTGGCATAGTATTTATCGTCCCACGTGTGTACGTGCCTATATGTTACCGGTCACTGTTTTGTTGTATCAACTTAACGAGCTATAGGTATCGTTTACAAAAGGTTGACGGTGATGAATTGGTGTTTGAGCGGTTTTCTATTTTGTAGTTCAGATACGCACTATCCTCACTAATGCCTGTCTTGTTGCGTCAGCAACGCATCGTCATCAATTGTGACGTAATTTTTTAGTGTGACTATATTTATTATGCTCATACGCTAAGTGAAAATGTATGAACTAACTGGACTAGACTTTCTGCAGATTATTCCAAGTTTCCTGGAACTATCAACAGTATCCCAATTGGAATCCCAAGCGGTTACTACAACACATCGATAACAACTATATAAAATTGGAAGAAAATATGCGTCTTATAAAAAACTAGAGTAGTCAAAACATCTGTCGAATATTTACGACGGTCCCATGAAACATTTTATACCGATACAAAAACATCGCACCGAACGGACTTAGAAATAAACAAAAATTACGTCACACCGCTTTCAGATGATTCATGAAATCACGACGAACAACGTAACAAAACATTAATTTATCGTGAAAAAATATATTCTTTCACATCAAAGCTGACCTGAAATAATAGCAGCTATACATATAGATATACGTCATTATGGTGTTGGGTACGTCAAAACACGCCGATGTTGATGACCCCAATGACTTGCATGATTCGCCGGCCCATCTCGTATCGATCCCGTTCCACCGCCAAACTCACTCTTCATAGGTTTATAAGCTTCCAACGAAGTTATTACCACCAAATACTGTTTTTACCAAGCCGCCAAAATTGTTGCAACATGACGTAAAATAATACATTAATTAAGTAAAGTAAAATCAGTTGAACACTTGAAAACTGTATCAGGATACAGTTTTGTTTTTTGTTATTATAGTAATCATACAATTACCCTGTGTTAATTATGTTATTTTTTTTGTTTCAGGTAAGACACGCAATTAATAGAAAAGTTCTGTATTTATGATGCTGACAGGTAAATGTAAATTCGCACTTAAGTGAAACTAATATATTAAAACAAATTATAATATTATAAATACGACACTAACTTCATGAGAGTTAATCGGTTTTATTGGGTTAATGTGCCTAAGTCGCTATTGGACTAACGTTTAAGTTACGTATGCATAATTGCATATGTGGTATTATTCATTTCATCATTGCAGATTGTTTTTTAAATGATAGTTTCAAACTAAGGCGAGGTTGATTAAGAGGACGTTGGAAAAGCCCAAGATAGATGTAAAAAAATCTTAGATTAAGGGCGGGTCTTCGGTCAGCTCTGGACCACAAAAAAGGCTACAAGACGAGACTTATACATGCAGCTGTGGGAGTGTTTGAATGAACCTAAATCACAGCGAGATGAGTTGTGATTTAGATTTAGTTCTATACATACAACGCTACGTAATTATTTTACCATGGCACTCAAGACTCGTGGTACACACGGCTTCACGTCAACCTATACAAATCCAGTTTAAGCTGATCTCGCATTGTATAGGCCTCCCATACAATATGAGGCCAGCATAAACTGGATTAGTATAGCTTGATGTTGATCTCGTAGAACTGATGACCGTTGGGGCAAAAAGGTTCTCGAGTGGAGACCACGAACCGGAAAACGCAGTGTGAGACGACCTCCAACAAGATGGACAGACGATCTGGTAAAGGTCTTAGCGAGTAAAGACTCCCTAAGACCTTTACCCACCTGCACCCCTTTGCACCCAAAGGGGTGCAGGCGGCTTATAACCGGTCGTTGTGGAAGACTACGGGGGAGGCCTTCGTTTGACAGTGGACTTCATTTGGCTGATGATGATAGCTTGATGTGTAGCCGTGCGTACCTCGGTGTAATCAATCGATTTGTGAGGTAAATCTGCGCTTACCGTGTTCAGTCTATAGGCGAACGACGATTCTTAAAACCTATCGAAACCCATTTGAGCCTCGGAGAGCACATAAAGCTAACATACTAAAACAATGGCGACTGTTAATGATAGTTAGAAACTGAAAATAAAACAGATTATTAGCTTAAAACGATGCTGATGTTCAGCCACGGATCACAAACTTACTGACAATTATTTTTGTTGAAATAACTTTTATTAGTATCCCCAGAAAAGGGTTACAGAAGCCACTCGATTATATTAAAGCCAATTATCATAAATCAGTAATGAACCCCACGAATACGTCATAATATAACATTTGACCGATATCGATTCCAAATATAAAATTAGGCCGATGTTTGTTGGCCACGAATGGCTTCATAAACTTCTTAGAAACACTTTTCAGAAGTTAAAAAGTAAAAACCCAATGTGAAATACAAACAATCCAAAAAATATCATAACTTTGTTTTGTTTATATTTCTAGGGAAACCTTCAAAATCAATACCGTTTACCGCGATTTACTTTGCTCTTTAAAATAAATTATGTAATGTGAAATAAAACCGTTTTGTATTTCAAAATTTAGTTGCGACTGCATCGATTTGCTACGTCATGTGAGATTTATTTTAGCCGCGGCTGTCACGTGGCACATCGCTGCTAGATATTTCAATCAGCCGGTCAAGGAACTATTACATCGCCACCGCGGCACCATTATCTTGGCCCGGAGATTGATGGCCCAATATTGCGATGGACTCCGATACCTATATACAACGCTTTACATATACAAAAGCCTAATAAAACTCGCAATACGGCCGCGTAATGTATGTCAATATGTTTTTGCTATGTCTGTTCTTAGATTATCAATAGAGCAGTAAAACAATCCAAACGAAAATAATTCAATCTAGGTTATTTTTTTTATTTGAACGTGAATCGTACTAAGTGTTATTTTTATAATAAATAGTTAATAATATCAGGCAGAAAATACTGTAGAGTTTTGGCCTGAAAATTGACAGAATCAAACCATTATACGATTTCGGTATTACTGCTAATTCGGCGATTACAAAATATAATCGCTAAAATTACTTAATATCTATCTATATTAATTTGAAATGCCTAAAATATAAAAGTTTCGAAAAAAATATTTTGAATTGCAAATAGCCTTAGATAACCTTAAAGAGTGACGTAATCAATCTGTTAAAATAAAAATGCACCGGTGGTGGTGCGACAAATTCGCCTCTATATTCGAATAAAATTGATGGGAAGGCCAATATCGTAATGCGAAACACGGGCGTACACTACCGAACGACTATTTTGAGACCGTATCGGGAATCCCGATCTATTTGATGGACTCGGTAGCGTGGTGAGGAATAAAACCCCCTGATGCATCGGGCGCTAATCATGTTATGTGATCTAACTTTAGTATTTTGAGTAATTGGGGAAACCCGAAATTTTTTCTAGCCTTGTTTTTCTTCAAATACCAACACATTTTTTTATATGCTATGCCCGCTGAAGTTAGTTCAACGATTCACTTGCATAACTTCACATTATCAGCTAGGAAGCACATGATTATAGCACAATCAGTTACAACTACTTATCTCAGCCCATTCCAGTGTACGTTACTTAACGTGACACATTAAAAATTGTATATTTTCAATAAGCTATTTGAATTTCAAAACGTCGTAATGAAGTTAGCGGTAAAGATGGAACAATAAAAGTGCGCGCGCGCCTGCGTGAGCCGCTGGCGCCGCAACGCTCCAGTTGCCGCGTCTGCGCATCCAGCTAGCAGACCACATACGGTAATTATGCAGGGGCTACCACAAGCTTTTTGCATGCCAACCCAGACATTATTATTGAAGATGTTTGTTATGACCGAGTGTTGCATAAACATGTGCAATTTCTTGGAAAATTAAATGAGCGTTTTACATAATGACGGTTTTTCTCAAACAACATTGCTCCTAGAATCACATGCTTAAGAATTTCCGGAGTATTTTTTTATAAAATATATTAAATCATCGCTTTTAAAATACAATCCAATGACGCAATAGCCTTGTTGTCAAATTCTTCGGAGATCGCCGACATCTACTCCCCTGAGTCATACTTTTACTCTAAAAATACGCACAAAATTAGCTTAAAATAGAATACTTCTCTAAGCGCTCCACACGCAAATCTAAATAAAGAATTATTAGTTTAACGCCTGCTCCACTCATATCGTGTGCCCGATATTTGCAACGATACTTTCTTGTTTATTAACATCCCTGGGACTAGAAGTGAGTTAGAGTGAGTTACTGCCATGATGACCTACCTAAAAAACGTAAGAGAATTTTCGTTTTATATTATAGAAATTTCGGAATGTTTGAGGCTTACTGCTTATCTCGTATTATTCGCTTTACCGTTTCAATTCTACTGGAAGAGAGTACGCTGAATACAAGCTGAAAGCTGTATAGTCTCGAGTGCATCAGTATTGTCTGTATGTCAGTCTTGATTATTTGTGTTCAATTTGTGTTGCGTTAACAGTTTCCTCGATCAGTCGATCCTTCCAGATGTATACCACCTTTCAGAAATATGCAGACCAGCCCAGAAAAAACAGTTAACACGTGTTTTTATTGCGGAGACAAATTAACTCTCATGTGTATCCGTCTCCCATTTTTCGTAACAATATATTTTTGTTTCCCGTTGACCGCATTACTGTTTTAATGTAGTGCAAACTGGAAACTGGAAATATAATGAGTCGGTCAAAATGTTAATCTGGAACGCGAAATATACAAAAAAATAAGTATTTTTTCAGTTTTGAAGCAAGGCATCCCTCAATTTAATGAGTTGTTGACGCCAGAGTTTACAATCTGCCAAGTTTCCACTTGTTAGGCGAGTTCGCAAACAAATGACACGTTTCGTCGCGGCCAAGTTCCGGCCCCCTTATGCACTTTTTTGGGCTTGAAATGCCACCAACGGAAACTTTCACATACCCTTCCGCTGTCGAATTGCATGTGGACGTGACAGCTAGTGCATTTGTAATGATTTCATTTGATACACATTACGGTTCACTCGATAAATATGTTTGCATTGTAACAGACGCGAATATGAATTAATCAACGGTACACTTCAAACAACCGCCGGCTTCATAAAAACTTAATGACTAAGCCAGCTCGCTGACGTGCAATTTTCGGAATGGATCTTCGAAAATCCTCATCATCTTCGAATAATTTATAATTAGACAAAGGTGCACGCCGATTTCAAAGGCATTGTGAGATACGCGACGGGTCATAAAGAGGGCACAGGTCGGCTAGCGACCTTGCGGGTGTATTCTGAGCGGCCGCAAGAGCTATTTCGGCGCGTCGACATCGATCCAAGCCAGCTAACTGGAGCAGCCTCATTGGCACCTGAGTTGCATCAAACTACATAAACGATTGCGAGATCGACGTCTTCGAGCCACGTGGATTCTGCTCATGCCAATGCTTGACCGCCCTTATCTAAATTTATCGCTAAGATGTATGTATTTATGCGATGAAAATTTCATTGTCAAGTGTCAAAGGCACACCAACTTCAGACGGCACAACATTAAGTTTTGATACGGCCTCTAGAGAATAGCAGTTTAAGTTTCAATTTTGCATGGTTTGGCGGTGTTTTCTTACGATGTAATTGGCGTGAAACTTCAGTGCTCGGCGACAATGGAACACTCGCTTATTTTTGGCACGGCGCAGTGTGAACCCGGTAACAGAATCGCGGTGACATAAAATTATACTACTTATTACGTACGACAACACAGTCCGTTCGCGGCTGGGGACGTTCATCGTGACGTTTGCTAAACTACACAATATCGAGAGAGCATGCTGTACTGTTACGTACTTATTATTTATGATAAAACGTTTTGTTGCTAACCTCATGTACGTCATTGTATGAACACGTAACTAAATAAACGGTATGTAAACGTGAGGTGTTATGATAACTTTACAATATTTATTGTTTAATACTTTATTTATTCCATATTAACGCACGTCATATATAATGTAAAACGTCTGTATAATTGTTAATTATCTATTTAGTAGTGAACTTTAATTGTATTTGTATCTGATTCAACTTTATGTAATAACGCAATAACTAATTTATTTCGCCATGTTCTTGCAGCTCCGAAGTGCATTGCTCAAACATGTCCACTAGGCTCAACGATTCGGAGCAATTGATCGGTCAAAATTCCTAGGTTCCCAGCTTAAGCTCATCACCGTAGCTAAATTGCGATAAGATAGTATGACATTGGCCAAAATTCTCTCGTTCACTTGAGCGGTTCGTCGGCTCAAGGTGACCGGCGGGTGCGTTGACATTCAGACGCCTTTATCAGAACAGTCGAGTTCACGACGCGCCTGTGTTTATTAGCGGCCCGGTTGCCGACTGGTGGCGGTACGATACAAACCCCCGCGCACACTCATCTATAAATCACAACACGTGTAATTGCTATCGTACTATCAAAGTAATCGAATTCTTTTGCCGGAATAAAAAAGATACAGTTCAAATATTAATAAGAAACAAATGAACTAAATAATTACATAATTAACTTTACTATACTGTACAATTCAGCAACCATCCGACCCCCTTACCACATTTCTTAATTTCTTATAAAGGTGCTTCTAAGATCCACAGACATCACATAAAATTCATCGTCATTTGATTTGAAATTTGACTCGAGCGCCTTGCATAATTGTGTGATAAAATTAAACATGTTAAGCTAGTAACGGTTATATATTTGCATTTCTATTCTAGTGCACGAATTGAAGGCCGGTTACACTGTGGCATCCTGAGTCGGAATTCATCAGAGCGTCTTGCCTGCAGCCAATCTGTGGGCCAATAGCTCAAATTGTACGTTGCACTGCGAAACATTGGATTTATTGACCGATATAGCCATCGTTAGATACCTTGCCAAAGGGTGCACGACCCGATTCGGGAAAGCTTGGATGCTCGAATCTTGTTGGTTAACGAATCATTCATTCGACCGCATACCGGTGTATTCGCTGAAAATATCCAATTGATCGTTTAGATACCTAATCTAATATGAAAAGCTTAGATGTTTAGTGTTAACTTGTATTATTTTTCACAAATGGGTAAGTTACCTTTTTCGAATCACTAAGCATTAGTTTATCGTGGTTGTTGGACGTAAACGTGGATCAATTTTATGTCGTAAATCGCAGCTGTCTGCGCCTCGATTACGAACTAACAGAGTCAATGATTGAGTGCAGCAAAGAACTCTATTAAACCCGAGATGGTATCTCAATGCTGTCACGTGATCCGATCGCCTGCGGCCTATACGTATCGCTGCCCGATTCCGTGTGCTCATGGCATTCAGTCTCCATCATTGCAAGTGTGCGTTTTTTATCGCAAATGTTGAGAATATCTTTAGCATTTTTGTTGTTTACTATCCGTGTTCTTCTATTTATCTCATGATGTCCGGGAACTATGATAAGTAATCATGTCGGCTTAAGATGGGAAAAGCCGCAGCAATTAAAGCAACTTCAATTAACCCCTTTATTGTTGAGAAAATAATTGGACAATAGGGCAACGTCAGTCATTGTCACCGTTGGAACATATTGCAAAAAACCATCCGTTAATGAAACTAAAATAAAACACTTCTCAGTTTAACAGTCTCTTCAAAATAGCCGTTATACAAAATTCAGACTTGTCTTATACTCGAGAAAAGTAAGTAGGAACCTAAGCATTTTTTTCTCTTACAAAAATACATTAATCATAGCAATAGCAACGAATCCCAATATGTTTACTTGACAACAACTCGGTTGTCTTCGTCAACACAGCCGGCGGGCGTCGGGCGGCGAATAAAGGAAATAATGGAAATTATTCGCCGCGTCGCGACCCGCGAACGGTTATCGATGGAGGCAATTTGCCGAATAAATGGACCGGTAATGATTGCCCTCGACTCCCGGCTTCGGTAACCACTCTATGTGAGGTCTGTTTGCGTACTAACAGACAGACTCGCTGTGCTTTGTCCATATGTTTGCGGGGTGCTTGGGAGATGCCAATTATTTATTGTTCTGGCAAATAAAGCCTTTTGAAAATTTCGAGCTGTTTGTTGGCATTGAAAAGAAAGCTATCCCCAATAGAAACCTATTTCAGATTTATCAAAGAATAAGAAAATTCAATTGGGTCTTGTTAAATATCAAACAAGATTTCGGATTATGTTAATAGACGTATTAAAATAATTTATTAAAGATTTAATAAAAAGATGTCTGGTGTGTTTTGTTACAAATATATGAATTACTTGATCTCTTTTTTTAATTCAGCGGGCGGTCTATCGTCTTTTTTCGTCGACTTAGATAACATATATGTAGCTTATAATTTTTATATTAATATTTTTCATTAGCTACCTAATTATTATTATTACCTACATTGATGTCGAATCAAACTAGTTATTAAGGGTACAACTGAACATTGAATAATTTTGAACGAAAACTGACATTGATTAGGCAATTATTTGCAGCCTTCAATCACACAGTTGCGCAATTCTTTCGTAACATATTGTTTAATACTCATAACAATACATTGGCGCTGAGTAATAACTCGCTACAGCGTAAGTATTTGTTTTTTAAGTATATTTAAAACAATAATCGTCCGCGTATCACACGTGCAAACTATTATAGTATTTAATAACGTCATTTTCCGCGTAGATACTGCCGATAACCTGTTGATGCGATTATTAACTCTTGATATTATCATGAAAGTATTATCTATTTTATTAAACACGATTTGCTTTTGATTCTATCTAGTTAATAAAATAGAGCAGTGATATATTGCAGAGAAAGTATTTAGACAATGACAAAGGATATTGAAGTTTTTTCATTAAATTAAATATGAAATTCATTTCATCAACGAAAGCTAGTTGACGTTTTGGTTGATTTAGTGTTCGATACGAATTAAATTCAGTGTACCCCATTCGTGCAAGTTCTAAAAGGCGCTTAAGAGCAACAAACTGCGGTCATCAAATAGTGTCAAGCATGGTGTATATAACAGTATCCCATTCATCTATTGATTGTAAACATTTTAACATTTTATTTATTTATTCAGGTTAACCAACAATTGTTTACCTACGATACATAGACAGATGAATTTGCTCGGGCACATTTACAAGTGTAGCAATTAATTAAAGGTTAACACCGCTTGTACAATAAACGGCTGTATTATTAATTATGTTAGGTATAATAATTATGAACTTTTAAACAATTAAATCAATAGGAATATAAGTTAAAATATAATATAAAATAACAAGATAAAAATAATCTATCATGCTAATAAAAAAAATGTTATTAACAAATTGGGCTAAAAAAATTATAATATGAAGTTAAATTATTCTTGATTGAGAATAATTGAAATAAAATAAAATAGGTATGCTTTCTTTTATTATTACCCTTCGGTGTGACCGTCGGCCGGGGCACTACGCTAACGTGGCGAAATATCTCGCCCACCGTTTAGACGATAATTACGGAGCACGCACGCCGCGTCACAACTTCACCCTATGACCAACAAACGACGTTAAATGTGTTCCCTTATTTGTACACGCCAATAAGATCACGCAATTGATACACATCTGAGTGTCAGGGTACCCTGTTTTGGTATTTAATTCACACCCACGAATTAAGAACACTTTTAAACCTTTTAAAAGTTACAATAATATTCAATTCAATTACATACATTTATGTGATTTCCGAAGCAAATTAAAAACAATTACAGTTTAAATAGTATGTGATGCGTGTACGTGTGTAACATGTAATCGGTACCGAGCAATGAAAATTGGATTCCGTTTAATCTGAAGCGGATGAAATGAAATTCTCTAAACAGCGTGCTCTATCTCGGAATGGTTGAGAAGCTCAGTTGCGACGACTCGACGCCTCATAAGCATTTCCTTTATATACATGTGTTTGGCTTACTCATACTAGTATGTATGTCTAACGTTTGTGTACACCGTTGGACAAAGAAAACCGCACTAGATTAGTGCATATGGACGCCACTTTACTGTAATATATCAGTTTAAATACAATGCAATGTCCATTGTGTGGTTTGGATTTCGTCATAAGTACTCGTACGAATGCTCTAGAATCTTTTATTCCAGGTTATATCTTGTCTAGACAGTTACAAATGCAACAAACAAACATCAAGGTTTTTTACTGATAAAGAATTCCAGTATCGTGTTCTGATTGACCAAAATAATAAGGTTAATTGTATTTGTATTGTCCTTCCGCCTGATAAAATAAATCTGAGATATCAGTTTTTTCTATCTTTACAATGATATTGATAAAAATAAAATACACTATGACGCTCACAAAATGTCAGTGTTTTTTATTAGAATTTATTACTTGCTAGAGATATCAGTGGCTTCACTCTCATAGGATCCCGGCTATCCACGGGATAATAAATAAACTATGTTAATAGGAAATAATGTTGCTTTTCGTACGGTGAGTGTGGAGCGCCGGAGGCCCAATTTCTCCCTCAGTCCCCTTCCTTTTCCTTTTATCCCTCCCCTCCAGTTTCCTTAAATAGGCTCATCAACGCATCTACAACGCCTTTGGTTTTGCAGATGTCCATGGGCGGCGATGACTACTTACCATCAGGTAGCTCGCCTGCTTGTTTGCCGAGTTATACCATAAAAAAAAACTATTAAAAACAAACAAATCTTTCCTCTTTGACAAGAAACTAACGACGTTCTAGAGAATATGCGCCCATATGCTTTAATCAGTAAAATATGCTTTGAGGATAATTAATAATTATGGAAAACGGCGCTACCGCTATTAAATGATGCCAAGTATTCGCGGAATTCAATTCTCTGTCAGTAAACGGGAGACGCAACTCCAACAGAATATTATCCATCCTCCATCGCTTACCGCCTGCCAAATGTGCAATTGACATTCATATCTACACTTTATAGTATCTGTAACCCCTTCCAAACAAGTCAAAGTAAATACAAGGTTATGCTACTTATTAGTTATATTCTTAGAATTTAGTTATATTCTTAGAATATCGTTGACCTTTCTTGCAGGTTTTCCCGTATAATTTTGTATCATTCATGATATAACTATCATAAAACAGTAATCCTATACACTTCCGTTTTAAATGGGTAATTAAAATATTATATAACAGCAAGAATAGAAAAAAAAAGCTATGAGGCGAAGATAGAAGCTTTTGTGCGACTTACGTAGTAAATCTTATTTTTTTTTCTGCGGACTCTAAACCAGAAGAATGTGGATCGTTTGCGATTCCGGAAAGTGGGCATGTCAGCGACCGACGATCCGATATAGTCCGGACCCGTTATATTAGCCGAGTGATCGACCTGGACTCCTGCCACGATCCCGGCGCCCCAGCTAATTATAAACACTCACTCAAAGAATAAACAATTCCATGCTAATCGCACCAAGGAATAAAATTGCTTACACTATACGCGAGCATCATACGATTAATGAGCTGCTGGGAGCTATTTTATATCGTGTATGAGGCGCTAATTGTTATGATTCTTATACATTGACTTGTTAAGGCCGTGGAGGTCGATAACACATACATATACTTGTGAGTAAATATTGGGCTAATATATTTTTACTATAATTACATGGCCTATTATCACATCACACATCTGTCGTTAATCTAAAAATTTAACGCACCTGTCTTCTGAAGATACAGAGATTAAACTGAGTTTTGTGTTCAACCCGAATTAAGACTATTTCTGTACTACTGAAATTCACTGCTCTAAATGTGTTGACGTGAGAAATACGCATGGAATCCCAAAGCGGCGTATGTGGGACGCGCGTCAACTGACCAAAACAACGAGGTCGGTCTTTATTCACGTATGCGGAATCGTCTACTTGAGCTGGAGAATAGGTATCGTAGCGATAACGTGCCAGTCGTGTCCTCGCAGCCGATTATTGCGGTTGCTACATCAATATATTTGTTCTCGTACATTTTAACCGCTGAAAATACAATTCGCATTAACGCAAGGGCCTCGACGCGCGCTCTGTGGAGTCAGGTGTCGGTTGAATATCTACGCTTAGCCTTGCGTTTAAAACTGTCAAGGCGAGCGTGGAGGGAGTGCAACGTGTGGCTTGTAAACTGTTTAGCTTGTATACTAGCGACCAGTGGTGCAGTGACCCACCAGCCGTGCGTGAAGACGGGACGATGGTGCGCAAAGGGGAGAGGTCCACCGCTACCCTGCTCAGGACTCTGGCCGACACGCTCCGCTGGCAATCACTCCGCGCCGTCACTGTAGTGCGTTCGGTAAGAAACATACGCTTGAACGCATACCGCTATTTAACCAATAATTGTTGAATTAATTAGAGGGACATTTATTATGCTTATCGTGTGTTAGTTTCAACTGGTAAAATTATCCTATAAAGACTATTTACAATACACAGGTGTGTACAACTGTTTGTCGTTACTCGTTATCGCAGTTTATGCTTCTCGGTTTGTTGACGTCACTGTATTGTGTAAAACTTATAGGAAATTCGATTTTATCAGATAACGATAACTCGTACCTTTACTGGTTATATCGATTGACGTGGTATTCAATGTTTTGACATGTGCTCACGATGCATCCGTGTGGCCGTCTCGGGTCGTTCACGTGCCTACATCGGCGTTTATCGCAATCTCTGACCTCAAGGGCGGAGATCACGTTGCGTAAACAAGCGCAGTGACACCGTGCCATATCATCCGTTACCTTTGATGCACATTTCATGACGAAAGTTCTTATTGTAATCGCTGCTACAATAGACTTCTTATTGATTACTTTATCTACACAAGAATCGTTTCGAAATCTGGACATTGCCATGCTTGAGTGATACAACAAAGGAAATCCTACATGTCAACAAACATGGACTGTCAACAAACAAAATATTTTGGCACTCGATAAATTCATTAAAAGTTAGATGATCAAGCCAATGAACCGATAAGTTAGGTCAACTGTACGTCGGGTGTGATGCATATGTAACCCAAAGCAGTGAGTATTGTCGCATTTTGTTTACATACACGGGTAAACGTAATACGCAAGTACATAGATTCAGGTACGGCGTAGACATTCGGCCCGGGCCTTGCTCTGACCCAGTTAAAGCCCGCCATTTCTTATCTATTCTTCAGTCTACAAGAATACCTTCTACATGCAGTCGGGAATGACCAGTCTATTGGGAACTTTGCTTCTTTCCTTGTTAAGTCCTGAATGTGCAAACTAGTAATAGTTTGGATGGCCTAATTTCGCTTTAGAAGTTTGAACAAGTTTCATGCAACGGTTGTTATTGCGTATTCCACCCGTGCCAAACAACTTCAGAAAACATCGAACTGCAAAATATGAAGTCTGTTTTATAAATTTTGACTGGGATTGGAATACCTGGAATACTTCTATGGTCTGATGAAATCAGCCCAGCCAACCGAGCAGTGACTTTAAAATAAAATGAATCGATATCACTAAAGTTTACCCGCCGACAGTTCCAAGAAGGTGATTATTGGCAAGTTAAGCTAAATAAATAAAAGAGGAATAATTGGGTCTACTCCTGAGAAGTGGGTTTAAATAAACCATAAGAATAATTATTAACATAACATGGGTTAATAAAAGTTAATTAAACGAACAATACTAATTGGAGATTTGAAAATGATAAGCTTTTAACAATCAGGGTTTTTCCTTATCCAAACATTTCTACTTAGAATTGGTATGATGCATTCACTGTTGTTGGTATGGCGCAACATTCATTATGTTCAGATGTTGTTAAGTAACGAGTATAGTATGTTTACAGTATGATCTGTAATGGCTTTATGTTCTTACAGGTTTCTACTACCATCATCGCCGTTATCTCTGTTATCATATCCTATCCATATACTGGTCATCAGCATACAAACGTGAAGCTTCGCTTGTGTCCAAGAATTAAAGAAATATCAGGAATTTATAGTCTTATAATATCCTAGGTGCTGATTCAGTCCTTTACTGCTTTCATTTCCAGATTGTCAGCGTACTCGTGGAGTGGTATATTTGAAGTTATTTCTATAGTTCTGAGGAAAACAACTAAACCATAACTATAATTATTGTTGTGACTAGACGTCGCTCGTAAAGTGTTAAACTATTGTGACATAGAGAAACATCTATTCATGCAGACTTCGCTTACAAGTCGACATGAAGACTAATATGACAAACATATTATAGAACACTAGCTTTCCGCCCACGGCTTCACCCGTGTGGTTTCTTGGCTTTTCTGCATTTTTCTCGTTTTTGCAAAATTTTTCATTTACGCTCAGCTCCTATTAGTCTTAGCGTGATGATATATAGCCTATAGCCTTCCTCGATAAATGGGCTATCTAAACACTGAAAGAATTCTTCAAATCGGACCCGTTGTTCCTGAGATTAGCGCGTTCAAGTAAACAAACAAACTCTTCAGCTTTATAATATTAAAGTATAGATTCATGAGACCCACTCGTACCATCGGCTATTAGTCATATTAACGTGTACGATTCGTTGCATCAACTTCGCTGCAATGCTTTATTACTTCCTACACATGATAATTTGTGCATGACGGATTTCAGTCATTTGGAATATCATTACGAGTAATACAATTATGAGGTTCAGTCTCCTTTATCTACTCCATTGAGTCATACATAAATACAGCGTATTATAATCCCTCTGCTGGAACACAAGCCTCCTCTGGGTGAGAGGGAATGGGCCATTATCCACCACGTGGGCCCAGTGGGGTTAGTAGATGTCACATGTCTTCGAGTTTTTGGTTGTTCTACGACATCGATTCCTCACGATGTTTTCCTTCACCGTTTCAGACAGGCGCTTTACACTGATTCATGCTAGAACAAAAAAAAACTTGTGACATTGGTCATGTAACCTTTAACATTAGCTACGTGTCACATCTAATATGATTTGACACAGTTGGTCTGTAAGTATGCTTTGCATTATGATCATCACCATTAGTCGGCATTCTCTTCGGGCGATGGGACTCAGCTGTTGTGACGGCGTCTGGGTGCTATTAATAAAACGGTTCGAACCGTCACATACCAACAAACTTGTGACTAGACAGACTGTAAGAAAATTATGGGACTAGCATCTAATAGCTTGTGTTCATCGTTTGTTTTAATATCGGGTAGGCTCCAGAAACAAAACGACTTTTTACGGATTTTATAGCGTTATATTGACATTTTTAATTCCCGACGTTTCGGATCCTTTACAGCATCAATGGTCACGGGTGGACTGAGTTGTTGGTCGTGAAAAGTAGTTTTATTTCTATGTCTAATATTCGCGTAAGTGTTAGAAACCAGTATGTACGCTCCATATTTTAGAATGGCAATCATTTCCTGAGTAGCGTTTGTGTTCATATTGGTATGAAATTATGCTCACATGATACCTTTTGCTTGATTATGGTAATTGAAAACTGATCATATGAGAAAGTTTTTATTCAATGTTAAGTAATGCACTTGGGGTCAGTGCAACACGTATCCATATGGTTGTCAGCTTTCCTTCCTCTGTTCATCTTTTCTATCATCGTTTATTTGTTTGCTTTGCTTAACCTTTTACATAAATACCCATCCGCTATTAACATAATTCGGTCATCCATTGCTGTATTAAATTACAAGGGAGTGTTGAATGGCCAATGTTAAAATGTTGACATAACTCTACAACGTGAGTTCATCCCTTAGGTACCGAATACATACTATATACTTGTCTTATGCCCGTTTTATTAGACGCCAGAGATATCTGGCGATTTTGGACTTTATCAAATGTGGTTGGACTGTCTCCTAAGAGGATACTGTATGCCCTAATACTACTCTCCTTGGCAATTACCAAAGTTGCCTTTTGCAATATACACTGTTAATGCTGTGGCCAATTTTGTGCTGGAACTCCATGCAAGTTCCAAAAGTAATTACTAAGTATTGGAACGTAATTAGTGTACAATACATGGTTATGATCAAAACATGCTGCAGTATTAACTTTGAAACTTTGCTGGTGAGGATAAAAGTGCTTGAAACATTGATGTCACACATGGACATGCCCGGCATGGATCCAGTAATGTACATATTTCACAGACATTATATGTATCTGTCGCTACCTTGTACTCTATCATTTTGTTGTCAAAAATTATTTAGGCCTACGTAAAAAGTTGTAGGTGGCTTTTGATGAATATTTTGCGTGGTAACACCCACCATCTTTAATATCAAAGTGTGGGAGGGAATTTATTAAGGTTGGTATATTCAACAATTTCTAACTTGAAAATATTTATATTTCTGATATGCTTGCTATAATGATATTGCGATAAATCTAACACCCTCGTAATATACATTAAGAAGGAATGCCGCAAAACTTTCAAATGACTTTATTTAATCTTTGGTCTCTTTCTGACAAAATAGTCGCTTTTAAATTTGTTTCAGAACTTAATTTACAACTTCCGAGATTCTCTAACTTTCTTATTATGTAATCGAAGGTAGAGAGCCTCTTGTTTTAGCCAAACAGTCTTCTGACTATGATGTGACAATTGTTGGTTTGGTACCTAAGATTCGATCAATTATTTAAATCTAAGTACAATACCAAGATGTAGAGGGATGAAACAATCAATAAATATAAATCATCTATTTGGACATTTGTATGAGTATCGTATAAACAGAACTCGTTTCTCCGATAAAAAAGAGCGTACAAAATAGCTTTAAACTGTATAAAATTGCAGCTGCAGTGTGTGTGCAAGGTTGATCAGTGTTCGGTTCGTTATCGTGGCGGGCAGCAATACATTGGATCGGGAGCACAGCAGAGTCTAGTCGAAGTCGGCGGCGGCGGCGTGCCGTATCGCCAGAGCCGCCATCCGCAGAGATGACTATGCTCGCTCTCATTCATTAGAGGGGCGAGAGGGCCGGGGCGCAAGACGTCGCGCGCCGCCCGACGATATCGATTTTGTCCCACTCTCCCCCCGCGCCCGGTACACACCCCCGCACTCAGCATCCGACCTCGAGTGCTCTCCTCTCGCGCCTACCGAACACCTCCGACAGAAACTACGCCCTAACGACATGACTCCACAGCTCAAAATTCCGAGCCCTACTGGCAGCCCAACGTCCTCCCGCCGATCCCTAATGGACCCTCCGGCCGAAAGTCACTCGGTCGAGATTACAACGACGCCTCCGCCGTCCACGCCGGTGGAAAAAATAAGCTTTTTGTTACAATTAAAATGGTAAATCAAACCAATTTTAGTAATTGCGAGGTCAAACTTTGAAGAGGCGGCGCGCGCTGAGGGCGGGCTTTTTGAACGCGTATGATTTTTAATGGGACGACTGTGTTCTTCCGTAGTTGAATGACGGACACTGATGGACAGTCACATATGATGTCAATTTAACCTGATGTGGACTGTACAAGAGGAATGCGACGTCGAATGGCTAAATGATCAATTTGAATACCTTGATTAAAGAATTTATGCAGTTCACAGTTAGGTATTTATTTCACGCGACACGGCTCGGATAGTTCAATATTTAAACCAAACCATTTTTGAGCTTAGTTGTTGTTTTTCATCAAAAAAATTAAGAGTTAGCTTTATGTGCAATATGCATCAAAAATAATTATCTAATTACAAAAAAAAACATGTCTGCTATGATAGCAATAATACGATGTCCATACTTCACGCTGTATTCATTCAATAAACAATATGAATTTCAACTATTAAATTCAAAAACAAAAATAAATCACTCCATATTTTTTATTACATATTTCCGCTTTATAATTTTCTCATATTTGTTGACATGTCAATGTAACCCCTGGCATTAAGTAAACATGAGCTTATAAATAAGCACAAAGTGTGTTCCTGATGTCGCTAGAATACTACATAACGTATTACATAACCATATTATAATAAATAATATTTATAATAAGAATATATATATAATATTTATAATTATAATAAGAATAAATGCATTGTATTCTAGACGTAGCTATTTGTGTTACAACCTTCATCGGCTCAGCCCGCCCACACGTAAAGCTCAGTGCGCATTAAAAACGTAGATCTAGAAAAAAAACAGCTCACTTTTACAATATTTAGTCTGCCAATCGCCGATCTATGACATAACTGAACTCGCGTTGTGGTAGGTCGTCGTCATCGTTTTCTATGCTAATCATAGTTTAACTTTAACGATAGTATGAATTTCTTACTTCAGTCTAAACGGAAAGGTTTACGCTGCAAAAATAGCACAAAATTGCTGACCTAATGACTTTGGTTAAGAATACTATTGAGTAGACTTAACCATGTTATTTTTTGACCAATTAACATTTCTATTATCATAAATAACTGCCTCATTATTCTAGTCGTCGGAAGCGCCACTGCTACGCCAGAACTCCTGGGTTCGATTCCGGGGTTTGTTGGAGCAAAGTTATTACGGTTTCCATCACGCCTGTTTTCCCCGAAGAGTTTTTCTGAGGTGAACTAGTGTACACCTTCAGTTTACCAGTATGTTTAGGTTCCATGTAATAGGGGGCGAGCCTATTGCCATTAACCGGGCACAAACCATTTTGTATATTATAGAAAATCCAATACAATCCAACACTGCTCGATCCGGGAATTGAAACCAGAACCAGTAGCGTAGCAGTCGCGCTTGGGACCAATAGACTAATGAGACAGTGTATGTATGTATACATATTGCTTTTATACATTTGATCTGTCATATAAGTTTGCTAAATGTCTCTACCTGCCTTCGTAACTTGCAAGCAGTCCCTTCGCATTTGTCAAAACATTTTCACGTGTGCCATTGAATTTCCACGAGTTCAGACACAAAGTGCATCCGTTGACTTACTTGCATACAAAACACCAGCTGGTTAAATGTCACAGTCTACATTTTGTCCTGTCATATCGTAGCAAATATCTATATTATCTTTTTAAATAATCATGCAATGAAGTTTTAAATGCGAAAATTTCAATATGGTTTAATGATCTTAAAAAATTTGAATCTGTTATTTGTAAATAGATGTTTTAAAAACACTTTATAAGTCAATGTTTTACATGTTATTTACTGGTTTAAGAGGGTTAGACCCTGCGTCATTTGATAGTATATTTAGCCTCCAAAATGTGTACCTACCAATCTGGTATTATTTGCTACAATATCCTAGAAGATGGACAGTGACAGGTGACAGAATAAAATAGGTTTATTTCAATACTGAGATATCAGACTACGTCCCAATAGACAATGATGACTATCGATATCGATATATATAACAACAACTCTAGCATTTTTTTCCACGTAAGGAAACTTCTTTACGTACCTATTATAAATTAAACTAGCTGTGGCCCGCGGTTTCATCCGCTTGCACGGCTCCTAACAGTCGTAGCGTGATGTTATAAAGCCAATAACCTTCCTCAACAATGGGCTATCCAATGCAAAAGGATTTTTTCATATCTTACTGGTGGTTGCAGAGATTAGCCGATTCAAATAAGCAAACTCTTCAGCTTTGTTATATTAGAAATAGATTTGGTAGTGTGTTTGGTTTGACGTCGTGAGTACACAGCAGGCTTATTTTTAGTCACCCATATTGATCGCCATAACTATTATGAATATTCCGAGTGTTTATTTTTGTTACAATAAGAATAACTGACCCTGTGAAAGCAAACAGACAGACAAGATTCCTTTTTAAAGGGCTTCGAAACGTTAAACCGTACACGTCTGTGGATTGATATAGACACAATAATATCTTCAAAGTTCAGTAACCTTAAGTTAACTATGACGTTTGCGGAAAAATAAAACGAACAACTCTTTACCCGAAGGGTTGAAATTAGCTTAAAGCAACAATATACTATAACTCTTTAATATTCAAAAGAGTTTAACGCTTATCTTGTCGTATTTTGAGTAAGATTCCCACCCAATAAATGTGGAAGAATCGAAAGAGATATTAAAGAGTCGTAGCAATTGGCGGTCTATAGTTTCTACCTACCCCTGTGCAAAAAGGGTGCGAGTGTATGTATATGTATTCCCACCTAAAACAGTCATTTACGTGATCCATAGGAATATTTAGCATGGGAATCAGTATCTTGTATCCACTAAAAGTCCTCCAGGAAAGAGACCCTGTTCCCATCAAACGGGAGTTGACTTATAAAATACCTGTACCATCTAGTAAAAAAAGTTTTAAAACATAGACTTGTAAAAGTGTTCAAAAAGATATGAATTTTCTAATCTATCTCAGGCAGGGTTTGAACCTGCGTCCCTTTCGTTAAGTATACCAGACGCTTTACCAACTAAGCTACCGAGACCACTGCCTGTGATGTCGAATTTCTCTCACATTTTACGTCTTCAGGCGTCGTCAGCGCACTTCACATCACAGGCAGTGGTCTCGGTAGCTTAGTTGGTAAAGCGTCTGGTGTACTTAACCAGAGGCACGCAGGTTCAAACCCTGCCTGAAATATTATTTTTCTTTCACTAGAAACACTTCACTTCACTTTCAGTGTTCACTAGACCACTTTCAGTCGTAAAAGTGTCTTTAATAGATCCATTTACAGAAATAAATATCATTTATAATTTATGAAGTTTCTAAATTGCGACCTCAAATGCTAATAATATTTTTTTTATATCAGTTTAGAATAAAAATAAGTCTGACACCTACGCTTTCATTTCTCGAGAGGCAACAAGGGGCTTTAGCGGAGTATTACACGCTTTTAAGGCTGTTTATAGATTCTGTAAATAAATTCACTTACTTTTATTTCTAAATCGGGTGTTACCTGTTATTGGGGCTATATTTAATGTGAACTTATGGCGCCTTTAACTAATGGTTAAACTGGATGATGGAAACTGAAGGGTTTTTTTTTTTTTTTTTTTAAAAGCTTACTAGCAATGTGGGTCACACATTACTAGTATTCTTGTTAACCCCCTCGTGCTAAGCTAAATGCTTGTGTTACGAGTGGGTTCACGTCGGTAGTGCAATGGGTGGGGTTCGAACTGGCAACCATATGATCGCAAGTCCGACGCCCTAGCCATTAGGCTACCGACGCTTCAAATTTGGAACTTAACAAGTAAATATTATTTTAATCAAGTTTTTTAAATGTTAATATACCATCTTACCATCACGCCTGTACAACCTAGAGGTGCTGCTGAAATTTACATAGAAAAACTCAATTACACTGCTTGACCTGGGGATCGAACCTCTATAGGTACGTTACAAATGTCACCTTTGAGTCATTTGATATTTACTAAAACTGAGACTAAATCGGAATTGATCTGAAGTAGGACCATGTGGTTGCTGGTTCGAATTTGCATTTCCGACGTGAACCCACTCGTAACACAAGCATTTAGATTAGCACGAGGGGTTAACAAGAATACTATTTATGTATGTCCCATATTTCTAGTACCTTTTTTTAACTATTTTAAATATCGCAATTAACCTTCTGGTTGGGACCGTTCTGACATAATATATTTATGACAATGATAATGGCATGTTTTTTGTGTCCTCACTCCATATTTTAGCTAGTAATTACCGTCTAAGTTTAATAAATACTTATTAAAGTGTTTGTAACGATTCTACGTCTTTCATATATCCAGGAGGATTTGAAGGTCTGGTTGATACCACAATTGCACCTTTTTCTTCAATATAAAAAAGTTCCACTTTCATTACTCTTTGATCGGTCAATGAACGATTAGCAGTCACTTTATTTATTTATTAAGAGCACTATAAGATATATCTCTTAAATAACAAACAATAATTATTAGGCGAATACAACATTTTTTACTGAAAAGGTAGATACAGTCTCAGTTCTTACGAGTTTTTATCGAACTTGTTTGCTTATGGAATGGAACATCACTACATATTATAAAAGAAAGTCATCCGCCGCGTCTGTCTGTCTCTCTGTTCGCGATAAACTACACAACTACTGCACTTCTTGCTGTTTTCATCAATGGATGGCATTGTTCTCGAGGAAGGTTTATCTGTATAATACATACCGAGAAACCACGCGGGCGAACCCGTTGGCGGGAAGCTAGTGATAAATAATAGAAAGGCCACATAATAGAAAAACAACCGTTAGGACCCTCTGGAGGGTCACCGTCTCTTTTGTGAGTTAATATCCTTTTATAAACGGAGAAAGTAAATAATGATGTGTATATCATGTTGCTTTATCATCATCATCATCATCATCAACCCATTGCTTTATCATGTTGAGTGTTAATTATCACATGAGAAAGGAATGCATTAGATTGCATTCAAAGCATACTTTACGGCGATGCCCAGAGATCTCTCAGATAGACACTTTTTCAGAACTTTTGAAGTCGTCAAAGTGCTCAGTATTTGGGGCTACAGGCACATTACAAGCACTATTATCGAAATATTAATATCAAATTATAGTTCAGAATTGTTAAATGAAACGGCCATTAATGTTCCTCATAAAATTCCAACTGTCAATTTGTTTATCAACTACGTAAACAACATGATTGGAGCGTGTTATTTATTAATGAATAAGTAGTATCTGTTAGCTGTTTGTTATTATGGTAATGCCCCATCAAAGCCGTCTGCTCAGACCTGCCTCAACGAGGGGAACGCTTGGGGTAGGTTATGGTATTGCACTCGCCGATCCGACTGCAAGGGTGGTTTTGCATAAGTATAGCTTTGCCTATAGTTTACAGCCCTGAATGTGTCTGTCTAACCGCTGGATTTATGAATGCTGCGTTGCAATTATGACGTTTCGTACTTGTGTGCGTGTGTGTGTTTACGCTGTTCCGATTGCTATGCAAACATTTGATATAGGTACGTGCATTTAAACGTTTTACCTGATTTATACGTGCGCGTACTTTCCCTCCGTTTTAGAATACAGAGATTTTGCACGACGGTCTTTTCAATTATTGATCACGTAGCCGTTTTAGTTTGTTTGTAAATTTTAAATCAGTTATCTAGACTGGAGCCGGGATAGAAATACACATAGATCGATATGGCTCCGGTGTCTCACAAAACTTCGCTTAAGTCTTCGATGTTTTTAGTTTCGTGAAACGTATCAGGAATGCATTACGGATACAAACTACCCCATCTAGAAAAAACTTAGACGAGTACCTGTTGGATTTACCGTCGGGTGGGGTAATCCGACAGATGATTAAAAAAGCGTGCGTGCCCACTTGACGCACCGCGTTAGCTTTTTTGCGTGTGTGCGGTGGCACTAATGAAACAGGCCCCGTCGTGTGCGTCGTAGCGGCCTACGTACGCGGGCCTTGCATTGGGTCGGGTCAGTGAACCTGCCCGCCCACTATCGGGGTAAATATGCCGAATGCACACAGATGCGCGCGCCGGCCCCGCACACCCCGCCCCGTCGTCGCCGCTGCACTCTGCACGCATACACCCCCGACCCCTCTTAAAACTCCTAATTGATTGCACAAATTTTCTCGCAATAACTGTCTTTTTATGGTGTTAATGATGTAAACTTGCGCAGTTCCGCCGCTTTAATTGATACTCGTCGACGTGATAAGTTGTAAACCAGAGTACCTAATGCGCAACGAATTCTCATTTGCATATCATCGCGGTGTCGTTGGCGGGACTATGAAAAATTAATTACACGACGGATTCGACTAATATTTTAGCTCTCTGCCACGCTGGAAATTTAAATCGAATACATGTTCTTTTAATGCAAAAAGCCAGAAAGGCATCTTTACAAGCTAGCAATAAAACAAAATAGCGATCATAAAAAAGTTCTAGCCAGATTTTTACTTCTCGAAGTTATTTTTATGTTCAAGTGTTTTCTTGCGATGAAAACGTTCGATTGAAATCTTTTATTCAGCATTCATTAGTTTTTATTTAGCCAACATCCGAAGCAATCGGCGTCTTGGCACCAGCAAGCCTACATAACTTAAGAAAGAAGATAATAAGAACGTATTTTTACAGGAAGGAACTATAAAAAGATTGCTGTATATATTTTATAATAGACCCATACAACTTGATAGAGTAATCGATAGGCCGGTGATACAAGCCTTACATCATCGAATGCATTCAGATGACATCACGGTGACGTCACGGCGCAATGCGTATAAATAAAATGTGAATGCGTCCGTCCGTGTGATGCCAACATCCTTCCATACATATACAATAAATACACGCAATAAAAATCGCATAGAATTGCAATGCCATCATAAATGTGCCCGTTTTGGCATGATTGCGCACAACGCGGTCTTTTAAACATCTTGACCTATTCAATTGTGTGATACATCGCTTGCATTATGTTTCTATGCGATATGGGAATGAACGAGAAATATTGCTATAGTTGCTTATACATACATTATACGACCAAAGGCAAAATAATTTGGTATTCTTAGATACTTAGAAAGTTAGTGTTTACTAATTACAGTAACGTGCCAGTGGATATGGTAAATAAGGATAATATGAAGACATATATCCGTATCACATGATGTAGGGATTTTCAGTACAAAAAAATACGCACTAATTGTTACTTCTATTGTACGCGACTCGCAGGACCAAAAAGTAATTCCCCATTAGTCTAGTTAGTCTAGTCTCAAAAGCGCCTCTAGAGAGTCCTGGTTTCGATTCCCAGGTTAAGTAATTGCTCATGTTTAATTTAAATAAGTCATAACTTAAGCTTAACAAATTGAGGTTTATTCATTACAAAATACTCGATTAAGTTGCTTGGAGTTAAAATTTATACTCTTTGGGAAATCTATATCCTTCAAAGCCGCCTATGCGTGATGCTATAAAAAAAGTGCACGCCAGATTTTTTATTATTTTTTACATGGATTAAAAACATTAGTCTCACTGTTAAAATCAGCAGTAAATATTGATCACTGAAAACATAAAACATCAATGAATTTATCAGCCTATAAAAATGAAATAAACGAATCACCATCACGAACAAACCCCATTACTTTTGGATGGGTTGCCATAAAAAATTTATTGGATTAAATCAGAACTACCCCCTGCGTTGTCTCCAGGAAGTGCATGGCGGCATGGTGCTAGTTAATAATTAGGGTACGCAGCGGTGCCCCGCTCACTTCTCATTGGCGCCCAACCCGTAATTGAATGACTGACGAAATACAAAGATCTATAGCAGACGGATGCGACACGTCTTTTGGTACGCTTGTGACTTTGAATCAGAACAGGGTGTTAATAGCTCTACATATACTATGTAAAGTAATTCCACTACCATTATAATAAATGAAAACGGCTGAACAAGTTTGGATAAAATTTGGCACATGTATAGTCTAAAGCCTGGACTTACACTTTTTATCCAGTTTGTAGCCAATACTAAAGTCTACGCAGACGAAGTCGTAGGCAGAAATAAGTTTAAGAGGACTTACTTAATTGGGGTAAAAACACTTAATCAGATGATCTCAAACTCACTCGGATACGAAACCATTATCCTCGGCTTTCCTCATCCAGTCACTTCCGGCTGACTTCCGCAACCATTACATATGTGGATGATTATTGCTAAGAGTTTTGCTATCTGCTTAAATAGCTATTCATTTCCCTATAAAAATTGTCTTTACAATGTTAAGGCTTATATTTTTTGCGTTAAAATAATATAAAGTATGTTCAGAAGGGAAATTAATATGTCTACCTACCCTTCATCTTTATCCTTTCCTGGTCAGACCGTAGTTCGTTACTATGAGATAAATTTTTGGCCTTGCGCTTCCAGGGTTGCATTATCAATGTAAAAAGTATCGCCCGCTACTTCGGTGTCGTAGAAGACCCGCTCAACTTAGCGATGTTTCACCGGAAGTTTATACCGCTTTAGCTAGAATACACGTGTATTTCCTAGATCAAAATATAGAATTGAATAAAATTAATATCGTAGTAAGTAGGTGGAGTTTGGTAGCAGGATTACATGCTACGATGTCTAGTTGCTACGAACGCTACGAAATGCTACGGTTTGGCTATAGCGTCGTGCTACGCTACGCTACGGTATCGAACTACGCTACGCTGGCGGTCGTGCTACGCTACGCTGACATTACTACGCCAAGTTTTTCAACGTTTTATAATTAAAGGGAAGAAATGTAATTGGAACCCCAGGGCAGAATTTAAAATATGTTAAAAATATATAAAAATCTTAACCTGGTTTTGATTTTTTAATAGACGTTAAATAAAGAATTTTCTTATTGCAAAGGTACAATCTATAAGTCCTGAAGAATATAATAATGTATTCTAATAATGACACAACGACAATGTCAATTTTTCCTACTAGCCAACATATTATTTTTACTACATGTATACATATAACTAACACGCATACCTATTTAGATACAAAAGTGAATTAGTTTCCGTATTGTTATATTGTTTGCGACGCGCCACGCTTACAAGTTAAGACGTAGTTAACAGATTCATATCGGGCTCGGTTCGCAGCGACAACTTCCTACCTACAGGTTGCAAGTTGTGCTCTTCGCGTTTCCATCTCCGGCTGCTTTCATTAGATAGTTAACCGTCGACCGAATAGTGGATCACGTCTCGCTATCAGGTGCGCTGCAAACAAAACGCTCAATAGAGGCCGGGTTAAACATGCACGACGGGTGTACGGGTATAATTAAAGTTTAGGAGACGCTCACGTCGCCCGTTAACCTCGTTATCGGGCGCTGGAAGTGGGTGAGACGCGGTGGGGAGGGAGCCTTGCTCGGGGTAGGGGGGAAACGGGGAAAATCAATGACAGCCGCCGCGCGCCGTCTCTCCCCGGCCCGACGCGCTCATCTCGCGGCCACGTGCCGCGGTCACTGGCCTGACTCACCACCATCCCGCAACCACCATCATCTGTCTCTGGACATCTTCATGAGCCCTATCCTAACGAGAAAATTCCAATTACATGTTTGTATGTAATTTACCAATGATGACAATAAAATAAATTTCTTTCTAACCACGTGGTATCCATATGACCGGCTTAAATCAAACCAAATAACGAGACATTGTTCAACAAACAAACAATTTAGTCGGACAGATAAGGTATGTGGTTGCACGAAGCCTTCCCTGTTGTTAGGGGCGCTCGGTCGCCTGTAAAACATACAATGTAATATGTAGGTCGCTGTCAGAAATTTGGGTTATCGTTTGGCCGTGTCGATATGCGACACTTCCGTACCGCCACGATGCGAATGCTATGCACTCGCTAATATTATTGCTATGTCATGTCTCCGTGTTATGTAATAGCAGGTTCCGAATGCCAGGCCATGTGACGCACTTAGATGCGTCACATGTTTTGACAGTTTACATAGATACCGCCACCGGTCGGAAGATCGAAACTTTCCCAAGTAAAAAAATACACAGTACCATTTTCCGGAGTTTCCGAAGTTGGAGACTGTCGCAAAACAATGAGTCATATTTGGGGCGTCTCGCGGTACCTCATAAAAAATCGGTAGCAATGAACTTCCTAGTCCCAAATCCATGCGTTGGTACGTCAGTCGGCAGTCGGTACAAATGTTTTATATAAGCATATTGCGACCCGTCGTCGATCAATGTCAACCGCATATTTGGGTCAACGTCCGTCAGCCGAGAATTCCCGCGTTCGTATACTCTTCATTTCCTACAGCGCATGTGATCACTGTTTAGGATTTAGGAATACCTAAATAACTATTTTTAGATACCTACAATGAATCAGTTTAAATGTTTTGGAATTTATAATAATTAAAAGTTCTTATTTTTTTATAACCAACCTCTTTACTTCATTATCATCGGCACACGCCAAAAAAAAAAATCAAAATGCCGGAAAATCTGTCAAAATAGTTGTCAGTCATTGAGTAATGACTGTCCATATTGGCTTATCTCTATATAACAAAAATCAATAAAAAGTCACCAAATGTTTTCGTATTATGCTATAGACCTTTCGAATCCTCCAAAAAACTGGGAAATATCAAATCTTCCTTGAATAGCAATGAGGTGACACCTTCGAATCTAATTATTAATGATGTTAGGTCTATTTTTCACCATGACATACCAAATATTCTTTACGAGACTGGTAATAAAGCTTCAACTTTCTTTAATATTTTTTTCATGAATCAATGTTTATCAAAGTTATGTCCATATCTAACTATCAATTAAAAAATATTATACTCTCTCTCACTGAAAGTGCCACAAGAATCTATTGCTTTTCTTCCTGTATCATCTAATTGTCATTATTTTTCTTCTCAGGTATATTACGCAAAGAAAAAACGGAGAGCGCAACAGTACCTGGGCGAGGATGGCTCGCACAAAAAAGAGCGGAAGCTCTACAACGATGGTTACGATGATGACAATCATGACTACATCATCAAACAGGGCGAGAAGTTCCTCGACCGGTATGAGATCTCCTCACCCATTGGGAAGGGGTCTTTTGGACAGGTGAGAACATTTAATACTTACATACATCACGCCTGTATTCCCCGAAGTTTTACGCAAAGGTGTAATTATTTACTCAGTTCGTCGGTATATTAAGTTCCCATGTAAATATTTTACGACGCTGCTACTGAGAATTACATAGAAAAACATGACACTAACCTGGGAATCGAACGCAGGGTATCATAGCAGACGCTCCTATGACCGTTAGACTAATGAGGCACATAATCAAACAATAATTACCTAACTAACTAGATCTAGGCCAGACCTCGTTCAATATTTAGTTCATCTTTCACTATCTTCACTACCTTCTTCCTACAGTCAGTTTAACTATCAGTTATTTTGTTTTCCAAGATACATATAATATTTGCTTAGAATATAACAAATATGCACGTCGAGGAATTGCGCTTGAAATCTTGGAAGTTTGGCGACACCGACGAACTGGTTTGTAATATAAATATGCATCAACATTTTCCTTGAGCAGTTGTTGTTCAATGGTTTCTTCTGTTTAATGATAATTAAATGGAGCAAAGGTATGCAGCTCTATAAATCCAGTTTACGCTGGCCTTTTCTTGTATGAAAAGCTTATACACAGCGAGATCTGTTAAAACTGGAACTTAATAGCTTGACCTGTAACCGGTAATAAGTTTGATACACGTATGACTTATCAGGCGTAGTTAGAAAAACAAATATATGATTAACCACTGTGCTTAGTAGTCAAACATGTGATTCATAGAAGACAATGTGATACCTATTATAACGTACTGAGTTTTCCCTTATTAGACTTGTAGTAAACATACATTAATAACCACTTCCAAAACTTCCATACATTAATAACACTTTGAAAACCCAGGGTTTTATTCATAGAAGTTCAATTCATTTTATTCATAGAAGGGTTTATTTTATAACATTTAATTATACACAATAATGCGAATAACCGTTATAACAATTAGTCCACTCCCTTATCCTAGGGCCCGAACTATTGGTATAAATTGAACATCGGGTATTTTGACGTCGATAACACGAATATTTTGAAATTTTATATAGAGGTCCGGCTAGTGCCAGCAGTGAAACTGTATGGAGTTTCAACACTTCCAACCAATACAAATTTACTTATTAGTGTGATATGAATGCTTACGTTATTGTATGCCCTGGATATGTTACTAAGACTAATGACTATTAATTTGTTTCTCAATGTTTCAGGTTGTGAAAGCGTATGACCACGAGGAGCAGTGTCAAGTAGCGATAAAAATAATTAAGAATAAGAAACCCTTCCTAAACCAGGCACAAATAGAAGTCAAGTTACTAAAAATGATGAACAGAGCGGATCCTGAAAATAAGTATTATATAGGTGAGTTCAAATTTAGAACACAATCGTTCGCATTTAAAAATAGATTGCTTGGTACACAGTTTGACACAATGTTCTTCTATCAAAATTCAACAATGTAAGTTGGCCTCCTCGGATTTGGTCAAATGACGGAAGTTTGTTTATCGAATGAAGACGAGAGTTTTTTTTTCTCACCACACTGTATCAAAATGTATGTTATCAACAGTCAATAAGGATTAAAAATACCGATTGATGAACATTCCATTTCCAATATTTTTCAAATACCTACTTGGGATTTCTGACTTGTAAAGGGTGTTCATTCTGTGTAACATGTTTGACCACAAATATGTTAAAAACAACAAGATTCTTAATTGTTTCACTTGTTTTTGAACAACAAAGAAACTTAAATATTTGATTTACATATAAAATTATATTTTTTAATCCTGCAAACAATGTGTGACTGTGGAGGACGCGAGAAATAAACAGTTTATGATTCACCTTTTTAGTTGCAATGTCAATGTGAAACACGTGACGGTTTCGGAGGAAATAACAATAAGAAAACTTCGCCAAAGCTTTTTCTGATGAATTGAAACGTTATCACAAATCCTAAAAATGCTTCTTAGTTATATTTATAGCCGTTTCCTGGCCGTCTGTTTTCCTTATCCCCGTCAATCATACTTGTTTGTAAACTCCTAAAACAGGGGGCCTACCATAAACTCTTATAGCAGGTCAATTTTAGACGGAAAGTGAACTGTCGTGTTATTTTGTACCATGAGCACATCAAATAACCAGCCAGCCAGCGGTCACGTGACTTAAGCCGGCGAGCGGTCACGTGACAACATTTCAGCGGGCTGACCTGCAAAGAGCTTTACCATCAACTCATTTTTGACATTAGAACACTTGAAATTGAACTGCCCTGCAGTCATATTTAGCAGCCGTATAGAAGTAGCTTTTATTGACCTGTTTTCTTTAATTTGTAAGAATAACCTAAAGTAAAAATGACTTAGTGCATAACATACTATTGTGGCATTATTTAAAATTTTAGACAGAATAAAAGTATTATATTTTCCGTTCATTTTCGATGTGTGATGAAGATGAATTACTTAAGTACTTGATTTCTTGAGTAATATATCGGTAATATCCACGGAAGAGTTTATCTCTTCCGTGATAATATCAGTGATAAACTCATCACTAAAATAAAAAAAAATAGAGTTGGTACTTAATTAAAATATACTTACCAGAAAATAAAGAACACATTATTTATTTTTAATTTATTGTTGTCTGCCCAGCCTTTATAATATTTGATAGCACCACCAACAGCAACAATGGAATTCCAATTTTCCACCACCTCCGTCCGCATCACACATCTTCGAAACATTGACCGAGCACTTAAGTTGTAGCCCATTGCAATGTTATTGTGATTATTTAAAATTCACACAACGTTTCCAATTGTTCATATGAAACTCTTTTTTAAATCATGATAACTTAATTTGATATTTCCTTTACCACTCACAACGACGAACACGATACAATTGTCTACTATGACGAAACTACCTTCTTACTTCTTAATTTTTGGAACACTCGTTCCAAAAATTTTAAAAAAAATCCACCACCCCACACCACTCAAGAAGTTATTATGATCTCGTAAATTGTGCATAAGAAATTATTTGATTCGTATGTACTTAAAGCTTCGTTCGAAAACAGCCCTTATTTTAGTTGCTTGTATGCTAAGTGTTTTAAGTATTGACAAGGGTCTTTAACATTTAAATCATGATAACTAAAAATGTTTTGCAACAAAACTTAGCGTCTGTAGAAGTATCACTCTCATAAAAACAGTATATTGAAATAATTATCCTAACTTCCTTAAAACCGTAAAACCGATAATAATGCGAAAGCGTATTTCAGAACGTTTATTTATATTAAAGCGAACCGGACAGCTTTAGTGTAGCAGGTCTGAAGTTGATGCATTGCAGGGCAGTTTGAATTGTTCATGGTACAAATAGAAAACCTGTCAGGTTGACCTGCAAAGTTGGCCTGTCCTGTACTTGGCAAATATTTTATAAGTTCATGGTAGGCCCCCAGTAGTTAAGTTTTTGCATCTGTAAACTTTTATTTTATTTTTTATCCGAAGAAGGAAAAGCGATGCTAATGCTAACCTAGCTTCAGCAGATATTGTCTTGTATAATAAATAAAAATAAGAATTCAGGAAAACGCGAGATTTGTAGATATTCTGAACAATTGATTAAAGTAATGTTATAAACTGAATCTACATACACACTACACACACTCATACACACGCGCACACGCACACGCATCCAGTTCTTCTTCATATTTTTAATTTTACTTTTTTCTGTTGTAAAGTTTTTAATAAGTCACTAGAATGATAATCATACAGTATCGACCCCAAAATACTTCTTTATCAATATGCTGTCAAGATCTCCACGTGACACGCTAGACCTAGTGTGGAGGCCATTAGTCAAATACCTATTTCCTTCTGGCAACTACTACTGGTAA
Source organism: Subacronicta megacephala (assembly GCA_958496365.1). Classification (NCBI taxonomy): domain Eukaryota; kingdom Metazoa; phylum Arthropoda; class Insecta; order Lepidoptera; family Noctuidae; genus Subacronicta; species Subacronicta megacephala. The sequence goes on from OY292525.1 coordinate 10,724,389, forward strand.
AATTAATTTGACATAAGTACTAGGTTAAAGGAGGGAGGCGTAATATGTTCAGCAGTGGACTGCAATAGGCTGATATGATGATTATTTCGATGATGATGATGATGATGATGACTAGGTTAAGGAAATGTTAAGTGGATAGTATTTACCGTCAATGTTATTAATATTATTCTACAGAATTTTTCTACGACACGGGTGTGTGAAGTCTTTACCCGCATTAGGCGACCGTGTTAGTTACTAGTACTTGCGTCATATCCGAAGTGTAATAACGTTTTTATTATTTGTTTCAGTGAAACTGAAATGTCACTTTATGTGGCGGAACCACCTGTGCCTAGTGTTCGAGCTGTTGTCGTATAACCTATATGACCTGCTGCGCAACACCAACTTCAGGGGCGTCTCGCTCAACCTCACGCGCAAGTTTGCGCAGCAGTTGTGTACCGCGTTACTGTTCCTTAGTCAACCTGGTAAGATATCATGACAATCAAATCATGTTATATAGCCATAACCCTGCATTTGTCTCAATTTATTTGGGGTCAGCGCAACATGTTATTTCTTCCCGGTCAGCCGTCAACACAATCTATCCATGTTTTCATAGGGCTAATATCATTCATCCAGAATTTTAACCAAGTAATAAGCAAGGCAGAAGAAATATTCTTTTTTCTTATATAAAAATCAATTGCTGTTCCGTTCTGTGATTTTTGTGTTTGTTGGGTTAGTGCCTGTTGGGTGGTTTTGATTAATAATTGTACCAGGTCGGGTCTATAATTGTCGGGTCCACTAGTCTGTGATAAAATCTTTGATACTTTTATTTGAACTTTGACATGACAGCAAGTCTTAGTCAGGATGAACAAAAATTTAAAAAAGTATATAAACCAAGACATTAGGTGGTGCTTTGCACTATCAAGGCTGACGTATAAATTGTATATTATACCTATTTAATACATAGTCTGAGTCTTGTTTTGAGCTTGCTTCTAGTTTAATATCCTATCCTAGCCATGAAAAGGAATCAACTAGTTGACGGCTGGTATGGATTTTACGAATAATAGTGACGCAGGTTTAGTACCCAAGTGAATCAAGATAAGTGCGGACCACACACAAAATCTTGAAGACATTTAGCAACGTTTCAAAATATAGATTGAAAAGCTAAACCATTACTTACGAACTATACAATCTCCATCTTATTATTCCGAAATTCTGTATAGAGGCTCCGTTTAATAACACAAGGTTGTCCCTAAATTCTATTGTTGAGAAAATCTTGATGAGATTGCTTTCATCTATTATACTAATGCCTTTCTCTTTTGTATTCCAGAACTAAATATAATTCACTGTGATCTTAAACCCGAGAATATACTACTATGCAACCCGAAAAGGTCAGCCATTAAAATTGTGGATTTCGGGAGCTCGTGTCAACTAGGTCAAAGGGTAAGTCTGCCTGGGGCACTTTATAATCTAGCTTTATTGAAGTCTAGACTTTGCTTTACTTTATTCAAAGTGTTCTCGCAGCTTTTATTTCGAAATGTACCTTACTATTAAAATAATAACTTACATATCTATAATTTAATTTATTAAACAAAATGATGTAAAGCGCTCTCTGCATGTCTGTTTTTAAATTAAATTAGATCTAATAGAAAATTGTTAAATGAATTTTGACTTAGCCTAAAGCAAAAAACTAACCATGTCATACGATTTTTTACCTCAAATAATGCGTGAATAAAAAACATTGCTTTGTTATTACTTACTTGGAATTCGTATTACTTATACTATAACTTGAAATTAATTTATCATTATTTACATATAATAGGGTTGTTCTTCTAGTACTGGTATAAATCTTGTATATAATATTCATATTGAACTACCGTAAATTAGTATGCACCAAATGTGGCGTGCGCGCATCTCTTCTGAAAATGTATATCAGGCAACGCTAACAAATGTAAAGGACATTATTATTTGGAGAAGAGTTCTCTTATGCGAATTACATTAAATCTTGAGAAAATAAAAAGTCATAACAAACCCAGAATTTAGATAATATTTATATATTTACCCGATTTATAGACTTTTCCTGCACGCGCTAATTGCCGAGATAAAGCATTGCTCTGAGGACGTCTGATTCAATGGTACAGTCAACATCAAATGTATCAGAGTGAACAGATTGTTCATAATTGTCTGAGCAACTAGGGAAATTAAACTTTATCTCCATGGGATACAATACATGTCCGAATGACAGCTGTCGGGTACGGTGTTCATTCTCAAATATCCTTTGAGTCGTTCGAGATTAAAATCAATTTCCTTAGTTGCTCAGATAATTTTGAGACGTTTGTATGCGCAGATATATTTGTAGCTGACTGTACAGGACGCCAGGCTATCGGAATGCTTTTCATATACTTGTAATACTCAATACTGATCTACGACACACACGATAAATTCATTCATAAACGATTACATTAATTAAAAATATTGATTTTATAAATAATTACTTATAACCGCAATCATAATACGTATGTATCGTCCTTAGGCTGCGTGATTGCGATTATTTTTAGCCTTTTCGCACTGATTAGGATAATGATATAATTATTTCCTTCTGGTTATCAATACAGAAGATGTTAATTAAGGTCATGTAATGGACTTGACCCCTGTTATCTTTCTTTAGTTATATTCTGACATAATTGTGGCACTTGTAATACAAAGTACTAATTGCATTATACAGACTGATGAGATAACTAGAGATGAGATTCACTTGCTAAGTTGAGCTGCGCCTGCGGCGGCCAGTGCGTGGATAGGTGATCATTTTTAACACATATAGGTCTCTCGAAGCCTCGGAGACCACGTAAAGCAGTCGTTCATATGTTTTACGAACACCCAAGACAATCGTTAGTGGCTGATAACTAGTCTATCCTTCGAATTTCCGTATTGCCCAGAAATTGGCTTGCGCAGGTCCGATGGCAAATTCAAACTCCTGAGTCGCCACTGAGAATAACCCACTTTGCTTGGCCACGGGCTTGCGCAACTACGACTAAAATTAAGATAGTGGTCTATGTTTGAACCCATTTTTGAAACACGACAGTGTTAAGGCTAATCGTTTTTCCTGGGGCGCTAAATTCATATTTTTTTTTGGTTTTTCGCAAATTGTTCATCTATAACACACTCTAAGGTCATACCAGTAAGATTTTTTATACTACTACCTGCTACGATTACGATTTTGAAGCAAAAGCTTTATTACTCAGTTTGAATAAGTTATAGTTGATATCGCAATTTGTACTGCTATGATTTGCGAAAAACAAAATATATATGAATTTGGCGCTCATAGAGACAATCCGCCATAATACATTATTGTTGAGCGGTATATTTGGCGATGCAGTGCTTTGTTGTGTCAAAAAAAAATGCAATTTTACCATTCTTAAATTCCAGATATATCAATACATTCAGTCGAGGTTTTACCGGTCGCCGGAGGTATTACTCGGTGTGCCTTACGACCTCGCGATAGACATGTGGTCGCTGGGCTGTATACTAGTGGAGATGCACACCGGCGAGCCCCTGTTCAGTGGCGCCAACGAGGTCGATCAGATGAACAAAATTGTCGAAGTGCTCGGCATGCCGCCTGATCATCTGTTAGACCAGGTAACAATCTGTACTTGATATAAATTCTTTCTTTTTTCTTGCCCAAGCTGTTTTGATAAATCATTTATGACCGCGGCGGCGGTAGCCTAATGGCTAGGGCGTCGGACTTAGAGACTAGGGAATCGGATGTTAATCAGTTTCCCATTGATTAATTCAAGTGCTTATAATAATAACTAAATAACTAGTTACTGTTCAGTAGGAGAGGCCTACGTCCAGCAGTGGACGAGTATGGGCTTATAATGATGATGATGATGAAATAGTTACTAATAAAAAAAAAGAAATAAGTATCGTGACAATAGGTATTTATATGGCAGGAACCAAGGAACCTTACTGTACGACGTACATAAGTTGACCGAGTTAGCATAAAATGGTTGGCGTATGTACTTAGTGGTTTAGTATCATCTGTCTCTTGTTGTTGGTAGCAACATCAAAAGACAGTGAGTAAGTAAAATGTGCCTTAGGAGTAATATTAGATTGACTTATTGTTGGTTAAAGAATATGCGACACTAGTACAAGTGGTTGTTTGTGGAAACCTGAAAAATTGGATTTTGATCGTAGACCCTAAATGGAGACGATATCTGCTTTAATTGAAGAAAAAAAAGAAAACTATTGATACACACTAAGTTTCTTTACAAATCACCGTAAACGCATATACTCGTATCTTCTTTGTTCCGTAATTGGTAAAACGACAAAATACATACATGTAGTGCTACATAATAATGTACGGTATATAATTTCTCTCACAGGCACACAAAACAAGAAAATTCTTCGACAAATTACCGGCGTCAGAAGGCGGTGGTTATGTCTTAAAGAAAGTCAATGGAAAGGATGGGAGGTGAGTTTTAATAGTTTTATCATGTAATAGGTCATTTAAGGGTTCCGTTTTTTTATGATAATAATACTCATATTCTATTGTGTTATGAAATTGCCAACATCTAATTCAGGAAAAAATTGTTATACTTTACAATATTGCGCTTTGAATCATGTGCAACTCTAGATCCTGAGCTTAAACATACCATATCATTACGCCTGTATTCCCCGAACAGTTAGACAGAGGTCCTATTAATTTACACCGACAGTTCGTCGGGATGTTTAGGTCTAGGACCCATGTAAAAGGGGGTAATACTATCGTATTTACAGGCACAAATACAGACTGAACTGTTACTGAGAATTTCATAGAAGAACTCAATAAAACTTTGTTAGACGTGGGAACCTCTAGCAGCACTCGGAACCGTAGCAGTCAAGCGCGACTACTACGTTACCACAAGACTAGTGCGCCGAGCTGTGCACCCACTTAATAATAATGTTATGACTGCCTCATTAGTCAAGTGGTCCTTAGCGCGACTGCTACCCCAAGTCGAGCAGTGTTATTGGGTTTTTTTATGAAATTCTCAGCAGCAACTTCGGAGTCTGGATTTGTGCCTGGTTACTGGCAATAGGCTCGCCCCCTATTACATGGGACCTAAACATACCGGTGAAGTGTGGGTGTACATTAGGACACCTCTGCCTAACTCTTCGGGGAATACAGGCGTGATGGTATGTACGCATGTACTATCGGCCAATTGAATATCTCTCTGGCCACCGTAAGGGCTATTCCTGCTTGCAGCGCTCGGCTGCTATACTAGTACTTACACCTAAGCTCATCAACCAATAGTATCGCAGCATTGGGGTATTTGCTGAATCCCTTGCTTTTGTAAAAGATTTTTTTTATTGTTCTAAAATATTGGTCATCCAAAAAGTATCTTCTGTTTTTTTTATCATCTTTCTGTTTTAGTACTATTGTTTCACAAATAAAGGGCGGTGAATAGCTTTAGTCATCGTGTGCACGGGATTTGGTTTGCAAATTGGCTAGATATTGAGTTGGCCGATAGTAACACATATATATAGGCACAGTGATAGCCTAGTGATATGATCATTGGACTGCCAAGTCAAAGGTCTTGAGTTCGAATCTAAGGCACGCACTTCTGACTTTTCGAAGTTATGTGCGTATTAATAATTAATTATCACGCGCTTAAACGGTGAAGGAAAACATCGTGAGGAAACCTGCATGCCTGAGGGATTTTCTTGAGGGCGTGTGAAGTCTGCCAACCCGCAGTAGGCTAGCATGGCGGAGTATAGCTTAATCCCTCTCGTAATGAGAGGAGACCCGTGGCCAGCAGTGGGACAATGTAATGGGTTGATGATGGTAGTATGTATGAATAGTTATAGTGTGTGTGACGGTGGTGTGTACGTGTGCAGTGGTTACAGGAAGTACCGCGCGGCGGGCACGCGGCGCCTGCACGACATCCTGGGGGTGGAGGGGGGCGGGCCCGCCGCGCGCCGCCGCGGGGAGCCCGGACACTCCGTCTCAGACTATCTCAAGTTTAAGGTATGTCAACTACACTATTCTACTACTATATACTCTGAAATTACCTGCAAGTGGGTTCGCAGCGGTCCATTTTTTCTGACTCCGTGTAAATACAATAATAATAAGCCTTTATTTTCCCAAATACATAATTAAATAAGCTACATTATTTTTCTATCACATTGCTTTTTTTATTTTTTTTATATCAGATATAAAGACGTCGGGTCGTGAATGTTTCGCATTCGTGATTATTTTCCTTATTTATTTCGTTATCACTATCACTAGTATGCGAAAGTTCGTGTGCCAGGATCGTAGCAAGTGGAAATCTTTAGTCTCTGCCTAACCCCATGGGAGACAGGCGTGACAATACAGTAAAAGCTCCTTATTCGCGGAGGTTACGTTCCATAAATATGCCGCGAATAAAGAAACCGTGAATACGGAATGGTAATTTATATGGGAATATAGGGGATACGTTCCTAGGTGACAGTCGATCGTATAGTTGATTCCTTGACATTAAATGAGTGAGCGTGATATGGATGAAAACAAATCTCCAAGTCCGCGTTTACAAAGGATATTGGGTTGGATCTTCAGCAACAGCGACCAAATAGATATCGGATTCTATTTTGTAGGTATATAAACAACCGACCCATGAAATCTATAAATTTTTGAATGAATTAATATTCAGCTTGTATGTTAAAAACAATTTGCAGGACCTAATCCTCCGCATGTTGGAGTACGACCCCAAGCAGCGCGTGACGCCGTACTACGCGCTACAACATAATTTCTTTAAGAGGACCGCAGACGAGTCCACCAACACACAACAAGCACAGTCGCATCACCAACACGGTTAGTTACACTTTTTTTTTATAATTGCTTAAATTTAGAACATATCTAATAACCACAATGTCCCCACTAAAAAGGTTATAACATGCATTTTTTTTATACAAGGTCCATACTAAAAAGTTCTCACATGCATTGGTAAATACTTACAAACCCCCTCCAAAAATAATGCTGGAGCTCACAATCATAGAATAAAAATAATAATCTTGAGAATCTATGAGAATGCCTAAAATAAGTCACAAAAATCGATAATATTATTGAAGGGAGAGGCAGACAAAACCTTATTAATTTGCCTTAATTACATATTGGAGAATAATTTTGTATCAGTAATCGGCTAAGAAAATTGCGTTTAATGGGACAGGGGAAACAATGTTAATTTTAATAAAAAAATATTTGTGATCTCGCAGCATCTAATAATTATTATGGTGCTTGGGAATGCTTGGAAACAATTTACTCGCGTGTTATTATCACCATTATCTTATGATCATTTTGTGTCTAACAATGTAATATAGTATAAGTCTAACGTCATGATCATTTCAAGCTTCTGTCGTGTTCATTGCTAACATAAACCGCTTCATCATTTCATTTTAGGTGATTAACGTATAAACTCTCACTCTTGTCAAAAATAACTTAGAACATGTCATGTAATATTTCGAATTAATTCGTATTTAAAATCTTATTTCTTCTTCTGGCTGTATTGCCATAGGATAATTTAAAATTAATATGGTATTGCCATACTAAAAATACCTTCTTGCTGGAAATCGAAACTCTAAAGCAACCTTTTCTTATTGTGAAGAAGCTGTATAGGCTATTCGCAAACAATTTTCGTGTCCTCCCATAAAGTTGATAGGTCCAGTAAGTTCTACTGTATGTGTAATGTTAATGTTGGGTATGTTGTGGCGGCAGATGGCCCGTCGGACCCGCGATGACTAGAGCGGTCCGGCGGCCCCGGCCCGCGACACTAGCGCCGCCACACTAGTGCCTAACATATCGTGCCAGGTCTGCCCTCACACTACTCACTACTCGGAATGTTAATGCGCCCCCCTCCGTAGCATGCGAGCATGCGGCTCACGCATGGCTTAGTGTATCTACTATCTGTAGCCACAGTTTCACGACTTATTACATTCACACTTTGTTAAAAAGTGCTAAATTTAGGCTTGAAGTTTCATCTCCTTTGAAAAAGTAAGGTGTGTAATAAAAATAGCGTCGCAAACCATGGCTACAGATCTTAAATGTATGCATTTTTTAAATGTTTTTCATGTGTTCCTATTTTTTTAACAACCATATTCTATTAGCAGTTTAGAAACCTCTTTTAATTTTTAGTTTTCATAAATCAAACAATCACTTTAATAAAATTGTGGATGTTTTTTTCTTTTAAAGTGTCAACACCCGTCGAGTGCACCCTAGAGGTGCGCCGGCTCAATAGATTTTTGTTTCACCATCCAAGCTATGCAATCAATCGATTGGAAAATGTTTTAGGTGATTAGAAGTACAATTAGATCGCCGACTATGTACTGTACAGATACTTGTCTACCGACGACTTCACAAGTCATCAAGTATCTGTATAGTACGTGGTACGCGGTGCAGTGGCGAGGCGTGCAGTGGGCGGCGGCTAATGTTTTGTGTGGTGTGTGCAGTGGGCGCGCGCGTGTGGGGCGTGGGCGTGGGCGGCGTGAGCGGCGTGGGCGTGGGCGTGGGCGGCGCGGGCGCGGCCGAGCGCATGGACGTGGAGGGCGCGCGCCGCTCGGACGAGCTGCTGGCGCCCGTGTGCCCGCTGGCGCACTCCCCGGTGGCGATCCACTAGCGACCCGCTGGCGACCCACTAGCGACCCGCTAGCGACCCTCTAGCGACCCACTAGCGACTCCGCTAGCGACTCCGCTAGCGGCTGCGGCGCCCGAGCCCGCCCACCGTGGCGGGACTCCTGGACTGAATCCGATATTTATGATTCTATATTTTTATTTAATACGATAAGTCTGACTGTAAAGAAATATTATGGTGACGATTTGTTACGTTGTACCGTGTATTTGTATTATTTGATTCTTGATCGCTTCACCGACAGTACTTAGAGAACGTTCCGAGTGATCGCCGACGATCCCGTTCACCGCATCCGGACGCATCGAGGGCATGAGAGCTAGTTTTTTTATTGTTACGCGATGCATATCAAGGACGCAATATGGTAGAAAATAAATATTGTATATAAAAGTTAGGAAACCGACTAATCGATACAGACTGCGACATAAACTGGTATTCTATAGTTTAGTTACGATCTATGCTAGTTAGGCTTTTGTTCGGTTTTAATTATCGCAAGCTTTATATTCTTAAAGTGTCGGCAACTGATGACTGAAATTCAAAGGGCCAATGAGAATTTGTTTATACAAACAAGAAATAGATTAAGTATTTTTGTTAATGCACAAATTGATTCAACTTGATACACACATAGACACACTTAAATTATTTAATTAAAACTATGCCCTCGCATTTCAGACTTGTTTTATACTGTAAAAATATTTTATTTCCAATATAAATATAATGCTTGTGATTGAAATCTCAAGTGTTTCATTTAACACTAGGTTATTTTTGAACCATTGGAATATTCAGACAATGTGTAAAACAGAGAATAGTGTATAGGTAATTCTATAAAACACAAAATGTACTTGTAGGTTATGAGAAATGTTGAAACATATATAAAAAATTTGGGTATTTCAGATAAGGTTAATAAAATTGAATAAAACTGACTTGTTCAACCTTTTTGGATTTGAATCTACAATAGACTAACCTCATTGCAACAGACTGGTTGAAACTTTCTAAACGGAGATATTTTGTATAGCATACACTGAATCACTGCCTTATTGTGCCGGAACTTTTTATGTGTAAGGCCCGCTACTAATTAACGACTTTTTGGTCGCTCGATATTAAATAATCAAATTATTGTCAATATTTTGGTTATTGAGTTTTGTTGACTTTTACTTGTGGAAAATCTTATATTGCATTTAAGATTGACGAGAATGTGGATCCACACATTCTAGATAAAGGTTAGCAAATTATGATGTATATGGGGAATGGGTAATGATGTTATCTCGAGCTGTAGATACCTACCGAGTATGTAAAGTTGTCCATTGACTTGAAAGATCTTGTTAGTAGCGGTCCTGGAGCCTAGCTCCTTTATTCTGACCATGTTGTTGTATAGTAAAATTTTTATGTTGAATTATTTTTAGTTAAAAATTGACTGAAATGACCATTGTTCAGAATAAAGCAGCTAAATATGACGAATTGCAACTGATAGCAAATTATTTCTTATCGCAAAGTATTGTTGCGAGTTTTTATAAAACCTTCCTATAAATGGATTTATTTTTAAACAAAACACATGTATGGTATAGCTATTTGTTAGCATGAAGCATTAAAGTATTTTTCTATCGTTAATTTATCTAATAATACGTGCTATCACTTTCGTTTCATTGTAGATTTGAATCTATTTCTAATCTCGCTGTTCTGTACTATACATTTTTCAAATACTGTATAATATTTACTGTAATACTTTTCTGCTTCATGAGATATAGGGTTGTTAGAAAGAGTATAAGGAATAAGTATGGGATACACGTTTTATTTGATAATGATAGAGCAATAACGAAGTAATCGACAGGCAGGTTTCCAAATGTATGTAAAAAATATTGAATTGTGTTCATCAAGTGTACCTAATTGTAATATACATTATTATAATTATTTTAATAATTTAGTTCCTTTTAATAACTATGCTAAATAAAATAGATGCTGTATCCACTGTATAATATGAATTTATATGGTTTACTCACTATAACACTTGTGTATAACTTAAGGCAATGTTAATTTAATTTTGTGACATACCTTGTTATGGTACAACTTCAGGGGAAATCTGCCGTGACAATGTTTATATATGACAAACTAGTCGGGATGTTAAGTGATAGAGAACACGTAAAACACCAACCTTTGATATAGTTCTTACTAAATCCATTACTCAAGGATGGCCCTAGATGTTTGCGCTTGAGTATGTAATATACTATACTATTTATTTGTACTGTGACAGTATGGGATTATATGGAATGTGTGAGTTGGCATGTGGTGGTGCGCGATGAGCTAAAATGTTTATTTCCTATCGGATTGTCAGTTCGCAGGCACTGTAACAATAAAAGGATAGAGCTTTATGTCACTAAGTTTTGTATTTTAAATCAATAAACGATAGCAATTGACAGGAACATTTTATTTTCCTTTATTTATTTTTTATCATCTGCCAACCCTTCCTCCCAAGTAAGAATATCGAAATACTGGAACGACCTGGAAACGACGCAAAAAAAACTAATTCATAATGCTTCAGCACAACTGCAATCGGCCTTAACCTTTGTGATCTGACTGCTTGACATTGCTACGTAAGAAAAGAGTATAGTAGCAATTGGCAAAAACTAGGCGATTGGAAAAAGCCGCAGGACCTTGGGGCAGCCGCACAGATATATAATATAAAGATTAACAGCTGATACTGTAATGATTTATAAGCCAAAGTTGTATGACAATGCCGATTCTTTTACCAAAGTATAGGCAAGCATTTGGGTCACGTGAAGAGTCGTTCAGGGTTTGGGAAATACTCTTAAAAAGGGAGTGCTCTCAGCTCGGACTCCATGACCCCAGCGCTTCAACCCCAAACGGTTCCGAAGTATAACTATTAATTAAATTGTTATATTTTCGCCACTTGTTGGTCTCCGTAGTTGCAGTAGCAGCGCCAGCACTGCCCGCAGAACTAGGAAGATGGGATTGCGCAAGACTTAATGCAAGTCGCATCCCTTACTTCCAAGGTAGTAATGACATCCCGTCCGGTCTCTTGCCATCGTCGCGTGCCAAGCCATTAGGATCTAATATGGCTGGAACGCGTGAAGTGACGAGGGCACCGCAAATGATGTAATTAATGTTAGCGTGCCGTACTGTACGACCTGCGATCCTGCTGCAAGACAAGCCGTGATGGCAGAGGCCGTTGACAGCTTCACCACAGTGACAGCGATGTGGAACAAAGCAAGGAGCCCCCAAACGAAGGCAAACAGCGATCTGGAAAGTTGAATCATCCATCATAGTACATACCTATAGCTTGCAACCAAAAACAAACCATTTACCCACAGTCAGCAGGCGTGCCCGCTCAGCCGCATTGATTGACGTTTCAATGAGTTAACGGCTCATCCCACTCAGCAGCCTCTCAGCAGGTCTCTGGGCCCGTATTATGAAGTTTTAAAAAACCATGCAAGTTCCAGGCAATTCAATTTACGGCCGTAAACTGTCTCGCTAAATTTCGTATTATGACACAAATATAACCGGCCGACTTCTGAATGGATTACTTCTCTATGGCTGGCGTGTAATTTTTGAAAGCGCCGTTCAAAAGCTTGATTATTGTTTTTATCGGTAAGTTACGGTTATTTTTTGAATATTCTTTTGTATTAAAAATCCATAATAAATATAGTTCCTAACCAAATTTAAGTAAAACATAATATTTAAGAATAAAAAATAAAAATCAAATAATATTCCTTTAGCTAACCCATATTTACATTACTTTGACGTTTTATATTTCATCTACATTTATGTAGTGAGAATTTAAGTTTTCGAATGACACCCATCAATTTAAGGTAAATGTACCAGTAATGATATACAGACAAAATGGTGAGAAAAACGGCTTTTCATAGAAAAAAAAATATTTTTATTATCTTATAGTAATTTATTGATCTTTCATTTAACTTAAAAAAAACATAAAAGTATAAAATGTTATTGTAAATACTTATACATAACTTTCCAATAGTCTTAAATTGTACGCTTTATTGATCGACAAATTTTTCATTCGCCCGAATAGCTGACAATGATTTTTTTAAATTTGGTTCCCAATAATTTGACAGTAGGATTCCGTAATAACTTAAGGTAAAAACATACATAATTGTGAATACTAAACACGAGTGTTCTCATAGGCTCATAGTTTCATAGATTACATTCGCAGATGTCTCTACTATTATTATAAGTAGTCGTGGGGCCAATCAGTGTATAGTTATTTTTATTATAATTAGTAAGGACAAAAATATCAACTTCTGGGATACTATCGATTTACTGGTACATTTACCTTGGCTGATATGGCGGGAATTGAATACGTAGGTACGCAATTTCGTAATATATTTACATTATTTTAAAGTAAATTAATTATATTACTCATGGCGTAAGTATTTTTTAGATGTTTTGTGTGTTTGTTTTATGTATGTGAGTCATTTACTTTTCATTTCACGTTATTTAGTCCGGGAAGCGAAACTACTACAAATCGTTGGCGGCGAGTAACTTTAACACAATTGTGAGAGTTTTTTAAGATCCCTACACCCCTACAGTGGAGACTGATGAAAACCACATTGAACGTTGAAAGGCACTTGCCGTATTTATTCAAATAAAAACACTGGATCATTAGCGAATCACTCCGTATCGTTATTCGTTCTTCAAGTCTTCACCACTCATTGTCCGCTATAATGCTCATGAGGAAATTGGTATCGATTTTAATAAAACCGCTACAATGATTCCTTGAATTCTCAAGGACAAGGTGCTGTGAAGAGTTGCAGGGAATGTTCTAAACTTAGAATGTGAATGTATTTCGCTCTCTAGACATTCAGACACTTCCAATTCGTCACTCATGATTAATATATTTACTTTAAATTCGCAATAAACCTTAAACAATTCAGTTTACGTATCAATAAAGCAGCTTAAACTGAATGATTTTATTTGTCAGTTCTTGACATTTGAAACGGAAAATTGAATGTCAAATATGCGCTCGTAATACGACTATTGCCAGCCAGTCAGCAAAGTCGGGCAGAAGTCGGCTTGAAGTGTCACGTGGCCTCTGACTGGCTGGATATTGTGTTCATAATACGAATTTGCAAGGCAGTTCAATTCACGGCGTAAACTGCCTGGCAATAAGAGCTCATAATACGCCCCCTGCTCTGGGAAAAAGGGTGGGACATAAAAAACAATATTTGGCGCCCATAACTAGCCTGTGGTCCGATGATGGCAACATATAGATAGAGATTAGAAGAATATTTGTACCGTTCATTCTTAGTTCCGGTTTCCTGCTCGCTGTCTGCTGAATTCTACTGTCATCTGCCTGCAGTAATTGACACTTTTTGACATAAATTGTCATTGTCTGTCTGACATACTGACACTTGTTTGATTGAATGTGTGTCCGAAATGCTGCTACACCAAATTGTTTGCAAATAATTACACACAAAGTAAATACAACACGCAGTGTATGAGAAACGAATCTTATTAGTGTATTTCCTCTTTCAAATTATTATAATTCAAAGAGTATGAGTGGTGTTTTTTCGGGTAGACAGTTTGCTACGTCTAGTCAGTTTGATTTGATGATATCATTTATGGAACAGTATGTATATACCATCTACTTTATTACTACTCGATTGTGACCATTGTTAACAAATCATGACGCTTCCGTGCACATTAAGAATTGAAAAGCACTTCGCGGTAATCGGTCGGTCATATTTCTTGATCTAGGTTGGTTGCAATCACGGCTACTGACCCTGATGTTCTGGATTCTACTGCTCCTGCACTGGGTCTAAACAGGTACCTTAATTGCCTGCAGCAAAAACATCTTAATATAATTTAACTAGGTGTACGCCCGCGGCTTCGCCCCCGTGTTTTATCGACTTTTCCGTGCTAAAATATGTATTATACACAAATAAACCTATCTACTAAAAAAACCGCATTTAAATCCGTTGCGCAGTTTTAAAGCTCTAAGCATACATAGAAATAGACAGATAGCAGGAAGCGACTTTGTTTTATACTGTAGTGATATGGCAATCTGTCAATATAGTGGTGATAATTGTTTTTATTTATTTCATCAGGTATGCCTTTATATCTTTCCAGACATGGTGATCTAAGCATCTATAATGGTCCAGATAGACTGCAAAATATTCAGAATTGGTCTAAACTGACAGAATTACTGAACAGTGTCACATTTGGATATCCGAAACCTGTAAATAAATGGAGGAAGGTATAATGATGTTTTTTTATTATACTATACAGAAGAAACTCCATATAGAATTTCATTATGTTCAGAATATACTTGAGATTTAAGCCATTTTCAATTATCATAACAAATTAAAACATATAATACAATCAGTATTATTAGACTTAAAAAAAACAGGAGATTCTTATTAATCTCATATTTATTTTCCATATATTTTATGTATGCACATTGTAACTTTATTTTTTATGAATAGATTTTTACTAATGGTATCTAACAAATTGGAAACAATGTCTGACCATTGGTAGATACCCTCCAGAACGCTTGAGGCTGTTGGACTTTAATTTTCTTGAAATTTTTATAATATATGTTGAAATAAATATGTATTTATGTGAAATCTTAAATCAAATTATTTCCAGTGTTGGAGTGACTTAAAAAATAACACGAAAAAGAAACTAAAGGGAATAAAAAAAGGGACAGTGAAAGTTGGTCTCACAAACTTGGAGAAGAGACTGCTGTTAGTGCTGAATAATAATGAAACTATGGAAAGGAAGGCATCAGAGTCAGATGATAATGATCCAATACGAATTAAGGTTAATGTTGTTGTATGTATATTTCTACCTAAGAGCTATGTTCATACATGATTTTCCATTTGATTGATTCCATAGGTAGTCCTATGATGTTTGGGGTTATGTCTTTTTCTCCGGTAGTTTACAGAGCTCTGCGTTTAATAAAAATTGAAGTTTATGATGTGAAGGTTTCATTACATTTTATAATAAGTTTAGGATATATTGCCAACTTGACACACCATTCTTTGTGCCATCCACCACAGTTCTGTGCCACTCTCATCCAAGGACACCAAAGGAGTAGGAATGTCAGGTGTCCAGTAACAAGATGGTTGATGAGATAATTCAAGTCAAATAAAACTTATTTGATTTAAAATCATTTCTACTTACTGTTAGTCATGATGCCTGTAAGCTCCAAAGGGACGCCGAGGAGTTGTTAACTCCACCCACACTTATTCTTCCCTCTGATGTATTTTTTTATTTTTCAGAAAGAGACAGAATTAGAACCATGTGACAGGATATCGCCACCATCTTCTAATTCACCGTGCCGCTCCCCTAAACCAAAGGTTAAAAACACGCGCTGCAGAAAGTCATCAGCATCATCCAGCACCTCCACAGGCTCAGGCAGCAATTCAATACCTTTAAAAAGAAGGAATCAGTCAGAAAGTGGTGTAAGCGACATCACAGAGAAATATATAACATTTGAAAGAGAGAAAGAAAAGATGTTGCATGAAAGAGAAATGGCCAGGATTAGACAGAATGACCAACTCTTCACAATATTTGGTAGGATAGTAAGTGTTCTAGAAACTTTGGCCCCTAGTATACAAAGGTATTTAGATCGTAATTCTAATATTATAGAGGAGTAATTTGATAGTCTTTCAATTGGAATTGTTACTTACTGTGTTCATAAGATTGAAAAGAAAGAAATAAGGATTCATTTATTATTCTTATCAGATGAAGTTGTTATAGCTGAGAATAATTTATTTACGAATCTATTTTAAAAAGTGGGTCTAAGCCTACGAATAAATAATACTCAGGAAGTGTAACTGCGTTAAGAAAATGACCCAACAAAAGTTGTGTCCAAGTAGGCGGGGCTTCAAAATTGTGTCCAGCGCGCCATCAGTCGGACATTTTCCTTGCAAGCGAGCATATGTCAAACGATTTAGCTTAATATCATTGTGAATCATCATGCCATCATGTGTTGTGAAGTGGTGCAGGAGACATACAAGATTAAAATGTCCAGGGATCACTTTTCACTTGTAAGTAGTAGCTTAATTATAATTATATTCAAAGTTGTTCAAATACGTTATCAAAACGAGATGGTCAATATTATGCAAAATGAAGTCAGTCAATTTTACCTAATTTAGAAATATTTTTTTCTAGATGAAAAGTAAATCGATAAAATTTAGATATTTTTATAAGACTAATGTATTTTGTTTTTTTTTTAGTTTCCCTGCCGATTCCATTCGGCAAAAATAAGTGGATAGCTGCAGTTCAATTAGAAAGACGAGAGTATGACTGGATGCCTGTGAAAACTAGCAGAGTATGCTCCATGCATTTTGATGAAACATATTTTTACGAATCATTAAAGGGATATACCATGTTACACAAAACTGCAGTACCAGTTTGTACAAATATCCAAACTGAAGTACCAGGTCAACAGAAACCTTAAAGGAACCTGGTGACCTATTGCCAAGGTTATGATCAGAGCAAACAAACAACCCAATTGAATACACTAACACTATTTCAACGCTCCAACAATAGATGAAGTCGCAATTCTTGTTGGCAAACTATCGGCTTTGTTCGTTTTAGCACCATACAACAAAACGAAAAAGTACCCAATAAAAGGCTTAGCCTTTTTAGTAACCGACGAAAAATATCTACGCGGGGGGGTCCAGAATCATGTACTGAATTCATGGTAAGCGGTTGTGCGTCGATGTCCCTTCCACCCTGTATTAATATAGTATAATTTAAAAAAATCACAATAGTATAAAATATTTAATATAATTATAATATTGTTTTATTATTGACTTGGTCCGGTCTACTTATTGCATAATATCGTCAACGACATTTTGACTCAGATGTCATAACAGACATTACAGCACGCGCGCGAACCAATCCCTGTTTTCTCTCTGAATTTAAACCAATTACCAAGCATGTCTATTTGAAACATCGCAAGTGATTCGAATTTTGAATCGTCGTCATTTGGTTTGAAGTAGGTCCACTTTTTGAGCGGAATTTGTTCCGAGTTACGCTTCCTGAGTATTATTTATTCGTAGGTCTAAGCATATTAGTTATTTATTTTTTATGATGATGTTTTAGTTTGTTAACTGCATCTTCCACTAGTTTTATAGTGATGATGTCATAAGAACCAAACTTTAACCTTTTGAACGCCAGAGTACAAACGTATCGCCGTACCCCTGACGCCAGGCCACTTTTTCTGTCAAATGACCTTCATAAATGAAAACACACTAAAGTAATGATTAAATTGTTTATTTCATAATATGGTGTGACGTATATTTTGTCATATATTTGTGACGTTGGCGTTCAGGGTAAGATTTCGTTGGTCACATATATGTGACAATGGCGTTTAAAGAGTTAAATAAATACAAAAACACTTGTATAACATACATTTGTGTGTGCCTACATCACTATCGAAGTTAGATTTAGGTACACTTTACAGAGTTAAAATGTGTATGATATTGTATTCATAAAATACTTTGTAAGTATTTTATTGTAGAGTTGTATCCACATATTATAACTTAAGACAAATAAAAAGTTATAACGCCATCGTTGTTTCCATATAAGCGTCTAATAAGGTGTATTATTTCACAAAGAATACAAAGCAATGTCATCTATTTACCATTTACAGTCAATTAAACCATACAATCATTATTATCAGCCTGATGGTAACTGGTGGACAAACCATTCTTGGTCCTTTTTTCTCTACCAGTTTCACGATGTCGTCGCACCATCTGGCCAGGGATCGACTCAGTGGGTAATGAAGTCTGTGCCAGTGGCGCCCAGGCACAGGGCGTAGACCGTGGAGTGCGCAGAAATGACGAGGCCAGAACATATACAAGGGCGCAGTTAAAAAGGCTTGCACCTGGCACATAACAGGCTCGTTACTGCACTGGGTCGACTAACACCTCTACGACCGGTCCTAGGTTGCCATTCGAAGTTGTGACTCCACTTCACTTCTGGGGAAGAACGATCACGCCCATCTTCATTCCAGAGAAGTAATTCAATATTATTATGTGATGTCACTTTATGTAGTCCGCCTTCTTATTTCTGCTTTGGTTTCGCAATATCTTCGAGAAATACCCTCTTGCAACATAGTAAATTATTATCGTAATTTGTTTAGTAAATGAAATGTGAAGGTATCACAAATCGAAGGAACGTAAATGTAATTGTGTTTGTACCCGGCAAGGCGTAGTTTTAGCCGGCCTCACTTCTTTGTTCGCAAAGTTCCATCTTAACTTTTTATTTGATCTGAGATTCTTCTATAAGTCTGGATTTGTGCCCGGCTCGCCTCCTATAACATGCGATCTATACATACCGGCGTAGTGTGGGTGTATACAAGTAAATCTCTGTCTAACCCTTCGGGGAATACAGGTGTGATGGTATGTTATGTAATGTTATTTCTATGAAATAAATTGTTATTATGAAGTTATTGTTTAATTCCAACATTATATGTTTTTCTGTTCGAATGCCAGATAAATATATTGTTTTTTGGTATTATTTAAATATAAGGTTGCCGATAATTCATAGAGAATTTTATATATAACAGGTTTTATGTAGTAAGTGTGCACCAATCTAATCTCAATTTGGATAAGTATTGCTTACAGCGCCATCTATGTGGTGACCAATAAAATGTAGTTTTCAAGAGTTCATTGGAGTGCATTGACATCAAACCGCAATGTCTATTTGTCTTAGTTAAACTAGACTTACCAACAGATGGCGCTACGGGTATTTGTTTTGGTACAAAACACGCCGCAGCTGTTCGCTATCACAGAAATCCGTGAGAGAAAAGGAGTGGTGATTAGGTCTGTCTTTGGCTAAAAATTACGTTTTTTCTATGATTCATTAACATTTGGTGATATGTGACCGTCGTATGTGCAAGTTAAAGTTGTTCTACATGTGATATATTGTTCGCAGTGCCGAAAAACATCCCCAAATAGTGTAATTAACGATGTAAACGTTGGTTATGACGTTTACTACGGTGTATTTGTATGTGTGCGTGAGTGACAGCATTGCCGACGACCGTTGAAGCGAATCTTGTAACGGAATAGGTACCTATTGGATGTGAATGCTGTTTTCGGTAAGTTATATTGTTTTGACGATGTTAGACCTAACCTATTTGGCTCATGCCTGCGTTGATCGCTCTATATACGTATATATTGTTTGACCTCGATACGCCGCGCGATCTCGTTCGCTATTTCCCTTTGAAAGGCAATTTCTCGCGTTAGTAATTTTTTCTGCACCGACCGCGATGTTTCCGCACGAATGTTCTGTTTGATTAGCTAATTTATAGTTACGACTGTAACGATGTAAAATAAAAAATAAGTGGTAGGTAGTTGATCGGAGGGTCTTATCACCTCTATGTTGTGTGTAATAAGGTTGTTTATTGGTTTTGATTATCGAGAGCTGATTTGATTTTATTTGTTGCGGGTCAATTAATTTTAAGTTTGAGGAACCGGTAATTCTGTAACCTACCGGTAGTTCTGTAGATTCCTGTGATATTTTATTAAAATTTCCCATAGACATAAGTAGGTACCTACTTACTCAGTAAACGGCTACGATAAAAATAACCTATCAGTAGGTACCTAAGTACCTACCTACCCACCTTTTTTATTTTACCTACCTACCTAATAGTTTCCCCGTCGTTCGCATTTAACACTCAGGCAAATAAATAGATAGGTAGGTAGGTCAGTACATACACAATCGGCCCCTCAATATGAAAATTGATACGATCCCAACTCTTGCCGGTCTGTCGAACCCGGCAGTGCGCTGACACCTGCATGCAGGTTGTAGGTGCTTACCTATCTACTTATGTGCATTATGCACATTTAGTTAAGTGAAATCAACCATTCAACAATAAAATAATCGTCGTAATAAGGGATCGTGGTGGAGATTTAATTAAAAAATAGTTTTAATAGTTTAACTTTGACATACCTATCTCCTATTTTAATATTAGGGGGGCGAAGCCCTACCCAAACATGTTCTCATATAAATGTCGGCCTTTGCTACCAAACGGTAAAGTACCTTCCTACCTATGTCAAAGACTCTTTACGTGGGTCTTGTTTAGTACCTAAAATATAATGTTTCTACATAATTAATCTTGGATGGGAACCTGCCCTCAATTTATCGCGTTTATGGTCTTATTTTCCATTCCATCGGGATTCGTCGATTTGAAGAAAATAAGCGCTGGTTTTTGAAAAAGCTGCTGATGACCTATGTCGCTGCCTCTGCCCTTTTGGCAGCGACCAACCGAATTTGAATAAAAAAATCGTCTAGGCGTACATCATCTCAACGCGAAAATAAGTATATTTCTACCTGGGTAACTACCTATCTAATAAGATTAAGACTATGAGTTTTAAATTTATAACATTGTTATATAGGAATAGCGAAGGGGGGCTCGTGGACAACCAGATCAATTAATCTGTAATGGTTAGTCGTTGTTACATTTATTAAGTTTAATTAGAGATATCTATAGTACATTATTAGGTAAGTAAGTATGGAAATTAAGCCCGAACGAGGTACCGTTGTTTCTTCTAAAAAATTACCATACCAGGTCATGGACCCCATGAAATAACAGACATGATAAATGATCAGGCAACCTGCATAAAATAATAAAATTATAGCACGAACGACACTGATTTAAAATGTTATAGGTAGTATAGTATTGTACATAGATAGGTAGATAGGTTACCCTAAGTAGGTGAGTATGATGCACTACGTTAGATAAATAAGGCGCGTTTGCGTTATTTTTTAAGTACAATACCTTCTATCTGGCGGATTGTGATGTGCTCGGGTCCTAAGGGTCATATTATCGTCAGCTATTCCAGTGAGAATCCCGTTAAAATAGTTCCAGCAGTTTCGGAACAAACACACAGACAAACGTATAAATACTAATATAATTTATAATATTTACTTACATATAAATTCAGGAAGTCCATAGGGTAAATTTATATATGTATAATGTAATTTGCTGTGCCCTAAAGAGTCCACGATTGTTCCTAGCTCCTAAGCATATAGGTACCATCTAATATGACATTGTGGAATGCGAATAAATGATATCAATATGATTATGAATTTGGGTATCAGCTGCGCGTACGCACAGCTACTCATAAAGTTATACAAGTCCAATATAGCCTGGTCTTGCATTGTACGGAAAGCCATTAGAATGTCAGCTCAGGCTATACTGAATTGACCTCCATAGAAGTCGATTCTTACACAATTTATGATTACGATAGACATAATACGAGAATATTGCTCCTTTTGACTAGTCATTACTTGGTTCCCATACACGACTTCAATATTTTGCAATATTAGAAGATTTACTTACTCGTATAACATCTATATTTTAATCTTCATTATAGACGCAATATTTCTAGATGAGGTAGGTAACATTAGAAGCAAAAACTCCAAACAGGTTTTGATGCACGACCGCCGAAGAATGATGACATGTTAAAATATTAGATCATATCTCACCGAGTAAAGTTGCTTACTTAGTTACTTACCCAGTTTGATGTGCGCCTCTAAAAGTATCGATGTCGTCATGGTAAAGTGAAATATCGATAATAATATTTATATAAGTAGAGATGTGTTTGAGGACGAGAAACAGGAAAGATCTTTTTCGTCTCTTCAATTTTATTTTTTGTTTTGTTTTGAGCTTAGAATAAGTTAACCTAGAAGCTACAAATACGCATAGAAGAGAAACCACGAAAACAACTCTTAAAAATAATGGATTCACATTTTGACGATTTGATTTTCACTCTGGACGTAATGATAACATCTAACATCGTACTGTAAACCTACAGTAGTCAAATCTAATTTAATTATGCCGTTTTGTGCCATGCCTACCTGTAAAAATGCCGTTGGGCATAGATGGAAATAGAAATAGGATGGGACAAATTTCATGCGTAAGAAACTAATCTTTTAGCTGAACACGTCTTCTAGTTAATACTTATTGTATGGTTTTGGGTAATAGGTTGGTAGCCATGTTGGTCAAACAAAAATAAATAATTATTAGTGTCATATTATTGAATGAATTATTCTTGAGAATATGCAAATACTACTTCATAGTCATTACATTAGTTCATTACATAGCAATGATTATGCTAATCATGCTTCCATCTCGCTCCTATCACATGGAATTATCAAGATTTTGGTTAGAGGTTGCATTCACAAACTAGTTTTATTGGAATTCGAACTAGTGCTGTGCATTTACGACCACTACTAACTGTTCCAAATACCTTCGATACCGTCATTTATTTCCAGTTACTTCGGTTTTTTTACTGCACCGTTCGAATAAAGTTATTATCTAAATTATGTAGGTTTATTTTCAACCTACGCAGTTAATTGTGACGGTGGCACAGGTTGTAGTGGGATGACTAGTAGGCGGCTAGTGTAGGCGAAAATATTGCTTGTAACAATTGTTGTGATTTATGATATTTAAAAAACTCTTGCACTAGGGGACGAGCCTTGTTTCGCATGGGACGTTTCAAACATGCAGTTTAGGAATACAAAGTACACCCAGACTAGACATAAAAATCTATCCTTGGTTCATCAAATCATGCAGTAATATTATTCAAAGAATCCAAGTGCAGATTTTTTTGCTTTACAAGCAAAAACTTCACGAAGTTTTAACCTCCTGAACACCAGAAAAATAATAAAAAACATTCACTGGCTGCAACTTCAAAAAGTGACACACAACAAAATTCAAAAGCAAAAAAGTCACCAAAAATATTTTTGTTCGTCCAATTTCTCTAAAAACGGCAAAATTTTACGTATCCAGACTAAACGTGTTCGAAATATCTTTAGAAGTGTTAAGAGTTTATTCAAGAAACTATCGGTGACGATGGCAACAAAGAGACCCCCGGTCAAAAAGCCCCGTGAACTTGCTGAGAAGCCCGTGGAACTGCCAGAAGTCGCCTTAGCTGCTATCGCTTCATACAAAAAGCAAAAAGAAGTTGGAGATTTCATAAATTTCCTACTAGGAGCATTAGAACGAAATTCAAACTGGCTGAACACCCTCGTGGGCAGACAGAATCACTTCAGATGTGCATTGATGGTCGGTGCGGGCCCAAACCGCTTTCAACTCCAAGAAATCATATACCCTTCAGGTGATAGCGACGTCAAACTAGAAGTCGAAATGAAGGAATCTGAAGACCACGACAAAATCGCTATCGCTGCTTTAGTCAAACTTACAAATGTAGACTTAGAACAGCTTCTGAAGTATATCAAGACTCGCCTATGTGACAACACTGTGTTGCGCGAAGATCTTTTGAAAGGTAAAGCGTTGGGCGTAAGTTTTGCCGTCCTGAGGCCTTTTTCCGAAAAGCAGTACCGTGTGATGGAGAGGATCGTTATCGGGAGTTCCATGAAATGTGTCGTTCCCATTATAAAGAAACGGCGTAGGGATGAGAAACTATTAACTGGACCTCCTTTGAAGAAGACGAGAAAAGTCACATAGTTGTGGAAACTATAGTTACTGGATCACATGATATAAAACATTTTGGAACAAAATGGACAGTCGTTATGGTGTACCGCAGTGTCATGTAGCATGTAATGGCAGCAATTTGGGTCGACTGTAAAATGCGAAGCTCACAGTAAATTATACTCATTTTTGCAGTGATCGTTTCCGATTACCTATGATGGATGGCCGCATTTGTGGCGAAATGGCTACTACATTTTTACTGATAATCATTTCTTTTTACCCTTGTAACGTACCTCGTTATTACAGCACATTATATTTCAAAACACTATATTTGTTGTTTCCTTTGGCATTAAATGTTTCTAGCGAATCAGTTTAGTAATTAATTAATACATTAATGAGATGTTAAGCTCAATTGTTTACGAAAGACGTGGAAAACGTAATTAGATTCTGGTGTTCCCTTTCGTTAAACTGTGATCGTTTTTCTTCCCGCGACGGAGCGAGCGTCCGACTTAGAAAGATCAATATCTGTGAAATCAGGGCACCGTGCGCGGGCTAACTTATAGCCACAAATCCTTCCGCCAATAACTTATTACAATAGCACTCGGCGTTACGCAACTGAAGAGTAAAACAATAGTTTTTCTCACTCCGTGTGTGCCTCCGAAAATGGTTAGTTGGGAAAGTTTTCGATCTGCTTATCGGCGGGCATAAATCAATTTGAATCATGGAGGCTGAGTATAAGTTGGGTCGCTCCTGAGCCCTTTTTCTTACTTGGGACCGAGCATACGGATTAAGGAAAGCCTGACCGTTGCGTAATTGGCGTAATAGTTGTGTGATTTATCTGATCTCTGTGTTTGCAGACACTCATATTTATAAGTGGATATTAATGATTTGAGTATTATCTTTCATTAATAAGTTTCCCTGGTCGCTAAACTGCTGTATTAGTTTAGTTGTTTTAGCAAGTATCACAAAGTAATGAGATCCCACAGTTTTAGTAAACAAACATGGAACATAGAAATAAATATAAAAACGTACTTTATATGGAGCTTTTGATTTATTTCTATATTTAAGCATCTCTTCGTTTCGTCTTCAGCCTATGTCCTCATGTTATACGTAGAAGTTAAACTAGACCATCGAATAGCGACATCTTGAATTGTTCCAGAGTAAAAAAAGCTTAAACAATTTTCTTTTCACTGTGAGCCTATGTTATTTACTCTCATGTTAGGTCATTATTAGGTCATGTTCTGACCTAACAGCCTAAAGGTCTGTTCAGATAAATGCGCTATATGCTGTCGCTATGGTTACCAAAAACCGAGTGGGTATGTGGTATTGGGAGGCTAAAATAGCAACGTTAAAATTGCAGTCCGGCAGGCAAATAACCTGCTTGATTGGAGGATCATTGGTTGGAGGGCATCACACCTCATCCTTCCACAGTGGTCACCCTGATGTGATTGTCTTCCTCTTGTCATCGTCTTGACAGCCGTTGGCTGGAACTTATATCTCAAGGGAAGCTTAAGATACCGCTGACCTAGACGGTATGGCGCGGTATTCTAATTTCGAATACCGCTTAGAATCTTTCGCTATCGACACAAGTATCGCTTATCTATATCTGAATAGTCCTTTACACTGTAATATTGTCCAATACGAGTATGTAATTCAATGTAGCGTAAAGATTTATAAACCCTCTTGTAGTTATTGCGTCTGATCTCTCCGGCGAGGACTTATGAGGGTTGTAACCACTGAAGAACAAACACTAAGCTAAAAGTTACACAATACACATCTTTTATATTGTTTGGGCTAAGACTTGGCCAAACGAACCGTAAAGAAAACATCTAAGAAACGTCTTCTGTTCTCAATATTTATAGAATGACGTGCAGGATATGGAATCGAGTTTGGGCACAACAAGGAATTTTAACTTGAAGATCTTTTATTTGAACATCGGAATTTGATGGGGTCTCGTGTCTTCCGAAAGGTTTTTTGCATCCCTCAGTCTCCAGATTTTCGTTTAAACATCCGGATATTATAGTCCTGTAATTATAGCAACTTCAATTGTGTGCAACACGCGCTTCTACGCAAGTTATGTAAAATTTGCTTGAAATGCGCTAAAAACTTGATTACTTTTAATTGAAAGTAAGTTTTTTTTTTATTATTCACAAACAATTTTTACATTGTGTTTGAATTTTGTAATGTTATGATATAAAAAAAACAATGCCGATAATAAAGATATAGGAAAAATAATAATATGCAAACAATAATTACTAATACAATACAGAAATATGTCAAGTTAAAGTAATGTCAGAGTACTACAATTTATAAGTCAATATAAATGACAAAATATAAACACTTTTTCAGTAGGAAAGCTTTTAGCTCGGCTTTAAATTTACTGTTATATAGTAACATCTTTAGTTCTCGTGGTAATTTGTTAAATATATTGATTGACCTATAATGGCTGCTGTGTTTAACTTTGTTGAGACTGGGCGTATTTTTATGAAGAAAGTCTAGTCTCCGCGTGCTTTTCCTTCTTTGTCTTTCTCCTTCTGTCTCAAATTCATGTACATATTTTGCGAAATTCGTTAGCAATACCAAAATATAGGGACTTGGTTCCGTTAATATTTTCAGATCTTTGAAATAATTTCTGCAAGATTCATCTTGTCTTATACACACCATAGTTCTTATTGCTCTTTTTTGTAAGACGAAGGCCCTCATAATGCCTCCCCAAAATAAAATGCTGTATCTGAATTTGATCTCCACCAGAGCTTAAAGCTCTGCCTGGGACCTAAACAAACCGGGGACGTCTCGGTTATACATAAGTACACCTCTGCCTATCCCATCGGGCAATACAGGCGTGATGGTATGTAAATGATTATTTAACTGCTTTATTGATATTGATATAGTCTATTAGTTTCAAATGCGACCACTAAGCCAACGTGAGATCCTTGATCATGAAAAAACATTTTTAGGGTTAATAGGGTCATGAAAATAAGTATTGGCCTTTTCTATGAAATCCTTCGTAGCAGCTTAGATATAATATTAATATAATAGAGAAATATAGATGCAATACCGTATATAACTCAGCGTGGCATCAGGACAGCTCTCATTAATTCAGTATCCTAATTTTCAACAAGTAATTCAAAGCATCCACTTATATCATCGCAGTTTTTATAGGCAATACCTTTCTTTATACTTACCTCCTAAATAGAAGTACGCCTTCTACAGGTACGATACAATGATTATTTACCTGACATTTTACCAGCACACAGAAATAAAATGTCAAGAGAGTAAACACAAAAATGTGTGCAATTGTTGAAAGGGTCCCGGGAGCGACATATTACGTTTCGAGTGTCGTCACAACTGTCGCGCACAAATGCCATGTAGCTGTGCCGTCTACTGGTCTACATGATACACTGTTTCCATGATAATATACGATTTAACTTGAATATTTCTTGACTTTTCAGTAGACAAATGTCATGATTTTTAAGGCGTCTTAAAATTTTAACTTGAAATGTTTTCTTTTGTAGTATGTCCTGTCTAGACTTTCTTTATATCAGTACTGGTATTTTTCGGTATACATAGAATTAGCTATAGATAGACTACTGCTTATGGTACGGTGGCGAGCATATCAAGTTACCACAATATGTCAAATTTTCTCAGTTGATTTTAAACTTAATCATCAACTCTTTATGGTTTAAAATCATTTGGAGAAATTTGTCAGTTTTGTATAATCTGTGTGCTGGCGACTGTATGTCAAAGAATAATTTAAACCCTTTAAGTACCTACCATATTATAGATACAATGAAACATCTATTGTTTCGATCTCATGAGATCGGTATGATCATCGCTGAATTAATAGTTCTAACATGTTTAAGAATGCAAATGATGCTACACCTACCATGACTAAGGCTTCACTTCACTATGCTAAGTAACCCTAATATTAAACGTAGTATTCCTGTGTTTTCCGTTAGAAGCGATAAAGGTCCAAGAAGAACTAAACGTGTAAAAACAATTAATGAAACTACCGCTCTTGGTAATTAACCGCCAATTAACTAAAGAAAATACAAAAACCAAAGAAAGAAAAAACACGGCAAATTCGGCGACGTATATTTTAAAAATGTAAGAACTCGTACAGTATTAAAAGAAACCCGCACACTTTAATACCTTAAATCCCACCGACTTAATATAAACCTCCGGTGAAAAGAAAGTACGAAATTGTGGAACGAGCTAATAACAATTTTATAAGAACAAATAAATGCATCTACGATGCCGCAGGGCATAAAAAACCTTCATAAAATGAAACTGCTTTTAGGGTTAAATTTTTATTTTAAACATAGAAAGGGATTTTGATGGCCCTCCCACGTCGTTGAAACGCGTTATCTTTAGATTTAGGACTTGAGAAATAATAATACGCAGTGGAAATGGTGATTCAGAGTGCCGTGTGCCACTGAGCGAATGTCCTGATTTAGTAGCGACATGTTCATAAAATATTATATGATTAAGATGTCGTTATTTATGAGCGCCTTTGATGCAAATGATCAATCTGTAATGCGTCAGTTGTAGATTAAACTGAATCTTCCCGTTTAGTACAGCAATTAATTTTCAGCTGTCTTAGATTTAACTGCAATACTTTGCAGGAGTTTAATCATACTTTATGTGATTTCTGGGTATTTAATGACTAGATTCTCTTTTCTCTAGATTCGTGCTGATTTGCACTGCCACTGCTTTGACTGTTATTTCATTTAATACGACGTTCAAAAGTTCTGGGTGCTTAAAAATAATCAGAGATGCGCCGATTAGAAAAACTGTACAGTACAAAATTCAAAAATTTTCAATCTAATGCTGGATAATAATAGGAATAATGATTTTTTAATAGTTGTAACGTTTACCTTAATTTAATATGGGTTTTATGATTGTCATCACCTATTCAAAATTAGCATTGCTGGAAAATGACAGTTCCCAAGGTATGACGGACTAGAATAGTGTCTGAAATACACTTTTTTCGACCTTTAAAAGCATCTAGATGTGCTTTGAAATGCTCTATTCTCTTAACTATTAGGCATCAGATAGAGTAGAAAAGTTTACATAGCCTGGATATCGAAAAAACAACTTCATTTAAAACCATGAAAAATCGATGGCTGGTAATTCCCTCAGTTTATATTCATCACACATCTAAACCGGGTGTTATTTAAACCATCCAATTACAAATACGTCAAGTTAATGTCCCCATAGTGACGCCTTTACATTTAACGGTGATACTAATTCAACAATAATGGTTATTAGTGTCGGGGCTTCCGGCCATGTTTGTATAAGTAATCGGTCACTGATTTTCTAGCTGTTTAATTTGGGAAGGTAAATATGTAGGTTGTTGTACGTTTGGGAGGGTAGATGTGAGTAAATATTGGCAGTGATAAACGGGTCAGAAATTATATGCAATAATAGTCACAACTCACAATATGTTAATTATGAGCATGAATGATCCTAGAACATTTGTACAAACATTTTATTAGGCCGAAGACCCCCATAATCGAGAGTATGGTTACTCTCCATTATTGGATCGTAAAGAAACCCCAACGCCTTAAAGAGCTAAAAAAGGCAATCATTGTCTTGTAATAGAAACAGAAGGAAATAAAATATGTTTTTAATGTTTCTCTATTGCATGGATAAATTACAGTGTATATTCCGAAAAAAAGGAACCGAAAAATGTGAACCGGTCAGGTATCCAAATTACCATCACATCAGAAAAAACATTGTTTCTCGGGTGTCGTGACCCATATATGAATTTAATATTTACTAAATAAAATATTTTCGACCATCGCGTGCTAACTTTAACTTCATCCATAAACACACTGGCTGTATTGTCCATTTCTCTCAAACATCCATCTACTGCAATAAACGAACAGTTTACACAAAGTCCTCCTCTCTTATGACGTATAAAAGTCGTTTCGGTAGTTAAACGCGACGACACTCCACATCTGTCCTCGAGTAATACATTGCTCCTTCGTCCACCTGCTTCCCGTCCTCACCTTGCGTAATGGGAGGGCTATTGTTGGATATGTATCTAGTTAAAATTGCCATGGGACAAAATTTAATGCATAGTGATGAAATAACCAGCCGTTTTTGCAAAAGCTCGTGTTTGTGTTTGAAAAAAAGAATATCCTACTTATGGAAATAATGTCTCGAAGCGCATTTATCACATTGCAGAATCAGGCGGACTACTTAAATGGTAGCCTACATTTTGGTGTCTGCGATAGTTTTATGGAAAATGAATATAAATCAAAGTTTTCTTAGATGGAGCTTCAGGTGCGAATATTAAAGGGAAGACATTCATACATACAATAACGCCTTTTTCCACTTCTTGCTACGAATCTTTCACTTCTTTCACGTTCATTACTACGCACCTAGCCTGTTTGGAGGACTTCGCCAATAAGATCGTTGTACCTTTTTCTTCTAGGGAGTACTCTCCCAAAGATAATCTATGATTAAATTATATTTTAATTCTGTAAATATAAATACATCTTTTAAAGACACTTTTACAACTCAATGCTTGTGTTTTGCATTCACGTTTAATATTTTCCACTTTGTGTATGTACATTTTTTATTTGTATCTCGCCTGACAGTGTGGCTGACACTTTTAGGTAGCATAATAAATTCATCGAAGGATCTGCCTTTTAAAGGTCCTCCAATTTTATCCGGGGACTGCCCTTCCCATTTTTTGATAAACGAGACGCTTGATCGAACCGTTGTCCGGGGAAGGGTTCCGTTTTTTGATAATATCTCGTCGCTAGACAAATTTGTATGTGATGTAGGCCTAACTGGGCCCTTTGATCGATAAACCTTTGCCGAAGACGATAGACATATGGCAGACGAACGATAAAGAGCCGACAAATTCTTACTTGCATGCTTCCCTGAAGAAATAAAGTTGGATGTTTTTGTTCTATTTTTTATGTATCGTCTCAGGTTTTGTGGCACGAGACTCTACCCGAAAATATTTTATTTTTATTTCAAAAGATTAAATTAATGTTATAGCATTTTCTTAAGTATTATTAGAAGAATTAGCAGCATAGTATGTGCCTGATAGATTTTCTTGCCGTTGTGCGAAGTCTGCTAACCCGCAGTAGTCTAGCGTGGCGTACTATACCTTATTCCTCCTTCCTCCTTTCCTTCTGACAGGAAATCTGTGCTCAGCAGTGGGACAGTCTAATGGATGCACGGATTTATCATTAGTGTGATAATTTGCTTCAGCATTTCTGTTTAAACTTGAATGTGCTAAACATTTTTTATCAAACTATAAACTTGCCTTTTCCCTTGGTAAAACAGTTTTCTTCGTTCTTGTTTCTGAAGTTTTAACTTATTCATAGTCAAACGATTTATTTTCCATAACAATATGAAATGCTGGCGTAGATTCACCATCCAAAATCCCGTCAGCTATAAAGCATCTAAAGTTTAAATAGGAAAAGAGACGAGTAAATCGTAGCAGTTTTTCATAGCGACAATAAATATTATTAGATAAATATGTATCATTGTCCCGTGGAACAAGGCGGTGTTTCGTGTTTCCGATTCCGAAATGGCATTTGGGGTGGGAATTCAAATAGTTTGCTAGTTGAGAGTAAAGGCTTTGTGTCTTCAAAGAAATATTCACCTTTATGTTACGTATCGATGGCGTGACGCGGTGTTTGGAAATAACACATTTTATACTTGACACACGCTCACGCACGAGTTTGCGTTAAAACAATATCGGAATATTTTCAAACATAGTACTTGTACCCACATTTTTTCTGAACAGTTGAAGAATACAAAGACGACGTCGCATTTTTAAATAAATGTGGATTAGTAGGTCTATTTTTTGTACAGTCACGTTTTTAATTAAATGGAATTTATAGGCAGTGAGTGAACGTTACATTATGCAAGTCACATTTTCACATGTGACTTGGTCGAGTTTATTGCTTTCACGTATTACTTGCAAATGGCGCCCAACGCGGTACATGGAATATTATTGAACATTTTAAAGATATATTAGTTTTGACTACGTTACATGTTAAATAAGCGTGTCACATATTCCAGTTAGCAGATGTTATAGAAAATAGAATTTATAACTTGACAAAAACAGATAAATCGAGGCCCACGGTATAATTTATGTGCGGAAAATAAATCTGTAAGCGGATACAAGTTTATCCGTCCTTTCAAAATAAGGGTACATGGCGCAGGTCCGCAGCGCTCGGAAGCAGGATGACGAATGTCCACATTTTTGCCTTGGGACGGGTTATATAATGCGTAAAATTACTGTCTTCAACTATCTTCATATGTTTCGCGTATAACGTTTTCTTTTGATATACGTTTATTTATTTAGGCGCGTATAAATCACTTTAGGGATGCACATATATTTTTAGCGTGCTCGTTACACCAAATGCCGTTTTATTTGAAATGTTATGAGCTGTTGGATTTATCTTTTTTCTCGAATTTGTACATTTGTGAAGCTTATAAGGTAGCGTTGCTGGTTGTATGTGTTATTAGCCAATCTTATCAAATATTATCTGAATTTTACATCTCAGGTAGTGGTCTTGGTAGCTTGGCTATTGCGCTTGGTGTAACGAACCAAAGGATGCAGGTTTCGAAACCCTCCTGAGGTTAAATTTGTCTTGTGCTATTATAAGTATAGCTTTCTTTGATAATCTTTCTCTCTTCCATTGCAGAGCTCAGCTCTTGTCGGTGGAGCAATCGGCACTGTTTTCTATTCTCTGCCTTTTTTTTGACCTCTTGATAGGACTCTAATCCCACTTTTTTCTTTACTTGTTCAATCAAACTTATAGGTCTTTCGCGTCCTTCAAGGTTGCCTTCCAAAATTGACTTAAAAAGAGGTATCAAGAGGCCAATTATCTTTTCTTGCCTGTTTCTATGTTTTTCATTATAATGTTTACCATGCATTAGGCCAAATGTAATTTAAAAAAAATTAAGAAGTTTAATGACGTAGACTTTAAAGTCTTACTACTTAAGTTAGCTAAGTGTTATGAGTAGTTTAGGGGTCTTTACTATGTAAATACAGTCGTAAAGCACAACAACTTCACTTCCCACTTCGCGTTGTAGTGCATTCTTGAACTTTCTAAGGCAGTATCTTAAACATGCGCAGTGCTGAAGGGTGGTCACGTTCACCACTCCACTTTAATTAAGCTGTGATTAAAGTTCTGCACCGGACTTAGCGAAATTCATTCATGGACCGCACCTTCTTGGTGCCCAGCGTGGGACTACTTTATTAATATTCGTTTACGCTTTGAATTCAAATTTTTAACAGGTTTTTGTAGGAAATTGTTGCTTACAAAAAGCATTTTAAATTAGGTATTTCAAGGAACCGTTATAAATTAGTTTATTAGATATTAAGGGTAGAACAATGAATTTATTGCCCACTTTTGTGCTGTGTTGAATCTCCCGTTGAGAGAGCATGTGGAGAGCTGAATACCGGTCACGTGCGAGTAGCTCTTCTTTAATTATACGGTGATTAAAGTTTTACACTGGACTTTGGTGGAATCCAGTCGCCTGCTCGACTTGGCGCCATCGTTTAAACACTCTTTCATTAATAGTTATTTACAATGTACATTGAATACAGAGATTTAGAGGAGTTTCGGTTCCATATAATTGAATGCTGTCTTTTGTTTGTATTTAATGGATGTTTTAATTTACGCAGTATGGTTCATGTGACATTTTATTTCGCTTAATTTACGCCTCCTCACGTAGGGGTGAGGATGCCCCTGAAATGCGAAAAATAATTGTTTTGGCTATTAGTGCTAACACTATTTTTTATATGTAAATATCTACCATAGTTGTATCTACGAGATATTTTTATTAATATTTAAATTGTTGATGTCTGTATATTAGCCAGTTACTGTACATATTTAATAGTAATCGCAATAAAGTAAATGTGTAATAAAACTATTTAAAAAATATACTAGAGGCTTAAAAACACTAAATTACGTATGAAGAATATTAATAATAGCATATTATATTCAAAAGGCATTGGAATGGAAGTCGGAGAGCTCTTGTTCAAAATATATTTATCGTTTGCCTAATTAGCCATTAGTAGGTCCCTTTTTCCTGAGAACGCAATTAATTTACAATTATGTACGAAGGGCGGCACAAAGTCTTATTAAATAAAATGTTTCAAAGACCACTTCCCCCATTAATTTCAGGCAATTTCTTTCTTAGACGAATCTTTAATTATCAAAGATTTACAATTTCTCAAAAAATCCATTTTAGGCGTCACTTTTGTTCTTTATTTAAGGTTTTTGATTTCTTTACGTTTACATGTTTATACCTAATTCTAACCTATTCTTGAAATTTAACTTAGTCACACTATCTACAGAGCAATACACACTACCGGCCATGAATCTGAACATCCTAACTCATCTACTTAAACTCCATAATTACGGCTTCGCTGAAATATTTTGAAGACATTCCAAAAACCCTGTAGTGAATATAAAATGTTAAATCATGATCTCCAAGATCACTTACCAGCCTCGGGGAGCCCATTTTATCCTAGTATTTGAATTTTTAATAAAGAGTATCGTCAACACAGCCCTCTGTAAGCAAAAATGTTCGTCAAATATTCGCCTAACGAGTTTCAGCCGAAGTTAAAGTGTGTTGATGAAGTTACTTTACATATTTCAGTGTGAAATATGGTAAGTTTATTTATGTTAGTCTCATGTCTCTATGGATCAAAGGATAGTGAAAAAAGATAGATGATGTAGATTGAATAGAGCCTTTATATACAGAAAGGTTAGGTTTATTTTTGGGAATTATGATTTTGCAAATTTTTCTACTAAGTAGGTTTCCACGTTTCAAATTATTATGTAATTTAAAGGGACCATAACATTATATTCTATCGTTGTGTGACGTAGGTACCGTATTTAGGAGACTTATCTAATTATAAAATTATACTATATCATATTAAATAACGAAATTTTCTATTACAAGAATATTCTATAATATTCTTGTAAAAGAAAATTCTTCTTCAGACAGGGTTAGAAACCGAGTCCTTCCGGTTAAGTACCCCGGACGCTTTACCAACTTGGCAAACTTTATGGTTTCAATGTAATCAATACAGTGATGTTGTGATTAAAACGTAAAAAAATGTTTAATAGGTTTTAAGTCACACATAATCTGCTGAAAGTATAATCATGTTGACGGAGCAATTAATTAGCTATTCACTCACGTTGCAGTAAGAGGAAAACGCTGAAGAAATATTGGATTCCTCTGGGCGGGAGGTTTCAATCGTGGCTGTATTTAATTAAGAGCACCCCATGGGGCTTCCCCTGCTACGATACGCTGAGATTTTATTTTACCCTGCCACCCCGTCTGGACTACGTTAATAGTGCATTTAAATGGAAGTAAAAATTATGTTTTGGTACCGGCTAAATAAAGAATCAAATTTGACCCTTTGTTGAGATGTAATAAAACAGCGTCGGTCACGACTGCTACCCTAAAGGTCCTGGGCTCGATTCCCAGGTCGAGTAGTGTTATTGAGTTTTGCTATAAAATTCTCAGTAGCAGCTCAGAGTTTAGATTAATGTTTATAGTAATGGGCTCGCCTTCTATTTTATAGGACCTTAACATAGCGTTGAACGCTGAATAATTTAGTACATATCTGCCTAACCCTTCGGGAATAAAGACATTATTTGTCTCACAAGTGAAAATTACAATATAATAGAAATTATAAGAACTAGTAAGTTATCGTTAATACTAGTTTCTTTCTTGTTACTTATTTTCCAGCGACCTATGATCGACTCGAGTTAAAATAAAATAGAGGTCAATCCAAGAATGAATTACCCTTGTCTGTCCAGAGCCGGTCATTGTGAAAAAACAATTTATCTTCACTATATTCAATTTTTGTCTGAAGTTATTTCAATATTTTTTGTGAAAAATTCATGTCTAAGTTTCAATTTTTCTCATAAAACTTTTTTATTTTGCCAAAACTAAGACCATTCTTTATTTGTTCAACTACACGTGATATCTAGACGTGAATGAATATATAATAGTGTCGCCTTAATATTTTTATTTTCTATAGTAGCTTAAATAATAATAATATGAACTTCAACTTATGGCCACAGTGCGCGCAATGTGCTTAAAAAGGGTTATGGGAGTTTAAGGGAGTTCTTCACGTATTACGTATAGATAAAACAACAATTGGAAAAAAGATTAGTTTTCTTTGGTGAATTAAGGATATATTTTTAAAATCATTATCTACTTTCATTTATCTGATTAACTGTATCTTCATGTATAAAATAAAAATAAAATAAAATAACGTTTATTAGCAACCAAATCTGTTACAATACAAAGGAGCTCTGTCTCCTAAACTAGGTAACAACCTGTATCCCAGGAAACAGTGACTTCCCTAATACATAGATAAGTTTTATATTTGGTAGGTACATTATCATTGATTACAATTGGTGCAAGGTATAAAACGTTACTAGGTAAAGACGTAGGTTACTATTGTAAAGTGGTATGTCCTTATATGTGTATGTGTGAGTGTGTCAGTGTGTCAGTGTGTGCGTGTGTGTATATATGTATGTGTGTTTTCGCTTACGTGCTCACTCGTATAATTATGTGTTCCTCTTGGTTAACACCTATTATTTCAAGATGATAAATAGATTTTCAGTTTGCTCATAGTATGAAGGTGATCAGTGAATATGAATAGAACAGATGCTAAATATCCGCAATATGCCTCTTATGCAGTTCAGTAAACTAAGATTCAATACCTTTCCAGAGGACAAAACTCAAGTATATAATCAAAGACAAAACCCTTAGCAAAAAAAACTGAAAAGTCGTCAAAGCAATTCTCATGTATCAATACAAGGTTACAGGTTGAAACTAGGTGGTATTTGAACAAATAAACCAATTCGTTTGGGTTAACTGACCAACACAAAACCCGGGGAGATCTTCCAACTATAAACACAAAAGACTCATTTTCAATAAAAATGGAATAACTGTTCTTAAACAAACTACAGCGAAATTACTATATATTATGACGGAAATTGGAACTAGGTTTTTTCCTATTCAAATTGAATCAGCGCCGTTGCCCAGGGGAGCGCAGAGATTAATTCAACCCCTTTTGTGCCTAGATATGAATTATTGTTGGCCATTCTCGTTGCTATGGTAACCTGTTTCGTAAGCCAATCCCCTTTTGCAGTGATTGTCTGTTTCTTATGGGATTTGCGGAAAACAATGTTTTAAGTTCCAAAGTAGAATTTGGACTAATATTATTTGAATCTGAATCACTTAATCACACACCCTTTCCTAAAACGGTCAACTGGTCAAAAATGCCTTTAAAAATTTTCGGAGATATCTTAGGTTGAGAAGTGAGTGTATTTTTATAATTTCTGTTTAGAAGACTAAACGTGCTAAGGCGAAATACTTTACTAGCACAAGAGTTGGCGATTGTTGAAAATTATTTATGAACTACAGCACAAAATAATTTAAGCTTTTTAACATTTTTGCCGAAATCGAAATACCAGCAGAGGCGGATTTTTAGCAGTAAAGATGCTCTTGGATGGAAACGACTCCGCGATTATCCTTATGTATGGTAAGTATGCCACTAACTGTCCTAAATTATATAGAAAGAGGTTTAGAGATACCATAGTATTTTTCTAGATGCCCCTAGGAAACTTACACTATGTATTTCCATAAACCGTGGTACGTTCGGCAAACGAGACGGGGTTTGTATGTCCGAGGTATGCTCCATATTGATGTATTATTGACGTAAACAGGTCAGAGGTGACAGATAAACAATTGTTTTGGTATAATAAGTAAGCACACTGAGTACTTAATTAGTCTAGTAGTCCTAAACACGACTGATACGCTAAGAGACCTGGATTCGTAGATCTGATGTGTTATTGAGTTTTTCTATGAAAATTCTTAGTTGCAGCTCGGAGTTCGGCTTTGTGCATGGTTAATGATAATAGTCTTTCCACTTATTACATTGGGACTAAACATACCTGTAAACCGTAGGTATACATAAGTACAACTCTGCCTAGTATTCGGGGGATACTAGCATGCTATAACGATTATTAAGTTATTTTAGTGAAGGAAACTACGACCGCGGGCAGGATTCGAACCTGCGTCTTCTGGTTAATCAGATGCTATGACCGCTAAGCCACCGCAAGTCCCACCCGCCTAGTCGAAATTTGCCTTCACATTTTTTAATTTACGTCTTTGAGGCGACGTCAGTCGAAGAATTTTCCTTCACTAAAATAACTTATAAATCCTTGCATGGAACATGCCAAAAAAATACAAAAAGATGCTACAAAGATGTTTATGTTATATAAGTAATTAAGTATTGCGAGACTTTCAATCACATTTTATTTTCTTTTGAATCTGAATAATGCGTTTGGGTAATGACCCAAAGCCATTATTCAATAGCTAGAAGCTAATGAGCTTCTAGCTATTTCGATCCTATATGTTTGGAATCTGAACAACGTCTCTTAATAAACAAGTGTTGAAAAATCCAATAATATGAGATGTCCCTTATAAGATCGCTGGTGGATGATTTTGTATATAGAGATCACAAAATTCTTGAACTATGTTTATTAGTAAAACTGTTACAAAATTTTCAAGGGACTTCGGTCATTGTGTGTTGGTTAAACCATTGAGGTTTTAAACCGTGACATGTTCTTAAAATGAGTGGCAGGTATGTCTATTGCAGACTACTTACTATATGCTTTATTAAATAGAAC
This sequence comes from Subacronicta megacephala, assembly GCA_958496365.1. Classification (NCBI taxonomy): domain Eukaryota; kingdom Metazoa; phylum Arthropoda; class Insecta; order Lepidoptera; family Noctuidae; genus Subacronicta; species Subacronicta megacephala. The sequence goes on from OY292525.1 coordinate 10,763,136, forward strand.
AAACGTCACAGAGTTCTTCGTCATTCAATTGGTCTTTGAATCTACTTTACGTCATACTCGACCAACAAGTCATCTATATAATTCTGTTTTAACTCTACTTGTCCCTTTTATCGGGACCCAGGTGCCCATTGAATTGTTTCTGAACAAAACAATTTAGTTGCTTTGGACTGGACACTACTGGTGAGTCCCTAGAGGCCGTGTCACTATTAACTAGTTCCTTATTGTTTATTTGTAGGCCATTTTCTTCCACATTCGTCTTAATTTTTTTGTCACTGAGACGTAAAATGTAAGAGCTTTGGGTTCGAGAATTGTTTTTATTTTATTCATGTCGTTTATTTAGTGAATCTGAAATTTTTATCACGGTATTTAGTTGAAAGAAGATGTAGCAACAAGGATTAAGAAAGGTAGGTCATTAAGAGAGAATGTTTGAATCTATACTATCTGTTGACCCCATCGGAGATAGGCATGATAATATGTAATTTAGTTGGATATTTTGTAAATATGTTTGTTTCTTTTTTTTAAATCCGTTGCCCAAATCGATTGACTTCTGCGTTGTCGTTAGTCAATGAGAAACTGTTCATTTTAATCAGAGTTCATACAGAGAAATGGTTTTCAAAGTTATACAAAGAAATGAAATAGAGCGGCTCTCGAAGAAGAAGAATAGAATATCCTTAGAATATAACGCATTATCATTTATTTTCAAGAATACGATGACATGCAGGTGTCACAGGGTTTCTTTACGGCATATTCTGCTGTCGCGTGGAAATATGTGAACATTACAGGAATTTATTCATTAGTTACTTAATACAATTTCAAACAAATAAATACAAATAAAATGTTATAGATAATAAACTAAATACCGAGAAAAAAAATAAAAAATCAAACCATGCAATCAATTACAATGAATAAATAATACAAAATGTCAAAGAATAGGTCAGCGTCTATTACAAAAGTTTAATTTACAATTACTTACATCATAGTTTATAATGGAAATATTCATTATTATTATATACTTTTTCTTTTAGTAACCTACATAATTTCCTACGAATACGCTAAGTATTGCTGATACCTTTCCCAATCACATAGTCGAACTTTTAACATTACATACTTTCACATTTTTTCTTTACAATACCGAAATGCTCCGTCATCCTAACCCTTCTGTGCTCTGATTTCTTCTCTCAAGTGCTTTCAGGTACGCATATCAAAATAAACTGCTTCAACGTCACGCCTGCCGAAATCACATCATTTCTGAGCTCCGCCGGGTACTAAACTTGAGATGCTATTCATCTTGCTCGTTTCTGCTTGAGAGGTCGAATGCATTCTTCAGATTTTGTGGGTGTGTGAATTATTAGTGGCACTTACTTTCATGAATAGAAGTTGGCTATGTTGGTCAAATAATCTAAGTAGCTTATAAATGAGTAATGAACTATTAGCCGTATTTTTAACTAGAACGAGACAATGAGAAGGACATAGTATTCGATTTCGAGTGCGATGAGGTATTACGTCCGTCGATAAGAAACCTTCATCTCTGTGAGATTTTTTCGATGGCCCCAACATTTTGGGAGAGAGCCTCTGCCCAAGTGTGAACGAGTTAACCGGATTTAAACCATCACGCCTTTATTCCCCTAAGGGTTAGGCAGAGGTGTACTAATATACACCCACAGTTCGCCGGTATGTTTAGGTCCCATGTAATAGAGGGCGAGCCTATTGCCATTCGCCGGGCACAAATCCAAACCCCGAGATGCTACTGAGAATTTCGTAGAAAAGCCCAATAACACTTTGCTCGACCTGGGGATCGAACCTAAGACCTCTAGCGCAGCAGTCGCGATTGGGACCACTAGACTAACGAGGCAGTTCAGTTAATTATTACTCAGTGTAGAGTATATCAACGAATCCTATTCAACAATCAGAAGATTAGATTAACTTTTTTTCTTTAAGAATCCAACCAGGATATATCGGTAGCTTAACAATACGATCTAATCATAATCCAATATTGAAAAACGCTTTATAGATCAAAAATGCTATTTATCCAAATCCATAAAAGCCATTTATTCCATGCGGCTCCTGTTGGCGTTTCAATGCATTCCCCAAACCATTGTATGCTATGATTTAAACGACTGTCATAGAAAATTGTCAATGGATTTGAGGCCACAACCATTGTCGGGTCTACATGTCAAAAGACTGCGGTTTGAATCTACGAATAAATAGAGTATTATTTATTCGTAGGTTTGAATTGATTTTTTTAACGATGAATTTTGAATTTAAAACACTGGACTGTATTTGCGGTAAGGTTTTTTTATTGGAATCAGTTTTTTTTTGGTGGTGTGTTGTGGTCTACCTAATCCATTTCCGCATCAAATTTTTGCGTATATAATGCTAAGAACATTTATTTCAACTAGCTAAATTAATTAATTATCTAAACTTATCTGTACCAATATTATGAAGAGGTATGATTTGGTTGTTTATTTGTAATCGAAAACTGAACCGATTTTAATTATTATTTCTATTAGAATGCTACACTATTCTACATTAATATGGCTATTTTATTATCCCACGCGATTACTAGGATTTCACGCCGGCGAGACCCGATCTATTCTCTAGTTATTTAGTTAAAAAATTGCTACTTAGTTCAGAAGTGCTTATTTCAAATACGATTAGAAAGAGCCGCTGTTTTGAAACAATTACATCTTAATGAGCAGTTTCAATAACATTAATTGAACTATAACCAAAATCCAAACAACCGTTAAGAGAACCGATAGTAATTGTAACAGTAACTGAAACACCTCAGTTGGCTCTAATTTGATCAAGTTGCGGACACGGTGTCTCAATTACTTGCCAGTTAACAATGGTGAAGTTTTTACGTCGAAACTTGGTTAGACGTAATTCGGAAAGTTCAATGGATACGTTGAAATAAAGAATGGTTTTATGTACCCTTAGCATCACCTCTCTTTCTTGCACGGAATTGTATGATGCATTGTGTGAGAGAGGTAGAACAAGTTGGACAGTTGAAATAAACCTACTTTATACGGATTCTATCGCGTTATGTTGATATTATAACCGAATGCCTCATTAGTTATCAAGGTTTTTTTATGCCTGATGTTAGCATAGTGATATGACTACTCAACTACCATGGCTTTGGTCCCGAGTTCGAATTCAAGGCACATCCAATTGTAGTTTTTTTTTTATTATTTTATAATACGGAAACCTGCATGACTGAGAAATTGTCGCTTGGTAGTGACCATGGCGTGGAACTAATCCGGTGTTATTTTAGTGAAGGAAAAAGAACTTTACTAATAAGGTAGCATGGAAAATGCAATAAATACAAAAAAGATAGGCAGATATTATTTAACATTAAAGTTTTACAGAGGATAAAAATCAAAGAAAAATCTAGAGCTACATTTTAATATTTCCAATAGCACGAGTATCTTTGCGGGCTTCAAACACCCATTGTATAAATCCCTCAGACGAACGCTTTTATCTTTGTCTTCAAAGTAAATACAGAAGATGGAGTCTTGGTTACGTCTGATAACTATCAGCTTTTATTGGAATTTAATCTTTAAGTCTCTTTATTTCAAAATCAATTTTGTATTAACGTTTGTGGCTAGTTCGAATATTTCCTCTTTAATGGAAATTTGGCAAGTTTTGTCTTTTATTTTGTCATTTTACTCGTTTTATAAGGAGCTTATAGTGAAATGTGGAGGACGTGTTGTGGATGTGATAGAAATATAATGAGATAAAACTAAAACTGAGTTGAAGCTTCAAGATAATAATTGAACCACAAATTTTACTAATAAATTTACATTGCGAAAGTAAGTCTGTCTGTTACTTTTTCCTCTTTAACCGTTGAAAATTTGTCAAGGCGACAAATTGCAACCTGAAGAAAGGTAGCTTGTATCGTTACACAGGCTGCTACTAAGAATTTCTTAGAAAACCCCAATAACACTGCTCGACCTGGGAATCAAATCATGCGCATAGCAGTCGCGCTTAGGACCTCTAGATTCATCAGGCAGTGTTGATTATAATTTAGAAAACGTGATCAATACCTACCTAGAAATAAAATTTTAAATACCTATCAAAACGACACCCATTGTAGTGTCATCCATTACAATTGAGGCACAAAATGAAAAACATTAAAGCTTAATAAATCACGAGAAACGAACAAAACATCTTGTGGTTTACGATTACGTAACCTAATGGGCTTATCATTAAGACAAAAGTGTGCTAGCAAGAGCGATGGAAAGAAATGGCTCCCCTGAGGCCAATGGCTGAAGAGCGATTGTATAGATAACAGAAATGAATGAATGACCAGGGTCTCCAACATGTAACGCGGTCATTTTTAGGTTACGAGTGAGAGAGATGTAGCTATTTAACATTTATAGATATATCTCTCTTTCACAGTGACTAAGTTACTTGTGAATAAGGAATATTTTTGTTTGAATCATAATATATGTAATTCATAAGAATAAGAGACCTTATTCAGAAAATATTAAAAGTCACATAATGCTTGTTTACACCTATTCATTTTAACACAGAAAAACTGAGTTCTAATGTATTCGGTGTCATAATTAATTTTGCACGTTCACTTATTCAGTTCAGTTCAGTTCACATGTGATTTGTACCGAAGAAACATAGTTACGTTGTTTGCACCTAAAACTATCAAATTATATTGTTAGGATTTACAAAGGCGACACAAGAGACAGTGGTTATAAAAAACTCTGTCCGTATATTTGAAAATAAAACATAGTTTAGTAAACAATACAAAATACAGGAATGGAGGTCACATTATCCAATTCTTCTGGAGCCAAATCATATTTAGATCCCATAGCAGTTCCTAGCTTAATTCAAATGTCAATCATATTATGATTCATCAATAGCGGTGCTTTTAGGCCGTACGAAACTCCTTATTTTGAAGACTCCATATAATTAAACAAGTTTGATGAACCTTCAAAAGGGTCATTCAGCTGAAAGGGCAGGAGCGTTCTTGGTCAAAGGGTTTGCGAGTTAGTATGTAATCCACCGACCCTTGAACTCAATACATTATTACTGTGTAATCCGAGTCTACACGTAGGTAAAGTTGTGTCAATTCTCAGGGTTACATGATTATAATCTTAAAAAAAAACTTTAGTTTATTTAAAACAAAAAATATCGTCCGTCAGGCCTGCATTCACCGCAGGTTAGGCAGAGATGTACACCCACAGTCACTGGAATATTTAAAATATTTAGGTCCCATGTGCCTATCCTTCGGGCACATATACATATTCCACATATACATGCTACTGTCAATTTCATAGAAAAATTCCAAAACACTGCTCTACCTGGGATCTGCATCGAAACCAAAACCAAAAGTACTACTAGACAATTTTTTTTTTGTAAATTGTATTTAACGTTGGTATTAGTTTGTGAAAAAAAAATCAACCGGACGCTTTTTGAAAAGAATTGAGCACATACTTTATATTGACGTAGTTTAAAGAGGCGAAGAATCCTTTACAACCAATCTTTTATGTGACTAGAAGTTTATATTAGAGATGCACTTATAGAATTTTGTTTGGTGTAATCTCCGGTCTATATATCTCTTGGTCAGACAACCGGTGCGAGTCAATTTTGTCTCGCATCTGAGCCCAAGCGCAACAGACAGTCAACTTTGTTCGTCTGTTATACTCGTAGGTACTATTGTTTTTTTATGTCACTTATTTCTTTTAGATTTCATCTTTGTTATTTTTGCACTAAAGAATCTTTTAAAATATATTATTTGGTATTAACGCATAGGCACTTGAGATTTTGAAAGAGGTTTAAGCTTAGAAACGGCTTTGTAAGCGGGATCATTGCCCACGATGCGGATTTTTCTTCCACATTTAATTCTTTCAGGAATCTTTTTTTTAACTCGTGAGTCCCGGAACTCTTTAGCATCCTTGTATTCCAATTTCAAAATAAACATCTAAATACTCTGTGAAGTATCGACAGTAACAATACTTGGTTGGTTTAGCTATCGTATTACTTCCGAACTGACGAGCAACCCATTTCTTTAAGTGGACTGTCCACTGCTGGTCTATTACAGCTTTATTGCTACGTTAGTTTGCTAGATTATCAGAGTCTCCTGCTTTATGAGTAGTGTTGCCAGGTGTCGCGATTTGCGCGGGACGTCCCGTATTTCAGGGGCCTGGGGATGCGTCCCGATTTGTACCTGATCGGGACGCTAAATGTCCCGATTAATCTAAAAATTAAAAACTGGACTGATTACTTGTTATGTAAGATTAAATACATATTTAATTTAGGTAATTAATATTGGGTATACTATACTTGCACTAGTAGTTTAAAACGCAATAAATTAAACCCAGACTTAAAAACCCCTTGTTGTTTGTTTACTGTCCCGATCTGCAACCCAAAATCACGATTTTTTTGACCTCATGTACCGATTTAAAACAAATCGGACCTGGCAACACTATTTATGAGTGAGCAGTGTTTTAGGTAACGCAACCTCTTAGGCTTTATTTTCTGATACTTACGCAAATATTAGACGTTAAAATAAAACTACTTTATCCGGATTATTTAGCGTTATATTCAGACTAGGTGTTCTATTTAAGATGGAGGCTGGATCTTAAGTTATCAAAATTGGTTCATTCGCGACTTACCGCTCTTCCTTTAAAGACACCAAGAAGAAAGAGGCCACATTCGATGTAATATCAACATTATTGTAATTAGAGACAAAAAAAATACTATTCCGAACTCTATGCAATAAATTAATTGCTCAAGTGGCCTTTGAGTCCTATTGCACTCTGCATAACTGCTCCACTTCTATAACATAACACTTGCTTACCCCATTACAGTAAATCTCAGTTTATTACTGCGACTCTAATAAAGCCTGCAACATTTTGTAGGTACCGTGTCCTGCCTAAGTGCAATAGGTGATTGGAGGTACGAAATTTATCGGCCTGTACTTACGTCCGATACAGAAGTAAGGAGAACGATAAATCCCGGTGACATATTGGAGTGGTGACGTGGCACGGGAGAAATTGTTACGTACGCTGCCGGGATAAATCGGGAAAAGGATTGGAACTGCTAGTTTCAAAAGAGAGTTTTTGCTATAAATATTTTAAAATTTTCTGGAAGTAAACATAAACATACCTATTGGCGAACTTTGAGTGTACATTGTACATTAAGCACCTTTCACGCTTTACGCCCTTTCCCCGAGGGGTTACGTAGAGGCGTACTAATATTTACCCATAGTTCGTACGTATGTTGACCGATATGTTTAGGTTCCATGTAATAGGGGGCGAGCCTATTGCCATTAACCGGGCACAATTCCACACTCCAAGCTGCTACTGATAATTTTATAGAAACTACGACAACAATTATTAAGCAAGTAGCTAGCTATTCATCATCCAACATTATCGCTTAGTATCTTTTTATTGACTTACACATTTGAACATACAAAGTAGTTGCACTTCGCAAGAAACCGGTATGATTTGTATCAACTCGGTGCGTGGGAAATCACTAAGTGTTTTGTGAACAAATATGTAGGTAGGTACCAGGAATGTTCATAACGACGGCTTAACAGATAAGTAATACCTTCAATATTAAGTATAAAATATTTTTTACTGGTTCTAATTTGGCTATTTAACGTGTCATCTTAAATGAAGTCTATAGTATGTATTGATAATCGACCACAATGTTAACCATATATAAAAAAATATCATGCCTGAAAATTACCATGGACTGGGCATGAATCTAGTTACTGGAAATTTCATAGAAAAAAAACATAACAGTGCTCAACCTGGGAATCGAACTCAAGATTTCTTGCTTACCAGCCTTGCTTACGACCACTAAACGATTGGGAGAGTTACTAAATTAGAGGAGTTGGACAAAAGCTCGAATCCAAATAAACATGTTGACTGCCTGAAAAGAGTGTCCATGGAGTTTCTTGCCGGATTCTTCTCCATAGGATCAACGTTTTGGAACCGTGCAACTAGAGTCAATACCGTTTCATACACGCTTGTAAAAGCTTATTTGAAATAAAAAACATTTGATTTGATTTGACTACTAATGAAAATGGCCGGCACAGAGCGCCACGTCGTTTCGTGGACTTTCTCCTTATAAAATACTCCATTGAGCTACTAGTTCGCAAATTTCTTACAGTTCCATTGTGAGAACGATGGAAATATTCGTCTATTTTTCGCAGAAACGCTCCCATTTTGTGCACTATCTGCCGTCAAGACTGTCCTAGTTTTCTTTGTTCACATTCTGGACTTATTCCCCTAAAACGGAAATTGAAGACAGTATGAAACCAGTGGAGCATGTCCGGTGGCGGCTCTGTCAACAATGACTTGAACTTTCAGCTAATTTTGCGCTGCAGAATTCCTGCCACTAATAAGTCTTCGTGTTGTTCCAAGGCGGGGAGGATTTGCGTTAAATTATAAAGCTTATTAACCATCGTTCCCTAGTGTGTCGTAAGGTGCCGCAATGAAATGTTGTACTTAAGGTACACTTCTTCATCCAAATTTCTCCTTGACTTCACTTGAATTATGTATTCGGTTATATATAAGCATAGCGTGAGATTTTGATTAATTAAATTCAGAATGCGACGTTTTTCTTTGTCTTTGGCTGTTTGTCTAGACGGGAGTTATGAGACTCATCCCGTCTTATTTCTATTAAATCTTCAGAGAATTGCAAATTATTTGTCTCCTGAATGTTGGAGCGTCTCACCTGGACAATGAGGTCTTTGAGCTCCTTGTGTAATAAAATAAGATTAAAATATTTTTAGTAACAAACTTCTTTGTGTCCAAAAGAAGTTTGTAAAAGGAATGTCACGCTGACACTTTTGCTTGAAGTCAGTCAGTGCTAGATTTTTGTAGTAATTTATTTTAATTAGAAAAATAATCAAATGGAAAAATCAAATAGCAAAACATCACACAAATACGGCTCTGGGGATGAGGGTAATGACCAAAGAGATGATGAACAGCCGACAACGTCAAGGGGAGATACTTTTAGCCCTGAACAAATTTCGCATAACATGAATGATTTGAAAGCTATCGATTTCAATTCTGCTGATGAAGTTCGGTAAGAAATAGAATCGTTATCATCCTGTAAACCCAAAGAGATAAAGGACTATAAAATGGATTTTTAACATTTCCATACCCTTTGTCAGACTGAATATGACACTTCGACGGAGAAAATTGTTTCCTATTTGAAACAAGTAATACGTTTTCGTTCATGATGTCCCGTCTAATTATTGTAATATGTAAATAAGTTTGTATATATATATATATATATATCATGATAGAATAGATTTTTTAAAAGTAATTTTAAATTCTAGGCAAGCAATGAAAGCGGTTCTAGCTGGTAAAGTGCCACCGCAGCCTTTTTCAGAAGAAGCGACCCATTTACAGTCTACTTTGAAAGTCCAAAATAACCCAGAACCAATAAAAATAAATGATTTTGTACTTAACAAGCCCATGATTGGTCAAGAAGTGCGCAAAACTGTTCAGCGCCAAGTACAACAGAACCTCTATCGGAAAATGAAGACTGCTACTCAAGCGTGGACTTGTAAATCAAATAATTTTGGAACGTCACGATTGAAAAGGCCAGGACGGCCGCCGAAAGCAGGCCCTTCGAAAGCAATAAAAAAGTCAAAGATTTCGTCAATGTATCTAGGGAAATTATCTAACGTAGTCCCATTTAGACGTCACTGGGAATCAGAAAGCGAATCTGACGTCGAATCTGTAGTCATATTTTATTAAACGTTTTGAGTCCACAACTCACGTTCGTTTTGCTTGTTACATTTTTCATTTCAGTGGGAAAATTCATTATATGCAAATTTTAGAGTTGCACTTCTATGTAAAGTCGTACCTTTGTTAATAAATTGTGGGATCAAAGATTCGTTTATCAGCTCGAGTGGAGATCGTTTATGTTCATCGTGTATCGGTGAGCGTTGCTATCGTATTTCAGCAATCTCTTAGTGGATCGTATCATATCGGAAATTGAATTTCCGATTGGCCCTCGACTGCACAGCAGACTATCTGTAATGGATGGTCCCGCGGTCCCTGTTTCGCGGAGTTCATGAGAATGATAGATAGAAATACTTGGGAGGCGTATTCCAAACGTTCCGATGTGGAAATTGAGGAATATTGATGTAGTCCGTTCTTCGTTTTTGTTTACTTTGCTTTCTTTACGAATAAATAGTGTTTATTTGGGCGAGTTCAAAGTGGTTTTCTACTGTTTATCAAAATAAATGTAGATGGCTGCGTCTTCTGTATTTTTGATTCCATCTGCTTTTTCCCGTTCAAATTACGATCCTGATCATCGAAAAACCATTTGAAAAAGTCTAGTAAGTACTTACACATAAAAACACATAAATAACATTAACTCAAATACACTTAGGTACACTTTCGTCAGTAAGTTTTAGGTATGTACGAGTATATGGTGAGTCTATTGTCATTAACCGGGTTTGCGTGAAAACTCCCGAGCTGCTAATGAGAATTTCATGGAAAATATCTTTGCTCGAACCTAGGATCTCATGCCTCGGCAGCGCGCTTTCAACTTTCCACCATACCAATGAGAAATTACCCTTAAAACACAAGATATTGTCATTGGCATTATTTTAAAAGCTCAATTGGCAAAACAAAATTGTTGGTTCATTCAAAACACGTTACAGCAGGGCTCACGTTGTTTGTACATGTTTTGACAGGTAATGTAATATGTAGTGAGAGAAATTGGGTTTGAGCCGAGCAGCATTGACGCGGGCAAAGATATTGATGTTGACATGTTTGAAATAAAACGTGCTGCGTCCTTTAGATAAGCCATTATTTGGACAAGTTTCATTGAAGCGTGGCTTGGTGAAAAGGGAGACTGTATTTACTGCTGTTCGCTTTTATTCTGAACGCGTACTCAAATTTTTATAGCATTGTATTATTATGTAGATTAGCTTTATTGACTCTAGCATGATTAACTCTGAAGTAACCTGCTGTTCAAACCGGGTTTGATTTCTAGGTTAAACAGTGTTGTCATAATTAATGGCAATGGGCTTGCCTTTCATTAGGTCTGAAATATACCTACCGGTAAACTGGGTGTACACACTGGTACACATCAAGCTATAGATATCCAATATAAGCCGACCTCTTATTGTACAGAAAGCCTTTACAATGCGAGACCAGTCTATACTGGATGTATACATCATCACACAGCTTAACCTTTTCTTACTTTTCTTATTTACACTTCAATGTAGTACAAAAAAAAATATCAAAATCTTGCAAGTTTCAAGTAACCATGTCTAAACAATTGTATAAAAAATAACCGTAAAAAAGCTCTAAAAAGTATTTGTGTAGCTACGGAGGGTAGTTAAATGTAATTACTTTATTTCGTCTGAAAATCTGTTATCTTTGCTTACTTCAGTAAAGTCTTAGGTTTCGGATAATTCTTCACTGAAATCGGGTCTTGATTCAAGATAAATACCGAATTTATGCGATGAATTTACCTGCTTTTGAAAATTAAATGTTACTTGAAAATGTTGTTTTGTTAGTTTAATTGGTTTACGGTCTTTTTTAGATTTTTACGTGATTTGTGTTTATAGGCTTAGCAATGCATCTGCAACTACTTTGGTATAGCAGATGTCCATGGGCGACGATGACTACTTACCATCAGGTAGCTCGCCTGCTCGTTTGCCGAGTAATCTCATAAAAATATATAAAATCCATTGCATTTTCTAATGTATAGCAGTAATAACTTCGGCTTATACTTATTTTTACTAACTTTGCTGCCCTTTAGACCCCAAAAATACATCCAAACACAGACACCCAGAAATGTCGCTTAATTAAGCACTTTGCATACATATAAAGCAAGTAAGTTATCAGCTATCTTTTCGTCCCTTGTCACACTTCACAAAGGGGAGTGCAGTTCTGAAGAAGTTTGACAATGCTGTGGCGCCGGAAATTTTACATCTCCTTTCAAACAGAAATCAACTTTATCTGAATTACCGTAAGGCTTATTTGGGATTCATTATTTTGATTTTTGTGAACTTCCTGCTCCGAAATGGTGTCCCGGTAGTGGAATGTCCTCTAATAATGAGCTATGTGCCCTGGCCTTAATCTACGAACCCTACAAGTTTAAATTGCATCGTCCGACCTAATTCTAACACGACACGAAATGGACAACGTGTGTTAATCGCTCCTTTTATTTATATCATCACGCTTCAGCCCTTAGGAGGGGTGCAGTGCTCTGATTATGTTAATTAGAATTTAGTAGATGTTGTTACTTGAGACGATAAGTGCTGAAGAGCTTTAGCTCTCTTGGATTTTATTTATTATTTTATCTTAAGGCGAATCGCTTCTCCTTCGGCGACAATTTTTTTTAGATTTTCTCAATTATTTCGTCTATTATAGGATCATGGCAGTAACAATTATTAGTAAAAATTTTGCTTGAAAATCGCTATCGTAGAAGATTGTGATGTAAACCTTCTATGATAACGATTTTTTACCAAAAGATGTAATACTGTTTTAAATAAGTTATTGTTGATGTCTCTATTTCTACTATCATATACCTAGAATGTGTTATATACGAACAATATGCGAAAACCAAAAAAATAAGAAGAATTTGGCGCCCAAAGTTTAACGTCTAGCTTTAAGTTCTAAGATGTAAGCGCTTAAAGTTTTTGGTTGGGATTGAGAGGGAATGCTCTGTCCCTTTCTCACAAAAGAGTGTTAGTAAAGAAGTGAGTATGTAATTATCGGATTGTGACGTCACTAGCCGATATAGTGCGTTCTCTGTCTAGCATACAATGTAAATGCTTATAGCTTCGTTATTTTTGAACAAATTTTGATTTTGTTTAAGTATTGGCTCTGCTTATGATAAGCAGTTTAATGGGACCATAAAAAAACACAACTAGCCTATTAACGGTCACAAAGTACACTCAGACTCTACATATGTGGAACACTTAAATATGCCTCGGGTGGGAATCGAACAGACGACACAAGGCACAACGGTAGTGGGAAAATGACCATTTATAAAAATTTACTGCGTCACCCGAAAAAATGCATTCGTAAACTTCAAAACACTATATTTACCCTTAACTCAGCTTGTATTAATAATGAATTAATTAATGCATTGCTCTAAGTTCCGAGACAGCGGAGCTCCTGCAAACTTGCCTCCTTCGGGACCAGTATGTGTGTATTCGTGGCTTATAATATATATGTACGTGTGTTGTAGTACTCGTATGTCGAGCACTCAGTACAAGGTTCATTACGGTCGGAGAACTAGTTTACCCGCGGTCTCGCTTGCATTCCGAAGGTATTATTTGAGACCAAAGGTACCCTATATCCTACTCGAAGGTCCAATCTATCTCTATGGCAAAATGCATCAAATTTGGTTGAGCGGTTTAGTCGGGAGAACGTGACAAACAGAAAGAGTTTTCTTTTTACATTAAAACATAGGACGAAAGAGTGTAATGAGACTGCATGACAAGTCGCTGTTGTTTAAAAAATTGAGGGCTAGGCCGCTTTTGCGCTGACAGCCTCAACTTATACTTAACTTAGCAATATACTTACTTACTCTACTATAGTAGATCTGAATCTAGCGAAGTTTCTAAAGCAGTTGTAGTATGTAGGATGTAGGTATATGTGTCACTCCAAGATCAAATCGAACAGCTTGCTAACTCAAACACTAAATACGCAATGCACGATAGTTCAAGTGTTTGTCTTAGTAAATTAATTTACTGCATCGACGAGCATATGTGCATTTAAGTACTAAGTTCAATTTACTAAAGCGACAACTCTATCGACAAGGTCTCTGAACTGCCTTCTGCTAAAAAAAATATTATTTTTTTGAAAAATGTACTTGACGCACAGTAAAATAGTCCATAGTAGTAATAAAATATTTGGGTACCCTACAAATAACTACCAAAATCAAGATAAAAAAAAAGATTGGTATATTCGACAAACGAGACACCTGGTATGTATATAGTCATCGCCACCCATAGACACTTGCAAAGTTGCAGGCGCGTTGTTGCCGAGTCTATTAACTGTTGCAAACGTGCAAGCAGCCACCTGATGCCATGTGGCAACTGCCACCAATAAACTGGCTCTTAACATTGTCTAAAGTCTTATATGTCTTAAATGGCTGCTTACCATTAGGGAAAAGGAGAAGGAAAGGGATTGAGGGAGGAACTAGGCCTCCGGTGTTCCACACTCACCGAACGAAACGCAACAGTATGCATATTCCTATTAGTCTAGTCGATATTCTGTGGGAGCGTAGTACTATCCCGGTCTTGCCGACCCAGTCATGCTGGCATGTAGACGCGCCAACAAGACACCTTCAAGACTTTTATAAACCTACTTTACTGAAATGATTCAATCTAAATATATATATATTATAACTCAAAGGTGACTGACTGTCTGACATAGTGAGCTATCAACGCACAGCCCAAACCACTGGACGGATCGGGCTGAAATTTGGCATGCAGGTAGATGTTATGACGTAGGCATCCGCTAAGAAAGGATTTTGATTAATTCTACCCCCAAGGGTATAAAATAGGGGATGAAAGTTTGTATGAGAAAACACGCGGGCGAAGCCGTGGGCGGAAAGCTAGTTATACTATTAAGTCAAATGTCACATCACCTCTAGGTAGTATAACACCTTTCCGTACTACAAAAAACTCAAAATAGAGTTTCTCTACTCCACCCCTCCAAACTATTAAATGAGCCACCATCACCAGGATTTACGTCTGATTATCTTCCTTATTGCAAAAAAACATCCTCCCCGCCTTATGTCGGAGTAATCAGTTACCATGGGCCACCATAAAAAAAATATTCCATCATCCCAAATAAGACGTATTTACTCAATATAGCCATGGTAGCCTTTTTCACGGTATGAAAAATTGTTTACGGCGACGGCGACACGCTCGCGACTTAGGGTTCCGTTGTAAAAAACCCTAATTTCCGTGCACCCTTTCATTTATAACCCGGCAATCTGGAAGCCCCGTAGCTTATTTATAGGGGTCTCGGCCATTTGATGGGTGGGAGTCAGAATGTGTAATGATAAAGGTTGTAAAAAATTGCACAGACTTGCAACTTTTTTGCTGATGAAATTTTGATGTTTAACAGGACGTCCATCTGACCGTAAATTTGATGAAAGTTAGCTTCAATTTTTTTTTATTGAAATAAGCCTAACTGGTATTCGTCATTGAAAGTTAAGATACAGGTAAGTTATCAACTTATAGTCACTTAAAAAAATTACTTTATAATAAAAATTTGATGTACTTCTGAAGTATTTAAATATAGATAGATTGGGCAATATATTATTGACTTATTTTTTTGTTAAACAAATTATGTTCTAAATTATCCAACTATAATTTAATCTGTGTTTGTCTGACTAACAGCTACATGAATTAAAAAAAATGTTTTCAGTTGTAGCCTATTTAGATTTATTTGCGACGAAATAGTCGCTCGTCTGCAGTCCCCTATAGAGCCCACTGCATCTTCATGTAGAGCAAGTTTACGAGTGTTAGTTTGGCTGTTTGGCCGTCTCGATGATATGGTATCATCGCTCGCTATTTTTGATGCCTTGTCCCTAAACCCGGCACCCTTTATCTGAACCCGGTATTGTGTCGCGCGCCATAGATAACCCTTGTAAGAGGTTCTTTTCGTCACGTACAAGCGAAGACGGATTTTAACCCTGAAAAAGAGATGGAATTTTCTTTACAATTTTTATTTTGTGAAACTACAGATTTTGGAAAGTCGTAAAAATGGTTTTTGTTTAGAGAAAAACACAGAGGGGGTTTCATCTTCAATAAAATTTGTATTGAATTAAGGTTGGTATATGCATGTATTCAGTACGGGGGGATGGATGCGTTCCGCGACATAATTTTCTCGTCGTCTTACCTCTATAAGCCGTTGGTTTAGAACGAGATATGCGACTACATTTTTTATGCCCCATTTACTCGTATTAGTGAGTAGAACACAATGTCTATATTTATTTCAACTAGCTCATTTTAGAGGAGACTTTTATAGTTTTATTAATTCTACGATATTGGAACGGTCTATCCGACAATAAAAGGCATTTTTTTTAATTAAATAAAAAACTGTGATTTTCCTGTTTTCTATTCCATTTCTAAGCGTTGCTCCATTAGTAAAAAATACTGAAGTCGTAAATTTTAAAGCCATTTTTAGCCAAGCTAAGCTTAAGACTTATTTAGTCAACTTTTCCCTTTTACGCAACAATATATTAAGTGGGAGCTTTCCGCGAAGTCCGTCCAAATTGCCCGCACCCCAATTTCGGGCACTGCTCGTACACGTATTAAAAAAGGGATTTTAATTATATTCGGACTTTAAAAAAGTGGCTTATATACAGCCTTTTTTTTAAACCTGCCTTATTGGCGTCAAACTTAAACAGGTCATGGGCTCAATTCCCGGGAAAAGCAATGTTATTGGGTTTTTTATAGTAATTCTTAGTGGCAGCTCGGTGTATATTTGTACCAAATACCGGCAAAATATGGGTGTACAATGTGTACATAGTAGGTTTCTCTACCTAGCCCGTATTTCTGATTTTCTTTTATAAATCATACTCGTAGTATTTCAACAGTTTCACAAACCCTACCTACATTATTTATCTACAATCTACATCAAAACTTGGACGTGGAGAGGCGCACAGAATGTCGTGTACAACGCTGACCTGTCAGAGAGAGGGTAAGTAGATATGACAGGTCAGATAAGACTCGGACGGACGGTACGGGTCCCAGATAGTGTATGTCAGCCCTCTTTTGTCTTACTGTTGATATGTAGGGAGATTTTTTGTGAACAATTACGTAGTTTATTTAACACCAGCTTTCTGTACCTACATTTTTTTTAAATGTACGGGATGATATATAGCCTATGTCATTCCGGTATAATGTAGCTTTGTATTGGTGAAATAATTTTCAAAATTGGTAAAGAAGATTCAAAGATTACCCCCTATAACCTCACGAATTCACAAACTACCTCTTTATGATATCAGTATAGATGATAACATAATATAATAGTACAGGTCTGCCGAACACTTTAGTGAATACAGGCGTGATGGTTCATGCCTGTAATGAAGCTTTATTTAGGTATGTTTACTTTCAGTTAACATTTACCGGGCACAAATCCAAACTCCGAGCTGCTGCTTGAAATTTCTTAGAAAAAATCAATAACACTGCTTGGAATCGAACTCAGGATCTCCAGCGTAGCAGACACGCTAAGGACCACTAGTCTAACAGTGAGTGGAACTCAGGATCTCTATCGAGCACTCAAGCTTAAAACCGTAAAAGGCAGTCGTGCAGTTTATTTAAAAACTATCAGAATTGCAATTTCTTAACATTCAACAAACCTGTCATTGCTACAGTTTTGCGATTCAGTGAGAGGGATGGCGCTCTACACAGTGAATAACGGCATCTCTTTCTGATATTCTAAAATTGTGATCGCGCTATTAAAAGTTTTGTTTTCCCACGATTACCTTTTCTAACGCGCCATCATTTCTCATAAAGTTGCTTATCGTGAAGAACTAAAACAAACGTCGCTTAGTTCAGGAACTTAATCATAAACACAAGCTATAACTTCCAAGTTCAGTGGCTCCAGTGTATCTTTGTGCCAAGTCGATTTAATTCTCGTTAAATATAAGGGTATCATTGGTTTTGTGGTTTAAATAAGTATCTAGTGATAATTGTTGAGAAGTTATTTTTATAACAATTAAAACATTCACTGCCTCATTAATCTATTGTATATCATTGTTACAATTTCGTAAACAATTACATTCCCTCCAACTCGTGTAATAATCTAACATGTATTAGTGAGTAAGTCGTTCGTAAGGCGTTGAGTGCCTTAATTTAAATAAATCTAGTGGTCCGAGGCGCGACTGCTTTGCTAGAGGTCCTGGATTGGATTCCCAGGTCGAGCGTTGATCAACAAATTTCCTACAGAGTATTTAAATTACGTCCCTAATTTTATTAACAAAATTGCATGAAAATATTATCAGTTAACCTCATGTTTCTTTAATATCTTCATTCGACTTTATTCTCTCATCATTTAAGCATTAAAATGTACTGCAAGGAATTACTTTCAAAGCAAGGGATTTTCTTAACTCGCGTCCCATTGAGGTAGTATGTAGCAGAGAAAACGCAAACTATGAAGCGTGTTGGCGCCTGCACCATAAACAGCAATAGTCACAAACGCTGGACATAACAAAGTTTGATTATTATTATCCAATTTTAAAACTATAGTTACAGCTAATACTTTGAGATTTCCATTGTAAATTGTATATCTGCTATAACCGAGTTTAAGGCCTTGCCTAGTAAAGCCGGTTCGTTAGATGTTGTTCGCCTATAGATAGAAATTGAGAATTTTAGCCACCGTACCAATTTTTGTTTTAGGTCGAAATCTTAGTACACCATACTCTTTAGTGTGTAATACCTCAATGATTCGCTTCCCATTACGCGCATAAGAAAAACTATCAAAGAGAATATCTGAATATAAATATAGCTAAGAGAAACGGTAAAGTTAATGAAATCTCTTCATTGCAGTCAGATTTAAATATATTCGTTTTAATACGTTCCAGAGTAAAACGTAGGTACTTGGATGATTTTTGAATACCTAGTAAGTATTAAGAATACCTATTAATTGCAATCTCGCTGTTGACTGCCTCATTTGTCTTAATGGTTTCGATTCCTAGGTCGTGTTAAGTGTTATTAGGTTGTCGTAGATCGGAGTTTGGATTTAGAGCTCTCTCTTCTGGAAAATACTGATATCCGTAGTCCGTAGAGATGCACTAGTCAGGCTTTTTGGGTTTCTGACCACTACAAATAACGCACGGAGTTGGTTTGCCAATGACCTTTACTGTATATTGACTGTATATTATACTATCCTACTGTATTTCAGGCCAAGATACGCGGCGTCGAGTTGCGCGCGAGCTATCATTGTGAGCGGGCGTTTACTAATCTTTGTCATAGTTTTATCGTGTGCATATATTTTTTTATCTACGTGCGGGCCAACCGGTTTTACCGGGTGGTCCCTGCAGCTGTTACGTTTGCCGCATGTGTGAATTAAATACAAATAATGTAAACATTAGTACATCGCCGAGTATTGACGAGTTAGAGGACGGAATAAATATGGAATTCGAGGACGATACACAACAGAATAACACTGAGATGACAGGAAAGAAAAGGACTAGGGACGAAAATTCTTCTGAAGAAGGGTGGAACGTAGTGACTAGAGGACGAAAGAAATTGGTATGCTGTAGAGAGGACCCAAATGAGAAAGAAAGAGAAGAGAAGGTACAGATATGCGTTACTTATAAAGACCCTTTGCCTAAACAGTTCGCATTGGCACGGCTACTAAAGACGCATAACATTGCCAGTGGCAACATAAATAGAATTAAATACGTACATACAAATAAAATGTTGATTACATTCGATAATGGTGTTGAAGCAGATGAATTTATGGGTTGTTCGGTTTTTACCGACATGGGCTGGAACTGCCAAAAGACATCCGAGGTAGGTATATCGTACGGCCTTATTAAATCCATGGAATTAGACATATCAGATGAAGAACTTAAATCTAATCTGTCAAGCAGTGCCGAAATAATATCCATCCATAGACTGAATAAACGGTGCCCCGAAAACACTGATGGTAATGGTTGGACTCCAAGTGAAACGATCCGGTTAGGATTTAAAGGTTCCGCCCTTCCTTCTTATGTCTATATTTACAATTTGAGGATTCAAGTTGAGCGATTTATATTCCCGGTTACACAATGTTCTAATTGTTGGAAATTCGGCCACACGAAAGTAAGATGTCCTTTTAAAAAACTGAGTTGTCCCAAGTGTTCACAAAACCATGAAAATTGCATGACTACATCATACGTCTGTGTAAACTGTTCAGGTCCTCATATGGCGTTTGATAAGATATGCCCATATTATAAGAAAGAAAAGACGATCAGAAATTTAATGGCAGAGTTTAACTGCACCTACAGGAAAGCCCTTTCAATATATGTTCCTCCTTCTCCCGAAAATGCACCACAAGCGGTTTCGGAATCTATAAATATAGTCGAACAAATATCCACTATAATTGCCCCAGATACGAATGTGACGCAAATTTCGACGGACAGAAATGTCGGTACAGTCTCCCAAGTGGATTTCCCAGATACATCCATAGAAAATACACCCACGAAACCTCTGCAAAAACGTAATTTCCAGAAGAAAAATCGTCGACCCCCCACCCCTACAGAAGAAATAATATGGCATAAAGATTCAGAGTCATCCGATTCATCAGAAAAGTTGAACACATCTATTGATGTAGATAAAAACAAAAACTCCGAAAAATATTCCCATAATTTAAACTTCTGGCATCTATTTAAAAAAATTAAAAATATCATCATAAGTAAACAATCCTTTCAGATTAAAATTCAGCAGTCAGTTTCTTTATTTGCAGAGTGGTTAACACATAAAATCGTAAGTAGCTTATCTATTGAGTCTATATTGGATTTATTTGTTGGAAATGGCTAATAATAATTCTATGAAGCTGAATATTATACAATGGAATTGTCAAAGTATAAGACACAAATCCCGTTCACTTGAATTACATCTAAGTCAAGAAAAAATCCACATTGCCGCATTGAGCGAGACCTGGTTGGAACCTGAGAGCCATTTTAAAATTAGTGAATATACCACATATAGGTTGGACAGAGAAGATGGTTACGGTGGTGTCGCCATTATGACTCATCGCTCTGTAAAATCCGTTGCTTGTACAACGCAAAGTCGTAACCCTGGTATTGAACTGATTCATGTTAAAATCCTAAATTGTCAGCATATTGAGAATATTATTTCCATATACTGCCCTTCAACAGTAAATACAACCCAAAATGATTGGGACGCGGTCTTTTCTATAGGAAGCAGAAAAACTCTCATCTTAGGCGATTTTAATGCGCATCACTCCAATTGGTCTTCTAGAACTGATCGGCGCGGCTCCGAATTATTTGATTCTATGTTGGATTATAACTTCATTCATTTAAACAATGGTAGCTTCACTAGAATTAGAATGGTTGACGGTATACTCCAACAATCTAGCCCGGATATTTCGTTTGTTTCGTCAGATTTATCTTTATTATTTATGTGGAACCCAACAAACGAATCACTCGGTAGTGACCATGTAATAATTAATTTATATTGTACATTTAATGTTAATCGTCAATACCAGTCCAAACGAAATTTTAAAAAATCTGATTGGTCTTTATATGCTGCGTTTATAGACGAGTATTTGCAAAATTACGTATCTTCTCATGATACTCAAGACATGTATGACCATCTATGTAGTATAATGCAAAAAGCTGCAGAAAAATATATTCCCTATATTAAAATACCTCAAAGTATTTCCAGTAAATTTGAGCCAAAACCATATTGGTCTTCAGAGTTATCTAAGGCTGTCGCCGAGCGACGATTGGCACTTGCCAATCTGAGACGCTCCCCCTCTCCTCGTCATTTAGATACCCTTAAAGAAAAATTTCTATCGCACAAAGACTTATTCGCAACGCTAAATGTAAGTCTTGGCAACAGTTCTGTTCATCTATAGATGAAACCACTTCCTCGTCCGAAATGTGGCATAAAATGAGGTGGCTGAAGGGTCAGCGAGCTCCTAGCTTTTGCGTGGATAGTGAGAAGGCTGAGTGCATGCTTAGAGACTTGACGCCAGACTTTGTATGTCCCTCGCAACCTACTTTTCATTCCAATAATCCAACGTTGGAGTCACAAATATCTATGTCAGAATTAGTAAACAGTATTAAAAACACTGACACGGCTCCCGGGTCAGATCAAGTTTCTTTTTCCATGATAAAGCATCTTCCCCCTTCTGGTAAACATCTGTTACTTTTAATATATAATCAATGTTTTTTCCTGGGGTTTGTTCCCTCGCAATGGCGTCAAATTAAATTGATTCCAATTCCTAAGCATAGCAGTTCATCTTCATCTTTACGTCCAATTTCCCTGATATCTTGTGTCTGTAAAATTTTTCATACCATTTTGGGCAAGCGTATGGAATGGTTTTTTGAAAAACAATGTATTTTCCCCACAGACATGGTGGGTTTTCGTAAGGGGCGATCTTGTCTAGATAACCTTGCACGGTTGGTTTCTGAAGTTCAATTAGGATTTTCCAAAAATTTTGTTACAGCAGCATGTTTTATTGACATTGAAAGTGCATACAACAATGTTGATATTCCTTGTTTGTTGAATATTTTAGATCAATTTGGGATTGGCTCGAAGTTCTGTGTCTATTTGTGGTCTTTTTTAACGAATAGACATTTACAGATGGCAACACATGATTGTGAGATTGTTCGAATGACTAGTCGTGGGCTGGCCCAAGGAGATCCATTGGCACCACTGCTATTTAATATTTTAACACTACATATATGTAAATTAATTGACAAGGTTAATATATCTCAATATGCTGACGACTTTGTTCTGTATACATCAAAAAATAATGTAGATTTAGCCTACCAGACTCTTCGACCCGCTTTACAAAATATCAAAATATTAATTGATAAACTTGGTTTAACTATGTCTCAGAACAAGACAAAGATATGTGTTTTTAAGAAGGGCTGTTTTAGAAGACCTGTCGATTTCAATTTTGATAATGGTTCTATTGAAGTTGTTAGACATGTAAAATATTTGGGACTGTGGTTGGATAGTTCGTTAAGATGGGGTAAACATATAAATGAAACCAGTCAAAAAGTAATGAGATTCATTAATTTACTTAAAGTTTTATCTGGTCCAGGATGGGGAATCCACCAAAAACATTTAAGACGTTTATATATTTCTATAATTCGAAGCAGAATTGACTATGCTAGTTTCTTGTTTGACAATAGTTGTAATTCCAAACTAATAAAACTAGATAGGGTTCAAAACCAGGCATTACGTGTTATCGGCGGATTTATAAAAAGTACCCCGATTCATGTCATGGAAAGCGAGCTGTGCCTGCCTCCTCTTCATATTCGTAGGAGATATTTAGCTAGTAAATTTATTTTAAAATCAAAATCTTTTCATAATAATAAAACTATAAAAATATTAGAAAATCTGTCGTTATCTAGAGGTTCCAATTATTGGCTGAACAAGAAACTGCCATTACTTATTAATATCCTTCCACAATATAATTCTATGCCAATACACTCAAGCGCTCAGCTTGAAATGTTTTCTCTTGATACGTGGATAAGTAATATCAATATGCAACATATAATTTTCGATAAAATTCCTAGTATTTCTCATTCAAAACGTCACTATAATGTTTTACAATTAAAACAGTTGTGTTTATCATATATTCAAGAACAATATTCGGGTTACCATAAAATTTTTACTGATGGGTCCAAAGACAGGCATTTCGGAGGAGCTGCATTTTTAGATCCCTTTCTACACAATCATATGAGGTTTAGGATTATTTCAGACATTTCTATTATGCACATTGAATTGATTGCTATATTAGAGGCTCTGTCTTATATACAATCAATTAATGGAGAGAATTTTGTTATTCTGACGGATTCCAAAAGCTCGTTGCAACATTTGGCTCGGTACACTTCTCACATGCGAGGTATTCCGACAGCCTACTTAATATACGATTTACTCTTGAAACTTCAATATAATTCCAAAACTGTGTGTCTTCAATGGATTCCATCGCATATTCAGATACAAGAAAATGATACAGTGGACTTGCTTGCTAAAAAGGGGTGTGTTGATGGAGTCCTCTTGAATATTACTCCACTTTATTCGGACTATTTTGGAAAGGCTAAAAAACATTGTAGGGATCTTTGGCAAGAATATTTTGATGAGAGATCAAAAGAAAAAGGGATTTGGTATCGAACTATCCAGCCACAGATTTCTAGAGTTCCATGGATTGATTGTAACCTTAAAAAAAAATTAATTACTGTAGCCTTAAGACTTCGTTCCGGACATATTCCTTCAAACAAGTTCTACTATTTAATGAAAAAAATCTTGTCACCAAATTGTGATGACTGTGGAGTGGTTGATGATGTTTTTCATATTCTGATGGAATGTGTCCGTAATGAAAATGCTAGGACCAATATTTTCGGACCAATTAAACATTATGATATTGGCATCTGTAACACCATTCTCGCTTCTCCACTGTCGGATAAAGCAAAACAATTGTATGATTTAATATTAAGGTAAAAGTGTAACCAATATTTATGTTTTCTTTTGTACTGGGCGATATGGTCGCAAAGCGACAAAGCCCTTTAATTAAATAAAAAAAAAAAAAAAAAAAAAAAAAAGATACGCGGCGTCGGTGTTATAATCGTTGGTACTGGTCTTATGGGCATCGTTCTTATGGGCGTCGGTCTTATGGGCGTCGGTCGTATGGGCGTCGGTCTTATGGGCGTCGGTCTTATGGGCGTCGGTCTTATGGGCGTCAGTCTTATGGGCGTCGGTCTTATGGGTGTCGGTCTTACGAGCGTCTGTATTATGGACGTCGGTGTTATAGGCATCGGTCTTTTCGGTGTAGTTATTGGAGTAAGCGTCTTAAGCACTGGTCTTAAAAGCGTCGGTCTTAGGGGTGTCGGTCTTATGGGCGTCGGTCTCACGGGCGTCGGTGTTATGGGCGTCGGTCTTATGGGCGTAGGTCTTATGGGCGTTGGTCTTATGGGCACCGGTCTTATGGGCTCGGTATTTAGGCGTCAGTCTTTTGGGCATCGGTCTTTTGGACGTTGGTCTTATGAGCGTGGTTGTTGGAGTAGGTGTTATAGGCATTGGTCTTATAAGCGTCTTTCAAATGGGCATCGGTTTTATGAGCGTCGGTCATGTAAGCGTTGGCTAAATGATAGACGCCCACAAAACCGACCACCGAGATAAAACAAATCTCCAAGTCCCCCTAGGTAATTCTTATACAAAGAAGCAAAATACACTATTCGGATATAGAGCCTAATTTTTATGTCACGTATTTTGTCATATTTCTCATAAAAATCTCAAACTTAACTTATGACAATAATCTGGTCGCTATATTACGTGGAATGTCTATTATTACACACAAAAGTGAACGTTAAAGAAAGTAATAATTACAAAAGTATTTTGATTTTTATTATCTTAGGCCTGTTTGTCATTGAAAGTTAATTAACGTAATTATTCCAAATTTTTTATATTGTAATAAAAAGTTTTATATTCGAATATGATGCGATCTCGACAAAAAGAGAATGTTTTGTTTTTCATTACTGCCTTTGTATTACACGTCAGAGAAAGGCCGCAGAAAGTGACAAACTGACAAACAGGAGGACGCATAAATGCAGTGATGTACAATGTACACCATCAGTGTATATTTAAGTCGAGCCTGTTGCCATTAACCGGTCATAAATCTTAACTCCGAGCTCCTTACTAACATAAAAAAAACCCAATAACACTTTGTTCGACCTAAAAAACTTTGACCTCTAGCGTAGCATTGTAAATTTGTAAGTATGATATATTTAAACTACATGAGAAGCGGCAGAAGCCTAATGGCTAGGGCATCGGACTTGCAATCATGTGGTTGCTGGTTCGAACCCCACCCATTGCACTACCGACGGGAACCGACTCGTAACACCAGTATTTAGCTTAGCACTTAGGTTAACAAGAATAACCACATTGCTAGTAAGTTTCATAAGAAAAAATAGAGTGTAGTAGCCTCAAATATATCTAATTTGTCAGAATACCGTTTGTCCCATCTACGTATGTATGACTTAGATAAGAACCAACAAAGCTAATTGATGAGATTCTATATAAAACAATAACACACGATATCTTGATTCACTGACCACATTATTGTAACGACATCACAGTATGAATCAGACAATGCATAGAGCATTTCAAATGGATGAGATACACGGACTCTCACTTTGTCTTTGTCACAAAGTTCAAATTTCAATAATTATCGTCCTTCGTGAGATACAATGTCTATAAACGTAGTAGGCTACTTGTACTTAGTATGGATGCGGATATAACCATTTGTATGGTTGTAAGTTATAAAGTCTTATTTCCTTTGAATTTAACTGACTACGTAACGTTTTTATCAGGAAAATCATTTTTCTTGTACGAAATTAATTAAAATTAGCATTTTGCGAAATTCCACTTAATTCGTATCGTGTAACTGTTTTGCATTGCACTGCATTAGTTTAATGTTCGCAAGCGCAACTACGCTAGCGGGTATGGCTTCTATTCCCAGGTTGAGCAAAGTGCTTATTTTTCTATGAAATTCTCATTAGCAGCTCGGAGTGTGTATTTGTGCCCGGTTAATGGCAATAGGCTCGCCCCCTATTACGTGGGACGTAAACATACCGGCGAACTGTGGGATGAACATTACTACACCTCTGCCTAACTTTTCTGGTAATACAGTTCGGGGAATACAGTCTTGATAATATGTATGTTTATCACGTAGCAAAGTGTTCATAAATGCGCGCTCTATGTCTTATTAATACTACAAGGTACGGAAAGTAAATCGCGTACAATAGTAGAACGTTAGGTTATCGTATGCTACTCGCGATTATCTGATCGATTGCACTGACTAATGTATGTTAACTGTGGTTGGACCCAATCTGTTCAGGAGAGAGAGATAAAATTCATTGTTTCTTAGTATTTTTCCCACAACAATAGCTACAATTATCAATTATTATTGTAGGTTATGCGGTCAATAAAAAATACAGTGCTATATTTTAATCTATATTTTTGGACATATTGAGTGCATACCTAATTAAGCGTATCGACTATAAACTATTATTAAGCGCCTTGCTCAAAATTCTTAACTATTATGTATTTTATAGTTATGTATTAACTGTTAGATTTAGAGATAACGAAATAATTGTATTGTTGTTATGTATTGATTTTATTTAATTTAAACTTACCAAAATTGTATCTAACATAACGTAGTAACATGTGGAAACGTAGTGAATTGTGCGTTTACCTATATACCTGTGTATTTAGATATAATATACAATGTACGATTGTTTGTTTTCCCAAATAAAATAAAATAAAAAATAAACACTTGCCTTCCTTTACCAATAGTCACGGCTATAGCAGGCTTTGGTCAAGCAACCATTGGACTGTCTTATATAGAGCGAGGCCTTGCCTAGGCCTTGCTGAGGCCAGCCTACTCAAAGGCGCGCGAACGGCAAACACGCGTTAGCTTTTATCTACACCTAGTTTTATTGGGCCTTTCAAACGCAAGGTGAAAGACTAGTATTAAAACCTACGTTCAGTGTGAGCCCTTCCTATCTTGTACGACTCCATTTACGACATTTTTACAACGAATAAACCTGTAGTTATCTGAGTGCACTAAAATCTAGACGATCTAGCGACACTCGTTAACGTTATCGAGTATCGATCGAGTAGTAGGTACATTTTGTAGAGTGACATTAAAGCGAATCGTGCCTGATTGAAATAACGTACAGCTTTTTGAAACGGTTTTTTTATTTCAAACGAAAAGAAATGAATATTTTTTATAGCAGGGAGAAACGTATTTAGTTCCAACTACCTTATTATAGATCGAATTAGTTCAAATAATCCGTGACTTTAATTATTATTTAATAAAAGTCTATTTACCGAAGAATGTTTTTTTATCACAAAATTAATATACACAAAAAACGGTAAACTTATTGGTAGGTATTTTAACCTAATTAATCGAGAAATAAAAACGATTACCTACATCATATAGCAACGAAAACCCATCCATCACTACAAAACTATCTACAATTAGTAGATATACATTCTACGCGTCGGTACCGTAAAACATTTTACAATGTGATGTAGTTTAACGTGTCTAGCACGTGATCACCGACTGTTGTCCCACACAATTGGCGAGGTTTTATTGAAATGTCCTCCCGTGTGTATACGTGTGCACTTTTATTATATCGATTGAGATTTAGTCGGCAATGTAGTTTCGCAGTGTTCGGTTTTGGAAAAAGAAATATTCGAACTTTTTGGTAACTAGTAGGAAGTAAGTTAGATAGTTTGAGTAAGAATTAAATATTGATGTGGAAAGTGTGTTTTGTGGTATTGTAAAAAGTGGTAATGAGTTTTTGTTTATACGAATGTAAAAGTGATTGTGCTAACTTACTAGCTTTTAACACCACCAAATATTGTTTATCGAGACTTAGTTCATGATATGTGATGTGCTTTCATATTTCCTATAATTATGATCTGAATCTCATAAAAAAATCTAAACGAGATTAACTTCGACATCTGAGTTCAATTCAGAATTTCTAATTACCGATTACCTTCGGCCACGAATCTTTAGCGCTGTCTAGTTTATAAAAAAATATGTGAATAATAACTTTTTTTGTGATGTGGTCTTCTTGAAACTTGTGAAAACAAAAGACAATCTGAGCTCGCAGGTAAATATTATGTCGCGTCTTTCGCGGCGCGTCGCTTTTGTTATTCAAATGTTAATGACGTCATATGGTTATTCATCTGTATTGTAATTTATGTAGTTCAGGTTATGGTAGGTTTAGGTATTGTAGTTCAGGCCAGGTGATGAGAGTTCAAGGGCGCATACAAGCTGTAATATAATAAGCGTAGGACCTGAAAGAAGTTTGTTCAGAATCGACTACTGAATCCGCTGCATACCAACCGGGCGGCCCGTATACCCGTATTTATTAGAAAGAAAGAAAGAAAGAAAGAAACAGTTTAGTCATCTTATAACAATAAAAAAAACTTGCATTCGGAAAAAATGTATTACAGTAAGAATGTGTGACAGTAACCAAGTATATCTGTGAATAAGTTGAATAAATATTGTAACATTGCTGATAACTCATTTTCCGTTGGTCTTAGAATTTTGTGCACCTGTCCCTGCACCTGCATTGGCTCCAACACCAAAGTCAAAACCTGCTCCACCTTCTACTCCGCCGTTGCTTGCACCTGCTAACAGACATATCCACATTATTACTTTCTCTCCAAGCAACGGAAGATTAACGTAGAATCTAATTTTATAAAGCGGCGGTATCCTAATGGCTAGAGCGTCGGACTTGCGATCATGTGGTTGCCGGTTCAAAACTCACCCATTGCACTACCGACGTGAACCCACTCGTAATACAAGCATTCAGCTTAGTACGAGGGGTTAACAAGATTACTAGTAATGTGCGACCCACGTTGCTAGTAAGCTTTTTTTTTTAAAAAAAAACTGTGATTATCAGTATGCTATGATATGAAAAAAAGCCTCTGACTTTTTGAAATCATGCGCGTATTAATCATTACCGCGGCAAAGCGAAGTGGTAACGGCTGAATCATAGGTCGTAGGCTCGAACCCAGAAAATTCTTTCTGTAAAATATTTATTCACTACTGCTCCCAAAAAAGGAAAACATCGTGAGGAAATCGGCATGTCCTTGAATATATAAAATTGGAACACATGTGACATTTACCAACCTGCACTGGCCCTGCGTGGTTGATTACGGCCCACTTTCTCTCATCTGTGTCCCAACAGTGAGAAAAATATAGGTCGATTATGCTATGCTATGAATAAAAAAATTTGAGGAATCCTTACAGGCAAAAAAGCGGTTCAATGCAAGCCCATAAAGAATAGAAAAAGGAAACTGGCACGCCTGAGAGATTTTCTCGACAGCGTGTGAAGTCGCCTAACCAGTGTATGTCAGACGATGACAGATGAATAAGAATACAGGGTTATTTGTCCCCATTTTGAAGGGGGTAAGATATAGGGCTTTATTTGTTTTTCTGAATGGATTTTTCATAAGATTCTTAGTAGCAGTTTGATATTTGGATTATACCGCGGTTGGTGGCAATAAGTTCACGCTTTACATGAGACCTTAACATACCGGTGAACTGTGGGTGTACAGCTGTACACCTCTACCTAACCCTTCGGGAGGTACAGGCGCGATTATGAATGAAAAGCAAGGATAAATAATGCTATATTTACATACCGCCAGCTTTTGCCCCCATATTGGCAGTAGCACCAACACCGAAACCTAAAAAAAAGGTTACATAGGTACATACTAACATTAATAATTGGTTGGTGGGGGGCGGCTAAGCTAAAATTAAGTGCTTTAGAATAATGTTCATCTTGGGGGCCAAAATTAAGTGCTTTAGAATGTTGATTATCCTGGGTGGCCAAAATTAAGTGCTTTAGAATGTTGTTTATCCTGGGTGGCTAAAATTAAGTGCTTTTGATAAATCCAAATATGATTCACGTATACACTGCTAAACAAAGTGCGATTAATTGCCGTATAAGCCGATCTCTCATAGTACGAAAAGCCGATACAAGCCGAGGTCAGCTTATGTTGGCATTGTACATAGTGACGTTTTGTAGCCGTGAATGACACGAATTGGCCATTTAGACCCCCTGATCAATATTCATACCTCCGCCACTACTTGTTTGTTGCTGCAGGCTCTGTAAATAATAAAAAAATATGTAAAAAAATAAATTCGGTTTGCTATATACTCATTCCTTCTCAAATACTGCCAAAAATCTCGCCCAAGGCGTCTTGATCGCAGCACGTTTTCTATACGGCACAGCGCTCGGGGCATCTGTTTTAAGCTGAAACCGAAATGGTTCCGAGCTGCTACAAATAATTTAATATATAGAAAAACCCAATAACACTTTGCTTGACCTGGGAATCGAACCCAGGCCTTCTAGCGTAGCAGTCACGCTAAGGGCCGCTAGAATAATGAGGCATAAAGCGAGTAGAGTAGCTTAAAAAGAGTAGTATAAAATTTTGACGATTAGTCACTCTGTAAATGTCACGACAACGTGTTTTACAGTCGCCAAATCTAATTTAATAATATCTTGTACCATTCATACATACCATCACGCCTGTATTCCCCGAAGGGTTAGGCAGAGGTGCACTTAATGTACACCCACAGTTCGCCGGTATGTTTGGGTCCCATGTAAAAGGGGGCGAGCCTATTGCAATTCACCGGGCACAAATCCAGACTCCGAGCTGCTACTGAGAATTTCATAGAATAACTCAATAACACTTTGCTCTACCTGGGGATCGAACCCAAGACCTCTAGCGTAGCAGTCGCGATTGGGACCTCTAGACCAACGAGGTAGTCTAAGACTTGTACCATTCCTACCTGTTAAAAATGCTTTTAGGCCTAAAATGAAACAGGATAGGATCAATTTTTGGACTAGCTCATTTTTGGATGCAATACACGTCTTGCAAATATGGCTGAACGCAACTTCTAGTTATTTTTTATTCTATGTTCAAACCATATTGTGTATTGTATATATTGCAAACATTTATCGCGCGGGCTCGTGGTTAAATTATCGTAAGCTGCGTCTACCGCGGTTAGTCTGTAGATGGGTGACCATTCTAAACACATCGAGACCCCTCCGTGCCTCGGAGAGCACGTAAAGCCGGTTCTGGATGTCATACTAACATATAACTATGGTAAGAGGTAGTCAGAAGCCCAAAAAAGCCTGACAACTAGGGATGTTAAAAAAATAATCGATTATTAAAAAAATCGATTATTATTTCATAAAAATCGATTTTTTATGAGCAATTATTATTTAACCACTACCCTCTATCCATTTGAGGGGTGGGGGGGCTTCGTTCGTAGTAGTTTTGTTAGAAAAATCGATTATTATTTTATTAAAAATCGATTTTTATATAATCGATTTTTTTGAGAAAAATAAAAATCGATTTTTAAATAATCGATTTTTTTATCGTGTAGTCACATCCCTACTGACAACCAGTCTATCCTTCGAATATCGGTGTTGTCCAGAAATTGTGTTGCGGAGGTCTGATGGCAGTCGCTTCGTGTAAGATACTGATATTCAGCAGCATCTAGTTAGACTAGAAGCAAACCCAACATAATTGGGAAAGGCTAGGAGGATTATTTATAAGACAACTAAATCTCAGATCAAATAAAAAGTTAAGATGGAACTTTGCGAACAAAGAAGTGAGGCCGGTTAAAACTACGCCTTGCCGTGTACAACACAATTACACGCACTGACGTATACCGAAACTACACCTTATCTTGTCAGTCGAGCTATCGAGCTATCGAAAGCTCGACTGACAAGATAAGGCGCAGTTAACTAATACATCATTATCATCATCAACCCATTACATTGTCCCACTACTGGGCACGGGTCTCCTCTCAGTACGAGAGGGATTAGGCTATAGTCCGCCACGCTAGCCTACTGCGAGTTGGCAGACTTCACACGCCGTCAAGAGAATCTCTCAGGCATGCAGGTTTCCTCACGATGTTTTCCTTCATCGTTTAAGCGCGTGATAATTAATTATTAATACGCACATAAATTCGAAAAGTCAGAGGTGCGTGCCTTGGTTTCGAACTCGAGACCTTTGACTTGGCAGTCCAATGGTCATATCACAAGGCTAATACATGTGTGCGGGTAATTGTGTGTTGTACACGGCAAGGCGTAGTTTTAGCCGGCCTCACTTCTTTGTTCGCAAAGTTCCATCTTAACTTTTTATTTGATCTGAGAACTAAATGAAAATGGACTTACATTTCCAACCATCACTACGACCACGAAAAGTACAAAAGTATTTTTGAACATGATTTTTCTACTTTCATGTGCTCACTATTCAGTTCGAAGGGTAACTGTGAATTATCATGTGAGAGTGACCCTTATATGGAGAATTCGAGCAAATATCTATTTTTTTAACAAAATTATGATGACATAATGGAGTTTTAAGTATTGTACATGAGTGCGCATGGCCACAATGATAACATCGTAGTTTTGCGCTTGCATTTTCCTGCGGCACTGCTTATTATTATATTATTTTTAAAAGCTGCGTATTCTTTAGAATTGACTTTTGAGGACTACGAACTGCAAGCGACTTGAAATACGTAATAAGTCTTCAAGTTGCAGTTATTATTAGCCCACAGAGAAACCTATAATGCCTTTTGGGATCTTTTAACACCAAAGAGGTGATTTGGTTATAGGACAACATTGAAAAATAATCTTTATTACATAGTTTTCTGTGTCCGGAAGCTGAGCAAAGCTTTGAACTAGTTTTTCCTTTCGAAACTATGTAAGACTGATATTTATTTTCGATGAGCTGTGCCCCGCGGTTTCTGTTTTTTTTCGTTTTGATGCTTTTATTGGGACATGTTAAATAGCATATGTTAATCCTTATACCTTCAGCTATCTGCCGCTAAAGTACCGTTCCGCTGCTCAAATTGTTAATTTGAAATGTCAAATTAACAATTTGAGCAGCGGAATTGAATTTGATTGTAATGACAAACAGACACTTCAATTGTATTTATTTGTATAGATGTAGATATTGTTATTATAACACCTAACAACTTAATAATCGTGGCTTCCACACCTATTATATAATTTAAGTATATACTAATAGTTTATGCGCATATTTTATTATGATAAAATTATATACTGAGCAATGTTTTTCCACGTGTTTCATCATACTAGTGGTCATCCGGTGGTCGAAAGTCGACTGCAATATTATTTTGAACTCCTTCTATACCTATATATATATGAACTTTACTTATTCCAAATCACACACTCCGCTGTGCACGCAATATGCTGAAAACGCGGAACAAACAGTTTTCTTCACGTATCAATATATAGATTTAACATATGATCCCATCAACATATCATAGGTCCCATGTTTTAGGGGGCGAGTCTATTGCCATTAACCGGGCACATATCCAGACTCCGAGCTGCTATTAAGATTTCATAGAAACACCCAATAACGCTCGACCTGGGGATGGAAACCAGGATCTCTAGCATAGCAGTTGCGCTTAGGACCACTAGACTAATGAGGCAGTCATTTATAGATTTATCTGCCAAAATACGTCTGTTGCTGAACAAAGGCCTCTCTTATAGATTTCGGAACGTACTGGTTATACGTCGCTGGTATTCAAAAACTCCTAGCGATCTGTACCAGGTCGTCTGCCCATCTATCAGAGGCCGTTTTCTTGTAGTATCTCCTCAAGAACCACTTTGTCCCGGTGGCTATTAACTCTACGAGCTGTGTGCTCAATCATAGCAAAGCATTGGAACCTAGGATAATTAAAGACCAGGCCATGATCTTGCTCCATTTTGCCAGGATACTGGTGAAACAAACTGTCCATACTGGTTACTGATCATCATTATCGTGAACCTATTATATATATTTTTTTTTATTATTTTTTAAAAAAAAGCTTACTAGCAATGTGGGTCTCACATTACTAGTATTCTTGTTAACCCCTCGTGCTAAGCTAAATGCTTGTGTTACGAGTGGGTTCACGTCAGTAGTGCGATGGGTGGGGTTCGAACCGGCAACCATATGATCGCAAGTCCGACGCCCCATCCATTAGGCTACCGACGCTTCATTGCACAGGTCTTCTCTCAGATTGAAACGGATAAGTCCTGTAGTCCACCATTCTGGCCTAATCGGGCTGGCAGATTTTCCATGGTTTCGTTGTTACCGTTAAAAGATGTTTTCCTTCACCGTTGAAGCGCGTGATAATTAAGTAATACGACTTTAAAAAGTCAAAGGTTGGATTCCAAATTGGAAATTCAACATATGACTAGACTATCACTGCTATTAAATCAACATCAATAACAAATCATTCATTATCGCCAGCATCAACGTACTGTCCCAGTGACGGGCACGGATCACCTCTCAGGATAAAAGGGATTACGATTAGAAGGTCACAACTCTAGCCAAAAATGTGTTAGCAGATTACACACACAGGAAATCTCTGAAACATGCAGTTTATTTTAATCACGTTTTCCTTTATCCGTTTAAAGAGTTAGAAATGCGAATCTTGATTTGGACTCGAGACCAATGACTTGGAAATTTAAGATCATAGCATGAAGAGAACCCTTAATACCTATAGTTAAGAAAAATAAGATCCTTGATGTTGAAAGGAGTACTTGATTAAAGCTATTCATGTTCTCTTGTGATGTCCGATTCTGTTATTTCCATGAACTCCATGCTATGAATTAGATCTATGGCGCCATAAACATACATACATACATACATATTGTCACGCCTGTCTTCCATGGGGGTAGGCAGAGACTATAGATTTCCACTTGCTACGATCCTGGCAAACTACTTTCGCTTCATCTACATTCATTAATCTCTTCATGCATGACCGTCGGTTTAGGGTGCTCGGAACCTGGCCTTTTTTAAGGACATCCGCAATTTGGTTGCGGTACGTTCGCCGAGGTCTTCCCCTTCCAACTCGTCCATCCATACTCACCATATCTACCTGTTTCGTCAATCTCCGTTCATCCATTCTCTCTACATGACCAAACCATCTTAACATACCTTTCTCAATCCTTATTACTACATCTTCTTTTACTCCACAACGCTCCCTTATGACACTGTTTCTCCCTCTATCTTTTAGCGTAACGTAAACGTTTTAACGTAGCGCCATAATCAGCTCGTCCGAAATAACTGTGCGCGTCTAAAGTTGCCCGCAACTGGTTTTGCAGTGGTGAATTTATAACAGAAAACACCATCACGACTGTATTCCCCGTAAGGTTAGGCAGGGGTATACCAATGTGCACCCATATTTCGCCGGTACGTTTAGTTACGCTGGTACACTACAGAGAATTTTATAGAAAATCTCAATAACACTTTGCTTGACCTGAGAATCGAACCCAGGACGTCTAGCGTAGCAGTCGCGTTTAGAACCACTAGACTAACGAGGCAGTCAAGTGAATTTATACTCTTAGAATAAAGCTGAAGAGTTTGTTTGATTGAACACAGTATCTCTGAAATAATCAGTAGGATTAAAAAAAAACTTTTTGTACGAGAGATGGTGAGGTATGTCGGACTCGTACCACCTGAAAACCCCATTTGCTTTCGCTTGCTCCTTGGTCGGCGCTGTGGAACTCATGATTACATCCACCCCAAACCCAATAGACACTTCTATAGTTGGGTACAGCATTGGTGGACTTTAATATTGGTTGCAAAAAAATAAGTTTATTTTTGATAAGATCGCAATATCGCTTAACATCAGGCGAACTGGCGGTCAAGCGTAGGCCTATCATGAATAAAAAAGAAAGTAAAAAAAGTTTATATCCTCCGAAATAACGCCTAATACGTACCTACTTCGTCTTTCCCATTCCACATGTTTATTATGAATACTCTAAATATTTTATATTCTTACGAAAGTTTTCGGGTTTTCTACCCGTTTGTCCTTTCTGTAAGAGCTATTTACTCCCACCAAAAGGCTCCAATAATGGTTTTGGGAGGCATTAGTGACCCCGCTGCGCTAAGGACCTTCAGCGTTTTGGCCCTCCCGGAGTGCTTCCGGCGGAGGCACTATGACGTCATATCCGGGCTCTTAAATTGCCATCAATAAATTATTTGTTTTTGATGAAAAATATTTGGCGATTTAATACCTTTTGTGGGACGATACTACATGCGATGATACAATACATAAGATAAGCTTTGTTATTGTAAATGTAATATTAGATCGTTTCGTTCAAGATATAGGTAGCAGTGTTAAGAGGTTAACCCACGATTAACATAAAAATTCCGTCCCCAAACTTTCAGTAAAAATATCGACAACTCGTCGACTGTTCGGCAACTTCGATCAGAAAACTAAACGGAAACATTGTCTTCCCATAACAGGTCGCAAAAGGTCAAACTACCGAACAACTTGTCGAATTGTATCCACGAAATCCATATCTACGTTCTGATTCTCACTCGATTTCTTCGACTGCAATTCGATCCCTGTAAAAAGTTTTTATTCCCTATTCCTTTGGTCCATCATTTGAAGGGAATAAGCGATACACAGGCTAATATACAATTTAAATTGTGTCCCAAACCCGTAAATGGGAGGCCCGGACTTACGAACCCTTTAGTTTTTACAGCCCACGATATTTCAGCCGTAAATAAGTTTCGCGATATGGTTTTGATGTGCGATTTATATTATTTTATTGGGGTTATGGTGTATTGTCAAGTCTTGTCAGTTTGGAATTTGTAGTTGTTGTAGTAGTAGGGATTGTAGTTTGTAACCAGTAACGATATTAAAAGATATAGGTTTATACATACAGTCACGCTTTTTTCAAAAAAAAAAACAAAAAAATCATGAATAAAACCAAACATTGGTAGTTATGATGCACGGTAAATAAGATTGGAATGGCCCTAGCTGCTATTTTGTACTAGGACCAGTGTCGCCGCTTTACTCCCACTATTTCAATTCTCAAACATACGCAACATAATCTTTACAATCTTTTCGCACACAATCAAATCACACACACATAAATCTGTGGGTAGCAATTTGTTCACACACTAGCATCAAGCACCCGTAGGCATAAGACACACACACGCAACAAGCATACGCTAGTGCTTGAAAAGCCGATATTTTTTATCGATAAATTCTGTCTGTTATGTATTTTTATATTGAATGGGTAAAAGGGAAACATAAAAATCAAGAACTATTTTTATTTAATATTAATTAATGTAAAAGAAACTATGTCCTTGGAACAGAACGTAATCATTAAGCAATTGGGGGAAACCTAACATATCATAACAGAATTAAAACATAACATTATCAAGTTATTTAAGTGAAGGGTAAATTCGACCGCGGGCAGGATTCGGTCCTAGCGTCTGGTGTACTTAACCAGAAGACGCAGGTTCGAATCCTGCCCGCGGTCGTATTTTTCCTTCACTAAAATAACTTAATAATCTTTGCATGGAAAATGCCTAAAAAATACAAAAAGATACATAACATGATTATAATTAATTGCATAAATAATATATCGAATAGAATCAAATATTAAAACATATATAAAATAGTAGGTATAGTATTTGACTAGACTATATTGTATCTATTCAGTATTAAAATCTAAGTAAAATCAAACGGTCTACATGCCGCTTCATCTTCATTCATTCAATGATTCATATAATATAAAATACATCTAACTAAAAACATACTCTCATCAATTAAATATAATGTACCTATACTTAATATTTCAAAAATAATCTTTGTCAAACGTAAATATAGTTGAGAATTCTATCGATGCTTTTATTTAAACTACACGGTCACCTCGATATCGATAGATGTACGCCGGGCATCACTCACGGCCAACCCCGGTAAACGACGAACAACGGCCATGATTGAAGTGTAGAGAACGCAATGCATGCAGTACATTGCAAGCGGACTACGACATCGCGTTGATTAAGCGCGAACACATCGGGCAATGCATTTTATTTGTAAGTTGTTGCAATAATATGATTGATGTTTGGAATTTCATATTGATCAGTATATTTTTATGTTTTTACCAATTATTCTGTAAATAAATGCTTTTTTTGACTTACAGACGGAAAGATATACCTCCTCGCTATATACTGGAGGTCTGACAATTTGTCTATCACGTAAGAATAACACAACAAGGCATTTTAAAGCGGAGCTGTGTTCTCTGAAGTAGTCCTAAGCACACTAAACGCGGCGAATGTATGATTCGGGCGAGTTATGATTGTCTAATCAAAACTGGCGCGCCTGACCCGCCCACATGGCCATTCCAATCTTATTTATCTCTTCCGTGTCATGATGAAAATTTATTTATTTAATTCAAAAATGCTTATACTAGTCGCGGTAACGAAACCATATCGCGATTTAGACGGCTGGTACAACGCCATCTAGTTGCGATATGGGAACTAATAATTGCTACTTCATATCGTTATTAAATCGTTTCTCATGAGATTGTCCAATGAGATAGGCACAGTACAGTTTTATAACGTGCTACCGATTTCCAGATTTGACAATTAAGTTGACTATTTGATAATATTAGAAAATATTTGGCCTTTTGTAATTAAAAAAAATAATTTGACGCTGAACCCCTAGCTTTTTTGGTCTAGCTATCTCTAGGCAGAAATCCGGATGTATGATAATACATCCGGATGTTTCTGGTATGACATACGTCTAAACATATACTTACGTGTAATGGAAGAAAAAATGAAAGGCGTGAAAATATGACATGTATGTATGTTGTTAGAAACCCTTGTATAATTTCCTAGATGCATGTACTCGTTCATTATCGTTGCATATCGTGTAAGTCGTAGAAGTTAGTTCGGTAGCTCGAAATGGTGAAGGTTTACATAAATAACAACTGACATAAATGTTCTTTTAACATTACCAACCAGAAATAAATGTAAATACCGTAAATCCGCTAGGGCGTACGTGAACTTAATAATTACAGTAACAGCACAACTTCACCAATGGTAGTCTAGAATAATTAAAATATTGTACTTGTGTATGAAGGGAAACACCGGCTTCTTGCTTTGAATAGTGTGTGGTTTAAGTTATAAGCGACAACGGAAACATAATCTCTCGGATCGTACGTTAAGATTTTGTTATGACTTTTCATTAATTTTTGTTTTAAAGAAAATATCAATTTAAGGCTCGATTGTAGTAATAGCAAAGCGATTGACTACAATTCTATCTTAAACGTTGCAATACTTCCATTTATCACCGCAAAAGTTATTCTAGTTCATGCCACTTCCATATGAGAAGAATCAAGGACACAAAAAAAAGGTCTTTGCTAACTTAGAAGTAGGGAATAGTTTTGATAACATCAGAGATCGTATTGTTACTAGGCTGTGAGAGAGTGACGCCAATCTAAAGGTTATATATCACCTTCTTATTCTCTCAATCTGAAAATGATCGAGTTAAAATATTGTAGTGTAGTACGGCTTCAGTTGTGAAGGTTACAAAAATGATTTCGTTGCTGGTTTCCCGGGATTAATACCCGCTTCCTCTTATCCCTTAGATCAGCAACAAAAGGGTAATCCTGGGCCCTTTCGCAAACTTTGTCAACTGCTTCCCAGGGAGCGATAGCTGGAGTTCAGTAATTTTAACTAATGACACTTCACGAACGTTCGCCAGAGCCTGGTTTAGGCCGAAATTTGGTGCCACAGGATGACGGATTTCGTCCCAGATTTGAGAAACTACTCTTTGTTGGGACTTATGCTCTTAATGAAATGTGTTGCTTCAGCGTTTCACTTAATGACGAATGTTGTGTGAATTGCATGTTTTGCTTGTAGGTCTACTGAGCGGGTTCGTTTAGTTGTGTGGTGTTCCTGGCTTCTATTGTTATTTCAGTTTTCAATGATTAAGGTTGGTGTTTTGGCGGGTTTCATGACTCATTCATAGTCGTTTCATGGTTCTATCAATATAGTCAGATTGAATCACATCTCTCTAAGTCGTCGTCAATTCAATAACTTCTGAAGCAATTAAACAATTCCAACTTTACAGATCGCAGGAGTTCTCGTTATTCATCGGCCGACATTGGACAATGTGATGAACTTGTCTAATTTGCATGTAAATAATTGTAACAGATTGACTCATCCGTTTGGAGGTAAATTGTATTCATTTGTATAATTCGTCCTCTGAAACTCCGCTTGTTATGTAAAATTGTTCTAATTTCGATATTGTTTCGCTAAATATTAACGAAATGAATTCGAATTCTCGTATTCTGAAATTGTGCCGCATTCCTATTTTATAAAAATATAGCTGTGCCCTCTGGCTTTGCCCCGCTCCTAAGGATCGTGATCGTTGCGTGATATTATTATTGGATACGTTATTAGTATATTGTAGATTATAAATGGTTTTGAAATATGATTGCTTTTTTTTATTTAAAATTACTTTTTAGTTATTTTTTTATATTAATATTTTTTTTCCTTTTATTGCTTGCAATGCCTCCAAATAGGCTCCATAAAATTTTTTCTTTCTTTCTTTATATTAGGGCGGGTCATCTCGCCTAAGGCGGTATTTCTTTATGGAATTATAAATGGTTGGTAGCGGCATGGTTGTGTTTTCTTCGGCTTATGAACGGTCGTTGCCACTTACAATCACTTACAACATACAAGGTGGGCCGCTTGCTGGGATGCCACAGAGAATAATAAAAAAACGATATACACATTATAAATGCATGTGTCTCAACTCTTGCGAGATTTAAGACTCCTCTCGCTGGTTCATCGAGCATGCGTTCTATAGTTATGACGGATTTATGAAATTTAAGTAGTTTTTTGCTGTTATCTCTTTTAAATTATAATAAAATCGTATTGACTACCATTTAAAGCGGCTATAAGTGACATGTACAACGATTGAAATCCTGTGTGAAAAAATTAATGACATGTAATTAACGTTACCATTAAACTAATATTGACTATTAAATAAGTTTTCGGTGGTGGTTCCGGTGGCCGGATGGGATTGAATGTGTTGTATAAAACAATTATTTTGGCATAAGTTGTAGGAGAGGTACCTACTGCAGTTTAAATACCTGTATCAATTAAAAAGAAAGCAAAAGGGGAATATGTGAAGTGCTAAGAGGTTCAAAAATAGAGTACTTCTATACTGAACAGTGTTGTAAGAGGCTTCTTCAACTACCTTAGGTCTGAGTAAAAAAATAACAAGCTTCAACATAACAACCTGCTTGTTTTTTTATGTATACTCATGTTTGAACAAATAAAATATCTTGAATCTTGAATCTTGAATCGCAGCTTGTGCCACTGAAGGTTTAGGCCGATCTGTAATTATTATAGAATAGAATAGAATAATCATTATTGTACACCATTAATAAGAAGCAACATTAAAAAGGAAATTAATGATGCATTCCTTATATTCATTATTTGATATTATGATATTTGATTATTCATTATAACCATATGATTATTTTGGTTGTATCTTTATTATCTTAAATAACTGCCTAAAATACACTACAAACTATATAAATAACTGTCTCATTGCTACGCTAGGGGTCCTGGATCGAATTCCCAGGTCGATGTTACTGGATTTCCAGTGAACATCAGCAGCAGCCTGGAGTTTGGGCAGGTGGCCGGTTAATGGCAATAGGTCCCACGTTACATCGCACCTAAATATGCTAATTGCCAAACTACGATCTTCTACTGAGAATTTTATAGAAAAATACAATAACTTTGTTCTTAACTTGGGAATAGAACAAAGGACTAACAATAGCAAAGCTAAAAACCGCTAAACTAATGAAATGAGGCATTAATTTGATAATTGCTGCTGCCTCTATCCATACTATAAAGAGGTAAAGTTTTGAGTTTGCGTGGTGATAGGGCGTAAGCTCTGGATCTACTGAACCGATTTGAAAATTCTTTCACCAATAGAAAGCTACATTATTCCTGAGTGACATAGGCTATTTAATATAGCGTTAAATTAAAAGAAACATAGGTATAATAGTCCACGAGGGCTGAACTGCGGGCGGAAAGCTAGTCTA
Source organism: Subacronicta megacephala (assembly GCA_958496365.1). Classification (NCBI taxonomy): domain Eukaryota; kingdom Metazoa; phylum Arthropoda; class Insecta; order Lepidoptera; family Noctuidae; genus Subacronicta; species Subacronicta megacephala. The sequence goes on from OY292525.1 coordinate 10,805,271, forward strand.
TTAAAAATCTATCATATCAATGCAGGTTTCCTCACGATGCCGATGTTTTCCTTCACATAATACACACATGATTAGGAAAAGTCAGAGGTTGGAATAAACATAATACATAACAGTTTGTATGAAAAGTAATATGCGTTTGTTTTTTTTTTTCAGATCGATGTAGTCGGTGATTTATTTGTAAGTACCTAATACATATTTATTTATTTATAATGAAACTTCTTCCAATATTATTTTCATGAAGATACCTTTTATTTTTAAATGCTCATTTCCTTCTTTTGTCTGTGCTGCGAGTTTCCAGTCATTTCAGTTTTTCAATTCTTTTGTTTTAAATGTTTTTTAATAAATGTGTGCTCTATTGTTTTCTTTCATGTTTTTTTTTTGTCGGCGCTTTTGTATCTAATTGGGTATAATTGAAAACATTTGTTGTTGGGGATTTAGATTAAAATTTGTTTTCATTTGTTGTGCTCATAATTATTTTCATGTTGTTTGTACAAGAAAGATTGTTATAAAAACATGGTAAAATTATTTCAAACGCGTCACTACCACAGTCTTTGTTTATGAATTATTTAGGGGTTTTAGGGCAGCTATTATGAAATAAAGCTTAAAGCAATGCAGAGGTGACAGCCAACAAGGCACTACAAAAAGATGAAGAAGTGATACAGGGACAGGAAACCCAAATGACACTTTTTTTATTAAAACAATAATCTGGAAAGGAACACACATGAAACAGAACTTAGCGAATGAGATAGATAGAATAATCCTTACTGCTCACCAAAAACTAATGCATTAAAAATGCTCATATACTAGGCGATTCTGAGCTAACATTTGATAGTATGAGAAAATGCCAAACTATTGACCTGCTTTTCATAAAACGACCTTTCAAATTTGAGATTGTATTTCAAGTGTATAGACGTTGTCTTAGATAGAATAATAGTTTACGATACATGACAAGAAGCAGGAGAAGGAAAATCTAAAAAGTTTAGTGATGAAAATGTCGCATAATTTTGTCTAGTAGCAACAAGTAAGAAGTCTTAAAATATAGAGCGACCAAGACACTAAAAATAAAAGCAACAAGAAAGCAATTAGCACAACCGGACACATCTTATAATTGTTTACAGTTGAAATTGGCGAGAATTTTCAACTGGTGGTGTAATGAAAAATGTTTCCGGGACTTTGTCCTCTGTTCTTTATGGCCCAAGTTTTGCGGGTAGGACTTAAATTATTTTAAGTGCGGCAATTTCTGCACGCCTTGCGGTTATCGTCTGCTCACTGTGATTAATGCAGGCAACTTGGCTTTTGAGGGATTTGCACTTGGATTCTTGTCTCGCTCACTTCAATCAAGAGAGTGTTGGATGTTTCAAGTTTCAGTCATTTTGTAGGCTTAATTGTTGGCTGTTTCTCATTTGCTGGATTCCTTGAAATATCTTTGTTAGATAAATTCTGTCAATTGCATGTCTGTTTCGTTTATAAATTGGAACGCTAATATTTTACAATTAAAGGACACTTCTTAGATGTGGAATAGATTTTCCCATTGCGCTGGGGTTCTTCAAACGACGGGAAGAAAGGGTTCTCAAGACTTTGCAACGCATCAATGCTTCTATTTTCTTATTTGTCAGAAGAGTCAAATTGTTATCAATATTACTCCTCATACTATACTCATTACTAGTTCTTATTGCACTATAGATAGGTACAAAGCCAGTCAAGAAACATTTCAATGTTATTTTCTCCAATGTCGCCCAGAGACGCAAAGCCTTATTAAAATGGTAGACCTTTTAGAATGATATAATGCCTCTCGTTGATGGTTCTATGTTAAAGGAGTCGAAATGATACTACATTGCCTTAATGAAATGGTCTGTAGTTAAAACGAGATAAACATTCACAAAAGATACGGTTTATACACTCGTTATATTTCACTGAGAATTTTCTCGCGTTTACTCTAAATGTTAGTTCGTTTGTTATCAAAACGAACTGTTTTATTATTCATGACAGAATTATCCCAGAGTGTTTAAATTACTCGCGTTAGTGAATTGTAATGAATGCCTAAACAATCCGATCTGTCGAGATCTTTAATTGTTTGCGAGTCTATTGCGATCGTACACTTCGCTGTCTACTACAGTAAAGACTATTATAGTCTGAATAAACTTTGGATCGTTATTTCAGCAATTCTCTTTATTAAAAATACAAGATTAAAGCCCTAAACAATGGTCCATATCAAAGGATCTACTCAACAAAAGGTACGTCATTAGAACGGTCGTAAATCTTACAGATATAAAACTGCAAACAAGTAATTACTCTGACCCAAAGATTTGGAATAAAAGGATCCCAGATTAAAAACAGTTTCGGTGGTGTCCATAGGAGAGGAAGTAAATCCGGCAAAAAACAGATAAGCGAAAACTGGACAACTTAATTCGAAACGCTTTTTAAGCCGACCATAACATTCTCCCCCGAATCTGAGATTCGTTACGCTTTATCTAAAAGCAGATTTTAATTAAATTTTTCAACTATCAGATGGGACAAGGGCTTACGGCGAAAAATACGACTAATAAACTCTCTTGTTTCGTTCATTTCAGCCGGAACACCCGGAACGTTGATTGGCGACTCGATAAAAATAGTCCATTTAATGAAAAATCGTAAAAATCCCTGTTCCCGAATGTAAAACGGATAGAATTAAAATTTTATTCCACGTTTCGCTGTGAACCATATAATGCTTGTATATTTTAATAAAACGGAATTGCTAAGGCCGGTTGTAAAATTTGAAGACCTCTGAATTAATGGGGGGGATTGTAATTGAGTCAGGATTTGCATTACTAAACATCATTTTATGTTTACTTCATTAAGGGAGTTTTGAAGTGCTCCTTGAGTTGGAACGCCTCTAACAGAGGAAATAGTTGAAAATCTTTGAAAGGTTCTCCTGAAATTCCTTTGTTCTCTATCAAAGAGTTCACTTTCAGTCTACAGAGTTTCTGTCTCAGAATGTAACTCTGTTTTATTTCATTCGTGCATTCCGTGCAATCATTTTTGTTCCCGGAAATATAAATTTACGTTTATTAAAATCAGAAAAAATCTGTTCTTTTATCTCTGTGCATTTTATTTGATCAAATATTAAAATTATTGCTAAAGTATTTTATTATTTTATACTATTAATGCTTTTTGTTTTTACAGTGTGGTTATTTTCGTTTATTAGTATTGTTGCTTTCGTGGTCGTAGATATCACTTATAGGCACTTAAAAATTTGGAAATTTGAAAATTTTATTAAATTTGAAAGGTAAATAACCTAAGTGTGTCTTGAACGCAACGTCTATTACTAAGGCGTGTCTTTAAAGCTAGGGATGAAAAGCAAGCCTATATAAAAAGGAAAGATCTGAAAGCACTTAATCTTCTTTTATACTACTTCGAAGATTATTTACCGCTAACGAAACTGGTGCGCGAATAGCTACAATTATTACTTTTCTTGTTTTGTTTGGTGTGAAAGTTTCATACATACGATGCGGCTGACTGGTAGTATTTCTGATTTATAGAGTCTGCCATTAGCCCCAGTCGGTGTGGCACCCGTGGTACGTGATGTGGCGATGTTAGTGAGTGTTTTGGGAATGTAATATAGTTGCACTTTCAGTTTTGGTGGAATCTTTCGCTAAAGACAACATTGAATTTGTGGAAACTGCGCAGATTATATTTATATTTCTTTGACTTGAAATGCATGTGTAGGAGACTTATTTTGATGTTCATCTTTGAATTCTCTTTGTACTGGTTTTTATTTCTTGATCACTTGACTTTATTATTACTTGACTGTATTTGTATGACGACAGACTTTGTATGAATTTTAGCGACTAATTGTAATAAAGACTAACACAGAAGTTTCTTTAGATAAAAGTGGCGACCTGAACTGAAAACCTGGCTAACACGAGACACATACTATTTCCATTATAGTACTAAATAAATTCTGCTGTTACTCTTTACTTTATTGGTTTAAATGGCAAACGAGCAGACGAGCGACTTCATGATAAGTAGTGAGCATTATCAACACTAAGGGAGTCGCTGTTTCGTCGCCGGACCATAAAAGTCCTAACGGACTATAGCAACCAGCTCTGACACGTAGAAATCTAAACACACATTATGGTGCTGTATGACTAACTCCATCATAAGGGTGGTCACCAGCCAGTCACACCCAAAAAGTCCACCACCAAATAAGTCACAAATTACCTCCGCCCTTACAAGGTCAGACATGTGCTAATAAATACTTTTCTAGTTATATAGGACTGCATTTGTTTATCCTTAATTGCAAAACTAACACTATTCATATTCTCTTCCTAGCTATCAAGTGTTCCCTAGGCAACAATTCCACTTCTACCATTGCCTTCATGTTTTTATACAAGCCAAGTATTTATCATACTCTCAGCAAGTTTTCAGGAAACTTTAACTATACGTCTGCTCCCAACTTCGCCTGTTTTCTTGTTTTTATATACCTATCTCAAAGTTTCTCGTCCGCGATTTTTTTTCCAACGTTTTATAGGTTTTTTCATTTGAATTTAAATAACGATGTCAGATGGATATTCAACGGATGGAAATAGTGTATTGTTTGTTTCAGTTTTTTTTAGTATTTTCGTATTGCTTAATAATATAATGTAGTAGAGACATTTAGATAAATACTGAAGCTATAAGGTAACTAGCTACAAGGTCTTTTGTAATGATGGTAACTATGAGTGTAGACAATGACAAAATCAATGGGTTTATAATTAGGGGTAGTTCACCAATGAACATACATCTCCGCAGCAATATGCTGAGCTTTGACCGTTTTTCGCTGATACGACGCACATCCCTCTTTTTGTTTGATAGCACTATTAATCGACCTTAAATAATTTAAGTTTTCCACTAGATATTATCTTATTTGTTGATGTTTACTTTTATCCTATTATGTTGGCACTTCCTTTTGTCAATGTTGTCAGTTGCTTAATTAATTTGATGTATTTTTTTTTGTTTTAATTGTAGTACCTGGTATTTTTGACCTATGGTTAATTGTGCGTCGTTTTGGGCGAAAATAAATGTTTTTTCTTTCTTTTTCTTTTTCTTTCAATGGCCTATACCTATACGATGGCTACGAAAAGTCCCTAGCTACCCTAATAACGATAACATAATATCACATTTGTATTCCCCGAAGGGTTAGGCAAGGTGTGCTATTGTCATTGACCGGGCACAAATCCAGACTTATTCCTTCTATTGAGAATTTCATAGAAAAACCCAATAACACTCTGCTCAACCTGGGGATCGAACCTAGGACCTCTGGCGTAGCAGTCACGCTTAGGGCCACTAGACTAATGACTGTAACGGTAAGGATCTTAATATATAGTTCAAGGCCTTTTATTTTCAAGCTAAATAAATACATACCAAATAATTATATGTAATTGAAAGCGTTTAAATAAATGATCCGTTATGAAATTAAGCTTTATTAAAACTACACTTAATAAAATTAACCAAATACAAATTGTGCGACACATCGCCCAAAAGCTTTCAAATAAAATAAACTTCGGGGTCATTTTATCTGGCTCATACGTAATGGAGGTAATTAAGACCGGAACCGGATGCAAAGATAACATGGACCAAAAATAATCGTTACATTTGTTTGGTATTTATATGTTTGCTTATTTATGGAATTGGCTATGGTATTTGCATTTTTTGGTGTGATTTTACTCCCGTACGGGGACGATTTAGTTGGTTTGTAAGCTATCAATAGATGACTCATTGTCATCAATCATTTGGATTGTGGTACTGCCTCGTTGTTCTAGTGGTCTCAATCGCGACTGCTATGCTAGAGGTCTTGGGTTCGATCCCCAGGTCGAGCAAAGTGTTATTGGGTTTTTCTATGAAATTCTCAGTAGCAGCTCGGAGTCTGGATTTGTGCCCGGTGAATGGCAATTGGCTCGCCCCCTATTACATAGGACCTAAAATATACCGGCGAACTGTGGGTGTACATTAAGAACACCTCTGCCTAACCCTTCGGGGAATACAGGCGTGATAGTATGTTATGTTATAAATACTTATATACACTGACATACTATCCACACAACGTAATGGTTATCTTGTGTAAGGGTGAAGGACCCAAATACCAACCCACGTTCCCACCGTAAAAATGTAATTAAACAAAATATTCCACTAGCCCTCAGATAGGAGGAACGTCGTGATAACGCGTCTGTCGCGAACCATCCATCTTTGTCTCACAAACCCTTATCGTGGACGACGACGGGGACTTCCACCTTTCTTTTTTTATTACACCCTGATAACATTTTTGTGGCAGAGATATGGGGCTTGTACCCTCATATGTTTAAGCGTGACTAGGTTTAGGTCAAAATGTTTGTTTGTTTGTTTAATATTTTTCATACTTGGTACTTAGTCTAGGTAGTTTAATAGTAAAATAAACAACTATTTATTATCAACTATTATTCAACACGGTTTATGTTTTACTGCTGTTTGATTGGATACAGTAAACGTTTATTATTATAAAGATTAACGTGCGTAGTTTGTGAAATAAAATGGATGGCCATATTGATGAGTTCATTATAATTAACTTCACATGTAACTTAAGTACAAATCTTTCAAGCCAAATTTGAACCACTCATCCTTTCATCTAACGACTTTGAAATTTTGTATGTTCGATTCTGAAACAATACACTAAAATAATGGTTTTTATTTTAAGAACGGAATTAAATACACTAAAATTATAGACGTTATAACAACATAAGTAATAGGGGGCATTCACCGGGCACAAATCTAGACTCCGAGCTGCTACTAATAATTTCATAGAAAAACCCAATAACACTTTGCTCGACCTGGGGATCGAACCCAAGACCTCTAGCGTAGCAGTCGCGATTGGGACCACTAGACTAACGAGGCAGTCCATATAGATGTTATATCACTACATACTATAAAACAAAGTCGCTTTCTCTGTCCCTATGTCCCTTTGTATGCTTAAATCTTTGAAACTACGCAACAGATTTTGATGCGGTTTTTTTTAATAGATAGAGTGATTCAAGAGTAAGGTTTATACGTATAATACATACATATTTTAGTATAGAAAAGCCAATAAACCACGCGGGCGAAGCCGTGGGCGGAAAGCTAGTATAGGTATATATATATATATGTATGATGATCCTGCAGCCTGCCTGCCTCCTCACGCAGGAGTTAGTCACGGAGTTTTCAGTTAGGTACCACGGACGGTACCGAGCTCACCATGATATTATAGCGCGGTTGAATTCGTAATCGTCTTGTCCCACTAAGAACCAGTACATCGAACCGGGTTGTTCTATAATCGTAATTAATTTGATTAATCGAATACCAGAAATTAAGCCGTAAATTTTTTAGGCGCAATTTTACTTTTTTAGTAATTAACGTTTGTAATCTCGGAACGGTTAGACAGAGGTGTATTAATACTTTGGCGGTATTTTTAGGAGATGTACTAGGAGGCGAGCTTATTACCTATTAACCGGGCACAAATTCAGACTCCTAGCTGCTACTGAGAATTTCATAATATCGACTAATGGCTCAATGAGTTTTTAATAATTAATATTCTATAAAAAATTAACTTTTATTCCATTTTCAATTGCAAAAATATTCAAATTATAACAAAAGTCACAATACAAAGGTGAGCGATAGGAGCCTTTGTTTTGACATACTTTTATCTCTTTCAAATCGTATTTAAGTCAAAAGAATTTGATGCGAACAAAAAGGAATGCTCTCACAACTCGTTTGCGATTCAATAAGATAATCCTTTTCGTTGAATATTTAAATGCAATTTTGAATTAAAATTAGCGTTTTAATTTTAAACTTTACCTCAGTTTTAGGTATAAAATAGCTGTTGAGATTTTTAAGAAGACTTGGCAGGTTATAGTTCGCTTTTGATGAAACATAATTGGTCTAATAGGGGGAACCCACTAGACCAATAAGGCATGGATTGACCAATAAGGTCTATGACTGACAATGAATTTGACTATTATCCGTGTTTTAAAAGTTAAATGCATTTTACTTAACTAACTTTTAAATGCACCACCCACCGTCACGAATTAAACAATTCGCAACTTTTCAACATGCAATTTTCCTACTTAACCAACGCTTAAAAGTTGAAACTTTTTACACATCACAAAAGCAATATACTCCCATTCAAAGTTCAAACATGCATAAATCACAAAGTCTACGCGAGTTCGCAGTTCTAACATCAGTTCAACAAGTCTATAGTTCTCGAGTTCCACTAGAGTTTGCGGCCAACAATGAGAGTCTTGCGACTTGCGGACGGTGCGCGGCGCGCGACTTACTGTGAATGGCCCGCCTTGCAACTTCTACGGCTTAATGTTGTATGATTAAATAGCGTGCTTTAAAGTTTTAAAGTGAAAAGTTACCATATGTATAGAACACGCTTTTTCTCGTATGCAACTTAATTTATTAAAAAAAATAGTAAGAGGGAACGATAATATAATCAGCGTGACATTCATAAAATCAAAAAATTAACATGTACGTCAAGTTTAAAAGCTCCCAAGTTGAACCTTTTTTTTGTCCCGGGAGCGGTAATGTTGTTGGCAGATATTTATATCATGAAAAAAAAAAAAACCACCTTGGCTAACTCTTTGACGCCGCTTGCTGAGTAAAACCCTTTGAAGCTATTTAATTGTATTTTTGAACAGTAGGTGTCTTGAAGACGTAATTATCTTCTCATAGGTATGAGGGAAATTCGCATAGGATTAGGAGCAATTACATAATGGGGCTTCAAGGAAGCTGAAGCAGAATTCTCGTATGCAAAATTAATTGCAAGTCTCTTAACATGACTAAATAACAACTCTCCAGCTACATGCATGATCTTAAAGGCCACTGAAGCACTAAGATAGTACTCCCTTGACATACAATTATCATAATAACACGGCGTTCACGCTACGGTTGGCTATACACGCGAAGGCACAGATTGTACCGAGGAAGGAGATTATACAATGCACCAATGTTCCAATGCGGCGAACATTGGTGTTTATCGCACTTTGTAATCCACTTGGCTATATGCAGCGTGTTAAAAATAATGTATACCTAGAAGTTACGAGCTATCAAACCATATGACATGCTTATCTTAATTGCTAAAACTAGTTAAATGTTTTTAAAGGGTGGAAATCCCTTATGAAATATGAGAAATCCTTATAATTAATTTTTAAAATTTAATGTGTAATGTAATGCTTTAAAACATGACACTCATGTTTTAAAGCTTAAAGGCTCGCTTAGCCCGCACAATTCAATATTTCTTGCCTTTCATAAAACATAAAATACAAATTTAAAGAAAGGTTCCACATAAGATTTCCCAGCCCCACGATTCCCACCAAAAAAATCTCACATCTTTATGCCCTCGGTCCTTGGTCCCAAAAATCCTCGGTCCCAAATATCTAACAAGTTTAAATGTATTTTTTTGTACAATCTTTATGCGAAAAGAGGAAATACGTATTTTAACTCGTAAGATCGCTTACGTGCAATAAAATCTCCTGTCTTTTCGTGTACACGACAAATTACAACCGGGTTATCTCAAGTGCAATGAAAACACTAGCAATCGCGCTCGGAATAACTATGAGTTTAATCACGCTATACAAGCAAGCTAAGACGAAGATTACGGCGATGTAGATCCTGTGCAGTGTTCTGAACATCAGTGTTTACTGCACGATGTATTTCACTCGACTATACCCAGCGTGTTACGGGTATTGTCCGATGTTTAACTGTTAATTATTTCGAATGTAGACCAGAGCTTTGAAATAATTAGTCTTCTTTATTTCAAAATATAAAAAAGGATCAACATCTGTCACGCTATTTAGATTATCGTAGTCTCATCATGCTGTATATTTATGACTGTGACGAAATGGAATTGTTCTTGAGGGTAATTTTCCCATTTAACTGAAGTGTTCTGTAGACTGGTGGATGTCGGTTATCGAAAGATAACTGGAACAGACATTCTAGGTGGAACGCATGAAGTACCTAATTAGACACAGGAACGTACCTGCTCGCGAGAACTTCGCGATTACGAGCCGAGTGTAAACTAACAATAAAGACGTTTTTTGAATTCATACTTAAACCATTCTGAAAAGGGCCTAACAGGTAACTAAATTACAAAAAGGACAAAAGAATTTCATATATGAGCAATTCCGGTCTACGAAGCAATATTTTACGAGCTCATGTCAACAAAAATGCCGGTGCAAGCAGTGTTGGCGCCCATTTTATCCGCATTGACATTCAAATTGTTTTTTTCGCGAACAAAGTTTTTAATTTCGAGATATCTCCCTGTCGCTCACTAATGGTTTTCGATTAGAACTCGATTTTTAAAGTGATGAAAAGATTGGAAACTAAATGAGCTTTTTTGCGGTTTACTGGAGTTAGCTCTCTAGATCGCACTATGTATAAGATTTATAATTTGTATGGTGCAATTAAAAACTTAGTCACGTTTTCCTGTAGTGCGCTGTCTATCTAGCATATTTTTTTTTACTTTTTGTGTTATTATTAACTAATATCTAAGAAAGAGCTACGATACGATCTACTGAAAATTATTTGTGAGCGTCAATTTAGACACTTATCTTCTTTGAAGTTTAGCTTGAATTTATGATAATTTTTGGAGTGATGAATAGTGAAATAAAGATAAGATTGAAAATGTTTGAAGCTTTTGATGAATGAACTTTACTAACTAACTTCAGATATCTTCAAATTAGATTCAAAGAATGCTAGTCATCTTAAATTTATTTTGAGATAAGAAAATGGAGTTGCTTATCATTTACTACAGAGTTTCTTGCCGATTCTTCTTTAGAAGAAACGATTAATTTAGGACAGCGCACCTAGACTTGACTTCTCATAAGTGCCTCTGTCTGTACGGGTTAAAAAATAAACGTATTTTTATACACAGGCATCCTCTTTTCTATTTATATCATCTTTTATTTTGTATCATCTCAGTCGATATTTAGTGTGATTGTGATATCATTTTTTTTATGGCAACACTTGTACATAATATACAAATACATTTTGCCCAGTTTACCGGTATAAACCTATCGCTAAACCGTTTGCGTTTGTAGAAATAGAATAGATACAGAGCGTTTGTCACTTGTCTAAGCACTCTGATATTTAAAATAAAAATATTACTTTTCGAGAACCAATAGTAGTGTCACGGACTCGCGTGACGAGACCGCCTCAGTTTCAGTAGCATGTCTTGAATAAAATTAATTGTTGTCTATATTTTATTTCCTAAGACGCCCTGAAATATTTATTATCGCAGTTTTGTCGAATGTTTTCGCTTAAACGGTACGGTAAGTTATTCGGGTAATGGTATAACATTGGTTTAATATTCAGAATTTCAGATCTGTGTCCGAATCCTTTGCGTGACTTTGTTTTGGTCACATTTATTTATTCAGGTTTTGTTGTAGTTTTCTTATGATAAAAAGCTTTTGTAACCGACATTGAAAAAAATTAAGATACTTATTTCGTCTGTACATTTTTTTTATCCATTAATAAAAGTAAATTAAGTAATATGACAAACTAAAATAAAATAAACATTTCAAAGCAAGGTCACGCGTAGGATTCGGGCCTTCATTTTTTCTTACCTAGTGTATATATTTTATTGTTAATGAATTCATTTTGACAAATCCTGCAGGTAGATAGAGAATACTTCTTATTGTTCTTCTTATTTTCTTTATATAAATCGCACTGAATATCATACAGAGTAGGTGCTGTATAATACAGCTACGGCTTTTTTTAACAATATCAAACACGCGTTAAAATATACTGACACAAGTCTAATTCAAATTTCATTAGCACTATCAACTGACCATTAGCCACATTTATCCATACAAAAATAGCTATACACTAAAATTTAAGTGACTTCATGCTCTATTAAGGGCACGCTACACCAAAAATTGTTTAATTATTTGTGTTCGGCGCTCATAACTGATAAAGTTCCCCTTAATTCCCCTATATCTAGATGTCGCCCACAAATTACTGTAATAGTTCTTGTGCTAATAACTCTGTGACATGCTAGGCTCTCGAGGACTTAGATTTATGTCGTCTGTGTGTTTTTGAGGGCTCCGATTAGGTATTAAGGAGTTTTTGTCGATTTTGTAATGTGAAGGGTACGCGTTAATCGCTTAAATAATTACGTTTAACTGCTTACGCTGCTGCGTAATGGTATAAAAAATTACATCCTAAAAAATATTGTCAACGATTTGTAAACAGATTATATTCAATTCTCAAAGTGAGCGTACGAGACAAAAATATTTGCACCGTCTGTAATTAAATACTTGAATGGTTTAAAACTCTTTAAATGCTGAAACTTCTTTTTTATTCATGAATATAAAATAAAAATTTAACACTTTTAACATTTATTCTACGCCACTACAAGACGCAATTTTTTTTTACATCTTCTCTTTGACATCTCTCATCTTCACTCATTCATTTTTCGATCCTTTTATTCATTTTAAGTTCTTCTATCTACATTAGGTATATTAGGACCATGCCATTTGGAATACATGTTTTTTTTTTATAAATGAATATAGAAACAAATTTACCATCTTTAAATTTTTTCTCTACGCAACTCCGACGTTTTCCCTATAATATCTTTTCTTTGACTCCTGCCATCTTCACTCATTCATCTTGCGTTCCGTTCACTCATTTTACGTTCTTCTTCTTCATACATATCTATATGTAGTGAAGATCATGCCATCTTGACTACATGCTTGGAATATTATTTAAATCTCTATTTTATTAGTAAACCCATGTTTTTACGATGTGTTTTATGTCAGAGAATTCTTTGCGGGTTTTCAATATCGCCGAGATTCCTCAGACACTGCTTTCTTTTGAGCATTAAAAAGGACGTTATTGGTACTAAAGTTCGGACAATAATGTTCGTTTTATCTCAATATTGTTTATTTATTTTATACTTAACTACTTGCTGAGCGAGTTTTTACTCATACCCCAAAATAATTGATCAAAACATAAACGTAACATACCTTCACGCCTGTATTCCCCTTAGGGTTAGGCAGAGTACCGGTACGTTTGTATGTTTAGGTCGCATTAAATAGAAGGATAGCCTATTTCTACTAACCGGGCACAGATACAATAATAAAGTAAATATATGAATAAAGTCGGACTTTAAGCTGCTTCTGAGAATTTGATAGTTTGGTAATATATTTTGAAATTTGATGTCCTACTATTGGACTCGATAGATGTTGTCTTGCCCGAACTCGATCGCAGAACTACCTACCGGGTCTAATTATGAATCTAAACCACCCACGAATCCATTCAAGAATCACAAAAGATATCATCAAAATCGGACGAGCCATTTTCTAGATTTTGCTAGACTAACTAAAGAACTTCATAAATATTAACAAAATCTACTGCTCAATACATAACAATAGTTATTACTTATTTTAAGTAATAAATCTTACAGCTAATTGCGGAAGTTAATTAATACAAATAATTGCGTCTTTAGAAAAGTTTTTAGTTATAATTAGTACCTACCATATTGCGTTTAAGTATTTAACACTAATTCCCCCTTTAAAGGCGTAGGTATAGATAAGTGTACCACTTAATTTTTCAGATATGAATTTCATTATTTTCCTGAATTAAATAGGTAGCAATATGATAAATGACAATATGCTTTCTCTTTAATGTGACTGTGTTAATGCACGCTAGGATCCTTGTTCCTGCCTTGCCCCGTAGGGAGCAAAGGAGTGCCAACTATAATGAAGTCTAACAATAAAAACAACTTCGGTAAATAAGTTGATTTTGTCGTCTAAGAATATGCAAGATTTTTATTAATAAATCCAAGCTCCGAGCTGACTGAAAAGTTCAATAAAAATTTGCTTAATTTGGGAATCGAACCCTTCGACCTCATGCTCAGCAGGAGAGCTGGTGACCACTATACTCATGAGCCACAAAGAGTCAGTGAAGAAAAAAAATTAAAAACAAAAGTATTTATGTAGATTACAATCATTCTTATATTCAGATAAGTTTTTTGTTTAGATTATACTATATACCCTAGTTAAAGGTCAAGGGCCCTCTGATTTTTGGTAATCATATGCGTATTAATAAATTATAGGTAATAAGTATTAATACGCCTCTGCATAATCCTTCGGAAAATACAGACGTGATGGTGTGTTATGTAATTTACATCATAAATAATTCCTTTCAGCAGTTACTTCAGTTCATTGTTTGTTTGAATTTAATACAGTTTTATATGTAGGTATGTCTGAATTGATCTAAACAGTCTTTCATAACTCAAGAATTGAGCAACAATACGAAAGCCTTGTATACAAAGGCAGGCAGATTCATAAACATCATCATTTCGACTTAATACATTTTACATTACCACATTTAAATAATTCGTTTAACCCTCTCAACGCGAGTGCCTCTCGGCGAGGCGGTTCTCCGCGCAAATCTCAAAATCGCGACTGGTATTGTGCGCGTTGATATTTCAATTCGTTCGAGTCCCTAGAGCACGGTTGAATGCTCCTTTTGTTTCTTTTTAAAGGAGAATGAAATAGATGGATGTGGTTTGTGGAAGATTGTGGAAGTAATTATTGGAGATGCATTGGAAGAAGTTGCGTTCTTAATGTTTTGGAGATAAGAACTTGTTTATTAAGGGGTGCTCTATCAAGATAAGTCTTTTGCTAAAACAGCATACAAAAGGTCGTGGCCAAAGAAACTTTAGGAAAAGTTTTAACTAAATAAAGTATTCTTTTTGCTTGCACGATAACTGTGAGTTAGATTATTAGATCATCGCCAACCATTTACTGACCCACTGCAGGGCATGGGTCTCCTCCCAGAATGAGAGGGATGAGGCTTACTTAGTGCCGGATGGTAAACTTTCGGGTTTCTTTACATGACAATCATGTGATAATTTACACAAATGATAAAAAAAACGTTTTATGGGCCTTCGAGTAAGATGTGTGGCTAGGCCTGGCCTTATATAAAGCAGTCCAGCTGTTGCTAGACTACAGCCTGTCATGGTCGTGGCCCATGGCCTTGACTATAGGGCAAGGGAAGGCAAGTGCTGTTTTTAGTCGGTACGAGTCCAACATACCCTGCCGTTTCCTCAGGCGGGTACCACATCATTTCTTTCACAAAAGGTACCACATCATTTCTTTCGCAGCTGTACGTAATCTCTATTACTAAGGGTAGTCTGCGTCTGACTGGTGATTAGATACGCGACATCGTAATGAATCTCTGATGCTTTGTTGTTTAAAACACTCGTGTTCGCATTCAATTGCCTAAATTGGATTCACCGCACATTCTCCATTTGAATAATGTCTGCGTTTGCCGTCGCAGGCGATCGGTTTTTTAAGGTGAATGTGTTCTTTTGTTTTGCTTATATTACAGGGAGCGAGGAGAAAGTATATTTTCCTCCAATACATGGATGGATGGACGAGCTGGAAGGGGACGACCTCGGCGAACGTACCGCAACCAAATTGCGGATGTTCTTAAAATAGGCCAGGTTCCGAGCACCCTAAAGCGACGGTCATGCATGAATAGATTAATAAATGTAGATGACGTGAAAGTAGTGTGCCAGGGTCGTAGCAAATGGAAATCTATAGTCTCTACCTACCCCCCTGGGAGACAGCCGTTATAATATGTATGAAAGTGACTCAATACATTTACTGCACTTAATAATGATAACTGGTGTTATACAGTAATGTAGTATCAATCATAGACCATCTATTTCGGACCAGTAGATACTTACTGACTAAAAACCACACTTACGATCCCTTGCCCCATGGTGTTGGCCATGAGATTCGTGACTTTTTCCACGACCATTATAGCTGATAGGTTTTCAAGATTATTCCTGAAAATAGAATAAGCACTTAACTACATTTCTGCTATTCAAACTCTTTAGTCTCCCAGTAGACTTAGCATATTATTCAAAAACATGTATCTTGCAATATTCTGCATTGTTACGTGGACGTATTTCATATAAACTAGTCTAAATTGCTTCCCTGGTTTAGTACTTAGTGCTTCAAATTTACCCCTAAGGTAATATGTAATAATTTCCCGCGCAGACTCTTAGGAAATTGCCTGCAATTCACCTTGCACCTGCCACCGCCCCATTGTTCATAGCGCGCAAACAATTGTGTTACAAAATAATATTTCTTTTTAAAGTCTTAAACATTTATCTTGTTGCAAAACTATTATATTTTTGGTTTATATACTAGTTTATGTGCTTTCATTTTTAGAAATTAAAAAATCCTTTATTTATTTCAGTTTAGTCTTTGGAAATGGACAAAAAACCGTTTGGCAATTAGATGTACAATCCACTATATGGAAAAGATTTGTGACTTAAATGCAAGTGTTCCTACAAAATATACATATTTAATACATTAACATTACTCGCTACGGCTGCACAATTAAATTTTATTAGCACTATAAACAAGCCTAAAGCTTATCTACAAAAAATACCCACACACTGGGGGTCGGAATGACCAATTTAATAGAGTTGATCGCGCAAGCCGTAATGTAGGTAATTCCATGCGCGGCGGCGGCGGGTTAACAAACGAACGAAACAAATGTCGTGCATTCGTCAGGCGCGCGCTCATTTGCACGGGTCTAACAGACGTTCGCCTACATTGCAGGGTTACACTATAGGTGAGTAGGTAAACAGAGATTGAATAGTGCATAATTTTGCTATTAGGCTTTTGAAATTGCGTACTGAATTGGATGGCTATTTGTTTATCTATGCAAATCGATTGCAATTTCCATAGTGGAAATTGTAATTGATTTTGATAAACAATATTGAATGCATAACGAATCTATTGGTCTAATAGTGCGCTGCTGAAAGCGTCATTTGATTTTCAGGACGAGCAAAATGCTATCAGGTTTTTTCTATGAATTCTTCACAGCCTGGAGCTTGGTTTATATCATCTTAATAACAATAGGTTTACCACCAATTACATGGGGCCGAAGTACCAAATAAATGCAGTTGACACTTTATATGCCTTACACTTGTTTAGTGCGGTACTGCGGTCGGCAGACTTCATATAACCTTGAGAAAATCTCTCTGCTAGGCAGCTGCTTCCGTCACAACATTTTCGATTGATAGGTATATAGGTAATATAAAATAATATAATAGGTCAGCAGCAGCGTCGAAAGAGATTGCCCTAGAAGGAAGTACACCGGCGAGGTCCTCCAAAAAGGACAAGTGCGTAGTACTCGTAACGCGCGCGTGTGTATGCAAAGATGTATGAATGTGGAAAAAGCGAAAGATGTATGCAAGAGTCGTAGTAAATGGTGGTCTATAGTTTCTGCCTACTCCTATAGGAAAAACGTGTGACTGTATGTATGTCATATAATTAAAATTATGAATGCGCACAATATTAATATTACTATTATTATTCAGCCATTTTCGTCTCACTGCAGGGTAAAGGCCTTCCTACCCTTTTTCCACTCCTTACGATTTAAGGCTATTTTGGGCCAATCCTTCCAGAAGACGTCTAGATCGTCCCGCTATCATCGTCTTGGCCTACCGCGCTGTCGTCTTCCGTTTTGTTAAACCCATTTGGGACATTGTTTAGCCCACAGCTCGCTTGACATGCGGCAGACGTGTCCGGCCTAGTTCTACTTCGAGCTAGTAGCTTTTTGTTCGCACGCACATGATTTTAGAAAAAAAAAATATGTTGCTTATGTCTCACTAGGTACTCTGGACAGCGTTTACTCCGCCCATAAACCTATTTATCACTATACATCACACTCAAATCTCCTTAAATGTTACAACCACATCTCATTTCGTTCATTTTAATCTGCTTTGAATATTACTCTTCCCTTTTTTAATTGCCCGTAAAAACTGAAGTGCATTTTTCTACTCGTATGAAAGGCTTCCTAATTAAAATTCCCTTCCCCTGCCCCAGCCCGGGTGGTCTAGTGAGGGGAGAAGAGGGGGGAATTTGAAGGAAACTATTTTCCAGGTTCGCGTCGTATTTTCACTTGATAAGATCTCGACATGATTATTTATGTGAACATTAGGGGAACTAACCCCATCGATATGCCTCTTTATATGCGGTTGTTGTACTGTTGACCACAGCAGTGGTTTATTTTATTTGTGGAATTGCTTATAGAATGGTGGTGACAATAATTTTCAAAGAAATCTAAATGGAGACTACGATCCCCTATGACAATCTTTAGTTGAAGTCAGTAAGTACAAAAAACCAGACAACTTGTCTATCCGTTATAAAATACTGATATTCAGCTGCATTTGGGTAGACTGGAAGCAAACCCTAACATATTGGTAAAATACTAAAAGGATGACGCGGAGAAACCTATTTCAATCTGTAATAAAAAAAGAGGTGTGAATGGTTTGGAATTCGAGTGAAAATTCTAAATTCAAATATTGCTTTGTAGTTACTTTTTCTTTTTTTGCTAGCGGTTCTAGTCTCAGTAGTTCGTAATCGTAGCTTAAATCTCGATTATCACTTTTGTACAAAACAGTACCGACCGAGTCGTAAGAACTAGATAAGTTTTTCAGTTCATTCGTTAAGTGGCTCTGAAACAGTTATTTATTACGTCTCTTTTCTGTTCGGCTGATGGTTGTAACCATTTAAAAGCGAACGGCTTACTAAACAAATATATGGGTTTTTCTTATTGCCTTTATGGCGTAAAGATGGGGCTCTGTTTCTTTGTAATCTTTTATGAAGTGCGGATTTTATATAGTTTATTGTATATTATATTCCCTTACATATATTGACTGCCTCGTTAGTCTAGTGGTCCCCATCGCGACTGCTACGCTAGAGGTCTAGGGTTCGATCTCCAGGTCGAGCAGTGTTATTAGGTTTTTCAATGACATTCTCAGTAGCAGCTCGGATTTGTGCTCGGTGAATGGCAATAGGCTCGCCCCTGTTACATGGGACCTTAACATACCGGCAAACTGTGAGTGTACGTTAAGTATACCTCTGCCTAACCCTTCGGGGAATACAGGCGTGATGGTTTGTTATGTTTTATTATATTAAAACTGGCCAGAGTTGTTGAAGACTATGAGCTGAGAATGGCACTTACCATCAAGTGGGCTATAAGCTTATATTTGCCATGGTATTACAATACAAATGTGGCAAATAATAATAAATTTAATAAATTTATTGAACAACATAATTGAAAGAAACGACAAACAAAATGAACGAATGTATACACATCATAATTAGGCTTCTGCTAGGAAAAGCCCTTAAGGGAAAATAGTGATGTTTCACATATATGGGTCAGGATGTCACAAGAACAACATGAAAAATCCAGCTTCGAGGCTTTCACCTTGTTAGCTGTGAGTTGGCTCTAATTAATAGGTTGGCTGTATGCGAGAGGGCGCCAATAAGTAGTTTTGACGAGATATTGAAATGAAACGTGCACACGAAATTATCACACGTTTTTTTAGACATGATTTCTGTGATTAATTTTGCAGTTTATGTTTATTTTGGCAGACATTCTTTCAGTAGTTTGACATTAATTATTGTTCATTTATTTATCAATATAGATAGGGAGACCTATAATTAATTTAAAAATAGGTAAGAACCTCATTTATTGTTAAACTTTTTTAATGCAGTTTCATTACGTGAAATCTGAATTTTAAATAGTAAATTAATAGTTTTACTAAAATTCCTGTTCACAAAACCAGGTAATAAAACTTAAACCGTTTAACATTCTTTGTTTGAACGTTTACTAACAAAAAAATGCTTACAAATTAATTAACACCTTTTCAAACAATTTAAACTTATAATAGTTACTCTTTATAACTTGCGTGATTGGACTAAATCCGTCTAACCATACGTAGAAAGATTTAATATGTCTAGACTAATGTAATGACCAAGTAATATGAATGGATTTTCCTCGTGACCTTACTGTTTCTACAAGTAGTTCTACGAAATACATATGTTTTGCATACAGCATATCCCAACCATAAATTGTCTTATAACAATAAAAATTGAAATAAAATGAAGTCGGTTATAAAGCACAACAACCACTCAAAATAATGGCGATGACGTAGTGGTTGCGTGATTAGCTCCGGGTCACGGGTTCGATTCTCGGATGGAGCAATTATTTTTATGACCTATAGTTAGTTCTAAATAGACCTATGACACGAAATCCTAGTGCTAAGCAATATATAAAAAAATGCGAAAGAGACGCGTACAATCAGCAATTGTTCCCTTTAGCATAACTTCATCCAGGGTTGCGCAATATCTCATAAAAGCCTGTTTTACGAGTCCCGTTTATTTCCCTTCCCCACCTTAGTAAATTAAACGCAGCACCCCTAAATAGACATGCTAATTTATTTTCTTTGCAATTTTTTGCTTTAATACTACATAGGTGAAGTTTCAAAAACCTGTGTTTGACAAAAACCTGTAAAAAAATGAGTGATTTAAAAAAAATATAGAATTAAACCCTCATCTTTTTCTTTTCCTAACGATGCTAAGTTTTTATTTATTTAAAAATTCCTTGTTAAATCTGTAAAAATAATAGTTCGGGTATATAAGGGTACTTAAAAAGCGGTGGTAGCCTAATGGCTAGGGCGTCCGACTTGCGATCATGTGGTTGCCGGTTCAAAACCCACAGGCACTACCGACCTGGACCCACTCGTAATACAAGCATTTAGCTTAGCACGAGGGGTTTACAAAAATATTAGTAATGTGAGACCCACATTGCTAGTAAGCCTTTTTTTTAAATAAAATATCTCAGAAGTATGACATGTTAGGGTCTGACTGGCTAAAGTAGTAAGAGCCGGTTCTCCGGATGATAGGCTCGGCGATGTATCAGCAACTTCTTCGGTGTTGCCAGTGAGTAATGACTGTTGTAATTACCAGTACACATACATACCAGTAACACAGGAAATTCAAAAAAAAACATCGAATAAAACAATGCACCGTTTAAAACGACGCAGCGTAGTAATCCTGTCTGAGTGGGGCTTTAACTGTCAGCCATGTGTAATTACTTAGCAGATGTGTTTGTACCACCATAGTACGTGCACGCTACATATTGGAAAATCAAATTAAATCTGTATTTTTAAACTAGGAGTTGCCTGGATGAAGCAGTAGCGTTAGGGAAAGGCGTTATGCTTCATCTGCGAGACGTTCGGTTCCGTTCGGCGTAGTTTGATTATAATTGTCAAGCGCTCTGGCCGCCATACCATCATGTATTTGTTTATAATGTGACGTTCGGTTCCGACCAGGGTATTTCGGATATTGATGTCTGAAGTAAGTAATTGATCAACCGCCGCCGCCGGTGTCGTTAGTAAATTTTTCTATAGTCTGTGAAAATCAATCAGAAAAGACAGCAAACATTCTATAAGTAGCAATAAGTACCTACTTAAATCGTATTTAATTGAATAAAACTCTTTAACTTTTAAGATACTTAGAGTTAGTACGTAAGTCAGGCTCAGACGGAATTTCAAGTGTTTAACTTTCAATATCGAAGCGATCAGACGAACGGATACTTCACTTAGAGTATAAATTATTTATCTTTTACTCACTTAGTGCTTTTACGAAGAAAACACCTACCTATTTGCATTTTGGTGAATCTTTTTTACACATTAATATTAAATAATTTTAGGAAAAATTATAGAGAATTTAAATGTTAAAAAATAAAAATATCTGCTAAATGTGTTATTAAGCACAAAATTTGAGAACAGGTAGACCCATATGATTAGCTATTTTCAAATATTTTAAATGTAAGATTCGCGGAAGACTTAATAAAAAGATTTAATTAAAAAAAAAAAAAACAGAATATCGCAAACTATGATATCTGATCTGTCAATTTTAGAAATGGCGATCTGAGATCGATTAAGAGAAGGACCTGTTGGGGTGTTAAAGATCCAATACACTACACATTTTCAAGCTATTAATTTATAACATTGCTATATTTAACAAGGTGACTTTGAACACGACTTAAAAAAGAAAAACAATTCAAAGAACAAACAATCAATTCTACTTAAATGAATCTTACAACCCCTGAAATTCTGCTGAACAAAAATACCCCCGATAGTTTTCGTGAACATTTATCAAATAACATTGCAGCCAATTAAAAAATTGGCGCAATATTTCCGAAATAACTTCGAAAATCAACACAAAAGAATTTTTGTTACAAAGAATATGTAGCAGCGTCAAATAAATAAATACGGCTAGGCTCGTAACAAAATATTGATTTAAAACACGCCGATTTTAACGTGAAGCGGGATGGACCGTCGACGGTCGTTTACTTTTGCACACGACCGTGTTAACTTTGTACATAACATACCATCACGCCTGTATTGCCTGAAGGGTTAGGCAGAGGTGTACTAATGTACACCCACACTCCGCCGGTATGTTTAGGTCCCATGTAATAGAGGGCGATCCTATTGCTTATACTGTATTCAGTATTTCGATATATGACTACGATATTTTGTTGAAAATATGAGTTGAAGTAAAAACTTACGTTTAATTTATTGTTTGACATTTTACAGTTTATCTAGTTTTGGTGAGAAACAAAATTCGAGATTCCTTTCATCCCACCAACATATTTTGCATCTGTCAAACTGCTAGGTAAACCTAAATTGATGTTTACTTTAAAGCGGTTCTTGTAGGTTTTTTTTGTTCACTTATATAGTTTTTCATAGTGCAGCTGTCAATAGGTGTTAATTTTTACTTTCAGAAAGTAGTGTATTTGGAAAAATGACATCTAATTTGAATTATCATCGTCACCACTTATACTCGAATTCTCTCTGGCTTTACTTTGCTTATTCTTGCTTGCTTTGCTTTCTGTAAATCTTTTTTAACAGAATTATGGAACATTACTCTTTACTTATTTTACATGATAACTAAGACGACATATTCAAGTACAGTCACCAGCACATCAGGTTATACAAAACTGTCATATTACTCCTAATGATTTTTACCTTAAAATGTTGATGTTTACAGTTTGTTCGAAATAAGTAAGCCGATCAGAAGTTAGCCGTTCCGAACTACCGTGGTGATAAAATCGTTTAATAAATTGTTTTAATACATAAATATCAAAATTAGTAAACAAAATAATTAGAAATGTGAAACATATACGACTCTAATTATCTTTACACCGACTCTTTCTATTAAAATTTCCCACTTCTAAACCACTTGCAGACAACTTCCGATCGGCTTACTTATTTCGAACAAACTGTAAGTTTAAAATCAACTGAGAAAATTTGACATTTTGTGGTAACTTGATGTGCTGGCCTTCGAACATTCCAGTGTCAATTTTATGCTTATCTCCAGCTACATGAGTGAAATTTTAAGAGGGAAGGGAGGCCTTTGTCCAGCAATGGGACGAAATTGACTAGAAAAAAAAACCCACCTGCAGACAACTTCAGACGTAAGCGTTCATCTTCATCATCTCTCATTCATCCACTGATCACCACCGTAGACATATTCACTTCTTCATTTCTTCTCAACCAATCGCTACCAACTGCAACCTGCCATGTATTTGATTACTCATGACGAGTTAATTCATAACAGACTATTAGTCTTAGCCATAAATGACTTTCTGACAAATTATGTTCTTCAAAACCTCCCGCAATTTCTCCTGAGATGGTTTTCTTTATGGCGTCTTCAAGTTTATTATACCCATGAGATGATTCGGTGAAGTGTCTGCGCTCAGAAAACACCTATCTTAGTTTATTGTTATTATTTACGGACTTTTGTTAGTCTCTTTTATTGCCAATATCTGGCATTGTGTTAGAAATATTAAGGAAAGTTTCGAATAAAATATTCGTAGTTCCATAGTAGGTACTTAGCTTTCTTATTGTTTACGAATTGTTCTGAATTATTGAGTTCTTTGTTTGTATTCGATTTGCTTTAGATTTATTTGTTGAATGATGTTTGTGTTCGCGTAGCAATCGATTGTACGCATGGCTACACATCAAGCTATACAAAACCAGTATAGGCTGACCTTGAATTGAGTGGGAAACCTTAACAATGGGAGGTCAGTCTAAACTGGATTTAGTATAGCTTAATGTGTAGCCGTGTGTACGAAGAGTTGATTAATTTCATCGATTTTATTAATGCTGTAAACATTTGAACGTAAGTAATTTTATTTTGTTTGTATAATTGAGTGGGTTTTATCTTGTGTAGGTTGAATGTTGTAATATTAACATAAGCTATTTACATAAAGGAATTAAATTTTGGATTGTTTACTTTGAGTGTAGATACAAATATTATAATATCCATTTGTTAACAATTTATTAATGTAATTTTTGTGAGCTTAAGAAATCTCCGACTGCCTGATTAGTCTAGTCGTCCCATGCGCGACTGCTACGCTAGGGTCCTGAGTTCGAATCCCAGGTCGAGCAAAGTATTATTGGGTTATTCAATGAAATTCTCAGTGCCAGTTCGGAGTCAGGATTTGTGCCCGGTTAATGGCAACAGGCTCGTCCACTATTACCTACATGGGACCTAAACATACCCGCGAAATGTGGGTGTATATTGATACACCTCTGCCTAACCCTTTGGGGAATACAGGCGTGATGGTATGTTATGTTAGAAATTCTATGTAACAGATCGGAGTTTGTAGTTGTGCCTGGCCATTGGCCATCGGTTTGACCTCTAAATAAATAAATAAACTGTGAGTATAAATTGGTATTCCTCTGACTAAGCCTTCAGGGATACAAGCGTGATTTTATGTTATGTTTTCGAAAAAGCAGTGACAACCGACAGCAATTCCTATTTTCTGATTCGGATAGGAATTAGGATACTACGATTAACCGGGCACAAATCCAGTCTCCGAGCTGCTACTGAAAATATTATAGAAAAACCCAATAACACTTTGCTCGACCTGGGGATAGCACCTAGAACATCTAGTGTAGCAGTTGCGTTTAGGGCCACTAGACTTATGAGGCAGTCTATATTTATATCCGACAGTAAATTAGTAAAAGAAAAAAAAATGATTGCTATTTTACAACTCCACGCGTGACCTAAATAATATCAGCTCCGAATCTGTCATTTATCGTTGGATCTTTAATAAAAGTCTATTTATCACGCAACCCAGCCACAATAAAGTCTGGCAACACTAGCGACCTCTGTAGGCGTATTCAATCAAACGTTGCGAATTTTGTTTATATGATCGTATCGTCTGGCAGACAGCCTGTGAGATGTTGATATCGTAAACTTTAACGTGCGCGTTTATCGCTTGAGGCCATAAAACCCGTGATAATGAATTTGTATACATTGTATATGTCACCGTAAAGTTGTAAATACCGTTAGATTATAATCTATCGCGCGAGATTGTAAACTGTCATCACAATCTATCGACAGTTTACAAACTCGCAAGATAGATTTATAATTTACCAGTATTTATAATTTTACAACGATATAAACATTGCCGAAGACGGCTGGCAGCAACTGGATGAAAAGAGCTGAAGAACGGGCTCTGTCATGTTCATTTAAAGAGGCCTACGTCCAGCCGTGGACGAATAAGGGCTGATGATGATGATGATGATACCTTGTAGGATATGGTGTTTGTAATGCCAGTACACGGGAGTACATAATTATCAAGCTGTATACATCCAGTATAAGATGTCCTCGCATTGTACTTACTTTAAAATGCGGGGTCCATCTGTACTTACTGGATTTGTATAACTCGATGTGTATCCGTTTGTACACACGGCTACAAGTCAAAATATACAAATCCAGCTTAAGCTGCTCTCGCATTGTAGAGGCTTACGATACAAAAAAGGCCAGCGTAAACTGGATTTGTATAGCTTGATGTGTAGCCGTGCGTACCGGTTCTGGTAATCAATGGAATGATATGAAGTTTTTCGATATGAAAAATCCTTATGGATCGTCTGCTACCCGGGGAGGCGTTTTTAGACTGCGAATCCGACAAGACTATGTCGGATTTGTAGTACCTAAAAACCTCATTTATGATACTTGTCCTATAGTCACGGTGATAGGATTTTGACATAGGCCTCGACCAGGACAGGCTGTAGGCCTGCACTTGCAGGTCTGGACGCCTTCAAAGCGGTAATAAGTAAAAGGCAAAAGTAAAGTTAAAGGTATTTTTGTGTCGCCTCGCCTCACATTCTACTCAAAGGTTCGCGTGTTTGCCATCTTCTGCGAACTGTGTAGGTTACCTAAAACATCGCAAAAATCGCTTCCGCTTGTGGTTTTTCCTCACTCGCTTCCTAGCCACACACTGTCACGCACCCCAATAAATCATGGCGCCGCGGACATTGTAAACGGTGCTTAATTCCTCTCCTCTCCAAATTAACTTTTACTCGAAGGATTCGAAGAACCGATGTGTACTGACCTGATTACTTTATGGTTTCTATTAGGCACGGCAAAAATATAAATTGGTTATGAATATCAATGAGCCAGACAGTAGTGGGAGTTGACTATTTGACGTTCAATTATCTACAAGATAACATTGTTTTCTTTGACTTCGTTTAAAAATAAATGGAACTTTATCATATTATGTCCAAGGAAAATATTCGTATGTCCTAGAACCAATGTTTTATAGACGTGTCAATAATTATCAATCAGTTTAATTCGCCTATCAGTAAGGAAAAAGTCGCAGTTGTGGAAAAAAAATACACTATTATAAAGTTTTCTTTTTAGCGTGTCGATGGCAAAAACTTCAAAGATATCAAATTATAAATATATTGAGTGAATTTCCATTACATTTCTGCATTCTGGATAAACATCGTGAGGAAACCAGCATGCCTGAGAGATTTTCTTGACGGCAAGTGAAGTCTGCCAACCCGCAGTAGGCTAGCGAGGTGGACTATAGCCTAATCCCTCTCGTTACGAGAGGAGACCCGTGCCCAGCAGTGGGACAATGTAATGGGTTGATGATGATTCTGGATACTGCCAGGTATTGATTATTTATTAGCTCTTATAAGTACATTATAAGCTGGATGCGAAAAGCGGAGGACAGGGTGAAATGTAAATGGTGCCCCCTAATGTTCTGCCCCTAATGTGAACATTAGGGGCGGCCTACGTCCAACAGTGGACTAGTATAGGCTGATGATGATGATGATGATGATAAGTACATTCGTTTTAGATATCTTCTGTCAATAATTAGTTTTCTTTCATACTTAGTTTTTTTTTAATAGTATGAATGATCCTAAACATTATCAAGAATAGAATAAATGCTTCATTACAATGTTGGTATAAACATATTGTTTACTGATACTAAGTACACGCACTTGTAATCACATCAATAAGTGCAAATCAAACAGTCGCGGCTTTGCGACAGAACAAATAGAAACGTGCGCCTTGTTTCGAGCAAATGAAAGTTAAATACAAGCGCAATTAAAACGTGCTGCCACCAGGGGGCGCTGCGGTGTCGACAAGCCACTACGTATTTACGTAACTATTTTATAGAACTAGGTAGAATACTAGTGATGTACTTTATTTGTACCGAAAATAGTGAATGTTTGACAATTTTAAGGGGCGCTTTGCACATGCTTTCGACTAACACATGGCCTAGGTCTATTGGATTGTTAAATCAAGTCTCACTTTTAATACAAGTCACTCATCTCCGACTTTTCCATGTCATATACGTAAGTTATAATGCGCGGAAAACATCTGCATCCTGAGCAAACATGCAAGGGGATTTTTTTGGCGGTGTTTGAAGTCTGCCAACCCGCATTAGGCCAGCCGTGTTATTACAGCCTAATCTCTCTCGTTTTGAGAGGAGACCCGTGCCCAACAGAAAGAGAATATACCTTAGAGTTGAGAGTGATGTGAGATGATGTCCATGATAGACACACCTATTTACAAATCTATTGAGAAATTGACAGCTTATACCTAGATGCACTTATTTGAATAAACGAGTCATTTGCAAAATGTAATCACCTACCTGAATTAATTAAATACCTGTATTAATTTACCGTCCTAGTTAGCCGTACCAACGATGTAAATGCTTTATTAATGTTAAAACGCAATACCGTTGTTTTGCTATATAATTTAACATCATTCAGTAAATAACAGTTTTGGCTTGGGCTCGGCAGATGCGTCACATTTGCGCGTATATAAATTTTGTTGACCGACGCAGTACTTTGTGGGATACCAGTATTGCTTTTGTACTAAATAATTGTTCGAATACGCTATTGAATTGTATTTTATTTATTCAATAATTGGTTTCACTCGCATTTCAAAGGAGTATTTGGGACTAAAAAGCCTATGTCCTTTTCCGAGGTAAAATCTATCTAATCATCGAGAAGATCGCGTAGCGGTCGTGGTTATAACCACTGGATCAATCAGGCACTTGACTTAACTTCTTGAATAATTATTAACAATCATGATCATCCTTTCTTCTGCTTTTCTCCTTCCCCTCCCTTTTCCTTGGCTCGCAAACGCCAACTCCTTTGGTGTTGCAGATGTCCATGGGCGGCGATGACAACTTACCATCAGGTGGCTTGCTTGCTCGTTTTCCGAGTTAACCCATAAAAAGCATCATATTAGCCAAACAAGGTCCACTGCTGAGCAAAGGCCTCCCCCCATAGACTTCCATTAATTACTGTACAATAATTGTACAATTAGGTAATAGGTATTATGGAAATATCATTATCATCACGACTTCAACAACAGATTTTCTGTCAGAGTGAGAAGGATTAGGCTATAATCCACCACGCTAGCCTACTGCGGGTTGGCAAACTTCACTCACCATCGAGAAAATCTCTCGGGAATATTTTGTCTCCAGATTCCTCACGATGTTTTCCTTTACCATTTTAAGCAAGTGATAATAATTCATTTATAATAAGCACATGATTACGAAAAGTCTGAGGTGGGCATGCACCTCAGACTTTTCGTAATCAACGACAAAATATAATTCTGTCGTAGTTAGGTCTTAGTTTTTTCACAGGCCCAGTATATGAGTTGCTGTAGAAATATTTCCCAAAAAAATCCCACATGAATTATTCGTTCGCATCTGGTTTGTACTAGGTATTAATCATCGGTTTTGCGAATAGCTGCAAATAAAAGCCTGTGACAAGTAATTGTTGGGCTGTCATTTTGTTCGCATTGTTCTCTGAGGGGGAAAGTTCTGTTATTTGTGTTTTGTCATGAAACAAAAGAATAAACACTATGTTGTACTTATAATAACAAAGTTCCTGATCGCATGTATGTATGTCCGGTATTTAGAAATGATTTCTGCGTTAAATTGTCTCTATTGTACGAAATCTACGTCGAGTAGCAGTATGTATGCTGTTGCGTTTCGTACGGTGGGTGTGGAGCGCCGGAGGCCCAATTCCTTCCTCAGTCTTCAGCCTTCCCTTCTACTTGAATAGGCTCAGCAACGCATCTGCAACTCCTTTGGTATTGCAGGTGTCCATGGGCGGCGATGACTACTTACCATCAGGTAGCTCGTCTGCTCCTTTGCCGAGTAAACCCATAAAAGAAAAATTAAAATTATTATTCAGCCATTTTTGTCCGACTGCAGGGCAAAGGCCTCCCTACCCGTTTTCTATTTTTCACGATTTAAGACTATTTTGGGCCAACCCTTCCAGAAGATTCCCAGCTCATCCCGCTACTTTCGTCTTGGCTTACTGCACCTGTCGCCTGCCAGTCTGAAAATGGCTTATACATAACTATATTATTATTTCAACAAGAAATTAGCGCCAAAAACTAAGATAAACATACGTTAGACTGTAAAATTCTCAAGCAGATAAAGATCAGGAAAGCACTCAAACAAAAATAGGGACGTAAGACTGAACTGGCTAATATGTTTCAATATTGACACTCACTACACATTAAACTCACTGCATCTAAAAGACAGTTAATAAATTCGGCTGTCTGCAAACGAAATTCAGTTGTTTCGCTACAAACATAGCACAGAAAGCACACACAAACAGTGGCACGACACAAAGGCACAATGGGACTTGAAGCCCGAGGCAGCTCCCGTAATTAAAATGTGCCTTTTGGGTTCTGAAGGCTGATATACTGCTTGTTGTGTTACTTGAAAAGGTGATGCAAATTTTTGAGAGCAATTTTCTCGAAACTGTTTTAACAATAGTGACTTTCATAAATCTTGTCATACTAGCTAGCACCCGCAATTTCTTCTGCATCTCTGGTACTATGAAGTCTGCTTACATCTCTTATCATATTATGGGTAAATAAAAAAAACTTTCCCCGCACGGAGGAAACTAATTGAAAAAAAATTGTATCTTGCTTCTTTAGCATCATCTTGGCGATAGCACTGCCGTGCCCCCAGATATGAGCACGTACATAATTATGTATAATATATTGAATATTTCCCAACATATCAGAATACAATTTGATATGAGCTGCTATGTATGACAAGATGTATGAATGTTGACGAAGCAAAAGAAGTATGCAAGAATCGTAGCAAATGGCGTTCTGTGGTTTCTGCCTACCCCTATGGGAAAAAGGCGTGAATGTATGTATGTATGTATGTATAAGCTGCTACTGAGAAATGTAATATATATAATGTAATGTAATAACTTCCCTTATCTGGGAATGGATGTCAAAAACTCTAACTAGCCGAGACATTGACGAAGGAGGCAGTCTTATTAGTCAAATATATTCCGCATAATAACCTCAGATCAAATAAAAAGTTAAGATGGAAATTTGTGAACAAAGAAGTGAGGCCGGCTAAAACTACGCCTAACGGTGTAAAACACACAATTACGCACACACGTAGGAAACTACGCCTTATCTTGTTTGTCGAGCTATCGAGGTATAGAAAGCTCGACTGACAAGATAAGGCGTAATTAACTAATACATATGTGCGTGTAATTGTGAGTTGTACACCGTTAGGCTTAGTTTTAGCCGGCCTCACTTCTTTGTTCACAAAGTTCCATCTTAACTTTTTATTTGATCTGAGATCATAACTGACATTATTAAACTACATAGTACATACAACATTTTTAGTGTAGAGGAGGTAATTAATTGCTCGCAGGTGGGTTAAGGTCGCCGTGAAATATTAATTGCTTGTATAATAATGCAACGGAATGCATCGCGACCTAGATTCTATAAAACAAGTGTACATGTATAAAGATGTAAACAAGAATATATTATTTTAGAAGAGGCAGACTTGGGATAATGTGGTCGCTGGTTCAGAACCCAAGCATTGCACTACCGACGGACCCACTCGTAATCAAAGTATTTAGCTTAGTATGAGGGGTTAACAAGAATACTAGTACCTAATGTGCAACCCATATTGCTAGTAAGT
Organism: Subacronicta megacephala; assembly: GCA_958496365.1. Lineage (NCBI taxonomy): Eukaryota > Metazoa > Arthropoda > Insecta > Lepidoptera > Noctuidae > Subacronicta > Subacronicta megacephala. Next base: position 10,836,417 of record OY292525.1, read on the forward strand.
TTTTTTTATAAAAATTAAAACATTTTGATATGATTATTAATATATATTAAGATTATGCGTTTACAGGGTGTCTAATTTTGCTATCAAAATATGTCATAGTACACCTCTACCTTACTCTTCGGAGAATACAGGCATGGTGGTATATTCTAAGCGACAATACTTTTTTTTACAATAAACTAAAATACACATGTTATTAAATTTTATATTTCTCTTAATTTTGAACTAAACATTTATTCCAAGCAAATATACAACTAAAACTTAATATTCATTACGTTAATCTTAGTGGGGTATAAGATTACGAGTGAGGAAGACGGTGCCCTAAGTGCTAGATCTCGGGCACTGTGCCAAATTGATCCCTTAACACTCACTCGACATGTACCTATATGAATTAAGATTTGATGAAATACTGAAACTTGATCTAACTGTTTTCCCAAAGAGGTGAACATATGATACATCCAAAGTAAATTATGTATTATGCAAATAGAGATAACAAGAGTGCGAGTGCAACAACATTACGAGTGATGCAATAACTACGCTATTGACTTTGCCCAAAAGATCATGGGTTCGAATTGAAAACCTTACATTTGTATTTAAAACGCAACGTGTTGGAAACGCACATAAAATACAGCGCAAACATGTTAATTTAGCACTAATTCGTCTTGTTTAATTCCATGTACATATCTCCCAAAACGTTTACATCATGACAGTACATTCGTGAACAAAGCCGCACATAGAATAGTACAGTCGCGTCCTACGGTGCTAATGACTGATGGGCGAGCGACGTCTCATTAGTGACACAGTTTATAGCGCTTTGTTGCGGGAAATACAGGGGGGATGTTTACTGAAGCTGTGTAGTACTCGGTAGAATAGTGTCTTGTGTTTTTTTCTAGATGATGTTTAAGGCGTGCTACACACTTGATCGGATCGGCATTATTTGGCACAGAACATAACATACCATACCATCACGCCTGTATTCCTTGTGTGTGTACTAATGTACACCCATACTTCGCCGGTATGTAAATGTCCCGTGTAACAGGGGGCGAGCCTATTGCCATTAACTGGGCACAAATCAAGACTACGATCTGCTACTGAGAATTTCATAGAATAACCCAATAACACTGCTCAGCCTTGGGATCAAACCCAGGACCTCTCTATTCTATGAAATTCCCAGTAGCAGCTCGGTGCCTGGATTTGTGCCCGGTTAATGGCAATAGGTTCTCCCCCTATTACATGGGACCTTAACATACCGGCGAAGTGTGAGTATACATTAGTACACCTTTTCCCAATCCTTCGGGGAATACAGGCATGATGATAATATGTATGTTATTTTTTTTTTAAAAAGGCTTACTAGCAATGTGGGTCACACATTACTAGTATTCTTGTTAACCTGTCAAGCGGCATATTGTAGACACAATGCAAAATCTATTGTTATGTGCTCAAAAGAGGAACTGTACGCATTGACAGGTTAACCCCTCGTGCTACGCTAAATGCTTGTGTTACGAGTGGGTTCACGTCGGTAGTGCAATGGGTGGGGTTCGAACCGGCAACCATATGATCGCAAGTCCGACGCCCTAGCCATTAGGCTACCGACGCTTATAATTTTAAATCCTACTCCTACTAATATATATATATATATATTATATATAAATTATATTATCATCATCATCATCAACCCATTACATTGTCCCACTGTTGGGCACGGGTCTCCTCTCAGTACGAGAGGGATTAGGCTATAGTCCGCCACGCTAGCCTACTGCGGGTTGGCAGACTTCACACGCCGTCAAGAAAATCTCTCAGGCATGCAGGTTTCCTCACGATGTTTTCCTTCCCCGTTTAAGCGCGTGATAATTAATTATTAATACGCACATGACTTCGAAAAGTCAGAGGTGTGTGCCTTGGATTCGAACTCGAGACCTTTGACTTGGCAGTCCAATGGTCATATCACTAGGCTATCACTGCACCATCCTACTAATATTATAAATGTGAAAGTTTGTGAGGATGGTTGGATGGATGGATGGATGGATGGATGTTTGTTACTCCTTCACGCAAAAACTACTGAACGGATTTTGATGAAACTTTACAGTATTATTGTTTATACATCAGAATAACATATAGGCTTTAAATTATAACGATATTTTGGGAAATTCCCACGGGATTGGGAAAAACTATTCCACGCGGACGAAGTCGCGGGCAAAAGCTAGTTATATATATATTATAAATGTGAAAGTTTGTGAGGATGGATGGATGGATGGATGTTTGTTACTCTTTCACGCAAAAACTACTGAACGGATATATATATTATATATATATTTATTTTATATATTATTTATTATTTATTTATTTATTTATTTATTTATTTATTTTTTATTTATTATTTATTATTTATATATTATAAATGTGAAAGTTTGTGAGGATGGATGGATGGATGGATGGATGGATGGATGTTTGTTACTCTTTCACGCAAAAACTACTGAACGGATTTTGATGAAACTTTACAGTATTATTGTTTATACATCAGAATAACATATAGGCTTTAAATTATAACGATATTTTGGGAAATTCCCACGGGATTCGGGAAAAACTATTCCACGCGGACGAAGTCGCGGGCAAAAGCTAGTATGTTATAAATTTAGTTTTAAATTTCCGCCTGAGACACATACGTACTTAATATTGTTAAAAGAATATAAAAAACCTTGAATTATTCGTGTTTATTGTTTGAATGATACCCGTTTCCCGATACGGAATCGTTTAAATTGCTTACGTCAGCTGCAGACATCGGGAACTCGTCAATCTTGTCCTGGTATTTTCACTTCCCCTTTTTTCTAAACGATTTGGTATTTTTTGTTATCTCAGAGATTGTTTTTACTGAGTTTTATCGTTCATATATTATTTGGTAAGGTTTCCATGTGATGCTTATTGGAAATATACGGAATAGCATTGTTTTTACCCGACTGCGCTGTAGGGTAATTTTTCCTATTCCTGAACACATATTTCAGAAATTTGGTTGTATATGTTAATATTATCCGTAAGCACAAATTAATTTTCCTGAGAAGAAAAATTTGTATAAACAAAGTAGGATTAACAGATTCTTTTTAAAATTTGCTTTACCTAATAAAAATCTGTGACATAGTAAAATAAATATATTTCTGTCTTAAAGATACTCAATAGTTTATTGCATTCCATCATGTAAATATTAACAGGTTTTTTTATTATTTATAAATAAATAAATTTCTGTCAAATTGTAAGATAAATCCCTAAATGAAGTTCTGTATATTATAAAAACAGTCTTATGTCATCTAATCTATGCACTTAGTGGAAAAAAAATTGCTTCTTCCATTAATTTCTATAAAAAGTCCACGGTTATGGCGCACTTACGACTTACTCCAAGGTAAGGAAACTCCATTAAGAACACTTGAAACGGCTTAAAAACGCCCGATAAAGCTATCGGCGCTCCCTTAATATTGTTCCTCATTTACTTTACCCCCAAGAAGGATCGATTACCCTAATTTTAGGGGTGCCTAAATATCTCGCGATACGGTTAACCTATTTATTCGTCCGTATCTCTGCTATCACCCCTGAGGCTCGTTTACCTTTTAGTATGTTTAAGATAACGTGATTGACCTTATAAATAAATGGTCGATTCTTTTATAGAAATATTAGATATCATTAAGGAACGATTTAGCTGCATGTGGGCGTTGGTTTTATAGAATAGAAAAGTAAGAAGTACCTACGAAGTTATCTTTTTAAAAGAAATATTTGACCTCAGTTAGGGTCAAACTTGTATCCCCGCTTTGAGTACAAATATTCCGGTTTTATACCAAAGCCGATGTTTGGAATTGTGCCCGGTTAATGACACTAGGCAAGTGCAGTGATAGCCTAGTGATATGACCATTGGACTGACAAGTCAAAGGTCTCGAGTTCGAATCCAAGGCACGCACCTCTGACTTTTCGAAGTCATGTGCGTATTAATAATTAATTATCACGCGCTTAAACGGTGAAGGAAAACATCGTAAGGAAACCTGCATGCCTGAGAGATTTTCTTTACGGCGTGTGAAGTCTGCCAACCCGCAGTAGGCTAGCGTGGCGGACTATAGCCTAATCCCTCTCCTACTGAGAGGAGACCCGTGCCCAGCAGTGGGACAATGTAATGGGTTGATGATGATGGTGATGAATGACACTACGTTGGCGCCCTATTCTATGGGACCTAAACGTACCTGCGAACTGTGGGTGTACACGCGGCTACACATCAAGCTATTCAAAACCAGTTAAGACTGATCTCCCACTGGTTAGTATTTCCGTACAATTCAATGCCAGCCTATACTGGTTTTGTATAGCTTGATGTGTAGCCCTGTGTACATGAGTGCCATCTTGCGGTATCCTTCGGGGAATAAATGCGTGAAGATATATTATGTTATAATTTGTCTCATGTGTCTCTTTAACTGCAGAATTATAGACGCCTGGATGTCTGATCTTGAGAAATGATAGTCGACTCCTAATAAGAGTTTTTGGCTCAAGGCCAAAGTTGGGTGCGCGATTGATTCTGATTACCACTCAATTTTTATTTTATTTTTATTTTTATTTATTTATATTTTGGCACAAACAGTCAAAAAGAAAAGAAACATTAATACTAAGATTCATAATTACAAATGTGATAGACAAATAGTGCCGAAACTTACCAATGGTAATTAAGCTGGATTTAGAGGTATTATTGTTCCTATTTGTCGTTCTCACACCATCACGAATGTTTTTCTCGAAGGGTTAGGCAGAGGTATACTTATACCCACTCTTCGCCGGTATGTTTAGGCCCATGTATTAGGGGGCCATTTACCGAGCGCGAATCAAGACTCCGAGCTTCTACTGAGAATTTCATAGAAAAACTGAATAAGTGTTATTAAGTTTCAACCCGACCTGGGATCGAAGCCAGGATCTCTAGCGTAGCAGTCGCGCCTAGGACCACTAGACTAATGTGGCAGTCGTTATCATAAAATATTTTAACATATAATAAAACCATACATATCTGTACCTATGTTTTATGAAATCTCAGATCAGATAAATTAATTAACGAGGTATCCCGTCAAAATTATGCTTTAGTATCAGACTTAGGTATAAATAAATGTAATGTGTTTAAACAAAACAAAACAACATAAAATAAACAAAAGCACAATCTGAAAATTCAACATTAAAATCGCGACGTCCAAGCATAATCGTTCATCCAACACAATAAGAATTTCCTAAAAAATAGCCAAGAATTTTCACCCTACAAAACACCATAAATTTCCCTTGCTACCTGAACAATCCATCTGTAACAGTTTGTGCATAAAAAGCGCTCATGTCCGCCATTACGAACACAAAGACAGTAATGACAGCCAACATTCAGACGGACACTAATGAGGGCTGTTAGCGTCGACAAAAACCTGGGGGCCTACTACGAACATCGAACGTCGAAGCTTCGTATCGAAACGAAACAACGAAGCGCAAAAATCTTACGATATTAGTATACTTAAGTAGCTGCGATTCTTCGAATAAATCATAGAATCTTACTATTTGAACTGCCTCATTAGTCTAGTGGTCCTAAGCGCGACTGCTACGCTAGAGGTCTTGGGGTCGAACAAAGTGTTATTGGATTTTTCGATGAATTCCTCCGTGCCTCACTGCCGTTCCTCATGGCTCTTGAATATGCTCGGTGCATGGCAATAGACTCGCCCCATTATAACATGGGACCTAAACATACTGGCGAACTATGGGCGTAAATTAAGTAAACATCTGACTAACCATTCGGGGAATACAGGCATAGTGGTGGTATGCTCTTTCTATTTTTTTGTAGGCAGTATTGCCAAACAACCTAATAATATTTGGGAGTAGGGTAAGGGGAGTAAGACTTGAAATCAAAACGTGTAAATCGAATCTATCGTCGTGTCCTAAATACTTGTGGTAGGAAGGCGTACGATCCGTCAGTCGAAACTTTGAAACGTTACTCAGAGTAGACCCCCTGGCACCAAAACAATGGTTGCTAACACTGCGGTGTGTTGTCACTTTTCTGCTTTTAAGGCTTCTATGGTACCCATCATAATTGTCAGTTATTAACAGCTATTAGTACAGCGTTTTTTCTCGTACTCCCGTGATTCAAAAGAATAAATCTAACGATTTCAGTGTTAATTCTTTCATGTAGTCGTATATGATGTGTGAACTGCCTCATTATCTTGGAGGTTGTAAGTGTTGAGCTAGTGCGTTCGAAGCCCAGGTCAAAAAGCGTAAGATTAATAAAGGCAATAGATTCTCATTTTATGTGACCTAACCATAAATATAAACGAACTTTGAGTTCGTTCGTCACATAAAACAACTAAGTGTTCAACTCTGCCTTACCCCTCAAAGAATACAGGCGTGATTGTATATTAGGTTTATTTGAAAGAGTAGGGACATTATTTCGATTTGATTTTAAAGGGTTTATAGTTTGTATACCATCATTGACATTAAAATTATAGATGCATTAGTGTAACTACATCGATTATTAATTACTACGTACGCACGGCTACACATCAAGCTATATAAAACCAGTATAGGCTGGCCTCGACTTCTACGGAAAACCTTTACAATGGGAGATCACTCTAAATTGGTTTTGTATAGCTTGATGTGTAGCCGTGTGTACATTATTACTACGTGGACTATTACTTACGTAGATTACTACGTAGACTATTAATACGAAGGCATTTTTTTTTCATAGAGAACCCTAGCCTCGTTATTTTAAAGATCAACTAAACTATACAACTAGACATTATTTAAGTTATTCCTAACACAGAAACATAGTTTTCCTCAGGTAAACGACCTTAATTCAAATAAAGGCGCCCTTAAGGAATGCCAGTGGAATACCTGTTGAAATGTACTTGTACGTACAATATCACAAATCTGACGATGACCCAAAGTAAATAACAGGGGTCAGGAATCTTTTCTGTGCTGACCCTTAATTAAATATTTGGGATGGTCACACTGAATTAAACATAACTGAATTTGTAGATTTAGAACTTCAAGAGGGGGATATTTGGTTACTGCTCACAACGTATACACGAATGTAATTTGGTAGTTTTTTTAACACAAGACGTAACATAATCTACCATCACGCCTGTATTCCCCGAAGGGTTATGCAGAGGTGTACTAATGTACACCCACGCTTCGCCGGTATGTTTAGGTCCCATGTAATAGGAGGCGAGCCTGTTGCCACTAACCGGGCACAAAACCAGACTCCGAGCTGCTACTGAGAATTTCATAGAAAAACCAAATAACACTTTGCTCGTATGGGGCTCGAACCCAGGACCTCTAGCGTAGTAGTCGCGCTTGGGACCACTAGACTAAAGAGACTAGACGAGTCTTTTGAAGCTATTGACCAAATTCTGTCTTCTAACATGTTCAAAGATCAGCAAAATTTTGTGCGTCGCAGAAATGCAAGGTATCTATTTTAACTCTAGAACAACGAGCGGGGCTACTACTACACTTGAGGCTCGACTCCCAGGTCAAGCAAAGTATTCGCAAAAAATTTTCAATAGAAATTTGGACATTCCAGTGTATGTATGGGGCTTAGTCCATGTTCAACAACACAGTGATAAACCTTTACTTTAACATACAGTACAACATTCAATCCTTGTGCCTTGAAATTAATTATAACCTCAGATCAAATAAAAAGTTAAGATGGAACTTTGCGAACAAAGAAGTGAGGCCCGTTAAAACTACGCCTTACCGTGTACAAACACAATTACAGGCACACACGAATACCGAAACTCCGCCTTATCTTGTAGTATCGAAAGCTCGACTGACAAGATAAGGCGTAGTTTCGGTATTGTTATATAGTGTAAAGTTGTGTTTGTAAACGGCAAAGCGTAGTTTTATCCGGCCTCACTTCTTTGTTCGCAAAGTTCCATCTTAACTTTTTATTTGATCTGAGTTCGAAATTAATTATTACAAATATGCCCAGCGAGTGTTGTGTGTTGCAAGTCAAACATCGTTCAGGCGGGGTACACGACAGATCCCATGTAATCTGCCATGCTATAAGCTGGGTGCCGGTTGGCATTGACGTTTCTTGGCAAACTTAACCATTGAACGCCTCGGCTTTAGTAAGACGAGATGGCATATTGGATAGGGCTTGGAAATGTGGTTATTAAATTAAAGTAAATTAGTAATTTTAATGTTTAGGCATATAAAAGAGTAGCTGTGCCGAGACTGACTGCCTTATTAGTCTAGTGGTCCCAAGCGCGCGTTAGATTTCCTGGGTTCGTTTCTCAGGTCAAGCAAAAGGTAAAACTGAGTGCTTATGGGTAATTTAGTACATTGTTGTTATTCTTTCAACACCATCATCCACTTGCACTTGTCCCAATAGATTTCGGTCATTCATCTCTAAGAAAACATCTGCCTCATTAGTCTAGTGGTCCTAAGCGCGACTGCTACGCTAGAGGTCCTGGGTTCGATCCCTAGATCGAGCAAAGTGTTATTGGATTTTTCTATAAAATTCCCAGCAGCAGCTCTGAGTCTGGATTTGTGCCTGGTTAATGGCAATAGGCTTGCCCCCTATTACATGGGACCTAAACATACCGGCGAAATGTGTGTGTACATTAGTACACCTCTGCCTAACCCTTCGGGGAATACAGACGTGATGGTATGTTATGATTTAAGCCTGCCTAAAAAATTGCTAAAAAAGAAGACAAACTTAATACCTTCTTAATCTTGTGGTTGCTACAACAGTAACTATAGTAATAACTCAAGCTAAATCTTTGTTTACTAGGCTATAAGTCTGCAAAGTTATCGTCTGAAAAGTTTGACAACTTGGGATTTCACCGACACGATTTAGAATTAAGACTAATTAGAATTCGGATTTAAGTTGTTTTAAGCATGTCGTGTAAAGACTATACACAGAATACATACACTTAATACATTCATACACACACGTAGCCGTAATACAAGATTATTTGATGTATTGTCCTTGTGACTGTTTGGAAGCACGGCAGCGTCCCTGCCAAGGCGATAAAAAAGAACTACGTACTGAAGTGCTTTTTCTAGAATTTGTAATTAATTTTAGTAATTATTTTTTTAAAGTGACAGTAAAAAATGCGATATTGATAAGAGCCTGCGTGTTTTTTTGGCAAGAACTGTACAAATGTAAAATAAAATACATAACCTTTGTGCCCAATGGTGCCCGCATGGTATGTTATAGGCTAATGGCAATAGGCTTGCCCCCTATTACATGGGACCATATGACCCACGCTTCGCCGGCATGTTTAGGTTAGCACATAGGCAGAGGTTTAACTAATAGTTTAATTCTGCCTGCCGTGATCATACGATCACGCCTTTATTATGTATGTTATGTTAAAAATTAAATAATGCCAATACTAACAATTTCGAAACTGGCAACCCTGCTAGACTTGTGGTAATAAATTAATCTCAACATCCTGAACTGGCGTTAGTTTCTCAGTCGAAACACTTGCTTCAGGCATGGCACGGAGCTTACGATGTTCTCTCTACAGCTTAGATTTTAGAGAGTTTGAGCTAGACAAAAAAGGCAATTGATTCTGAGACGTTATTGACTGAAAAATAAATAATAAACCTGTGACCACTGGCGAGGTAGCTGAGCAATAGCTTCTGCACTATGGGTCGCGGGTTTAATTCTCGAATAGGGAAAGTATTCGTGAAGGTAGCACTTCAGGTGTAGGTGTTTGTGTGTACAAATTTGGATTTGTTAACGCACCCACGACACAGGAGACACAATACTTGTTTTGAACTCATCCAAATACTAGCTTTCGCCCGCGTCTTCTATTCTAACATGGGCCCCTAGACAATGTCACATCTTCATTATCGATGACGAAGTTCGATGTCAAAAATGTATGGATTTGACATAATTTCATCACGTGACATATCGAAAGGTTATGCCAATTCCACACATTTCTGATATCTAACTTCGTTATTGATGATAACGATGTGACATTGTCTAGGGCCCCTGCTTTTTTATGTTCTCAATGCACATACGGCTAGACGTCAAGCTAAACAAATCCAGTTTACGCTGGCCTCTTATTGTATGGAAAGCCTATACAATATGAGATCAGCTTAAACTGGAATTGCATAGCTTCTCCTGTAGCCATACATACCTATACAGACACAGGATCTCTACGATATTAAAACCTATGTAATTAAAAATCTGTTTTCGTGTTACGTAATTGTCAGGACGAGTTTCGATGAAAGCTTTTTTTTTGATCCACTGGAAATGTCGTTGAAATTTACGCAAATAAAGATCACTCACGGGTCCCTAGACATAATATAAAAACATAAAAATGCCATATATTAAACGTTGAGTTTCCAAAACTTCTACGAGGTAAGAAACACCTGACTTTCTTTCCCTTTATCCCACACAAACGGGAAAATAACTTAAAACACACAAAGGAGCTTTTAACTTACCCCGGAAATTCGAAACAAAACCATTTTAAATTAAAACAATCGTTTGCTGGAAATTATTCTAAAGATAAAAATTTCCACGAGTGGCCCAAAAAAGGGTTGACCTCAATTTAAGGGGTGTCCCCTGATAACGGACTTGATAACATTAATCAAAGGACATAGCTGCAGAGTTTCGGGGTTCCGCCTTCAATTTTCTGGCCGGTGCCCTCGTAATTCTTGTATCCTTGGCAATTTTTCAGCTCAGCTGTTATGTTATAAACATTATTGGATTTCTTGTGGCTAGGGAAGCAGGTGGGGATATATAAATCTTTTTGTGACTTGTGAAGTTGCATTTCGATAGTTCTGTGCACATCTGCGAAATAAGTTGTGTATTTGACGTCTTGAGTGGTTTTATTTGGGAAAACCCATATGCTATTGTTGATATTGTTATCATTATTTATTGTATTCATTTAGGTCTTGAAACATTTTGAAGCTTCTTTCCTCAATAATTTTGTAAGAATGATATAGAATTTCAAGAAAAATAGGTTTGACTGATTGTGTTTTGTTTATTCTTTGTTTAATTAACTGTGCTACACGATTAGGATTTTCTTCCGTATCGTGTGTTAGTTTACGGGTTTCGCAGACGAAACACCCGGAGCCATTAGGTCAGCAAATATTCAAGCAAAAGCAGGTGAGCAAATTGTTCCGTGAGGGGACCGAACCCGCGACACACGTTTCCGAAGCCAATCACTAGGAAATACGCCATGGGTGTTGCAGAATGCATACATAAATAAATATACAGAAAGTATATTGCTAAAATAGAATTTAAATAGAAAGTAATATTTTTTATTACACAAAAAACTTATGCTAAGAACAACTATATAAGTTCAAAGATGGTGCATTGGGCGGTCTTACAAAATATATTTAATATTTGCTGCAATGAAGAAATATGAAATCGCCCAAATCAAGATTCAATAAGTCTAGATTCAATTTAAATTTCGAACGACATCCAAGAATTTCAAGTACCTTCACACTCATTTATAAACAGTAGGGGATAAAGTCAGCTCAAAAGAACCCCAGCTATAACTCACTATGGGTTATGTTACATAAATAAAAAATCTTTTGTAAGATTCCATTCAATACTTATTCGGTAGTACGTGTGAACTGTATACAGCATGTTGTCCAAAACTAGGCGATCTGACTTGAACTTGGGTACGAATTGACCAAGATTTGCTTAATATTAAATTAATTACCAGCCCTTTTGCCGACACGTGGCTGGGCACAGGTCTGCTCTCACGGTGAGAGCGGTTAGGCTATCCCACCACTCAAGTCTACTGACAGACTTCAAACGCCTTAACAATCTCTCAGGCATGCAGGTTTCCTCGCGATGTTTTCGTTTACCGTTTTAATCGAGTAATAATTAATTATTATTAGTACGCAAATGATTATGAAACGTCAGAGGTCCGTACTACCTTGAATTCTCGGGACCTACGACTTGACAGTGACTTCATGTCACTAGGCTATCACTGAATTAACATTCAAAATGAAACTTTTTAGAAGTTGCATTTTACCATACAGGCCAGTATAATCTCTTTATTGTTATCGACATTACATCTAAGTATTGAGCTTATGTCAAAATTCGATCTCCAGTGGGCAAAAAATCGAGTGATAGATTTTTAACACTGACCGCTAATCAATACGCTACTCAGAGCGAAACGCTATCATGAACAATGAAAAAATGCTCTTTGTCGAATTTATTCACAACTTCAAGGTTCTGGTATATCAAGCTTCTCAAGCATAATCTGATGAAGAATTAATATCGGTAGTATCTTTTGTGTAGTTAAAAAACTAAACAAATTCTGAAACAGCCTGTATAATGTGCTTACATTCAAATGAGACGGTAGCAGTTAAAAGTCTACGGGCTGTGCAGAGATTCCCAAAGCGTTTGCACTTCAGAATTAAATATGAATGTTTAAGCAAATGAATGGAATGTAAAATTTTCACGAATATGAAGAATTTTATTTTATGTCATACTAAACATGAGGTCCCGCGTCTGATTCCGTGTCTGTGAAATCTTTCTTTCCTTCTTGTCTGTGTGTATACATCAATACACCTCTGGTTTATCCTTTATATGTATGTACTCAATGGATGATTTCGAGATAAAGAACCGAAGTAAAATAATAGAAAGTTTATTTAGTAGGAAAATAATGTATTATAATGAATTGAAAGATTATTCGATTCAGTTACGATTAAATCAAGTATTATCCGGTAAATAAAACGAATTGATTAATCTGTACGGACAGGAAATTATTTGCTAAAAGTGTTGTTAATTTTACCATTTTTGGGCCGTTAGTGAATTGAATGAATAAATATTTTTTTGGTAATTTTAATAAAGATACTAACCGTTGCTTATTTATTTTTTCCTTTATTGTTTACAACGTTTGTATAGAAACTAATCATTATTTGCCAACTTTAACATTGACACCTAAACGTTATACTTAAGAATTATAAGTAGTAACGCCTGAATATAATATTGGACTGCCTCGTTGGTCTAGTGGTCCCAATCGCGACTGCTACGCTAGAGGTCTTGGGTTCGATCCCCAGGTCGAGCAAAGTGATATTGGGTTTTTCTATAAAATTCTCAGTAGCAGCTCGGAGTCTGGATTTGTGCCCGGTGAATGGCAATAGGCTCGCCCCCTATTACATGAGACCTAAAACATACCGGCGAACTGTGGGTGTACATTAAGTACGCCTCTGCCTAACCCTTTGGGGAATACAGGCGTGATGGTATGAATATAATATTAACATTATTATTCGAAGAGGGTATTAGTCTGGCTTTTACTTCACCTAGTCAGTCATCAACATCAAGAAGCTACTACATTGTCCCACTGCTGGGCACGGATCTCCTCTCAGAATGAGAGAGATTAGGCTATAGTCTACCACCCTAGCTTATTAATTATAGTATTCGAATTCGAGACCTTCCTACTTGCCAGTGGCTCAAGGATATCACAAGGCTAACTGTTACTGCACTAACAAAGTATTTTTAGATAATTTTATCGATTAAAATTGAGAATCAGTGAACTCTAAGGTGAGACGAACTAATTTTGAATATCAAAGAGTTGTCGCGTCGTCTGTTTATTCATTGGTTAGTCTACGATCGCGGCTGGCTTGAATAACAACTCGTGCAGTTTTGTTTACAAGTTATGTGAAAATCATTGTGAATTTTTAATATCAATTCGTTTAGTATTCATAGTGTGTTTTGAAACTCAATTATACAGGTTGGTTAGCTTTTTGTTTTGTGTTTTTATCTAGTGCAATTTGAAGTATTATTTTGGTAAGGTTCTATTGTATTAAATGTTATTTACAATGTCTTTATATGTATGTATCAGAATCAATACACGCGAAACCGATTCCACATAGTGGGAAACAAGCTAGATTGATGTGGACCCTGTTATGACCTGGGCAAATTTCACGAATACCATGGCTGTCTGACGATTAGGAACAAGGACAGCAATTGCAGTTTTTAGTCGGTCCAAGTCTGAAATTGCCCCCTTCGAGGGTGGCAGACATTAATCAAGATTTTCCGAACTCAAACATGAAATGACGAAGATACGTTGAATCAAAAAATATTAGTTCGTTCAATTAAATGACCAAAAGATGAAAATGTAATGCTAGACAAATAACAGAAATATTAATATTTTAGTACCTCCATATTTCTGTACGGATATCAACGGTTAGCCGAATCAACAACATATCAAAGGTTTCCCTTTTCCGGGTTCTATTCAGAGAAATTCAATGTTTTCTTAATTACTTAACGTAAACTAAAGATAATATTTTACGAGGAAACAGTTAAAAGGAGAAATAAAATGAAATATATTATCATTGGTACGGTTTTACGCTCGAAGGTTTTACGCGAAGTTGTTAATGGACTCCGAAATAGTTTTATAGGAATCGTTAAAACTGATTAAATCGTATTTTTTAAGCTGTGGTCGTGGTTTTGTAACAGTCTTATTCGTCCCACATTTTTGTTTTTGAAACTTAATTTTCAGAAGTCAATTGTATTTCTTTTGTTGGTTTATTGTTAATGTTTCTTTTGTATTGAATTACTTTTGTTGAATTGTATAATATCTGCTCTATTTCTTCCTTAGTTCCTACTTCATCGTTCTCGGTCTTTTCTGAAACAAAATAATTCCAACTCTCTTTTTCCTCCTTCCAGCAGCAAAGATAAATATAAATCAATTATCAACATTTCCTAATAAGACTCGTAATTCGAAACAAATTAATTGAGCGTTGAAAAACAGTCACGAATGGAACTCGTTTAGTTAACGACAACTTGTCGACGATATTTTGACACCGCTCCAAAATGTCACCCAGAACTAAAGTGCCTAATTGCATTGGCTTCCTTAATTCCGACCTAACCAGCTAACGATGACACGCCAACTGATACTTATTATTTATTTTCCAGTGTCCTAAATACGACGGCGGCGGCGCAAAGGCAAATTAAACTGTGAAAAAGATCAGACGGAAAACATGGCGTCTGCGTCTGCGCGCCAAATCCCGCGTTACCGGCAGCGCCATCTGTCAGCGGCGGGCGAGAACCACTTCCGTAGTTTGAATCATTCGGACCGTTCGAAATAGTTATTTGTGATTTAACTGTGACAGTGCGGAGTCGTAATGTGATATAATAATATATAATTTTTAGTATTGTGTTGTGTTTGTGTGTTTACGATGTCTGATGAAAGATCGCGGCGGTTGTCGCAGATCTTCGACCCTCTGGCTCGGTTTACGGACCATAGCGGGGCTGGTCACTCTGCCAGTACCCCTAACAGTCCCCGACTGTTGCCGAGGAGATCGCGAGATCCGCCGCCCCCGCCACCAAGGTGAGTTCAACTTCATTTGTTTTATAACCGAACTAAGCCTAAAGTATGCCTATCGAAGTTAATTTATATCCTTAACCTTCCGCCACTCCAGTCCCATTATCTTAAAAGCCATTTCGTTCTGATTTCAAATTCTTTTTCTATGAGTCACCTTTGTTTAGTGTCATCTGATTACGTTTGTAGTAACACCATCGTGCGTACACTCATGCGCACATTGGGAGACACAAAAGGTTTCGTGTGACTCCTATATTACTATTTATTACTCAATTTAATACCCTAATTACATTTGATTAAGTTTACTTTTTCGTTGACGTTGTCTCGCTACTTTTCACATTGAGCGAATGTTTTTACGATCTCTTAAATAAAAAGCGAAATCTGGAGCATTATATTTTTTTCATTTGTAGCTGTTATGTAATTAGTTGCCAGCGAAAAAAGATTTATTTCTTGTTTTGTTAAAATTATTTACAGTGCAGATGATTTTAATTGGCTTCAATTATCATAATTATGTAAACCTTACCTCATAACGTATTTTTTCTACAGTAACGAGTAAGATTTTGATATAATTACTTCAACTGAATTTGATAAGAACTGAATAATATTTCTGAAACGTCCATTTATCTTATTAGCAATTAAACAATTGCTCACTTAAGCATTCTCTAAATTATCATTTTTAGAGTTTCTTATAAACAACTGACTGCCTCGTTGGTCTAGTGGTCCCAATCGCGACTGCTACGCTAGAGGTCCTGAGTTCGATCCCCAGGTCGAGCAAAGTGTTATTGGGTTTTTCTATGAAATTCTCAGTAGCAGCTCGGAGTCTGGATTTGTGCCCGGTGAATGGCAATAGGCTCGCCCCCTATTACATGGGACCTAAACATACCGGCGAACTGCGTGTGTACTTTAAGTACACCTTTGCCTAACCCTTCGAGGAATACAGGCGTGATGGTATGTTATAAATAACATCAGTCAAGAAACCGTTTCATTAGTCTATTGGTCGCAAGTATGATGGGTTAGATTCATGGCATTACTACACCTCTGCCCTCTCTAGTAGTCTTCAGAGATTGGTATGTTATAATATAGGCAGTCTACTACTGCCTCATTAGTCTAGTGGTCCTAAGCGCGACTGCTACGCTAGAGGTCCTGGATTCGATCCCCAGGTCGAGCAAAGTGTTATTGGGTTTTTCTATGAAATTCTCAGTAGCAGCTCGGAGTCTGGATTTGTGCCCGGTTAATGGCAATAAGGGACTTAAATATCCCAGCGAAATGTGGGTGTATGAATGAATGAATGATTGATTTATTTGCATTAAAATATGGTACAAAATGGTAGTCATTAGTACACCTCTGCCTAACCCTTCGGGGAATACAGGCGTGATGGTATAATTTCTACGTTGCATAAATTAATTATGCTTGCGTGGGCGTTATTATTGAAACATTACGTATAAACGTAATCTACTCAGTTTTCAGTTACAACATCGCACCGTTTCAGTATCGATACATTCTAATCTCGATTAAATTAGAAACTGTCCAAGATGGCCGCTGATAATAGTATTAAACTAGAAATAATGTCCATATCGATTGTTGGCCCATTAATTAGTGTCTCAATCGAGTAGGTACCAACAAATCGATTAGCATATTGCAATCAGATAACTTATGGAAGTTATTGCAGATACTAAGCTCGCAAGGTAAATGTAGGCGTCATGGAAATTAAATTAGATTGGTTAACATGATTGGGTGTTGAAGTTTTGTCTAGAAATTGTCTTCGCTAGAATACCTAAGTATGCCAAATTACAGTTGAAATCTTTTCTTGAAAATGGCTTCCTTATCAATTAATTTAACACTGAATATATACAGACAGGTACGCTTAGTCTTGGGTTCAATTCCCAATTCGAGCAGAGTGTTATTGTTTTTTTATGAAATACACAATAGTGTATCGGAGTCGGGATTTGTGCCCGGTTAATGGCAATAGGCTCGCCCCCATGGGACCTAAACATACCGGTGAACTGTGGGTGTACATTACTAATACCTACACCTCGGCCTAACCCTTCGGGGAAAACAGGTGTGATAGTATGATGGTACATACATACGTACTCAGTTTTCAGATATCGGCCGAAATGTCTCTTCACATATTACTTAAATATACAATGTATTTAATGTAATTTAATTAAATTGCACAATAACAAAACTCTACACGGAAACCGGTAAACAAATCCATCAACTGAATTTCATCAATACAGATGATCTCATCAGATAATCCTGTTCGTTTCAACCCTTGCAAATTAATCATTCAATATTAATAATACCTCATTTGTTTGTATTAATCCTTTAAACCTGCGAGCTGTAGCTACCTCGCTCAAGTATTTATGGTGGGACGAAATATTGTGCATTTAAATTAATGAGTACTGTGAAATTTATGATACGTTTTGCACATTTTTGGAAAAAGATTGGCTACGTGAACCGCATACTGTGTAGATAGGTCCATTTCTAGATAGTAGCTATGGGTGTAAAGTGTTTAATCGAATGTATACTGCATTATTTTAAGTAATCAGTTTATTTATGTTGATTTGAATGAATTGAAACCGTCTTTTTTTATGGGATGACGAGGCAAATTAGCAGGCGAGCTACCTGATGGTAAGTAGTCATCGCCGCCCATGGACATCTGCTAAACCAAAGGTGTTGCAGATGTCCATGCGCGGACGTTGCCAAGCCTATTTAGGGAAAGGGAGGGGAAGGAGAAAAGGATAAGGAAGGGGATTTTTGTGGGCTCCCTCATTCCTCACACGTTCATGCTGCGAACAGCGTGGCCCTACCACAGCAAAAAGTCTTTCATATAATCATTGTTCCATTGCTGGGCATGGATCTCCTCTCAGTGCGAAAGGGATTACGCTATAGTTCACCACACTAGCCTACTGCGGGTTGTTAGACTTCACATGGCCGCCAAGAAAATCTCTCAGACATGCAGGTTTCTTTACGATGTTTTCGTTCACCGTTTGAGCGCGTGATCATTAATTATAAATGCGCACATAACTTCGAAAAGTCAATCTTACGTGCCTTGCATTAGAACTCGAGACCTTTGACTAGGCAGACCAATGGTCATATCACTAGGCTACCACTGCACTTCTTCTTCACTTCAATCTTCCATATGTACCTACCACAAGTAGTCTTTTTTATAATCTTACTAGCCCATTACTAACCCATTGAAGGGACGATAGAACTTGTTACGAAATTGCATATTATGTAGTTTAATTGATAAATCGCTTTGTGATCTTGAGACCTCAGATATTATCTGCTTAGTAGTTTCACTGGCTACATTGATTGCCCTTTAAATTGGAACACAATAATGTTAGAACATTATTGTTTAGCAACATAATATTTGGCAACCATTCCAGACGAATTCTAGCAGCGGAGTCCTAAAACCTTCACAATTTTATCTTGACTGATCTAACTTTCATCATCCAGGCCGATCGCGCACTCTTCTCGCCTGGATCCGTTGGAGTACGAGCTGGTAGCAGCAGAGGTCGAGTCCATCAACTGGCAGGAGAGGTGCCTGGAGTTGCAGCTGGAACTACACCGCAGCAGGCACCAGGCGACCAGGGTGCGAGACATGCTTCGAGATAAGGTAGGAATCTTTTTAAGTGACAACAAAAAACGGGTATTGAAACTGTGTTAGAACTATGGATGATATTGATGGTGATGGGTGCTTGGTGTTGTTTATACATAACTAGTGCATCCGACGGACGTTGTCCTGCTCGAACTAGATCGCAGCGCCATCTACCGGCTCCAATTCCGCCCATGTTTTAGAGCGAACAAAACGCAGTAAAAAATATTCAAATCGGTCAAGCCAGTTATGACAAATATTTTTTTTTTAATTGATATTAGAAACTACACACAAAGCTTCAACTAAATTATATATACTTAGGTATATGTAATTAATAAGAGTTTCGTTAGGTATGATATATGGTCAGACACACCCAGATTTGTACATTGCACACCTCTGCATATCCCTTCGACGAATACAGGCGTGAAGGTCTACTAAAAAAAAAAACGCTTAAATCGATGATTTTTCGCATCCCTAGACATTCCTCGCCTTTCGTCTCGTTGCGCTGGCCGAACGTAACTGTAACGGCTATCAGCTATCATGAATTCTATATAAGACCTCTCGTGTGCTATTTACGCTTCTATATTATTTATAACCTATTCAAACACACTAATTACACCACAGAGGCGACTAATTAGTACTTAACTAGGAGTTTCAAGTTGCAACTAGCTACTACAAATCGTCGATATATCGTAATACATTCTAATTATGGGTTGGTCTCTGTAATTAATATCGAGTTAACAAGGAGATATCGATGACGTAGTCCCCGTGACGTCGACTCGTGTCACCATACGTCACAATTAGTTGGTACATGATCACGCACATGCATAATATTGATGTTTGTGTAGTGTATGCCCACATTCATCAATTATACACAATACAGCCAAAGGCCTAATTTTACTATATAAACGTCAAAAAACATTATAAAATTTTAAAGTAGCGTTATATTAGTTTCGGGATTATATTAAACAGTGACATTATGACCGTTTGAATGTGAAAACCTTATTTTAATACCGATTATTTTGAACAATTTCTACTGTTTGGCCTTAAAGAGCAAAAAAATATAGCTATTCCCTACATTTAAAATTTTGTCGAAGAACACTTTTCTATGAAACTACTGAAATTTTTTCACGATTTCAGGATTGGTCCTATATTGTAAATTGCTCATAATTTGAGGTCCTTTCGCTTGTAAAACGACTAAAATGTCACGGTGTATACTGATCAAGGGTCAAGGTACTGATCAAGGTTCGATATGCCACAGAATTAAAATTCACAGATAGGTAACCCTTTCAACCCCACTACAACAAAAGCGTGCCACAGCCTAACAATCATAACGCGGTAGCCAACTAGCTCAAGAAGTTAGCCGCACGTCATCTGTTCTTTATAGCCCACAGATTTAATTTCGTACGACGTTACTCACCCGTAAGTTTTTCTGTTCCGCTGAATATCCCGACCAAGGAGTTTATGATGTATGGCTGATACATTTTTCATTGGCTGGATATTTTGCGGGATTCAACTGTTTTTTAGAGGAGGATATTATAGGTCGTATTATGTGTTGCGTATGTAAACTAGGTTCGGAAGGTTCAGTGATTTTTTTAGTCTATGTGTTAAGTAGTCGATTCTGAAGAAACTACTTACTGGTATTGCGATTATTTTGTTACACGTTGTATATTGGCTAGAAGAGAACCCTCCAGAACCTGTATCCACCTTAATCTCAATAACACTTAATGTCACAAATTATATCTCAATTACACAAATCTAAGGTTATTTTCTGTAAAATTCTCAGTAGTAGCTCAGTATGGTTTTTTTTTTTATGGGATAACTTGGCAAACGAGCAGGCGAGCTACCTGATGGTAAGTAGTCATCGCCGACCATGGACATCTGCAAAACCGAAGGAGTTGCAGATGCGTTGCCGAGCCTATTTAGGGAAAGGGAGGGGAAGAAGAAAAGGAGAAGGAAGGGGATTGGGGAGGAATTGGGCCTCCGGCCCTCTCGCTCACCGAACGAAGCGCAGTAACGAAACGCTACTACTCGGACGTCGGTCTTCTGCGAGAGTGTGGTACTTCCCCGGTCAAGCCGGCCCATTCATGCTGCAAACAGCGTGGCCCTACCACAACAAAATGGTTATGTTTTTTTTTTTTAGCTTTTTAGCAATGTGGTTCTCACATTACTAGTAATCTTGTTAACCCCTCGTACTAAGCTAAATGCTTGTATCACGAGTGGGTTCACGTCGGTAGTGCAATGGGTGAGTTTCGAACCGGCAACCACGTGATCGCAAGTCCGACCCCCTATTGTATGGGTCCTAAAAATACCGGCGAATAGTACACCTCTGCCTAACCCATTCGGGAATGCAGCGTGATGGTATGTTTATGTTATGTTGTTATGTTATATATAACTAACGTATCTACTGCGACACATTCCCCTATAGTAAAGACTGGCACAAACCGGCCCAGTGACTTGTAAACAGTTCTTCATACGTCACTGGCCATGCCATGAAATGCCATAAAATCAGTCACCTATAGGAGCTGATATGGATGTGAAACAAGGGGGATTTACACGGGCGTATATATTGGTATACATCCTCGGTGCACAACCACATTAGGGTATGTTCAGACTTCCGAGGTTAATCGTGGCGAACAATATCTATATACATGTACAAATAAATAAAATTGGAGTCTGTTTATAATATTAAAATAGCCGCTTTTTACTAAATGTAAATGTATACAGGGAACATATACCAAAATATCATTTTTTTTGTCTGTCTATGTGTCTTTTTGTTCCGAATAATCTCTGAAACGGCTGGGCCTATTTTGACAGGATTTACACTGGTAGATAGGTGATGTAATAAGGCGTAATTTAGGCTACTTTTATTTAAGAAATTTATTATATATTAAATTGAGAAAAATTACTTTTAACAAAAAAGTTAAACCGCCTTCAAAAAATAATAAAATAATTTTGGCTAAAACAGTTTGGGAAGTCGGTGGTCTATTTGAGTGGGTCTTTTATTTTCGCCACCGACTTCCCAAACTGTTTTAGCCAAAATTATTTTATTATTTTTTGAAGGCGGTTTAACTTTTTTGTTAAAAGTAATTTTATTTTGTAATTTTTAGTGGAAAGTTTTGTTTAGAAACACTTGTTAGCCAACTAAACGCACTGCTCAAATAAGACAGCGATGTTTCGGAGTAAACTATAATATCATCGATGTAAACAATTTTTAGATTTTTGTTGATATTTTCAAAACTGCTGAACCGATTTCGATAAAATTTAAACGGGACCACCTCTGAAGTATAACCTACCAAACAAAAAAACAATCATTAAAATCGGTTCACAACTGGCGGAGATATCGCGTAACAAACATACAAAAAAAAAAAAAAACATACAGACGAATTGAGAACCTCCTCCTTTTTGAAGTCGGTTGAAAACAAACCACGAGTGAAGCCGCGGGCGGAAAGCTAGTATGTTGATAAAATTATTGCAGCCATTTGGTTTTTTCAATGCAACAAATTGTATGGTTCGTTTTAATCACTATTCACTGACCATTGCGTTCAGCGTCAACAACCTTTTCATGTGAATTTGAAGTGAAGTTTGAAGTGCAATTACGTGAAAAGACTTCAATGTCAAAAATAGGTTTCATTTGTTTTATTTAAAACTAGCTTTCCGCCGACAGCTTCGCCCACGTGGACTTTTCATTTTGCGGGACAATATAGCCTATGTCACTCAGGAATAATGTAGCTTTCTATTGGTTTCATCTCACCGAAACCGGTTCAGTAGTTCCAGAAATTACCCCCTACAACGTCACAAACATACAAACTTTACCTCTTTATAATATTAGTATAGGTTTCTTCCCCTCATTTCAATTTTATATTTTCGATACATGACGTCAGAATTATTCAATAAAGCCGCTTTGGTTGGCGATACGTGTGTGAACAGACCTTTATTCATGTTGGAACACTGCTCCATTTATGAAATCACTAAGCCTGGATAAAAAGCTCCGATACCCTGGATTTTTGTCATAACTCCCGGGCAAATTAGTTTTTTACTGGGATATCGTTGGAAAAGTAAAGATGGACTTATGGATGTTTCTGTTTTGTTACGTAACAAAAGATTTTCAAACATAGACAATGAAATATCTTATACAGCATGTAAATGCATATATTATGAAATCTATATGAAATACCTATTTTTTGATGAAATTTAGTTACCAAGTATTTATGGATTAAAAAAATCCAATTGATGGTAAAAAAAAATAATGACTTCTTATGTTTGTACTTTTTATTTTCCGTACGATTGCCTCATAAAACCCCCATAATAATGCTTGACTTGGGAATCGACCACGGATACCAGATCTGACATACGACCGGCGTAGGTCGGTACCGAATGGGCGGCACTTTCGACAACAAGCAATGAGGCAATTTGTGTTTTTATTAATATAATATTTAATAAAATCATAATCCATTTATTTAATTTACATTTGCAAAGTCGTTATCAAACTTTATTATTACATTTTTCATCCGACAGATGGCGCAATAAAGAACAAATTTCCATTCATTTCCGAAACAACACAAACAATTATTTGCAACAAAATGACAATCAAACAATTGAAATTTGTTAGGCGACTTGTAAACTTATGGCCGTGAGACTTGAAAGTTTTAATTAAGTAAAGGGAAATTCAGTAAACGACGTTTCAGCCAATTTGTGAAAGTTTTAACGACTGTCAACAACTGAACGGCGCGGGACCGATTTAGTAGACGGTGATCGATTCAGAAGTGGCAACATTGAAAAAATGGCGCCCGGAGCCCGTGACGTAATAGGAAATGGTTTTCGATTAAAAATATTCGACTAAGGTATTAGCTACATTGAGAGGACATTGGGTCCTTTGACTGTATAATATTTCAAGAATTCGTAGACGATACTAAAAAAAAGTGAGCTAAGTTGTCTTAACCATAAATGTATTTATTGTCCCATTCTTAGGCACGGGTTCCTCTCAGCATGAGAGGGTTAAGGCCTGGTATGGCCTGGTATAGTATGACCTGGTGCGGATTGGCAGACACGCCGTTGAGAAAATCTCTCAGGCCTGAAGGTTTCCTTGCGATCTCTTTTCTACATTGTTTAAGGGATAATACGCATATTGCAAAAAGTCAGAGGTGCGTTGGATTAAATCTTGATTCCCTTAGACCTGGCAGTCAATGGTCATATCACTAGGCTATCACTGCTCACCAAGTTGACTTATTAATGACAGCGTCTATCTAGAAAAAAAAAACAAGCGTCTAACAAATAAAAGCCCGCCGTCTCTGAAATAAAACATGACTATCACTAATATTATTTATGTCATCATTTTTACGTACAACCACACCGATGTATACCGAAGTCATGACTCCCAAAAGTCCCCTTAAAAACTTGTACATTTCAAAACTTACGCTATACAAACTGCGAGCTCAGATAAGTTCTCACCTAGCAGTACCTATCCTTCACTTTAAATCTGATATCGCTGTAAAATCCCGGGTACACGGTGCATACTTGTCGGCGAAATCCCGGGCGTGTTCCCAGCAAGAAACTGCCATACATCTAGGTGGAGCATAGTTTATAGCGAAGCCGAAGCATGCCCACTTAGTGCCCACAGTTATTATAAATCGTACTTTCTTCGTCAAGACAAGGGCATAATTGGACATTTATGCATTATGCGTAAAAGCAGTATGACCCTCTAGGGAAATGAGACTGAACTTAATGACTTTGTTCCTCCAGATAAAAGTATGCTTTTAAAACACATTGGCATACTTAACTCATTTAGAGACTTAACATTTTTTTAAAATATGGTATAGGAGGCAAACGAGCAGACGCACGCCTGATGGTAAGCGATTACTGCCGCCCATAGACACCCACAACACCAGAGGCGTACGCTCGGGAAAATGGAGTACGCTCTTTTCTTGAAAGCGCTTTTTCTTTGAATTATGGCCTTGTCTTGCCGAAATATCTTTTATGTTGGTTTCCGTCAGTTTTTTAGGGATGTGAGTGTTTTTAATGCCTAGTCAAGGGCTAATGGTCGCCAGCGAGGTATTGAGTTTCGAATTCCAGGGAAAGTCAAATTCTTTATGGGCTTTCCTATGAAATATTACAGTAGATAACAGCTTGGAGTTAGGTTTTGTGCCCGGTTAATATCAACATGCTCACCCCGCATGGGACCTATACGAAGCGAACTGTGGCCGTACATCAGTATATAGAGATGTATTGATGTAAGGCAGTCCTAAGAACGGATATAGGCGTGATGGTATGTTTGTTTATGTTAGAAACTTTTTGGGAATATGTTCTGTCGCTTTTCGGAACCATCAGAAAATTTGTCACGCTACGTATGTTCACCTTGAACATACGTAGCGTGACAAATTTTGCCATCGCTGTATCTCTATTCTACCCATTTTAATACGTACGAAGTAAAAAATATTTTTTTATTATATTATAACTTAATATATTACCCTTAAAACACAGAAAACACAGAATACCTCATAAGGCAATATTACAAAACCTACATTACAAAAACCCGAATCCGCATTTGATCTACGTACTAACGCTACCTCTGTACCTAAATTGCTCTGTGCAAATCTCCACAGAGTAATTCATCACGGTGTCTCTCAGGTCGCGATAAATCAATCCTCTAACTGTTGCCGACTAAAACAGATATTTTACGTAAAAGACGATGACCATATCCCGTCGGTACATATTGCTTGTCTTATTTGATATATTGGAGTATGTTTGGAGAATAGGTAATAGGTTTTTATTTATAAAATGTGCTAAAAATATTGGTATTGTTTTGGAACTATTAAGTTGTTGCTAGGCATGTACACGTAAATGTATTGATAATTTAAATCAATTATACATTTTAAATACCTATTTAAGACAATGTAATTATTTAATTTTGGAAGTTAATTTTATATAGGATATAATAGTAATTAATGTGAAAAACTTAAGCAGGCGATTGTACTCATGATAACAACCAACTTTCCTAAAGAAAAATTTGTTATAAAAAATCCAAATTAAGCTCCGCATCAATTTAGTAGGTAATATTTAGGTACATTTAAAAAAAAAGCAATCGTGCGTTCGGAGAAGTTGAATAACAAAGCACAAATCACCCTAATAAAGCTAGACCAATAACTTATTTTTTATTCTCTAAAAATTGCCATATCACTCAATCTTTTGTTGAATCCATATTTACATTAAAAATATTGTATTGTCATGTCCAGAAGAAAGTAAATTCAAACTTATCCTATCTTGAAAACGTCGTTTAAGGGTATTACATCGCTCAAATCCCAAAAACACCCTAGGTTTAAAGAAGTTTCTAGATGAATCCTTATGTGCCTTTGCCATATAAAAAATATATGTTATACTTAAGGTCATCACAAATAAATTGTATTGTTTAATTTTTTCATAAAATTGCCCCATTTTTTAAAAATAAATCCAAGAAAATAGTCCTTTTCCAAACTAAATTGCATTTTGTCTCTTTAACCGCTTAATAGTTTGTCATAAATGTTATACCAAAAAATTTGTAATGACAAACTTAACAACTTGTATTGTTTAATTTTTCCTATTTCTTTGAATATTTTTAAATAATAAAGAAAAACCCGAAACTTCACTAGCGCCCCCCGTCAAGCACCCCCGCAATGCCCGTGATGAATACTCAGGACGCGAATATCAGTGTCTCGAGGAGTCTTGCGACGGGTGGGCTGTACGTGCGTTATTGTTTGCAAATAAATTACAAAAGTGATGATTTTTGAATTAAGCAATATCGTAAATAGTACAAATATAAATATTACGTAGAAATTAAGTTTGTAAATATATTTAAAGTACTTTATAATTTTGTTTTTCTTCTTGATCATTATCATAGACTAACCAGTAGTGTAATGAAATCTACGGGCGCACTCCTTTGTCTGGCTCTAAAAGCCGACAATCTTTTTTAATCATTTTAATTCAATTATACATAATAATCATGTTATCCAAAGTTTGAATGAACCTCGGAGTACCTAAGTAGGTACTGTGGGGAACGTAGCAGAGCGCCGGGTAGGATATAAATAAAATATGATTTAAACCATTAACTGTGGTTTATTCCAATTATTAAGAGGGCGAAGCCCTAGCAAAAACATATGTCGTCGTCTTCTGACTGACGTCTCGGACAGTTCTACTTTCAAATACAAATAGATGATTGCTTATTCTTAATTAAAATCTTTATGGTTTCATTTTAAAGAGGTGTGATACTACGATCACCACATCAGCTACGCCCCTACATATGGATAAAACTGGGCACAACTCTAAATGTTTTATCCATTCCTGATAAGCAATCATCCCCCTACCTGTACCTAACGCGAAGAATTACCTAACAGGCGAAAATAATTCACTACAATAATACATGAGGGTTGTCCCTCGCAATGGGATAGTTTATGGCGTGGTTCAATAGTAAAATTATAATTGAAATAAAAAAAAGTTTTGCACAGTAAGTATATGCAACACGCCTTAAACTTCTACGCGCCAAAACGCCTGGAAAAAACGCGAAGCGCCCTCCTATCTACTGATGCTTCAAAGTTTAATACATTAAATGCAAAGCATCATACCTTAAGGGTCTACGAAGCTCAATATAAAAAGAATTAAAATCATATCTAAAACTTTTTCAAACGCAATCGAGTCAGAGAAAGGGAAAGCTTGAGAAATCATATTAACCCTGACATGAATTCACTCCGAAGTATAGGCAAAAAAATAAATTTTCCTTAATTAAATTCATTATCACAATATAAACATTTGTGTCCAAATCAAACACCCTTTGTAAGGATTATGTCCTTTTTACAAAGTAAACCATCAACTTCCAAAAGCTTAATAAATTCGGAATGCCTTCATCCTACCCTGCATTGTCATCTTCTTCCCTCTCTCAGGCTCGTTCAGACAGCACATCATCGGATATATGAAAACAAACAAACAATGATTAATAAACATACACACACTAACTAAAATAATCAATCTCAGATTACATTTATTTTAAACAAGGACTCAATTTAATATCAAATAAATTTTCATATTTAATCTTGGGCAATAAAACTTTCTTTTTACAACAAACTTTTTGTTTCAATCGAAATTTACTAAAATGCCATAAAACCTCTTTAGATAAAATTTTATAAAAATAATCATGTCTCTTGACGTTTTCATTTAAATGATTATGACTTTGACTGCTACCCTTGGTAACCATATTAACAGACTGATGTAACGGCTTGGTTACACTAACCATTTTATTACGAAATGAAATTTTATTCATTTCAACTTTATTTATGAAATTCTTACGCATTACAGGCTGCGCTTTAATTAATTGAATGCACCTTTCTTTACTATCTCTAGATTCTAGAGGCTCCCCCTCTATCTTTGAAACCTTTGCTATTTGCAAATCCTTGTCATCCACATGGCATGACGAACATTCGTGCACAGCGATTTGCTTTAAACCCTTTTGTTCATATAAAACTTTCTTACACTCATAAAGCTCGGGGACATTACCTTCATGTTCCTCATCAACAACAGAAGAGATCAACTTATTACAGTTCTCCTGTTTTACATCCATATGATATAAATAGTCAGTATTTGATTGACCATTTATAACATCATCATTATTTATTTGATTATAATGGACATCATGCATCATAGTGTATGACACAGATGACGTGTCCTTGTGTAGACTAGCTTTATTCAGAAAATTGACAGTAAAACGACCTTTCAATAAAACACAATTATTATAAAAATCAACTATAGCAAAATTCCTATTGAAAAAGTCTTGTCCAAGTACCAACTCTTGGTTAATATCTTTTATAATAATAAATTTATTTGTAAAAACACACGAATCAATCATAAAATTAAGTGTAGTTTCTCCTACAATATTTAAATATGAACCTGAAATTGATTTTATAAAGCGTCTCTCTGCAGGCTGTGTGTAGTGCAGGTTAAGCTTCAATGCTAGCTGCTCGGATAAGCACGAAATTGATGCACCAGTATCTAACAATGCAGCATTGGGTTTATTATTAATAAAAACATTAATAAATGGTTTGGACCGACCGGGTTCCATGTTTTCCATTGGTTTTTTCCTATTCTCCACCACAGCATGCACGCTGCGTGGACTGCAACTCTGCTCTTTACATCTTTGATCACTTGAATTATTTGGAGCTTGCGGCTCCCATCTTGTGCTAGAATTTTTACAAGTGTGATTATCAAATTTCATAGATCGGTGTTGTGGTGGTCGCACATTATATTGTGGCGTATGAGATTCCACTGTTGGGGATTCCTCATCCTCGAACAAACATTTCAACTGTAGAATCGTTGCCCGTAATTCTGCTTTTGTGGAATAAATTCTGGTGCCCAATATTTCCTTATAATTAGGCAGAAGCCCTTTTAAAAAAGTAATGATATATATGCTCTCATCTACAATGTCCGCCTTTGCTGCCAAATCTAGCAACCGGTAGAAAAACGTAAGGGAGTCCTCTCTTGGTTCTTGTTTGGCACAATAGAACTTCTCTACATAATTAATATTTGATGGGAACTCTGCCCTCAATTTATCACAAATCGTCTTATATTCTATACCATCGCGATACATTGATTTAAAATAGATAAGCGCTGGTCCCTGAAGATATGCGCTTAGTAATATCGCCAAGTCGCTGTCTCTCCATTTGTTAATGGCGGCGACCAATCTAAATTGTAATAAAAAATCGTCTAGGCATATGTCATCTAGACCCGTAAAAAAACACATTTCCTGTGCCATTGTGCACGTATTATATTAATTAAAGGAAACACTTAGCTTTAGCTGTTTCTTGGTATTATATTTCTCCTTTGAGAGAATTTTCACATTCCCCACTTCTTCCGTAGAGCCGGCAAAATATCCTTGCAATAATTACAATTACTTCTTGTCGTTTCTTTCGACGATGGGGCCGTTATAGCCTCCAGTATAATATTATAATTGGAATCTCTGTAACATATATCGCACGTGCATTAATATATTCTTTTACTTACCCGGCGCCTCCACCATATGTGGGGAACGTAGCAGAGCGCCGGGTAGGATATAAATAAAATATGATTTAAACCATTAACTGTGGTTTATTCCAATTATTAAGAGGGCGAAGCCCTAGCAAAAACATATGTCGTCGTCTTCTGACTGACGTCTCGGACAGTTCTACTTTCAAATACAAATAGATGATTGCTTATTCTTAATTAAAATCTTTATGGTTTCATTTTAAAGAGGTGTGATACTACGATCACCACAGTACCGACTGAGATACTAGTTTATCTGGCCTCGTAAGTAAGCTGACCTTTTATTGTATGAAAGTCTATATAATGCGAGCTCAGCTTATATGTATAACAAGCTATACCTACATCACCAGTACAAACTGACCGCTTATTGTACGGACAGTCTATACAATGCGAGGTCAGCTTATACTGGATACCTAGGTTTAACAAGCTATACATAATCACCAGTACAAGCTGACCCTTTATTGTACGGAAAGTCTTTACAATGCGAGATCAGGTCAATAGGAGTTGCGTATTTTCATGTCACCAAAAGTCGTTATTCCCCTCTTTATCGAGACGTATTTCAAAATCCAAGATGGCGCACATCATTTAAATAAATTGATATGGGTGTCAATTTCGAGGTATCTTGGGGTACTGATTATGAAAATGGCATTGATTTTGTAATCCAAGATGGCGGACATTATTTTTCTTTATAAATTGATATGGGTGTCAATTTCAAGGTTTATCGGGATGCTTATTACGAAAATGACATTAATTTTGAAATCCAAGATGGACATTATTTTTCTTTGTAAATTGATATGGGTGTCAATTCCAAGGTTTATCGGGATGCTAATTACGAAAATGACATTAATTTTGAAATCCAAGATGGCGGACATTATTTTCTTTATAAATTGATAAGTACCTATGGGTGTCAATTTCAAGGTTTAACGGGATGCTAATTACGAGAATGACATCAATTTTAAAATCCAAGATAGCGAACATTATTTTACTAAATATTAATATGGGTGTCAATTTCAAGGATTATCGGGATGCTAATTACGAAAATGATATTGATTTTGGAATCCAAGATGGTGGACATTATTTTTCTAAATACCTACATAAATTGATGTGGTTGTCAATTTCAAGGTTTATCGCAATGCTAATTACGAAAATGATATTAATTTTAGATATTTCAAGGCGGACATTATCTTGAAATTAACACCCATATCAATTTATAAAGAAAATAATGTCCGCCATCTTGAATTTCAAAATTAATGTCATTTTCGTAATTAGCATCCTGATAAACCTTGAAATTGACACCCATATCAATTTAATAAGAAAAATAATGTCAGTCATCTTGGATTTCAAAATTAATGTCATTTTCGTAATTAACATCCCAATAAACCTTGAAATTGATACCCATATCAATTTATAAAGAAAAATAATGTCCGCGATCTTGGATTTCAAAATTAATGTCATTTTCGTAATTAGCATCCCGATAAACCTTGAAATTGACACCCATATCAACTTCGACTTCGACTTTGACTTCGACTTACGAAACTTTCTGCATTTCATGCATGTTTGTTTGCATGTTTTTTTCTCTGTAAAGAGAAACAAACATGCACGTCGTTACACTTTTAAGTGTCGTTTTTTTCCGTCTAGTCCCCTTTCGCAACGCGCGATAAGGAACTTCGTTCCAAAAAGTAAAGTGAATAATGTATCATGTAGTAGCACCCACACTCAATTTGATGAATGTTGAAAGCCAGCTCATCCTAGCTATCTCCGTTTCTGAGAATCTAGAAGGACTTACCTGATCATCATTAGACCCTCAGAATGTATCATGTAGTAGCACCCACACTCAATTAGATGAATGTTGAAAGCCAGCTCATCCTGGCTATCTCCGTTTCTGAGAACCTATAAGCACTTACTTGATCATCATCAGACCCTCAGAATGTATCATGTAGTAGCACCCACACTCAATTAGATGAATGTTGAAAGCCAGCTCATCCTGGCTATCTCCGTTTCTGAGAACCTATAAGCACTTACTTGATCATCATCAGACCCTCAGAATGTATCATGTAGTAGCACCCACACTCAATTAGATGAATGTTGAAAGCCAGCTCATCCTAGCTATCTCCGTTTCCGAGAACCTATAAGCACTTACCCGATCATCATCAGACCCTCAGAATATATCATAATTATAGTGGCACCCGTATTCAATTATATGTAAATATAAATAAATGTTTTAAGCCAGGTCACCCTAGTTATTTTCATTAGGTACTAAAGTAATATGTAGAAAGGTGTAGGTATCCCTTATTTCAAAATTATCAAGAATCACCTATAATAATTATAGATGTAGGTAACTCGTACAAGACTTTTATCTAGAGGAACAAAATGTCTTAAATTTTTCAGAGAACGAATAAAATAGGTAAATACGATGACGACACTGCGACATATCTGTATTCTTGCTTAATCTTCAGTTCCTTTTATTGAGTACGATCAAATGTCGATAGATGGCGCTGAAGTAACAAATACTAGCACAAAAACCCGAATCCTCAAGGTCATTCGGCAATGTAATACCCTTAAGTTACTATCTCATCTAGGAAACGTACCAGGCTAACATAGATGTGCAGAAGTTTAATGGCCGCTCCGTAGGCATGCATAGCACGGAACAGAGGGGTGTTCACTCAAAACCCACCTCGGCAGAGCTATCAAATCTCCGCCAATATACTGAAGATACTGCAAATGGAATAGATATCGCACCAATAGCGTTCATGGAGCTAAAGTGACCACACGTTGTGTTGTAAGCATATTTAGGTTTGTGTAACTGACAGGTGACTTTTTTATGTCAAACCATACCATAACAATAATATTACGACTACAGTACAAGTACACCTTCCATTCTGAAACATAAAAAAAATAGAAGATCACTTGCCATCGTATCAAGTGTAGCAAAAAAGGAGAACAAAGTATCTCTTCACACCAATTGGAAAGAATATAGATAATAAATAATTTAAAGGAGCAATTACGAGAGTATTTAAGCTTTATAAAAATAAATCTGTCATCAATTTACGAGTATAATAGTCTTTTACAGTTTGTTCGAAATAAGTAAGCCGATCGGAAGTTGTCTGCAAGTGGTAAATTTTAATAGAAAGAGTCTGTGTAAAGATAATTAGAGTCGTATATGTTTCACATTTCTAATTATTTTGTTCACTAATTTTGATATTTATGTATTAAAACACATAATTAAACGATTTTATCACCGCGGTTGTTCGGAACGGCTAACTTCCGATCGGCTTACTTATTTCGAAAAAACTGTAATTGGTTTAATATTTCGTGTCAACATGTTCACAAAATTAAGTTTATAATTTTTCAATTTCTTATTTGTGAAAGCCTATTTTTGCCTTATAATACCAATACTTACTATTACGTTTATGCTGTTGATTTTCTTTTAAAAATAAATAAATAAATAAATTAGACCAAAGTAGACCTTTAGCAATAATCATATTATGATTAATAAAAGCGCCCTTTTCAGTCCAGCCAATTTAATTGCAACGACGCGACATATCGATTGTTTCGATATTATTATTCGATTCCAAGAGAGTCTTGCTAGGAAATATTTGAGTGGATGTTGGAAACGTAACCTGTGAACGCTTCTATGCGATTAAAGTGCATATCTGAGATCATGTTTCACTTACTTGGAATATCCCAAATGCATTTGGACGCGTGATCGTCACAGTAAGAGAGTGTCGCAGTGTTGCAAGCAGCACGTCGAACGGCGGCGTCTGGACCGATATTATTGTTACACTACCGACGTAGATAATTTAGTATCTCTTGAAAGTTTTTCCACCAATCGAATGTGGTGGGACCTAATCCATTATAGCTCCGGAAACGTGGGTGATGTCTCAGAGCAGTTTCTGATTTAGTTTTTACTTTTCGCGAGGTTTGTATGTTGGCGAATCATTGCATCCAATCTTGGCGATAAGATTATTGAACAAACGCTTTAATGCCAACCTAATTAAGTAAATATTTTTTCTTTAAATGTATAATAACATAAAACAACAATTCTAACTTTATTTATTACCAACTTTAAGTTCCTTTTTAAATAAACAGAAGAGACCCTTGCCCTGTTTATTCTAGGTCTAAAAATCCGACTCTCACATCTTGAACAATTTGGTTTAAAATCCTATAGATACTAGTATTTATAAATCATCGCATATTATCTACAATCATTGACTAGTGGCAATGGAAAATGATCCTTATTACATTTTTAACAGACCCACAAGATGGCTCCGATAGTACTTATTCGCAATTTTATCCAGATGATCCCAGCTAATCCTAGGTATAGCCGTTTATCCGCGGTTCAGATGTCTTTAATAGTCGCATTTGCAATACTGAAGACAATAATGCCGTAGTTTCAGGACATTAATTTTATCGTTCCTTGTATCTTCCAACTCAGCGAGTCGTTTACCAGAGCATGGCTGTTACTATAACTGCACTGTTTTATTTTATATAACCACTCTTGTACCTACATAAATATCAATATAACGCGATAAAATCCGTAAAAAGCAGTTTTATTCCAATGTCTAATATTCGCGTAAGTGTTAGAAACCAGTATAAATATACTGTTTTAAGTCCTAGTGTGGGTTTTCTGAAGACCTATAAGTATTTGATGAAAACAGTCGTCACCACTCGTGATTTCTTGAATAGGCCTCTATGAAAATCGCTGAACTGCTTGGTCTACTAGAGCACTATTTAAGCGCTATGAGCCTTATCCGTCTCGTTTTGAAAAAAGACCCCTGCCCAACAGTAAGACAAAGTGATTGATGCTGATGAAGCCGATTATCATGTATAAAAAGCACATACTTTATGGACCCAGGAGGTAATCCTAGTATTGCGCAACTGTTTTTTGAAAAACAAGAAACTAGCTGTGCTCCACGGTTTCATCCGCTTCTGCGGCTCTTAAGCCGTAAGCGTTACGGCCTTCCTCAAGAACTGGGAGTATCAAACACATTCAAATCCGAGTTCCAGAGATAACCGTGTTCACTGCCTCGTTGATCTAGTGGTCCCAATCGCGACTGCTACGCTAGAGGTCTTGGGTTCGATCCCCAGGTCGAGCAAAGTGTTATTGAGTTTTTCTATGAAATTCTCAGTAGCAGCTCGGAGTCTGGATTTGTGAACGGTGAATGGCAATAGACTCGCCCCCTATTACATGGGACCCAAACATACCGGCGAACTGTGGGTGTACATTAAGTACACCTCTGTCTTACCTTTCGGGGAATACAGGCGTGATGGTACCGCGTTCAAACAAATAAACTTTTGCCTTTATTATGTTTCTATAAATACTTAGCTACTCACAGTCCCTTTCTGTGGTATTTAAAAAAACAAGTAGCGTATTTGGTCATATTGTGGTCGCCAATCTGTTAGTCTTAACAGTCCCTGCATTTCTCAATGCAACAAGGCATGCCTTTGAAGATAAGCAATAAAAAAAGGTAATTAAGTTCAGGAAATATGCAGTGAATCCCTATAAATTCCGTGAAAATACTTTAGCTTAAATCCTTACATTCTCTTGCACACTTAGTACCTATAAAATATTCGAAGTATGGTTGTAAGTAAATACTGTATGTCTACTGCTCAAGTTACAGGAGGTAGCGATTTTATTTTATTCATAGCAAAAGCGTAATAATATGAAACTGACGTGCCATAAAGTAAGTCACACTATTGCAATTGGAACTCTTCATAGGTGTAAAGCGCCCTGTAAACGATCAAATTTGCTTGACAAATTTGTTGGTCAAACTTCACGTTTCATCAAAAACTGGTAGTAGACTGACGCGTTAAACAAAGCTGCACACTATCAAATAATTTGACAAACACGTAAATTTGTCAAGCAAATTTTGATCGCTTACAGGGCGTTTAAGAATCAAAGACAGATATAATATAGATTTTATAATTTTGCAGGCGCCTACAATGTTTTCATGTTACTTTTATATTACCTGTTATGGAGAATTACTTATTAGTTTATCTGGGTTTATTTTGGAGCAATATTAATAAAAATGATACAGAGTTGTTCGTCATGTATAGCCCTATATTTCGTGATATATTCAAGACTGCTATGCTGCAAGTCTTGGGTTGGATTCCCAGGTCGAGCAGTGTTATTAGACTTTTCTATGAAATTATCAGTGGTAGCTCACAGTTTGGCTTTGTGTCTGGTTAATGGCAATAAGCTCGCCGTCTACGCGGGACTTTAACTTATACACCTCTATGTATACTCCTCAGTGAATAATACAGGTGCGATATTATTAAAAAAAATGTGTACTCGCTTTCACTTTTAACTTAGACCGTTATTATAAGTGCAGACTGCTCCGCTGACCGCAGGGCATGCAAATTTATACGCTGAGCATGCTCTGTTAATTACAATGGATAATAATTTTATTTGAGCGCAATTCTTTACTGCTGCACCGGGTGCATATTATGTTTTGGCAGTTGATCTACATGGATGGTTAGCATTCCTTGTTCTCAATTTTTTATTTGCCTGTATTATTCCTCTTCTGACCAAGGGTCTCACCTTAATATTTGCTTGGTTTGTTAGGTTAATTAAATATCCAACCCGATATAGGTATAATACTACCCGATATAATACTCACATAGGAAGGGAAGTATTTTTTTCTTACTAAAAAGAAAAAAGTTTTATAAAAACCATAATAGTGACAAGCAAAGTAAAAATGGACCGTGCTATGAACAGAATAATTTAATAAATCTTATCTCGGCACAGCTGTAATTTCTAGTGACATTAAACAAGATACTTTTGTAGGGTAATCCACTTAAGAAATAAACTGTACATGAAATGAAGAAATATTCTCTCTATAGAAAAGAAAGGTGATCGATATCCATCTTGCATGGTATCCCAAAAGAGAAACATACCTAGAAATAACATCATCATCATATCAGCCTATTGCTGGCCTCAAGAAGAGCGCCAACCTTCCCGGTCTTGCGCAGCTCGCATCCATCTGCATAGTATAGTTAGAATTTAAAAGAAGAAGAAGCAAATATAATACAAAACCTGCGATAAAATCCGTATAAAATCGCTTTAAAAGTAAGCGAACCGCTATTTCTTATCGCTTACCCTACATCTAAAGGCGTAGACTAGGCGGCTGACCGCAGGGCATGCAAATTTATTCGCTGAGCGCGCATGCTCTCTTAATTACTACGGCTAATGCTTTTTCGATTACCGGGAACGATTAATTGAAACAGCGGTGTTTTGGGACTCAGGATAGGGGTTCGACCATTAAAGTATTTTGGTCGTCTTCGAGGTGATTAGAGGGTTGGGTCGAGAACTGGAGCATATGTTGTGGTAATGATCTGGAAAACCTTGAAATGGTTAGTTAGATTCAATCAAATAGAGGTGGCAAAGTCTACTGGTTTTGAGTTAGATTCGAAGCGTGGTCTGTAAAGCCTATAGATAATGCGGTTAGAAAATAAATGGTACGGAATAGAAGGAAGATGGTTCCGAAGAAAGCTGTGAGAGGGAGGATGTAGCAATAGGTATGGTCCAGTTTTCGGAGGGTCGCGTATCTTGGAGGTGCTTTGTATATGGTTGCACTCCTCAAGATTTAGGGAATGAAGAAGATGACATGCCTTCTTTAGGAGATATTTTAGACATTCTAAATTACTTAAAAATTCTGAATTGGCGAGCAGCTCTTGTTAGAATTAATGAAATAAAAAAAAAACGTTAAGAAACTTTTACTTTCAACAGTTCAAATCTATTTATTTTAAAATAAAATAAATAAAAAATAAATAAATAAACATTTCAAATGAAATCATTCTAAATAAACTTCAAAGTACTTTATCTAAAAACAAAATCACGTTTAGTTGGCGTAACAGTTTGTTGTACACATGGCTACAAAATAAGCTTTAAAGTTTTAGTTAAAGCTGATCTTTCACTTTATAGGTTTTCCATACAATCAGAGGCCAGCGTAAACTGGATTTGTATAGCTCGAAGGGCGTGCAATGTCGGCCACAATAAATAACTGTGACGTGTCACCGATAAAGCTAATTTACCTGGATATTGTACCATTGATAACAAAAATACCACTATTTTTGTTATCAATGGTACAATATCCGACCGTTACACTGCGTTATTATACCTACGTTCTATGATTAAATTGTTTAAATATGCAAATTTTCTCGAGAATTAATGTGGCCGACATTTTACAGTTGGAAAGTTTCAGTGGGTTTCTAATTTTGTAAATTAAAATGTATATTTTATAAGTTGTGTAATTACGCACGCACTTATCTGGTACAATGCTGGCCAGAAAAATGTTTTTGTGTATTAGTAATGCCGTGCCATGGCATATTATGATATTGCCATTTCATAATTAGGAAATTAAATATAAATTCATATTTTATTTTTTTAAAGTGTTCATCATGATATAAGCGAGCAACTATATAGTCACAAAACTGATAATATTTCAATCATATTTTCACTGATTATATTTCATTCACCCGAAAGAAAATCGACCCAAACTGCCAATTACCAAAACATTAAAAATGACACCCAGTTGTTACTTTGATGAACTATTCGTCATAAACATCTCTTACGATTTCATACAAAAAATACCTTAAACAACGATTCATGAAAATCCCCGGCTTCTTCCATTCTCCATAAAATTCTAAGCTCAAACTGATTAATGAAAGCAAGGTATGGACGACACGACCTAGTAGGTCACCGGCTGAAATGAAATCGTATCTCATTCATCTCGAAGCAATTAAGTCAGGAGGATTATGTTCCAATCGGAAATCCAGGTCTTAGAAGTTGTAGTGGAGTGCTGGTGACCTCATTATTGGGCGAGTTCTACATACATATTGTCACTCCTGTCTCAAATGCGGGTGGGCAGAGACTAAAGGCGAGTTCTGTTAGCTCTATAAGCTTATTTACGAAATATATATCTAATATAAGAAAGCTGCCGAGTTTGTTTGCTTGAAAGCGCTTATCTCAGGATCTTCCAGTCGAATTTAAATAATTTCTGTATATGATAGCCACAATAATGATGTAGGCTATAGGATGTTTAAGATCGCACTACGACCTTTAGGAGCAGAGCAAAGCGAGTAAAACCGCGGGGCCACAGCACAGCTAGTAGCTTAATATGTTTCAAGATTTTATGGGGAATATGATTTTTTAAATATTATGTTTACAGATGGAAATTCTTCCATTACTCCTTGATGGAAGGAAAATTGTTGAATTGGCGTGGATGAAAACCTTAAAGCCAAAATGAGAAGATCAATCGTCAAATCAAATCGTCTTTTGATCACAGAAATAAGAATGGTTGCATTACAAACGATTCTTTTTCTCTATTAGATCCCTCCAGTGTGTAGAAGTTTTGTAGGTGCTCTTGTACAACATAATGGATAAAATTGCGTCCAAAATTAATGTTACCAGCTTAAACTCGAGTCATAAAAACTTTATTAAAAATTCACTTAGACCAGCTGTTGTGGACGAAAAACGTGTTGCAAATGGGAAATAACACAGTTGAACTGTCGTTGTATTGTCGTGTCGTGTCGTTGTCATATGACGTAACGATCATGGTTTTAGTACACACTGTTGTAAAATATTGTACGCAGATACGTGGCGTTTTTACAGATATTAAAAATCATATCCCTAAATAATTTTAGTGACATATAATTTATGCCTAATGAAAAGAAGCTTTCATCCTATGAAACAACCACAGGAAAGGAGAATAAGATAGTTCTAAGATTCTTCTAATATTGTGTTGAAGTGGCCACTGGGGTTTTTAACGCGGTAAAAATCCCACACAACCCGGCCTGCACCCCAGTAGGCGGGCACCATGTTTGAGGTTTCTTCCTCGTCGCAAAAAAAAAAATAATTAAACAGCTCATTAACCGCTTTCTGTGATCTGAGGTATTTTAACACTATTATTATGCGTGCCTTAAATTTGAACTCTGGACTTTTGACTTGGCCGTGTAATGGTCACTAGGCTATCACTGTACTTTACGTTTAAAAAATTAATAAACCTTATGTTACTTCAGATATTTTTCTCATGTCAACATTTAAAACTACTTTCATTGATAGTTTTCCGATCTGTCAATCTGTATGTCACGCGTGTAAGCTGCACGAACTTCAAACATGACGCCCTTTAATATCGCAAGCACTCTTGAATACTAATTATTGTTTAACCAAACTTTTTCATACTGCCTACGCAGTATAAATCATTGTCCTGATACATCGCGTGAAAGTTAATAGTTACTTAACTTGTAATTTATTGGACTAACTAAATTATGTTGTTTGAACTATTTTTATTGCTTTGAAGATATTTAACGGAAGGAAATTATTAGGATACTGTATTGTTGGTATTTATGGGACACATTTTCAGCGGTTTACTTTCTTACCTTTTGGGGGTTAAGTTTTCAAGGCTGTTTGAAATTTTTAATATACACTCTGACCTAGATAAACCTTTATTGATCAAGATAAGGAAAATAGAACAGAATATTCGTTATTGCAAACCAAAAACTTATGCCCAGAATCATTTTATAAAACAAAGAGTGATACATTGCAGTGGTCTTATTGCAGCGATCTCTTACGGATAAAATATGGGAATCCAGTCATATCAAAATGTGAAATAGAAGGGAGGAGATAGAGAGCAGTAGAAATTGCACCACTGACAAGAGCTGAGCTTTTAAATTAAAAAACGATGCCATATCTCGCAAGTGGTATCAATAGTGATTGCTAGGGTTATAAGTTCCTAAGGCCAACCCGCAGTAGGCTAGCGTGGTGGACTATAGCATAATCCCTCTTAGTTTGAGAGGAGTCCCGTGTCCAACCGTGGGACAATAGTAGTGAGTTGATGATGATGATGATGAAGCCCCTAAAAAATCTGGAGCAACATTACATATACATTTTATCTCGATTCCGTTTCATGATAGCGATTTAAAGACGAATTGTTTTCATCACTGACTTTCCACAACAATAACTAACATCAAAAAGGCTTCTTTAGAGATTTATAAAACATAGAACCTCTCCCTTGCAACGAGGTCTTTTCGGAACAAAACATTTGCTTGAAAAGAAAAAAAAAACCTCCGAACTTTTGATGTGTAAATTAACCATTGAAAAGTCTATGGGGTTTCTTTTAATGTATTTTTTTCATGGTGTTTATTTCGAGGGTGGACAGGGGACAATGGAGGTTAATCAGCACTTCTCTTTATTACGTCAGCTTAGGCTTGTGATCGGAGCCCGAAATCATTAAAAGTTTAATTAGAATTTGTGCACATAATGTCACGAAGTAAGAAGAAGGAAGAGTTAATTTTCAACGAGTTTTTTTTATTTAAAGGCAACACCAATACCGAAGGTACATTACGTTTTTCGTACGTACCTTTTAAAACAATTTTCTTGTAACTGTCCTTGAATTGAATCCAACCGTTTATCAACCCCAAAAAGAAAATTGCGGCGAAAATCTAATTGGAGCGCAAAACCTTTCGTTTCGAGGAAATTAAAAAAAAACACTAAGATGGTTTCCCTTCATCAAATTTGAGCCGGGCAGGGCGTTTGATTGAATTAACATGAAAGTTTGCCCCATCTGACAAATTTATCGCCATAGGATTTTCGTCCATTCAACTCGTAAAAACCCAAGTTTAACGTTCAAATTATATTTCTATTTTATTGGGATACTGGCCGGTTTTATGGTTTTCCATTTGGTTGTTTTATTTTTTTAGTAGATTGCTGCACAGTCACGATTATTGGCTTCAATCTGTGGTCGGAGCTTACAACGATTTATTATTATTTACTATTCTATTTTTGTGGAAAGTTCTGTCAGTTTTATTAATGTTTGTCTGGTAAACATATTGTCATTCTGGGCTTGCGGTTCTGGCCAAAATTACCTTTTTTATGGGATACGGTGCAACCGAGTAGACGGGTTGCCTCATGGTAATGGGCTCCGGCTATGGGCATCTGCAACACCAGAGGAGTCG
Source organism: Subacronicta megacephala (assembly GCA_958496365.1). Lineage (NCBI taxonomy): Eukaryota > Metazoa > Arthropoda > Insecta > Lepidoptera > Noctuidae > Subacronicta > Subacronicta megacephala. The sequence continues at coordinate 10,878,285 of OY292525.1, forward strand.
CAAGTGCGTCGCTGGCCTTTTAAAAGGGAGTACGCTCTTTTCTTTGTAGTCGTATTGGTTTGAAAATACTGCAGGCTACAGTTCATTCCACAGTTTTGGTGGAATGAAGACTTAAGACTTCGTCATTGGGAACTGTTTGAGTCCAGCTACTAGAAAGCATACTCTGGTATACCCACATTGCGAATGACTCTATACGTTTCTGAAATCTTTCATGGTCCAGGCTTCGCATCCATATAAAACAATGGACGATTGAACAGTGAACAAGGCCAGTGCGTGGAGGATGTTTATGTGGCAAATAATTAGTAAATATTTTTCTCATCTTATTGAATGCACTGCCGGAGATTTCAATTCGCGTATGTATTTCTCAATCACTTTCTCATTCCTCAGTTAGACAGGTATTAATATTTGCGCTCTAGATTTAGTAAAAAAAAATAATCAGGGTTGTGTCACAAACATCAATTTGTGACATTTATGACACTGGATCGGTACTATATTTTGAACATGTATAAATTACTTAAATGGGTCTTCTTATTTAAATTGAACATTAGTCTTTATTACAAATTAGTTCTATTGAACTTTTAACATTATTTCCAGTCTTATCTAGCAGATAGTTTTGAAAGGTTACTTATATAACTTGAAGATAAGAGGACCTCTTCTTATTTTATTTTGCAAGCGTATTATGCTCGTATTTTCTCAACCTAAAGAATGAACTCAACCAAATAATTCCACGTAAACAATTATGAAAATTTATCAATCTTTCCGAGACATTAAAACGTGGAATCACAATTTTTTCATTTAGAAAACGAGAAAAAAATAAATGAACGGTCGAACGGAGGGGCAAAAACATTCTTGGCTATAAGAAGACGGTCATTAAACATGATCGCTATCATAATTGAATTAAAAATTCCAACACGAGCAGCCCTAAGTGTCGGGGAGGCCGGGGGTTGCCAGTTAATGCTATTGCAGTTGCCAGTTCGCGCGAAACATGACAAGATATCATTTTTTTGTATCGGAACTTTTTGATATTGAGTTTTAGAGTGATGTTATGTAACGCGATAATTCGAATGGAGCACTTTTTCTAAAAAGGATAAGGGCAACATTTTTATACAGATCAGTTTCGATTTTCTAAATACTACAAACAATTCCGTGAACGTTGCGTTTTTATTTTATTATGTCAAATTGTCAAGCCGTGATTTGTCCCATGTCTTCTTGTTTTTACTTATATAGGAAAATATGCATGTTTTTACCTAATATTGTATATGTACTGTACTGTGATGTAAATTTTCAATATCTAAGTAGGTACAACACAGTCTTCATACCTAATATTATGCATTCACCCGAAATGCGTCTTGATTCCCACTATACCTAGTTAGAGCTAGTGTTTGAATGGACTGAAGTTTCTGTTATCTTCGCAGCCGCAGGGCAAGTCTGTCAACTTGACAGACGGACTATAAATGCTGAAGATTACTCCATTCACTGTTCCACCTATACAGGGTGTCCATGAAAACAGGATATAGTATAACGGAAATACATTCTTTACCTTTTTATGTGGTTATGTATAATGTTTTTGTTTATCTTGTTTTTTTTATTGGATATCCACTCAATATCCACTCAATAAATCTCTCTGATTTTTCGAAGGAATGTGTGTATTTTTTCATCACGCGCTTAAACAGTGAAGGAAAATATCGTGAGAAATTCTGTATGCCTGACTTCGTGATTTCCTTGATGGCGTGTGAAGTCTGCCAACCCGCAATAGTGTGATAAACTATATCCTAAAATATGTTCTATCAAAAATCTTTTAGGTTACTGGTTCCAGGTTTTTTATACGTAATTGTGGTGATATATATATATATCACCGATATCGGTAATTGCATTCAAAATAGTATTTTTTTGTTATACGCTGATGATCTTAAAATTTATAAAAAAAAATCATCGATTAACGATTGTTACCTTCTTCAAGAAGATTTGAATAGATTAACTACTTACTGTATCAAAAATAAATTGAAATTACGTATCAATAAATGTAAAAACAATTAACTTTATAAAAATATTAATTACAATTATTGTCTCTGCGAAGAACTCCTTCTTAAAGAAACTCAAATTTGTGATCTGGGTGTACTTTTGGATTGCAAACTTCACCTTAATTTACACATCGAAAAGATAATAGCCAAAGCTTTCCAAATGTACAATCTTGTTATGAGGTCGTCATGCGATTTCAAACGCCCAGTCACTTATCTACATCTTTTTAACTTTTTGGTACGACCACAAGTAGAGTATGCGTGTATGATATGGGATCCTTACTATGCAAAATATGATCAAGCACTAGAAAGAATTCAGCGTAAGTTTTTGAAAACATTGCAGTTTAAATGTCACTTGGAGCGTCTGCCATACGAGCAGTCGTTGTAGAAATTTAAATTACTGACACTACACTCAAGGCGTTTGTTACTCCAAGCCATGATGCTCCGTGGACTGATTCACAACAAATTTGATTGCCCTGAACTTGTCAATAATATATTTTATATTGTGCCCAGAACTGTTATAAAACGAGAGGCACGCGCTTACCCACTCTTTGCTACGACCACTAGTCGTACAAATGCGAGTGAGCGGGCGCCTCTCCACAGATTAGTCAAAATGTATAATCAACATTTTGTAAAAATAGACATATTTGCGTTGTCTCACAATGTTTTTAAAAAAGAATTGGTTATTGCACTCAAAACCAATTAATTGATAATTTTGTATAATTTTAAGTTTAGCCCCACCTTTCATTCATACTGAATGTCAGTAAATTATGCTGGTAATATGTGGAAACGTTGTTGATTGTACGTTAACCTACTTAATTGTATACTTAGACGTAAGAAGAAAATGTACAATTGTTTGTTTTCCCTAATAAAATAAAATAAAATAAAATAAAAAATGATACTACTCATAAACGGTTATAACTCTAAAATGGATAGGTTGATTTTGTGAATATTTTTATGAGAGAATATTAATATTTTGTCCTTTAAGTGTCCTGTTTTCATGGACATCCTCTATACCTTCGTATAATTATCATTGTTTGTTCACCCGTGGTCCCTGGCGAATATAGGATAAATGAGCTCGTATGTTATATTCTGTCGCTAAACAACAATGTCTTAATATTATTGTGTTTTGGTTTGAAGAGCAATGTAGCCAGTAAAATCATGGGGCAAATTAACCTATTTCCACTAACCAGGCATATTTCCAAACTTCGAGCTGCTACAGAGAATTTCATAGAAAATCCAATAACACTTTGCCCGACCTGGGCCTACTAGACTAATGAGACAGAAGTTGAATAATAGTATCGAAACAATCCATACGTCTTTGTAACGAAATTGGCTAGGCTTCTTAATATGAGTATGAATAAATTAAAGAGGTATTGCTAAATTCGATCTTTTTAGTCTCTCTGCACCGTATTTGATTAATGGGTCTATTCTATTCCCACTTCGTAATCGTAACCTTGAAATCAGGCAAGGTGATCTTTCATAAACGATTTGAAAAGCTTGTTTAAAAACATTTTGATCTCCTAACTTTTCAGAATCAAACATTAATTTCATATATTAGTACGACCGCGCAGTTTTCAGACTTTGCCCACCTGTAGAACGATTTATTACGTTCATGATGTTGTATTACGCTTCATAACTGAAGCCATACCGTATTATAGCGAGTGTGAGAGCGATGCCGCTCTACGCATAGTGTAGCACCATCTCTTTCTTCATTTGCAGCTCTATGTTAGGTGTAAAGTGGTCTATACCGAAGTACCTCGGGCTATGCTGTGACAAGTCGACATGTTTCAAGTACTTTTGGACTTATATTTGCAAAATTGTGCTTTAGTCGGAGACGTGAGATGTTATAGTGTGACATAATATCTACACTAAAGCGGAAATATTGTTTTATTCGAGATGAAAGAGAGTACATACAGCGAGATGCTATTAAGAATAGTAATAGTGTCTCGCTGGCATGTATGCCTGTATGTATGTCAACGTGCCAGCATGAATGGGTCGGCACGACCGGAGAAGTACCTCCGACAGAATATCGACGTGAAGTAGCAGTACGCATACTGTTACGTTTCGTACGGTGAGTGTGGAGAGCTGAAGGGCCAATTCCTCTCTCAATCCCCTTCTTTCTCCTTTTCTCCTTCCCCTCCCTTTTCAAGGTTTTGCAAGCGTCCGGTGTACTTAACCGGAAGGACGCATGTTTAATTCCTACCCGAGATCAATTTTCCTATAACTACAAATTGTATCCTTAAAAAAATTTGGTATGTGTTAATGCTAATAAAAATAATAATATACATTCAGATACGTCACAATATTTCCTAATAATAAATGTACATTAATGTACCTACGCCCCACGCCATAAGAGCTTATTTCCAGTAATTGGTTAGCACATAAAAGTCTTCACTTCATTCGTATTTCTATGGACCGGAAGCTCGGGTCCTCACATTTCATTTGTCGCACTTCCGCTTAATGTAATGTGCCGCCACATATACCATCGGCTTAGGCGAAATATTATAAGAAAGCAGAAAATGTTATATTTTATGTTCGTTGAATTCAATTTTGCCAACTTTTTTGTAAGAATATTTTAAGTTATAATTATAATAAGTTATCTCCTTGATCTAGTGGTTTAAAACGTCGCTGCTGATGCGCTAGGCAGGTTGGAGGTTCGATAGCAAGGATCAGTAAAGTCGTATGAAAAGTGGCAATAGCGTCTTAGTTTGGATTTGTGATTGGTAAATGGTTATACGCTCGCTTCATATCAGATGGGACCTAAACATACCGCTGAACGATGGGTGCACATTAGTACACATCTACCTCATTATATCATCATGAACTGTACTACTTACTCGAAGGTTCTTTTACGGATGACGTCGTCATGGTATGATATCAAAAAATATTAAAATTGTGTTCAAAAAGCTTGTGTCTTGAGATTTTTTACAGTCAGTCGCGTGCGCGAGAACTAACCTTGTCGTAACTTTAACCGCAGATGAAATTTTATTTTGCATTTTTAAATTTATGCTTACCCTTATCTTTTTATCAATCGCATTGTAATAAAGTTAGTGCGATTTTATTTTACCCAGTGAAATACAAATGGCTATTGAACTTTCAGCACTTCGATTCAATTCAATATGGCGAGGCGGGGCGAGGCGGATTATTATTAAAATTTCATCTAGATTGAAATATTGTTGAAAATGTAACTTTTTGTAATAGGTAGTAGCTTATTCATTTCTTATTCATTAATAATGAATAAGCTACTACCTATATCTATGTCTATCTGTCGAAACTCAATCTCTAACTGATCATTTTACAGAAATAATTATTAACGACTAGGAGACTGGTGTTGAAGATTTGACGATATATTTTTTTTTAGTGGGGATTGTTCCTTTGTCCCTTTCCCGCAAAAGATTGCATATCGGACTGTGATGTCACAAGCCGAGAGATACATATACTCGTATATGTTCTGTCTGTTTAGTATGTATAGTATAGTAGTACATATATAGTTTAAAATGAAGATGCTTATTTTTGAACAAATTTAAATTTTTGGTTTTCTTTTTCAGCTCTATTAACGTTCAACTTTTTTATGGACCAAAAAAATATTAGTTGTCAGCTACCCCATTAGGTACGTGTTACTTAATTATTATCTAATCTAGATTACCTGGGTATATTTTCTCCAATTTGTAGTTCATAGTTTCCGTGTTCACACCAAATCTGTAAAATAGTTGTACTGATTTTGAGTTTCGAATTACTGAAAGCTTACAAATTCAGAAATTGATTCTACGATGGAAATGGGAAAATATTCAGGTTGCACTGAATCGAAATAGAAATCTATTTCTTTTGACAAGTTGAAAGGTGCGGTTCGGTTTTCAAAGAACTGAAATTACTTCTTATTTTATCATTCGTAACATACAAATTAATTGAATAGTGTTTCCAAAGACATTTAAAAGGGACGTCATTTGACGTCACCTCAAAGACGTAAATACAAAATGTGAAGGCAAATTTCGATTTGGCGGGTGTGACTCGCGGTGGCTTAGTGGTCATAGCGTCTGGTGTATCTAACCAGAGGACGCAGGTTCGAATCCTGCTCGCAGTCGAATTATTCCTTCATTAAAAATAACTAGATTTAAAAGGGATTAATGGTTAGATTCGGGACCTTCTCTCTCATTACTATTCTTTTCATACAAAATCATCACTAAGCTACGAAAAAAAACGATCGATCCTGTTGGTAGATACCATCCCTGGCTATGCAACTTTGCACATCTCTGGTTGCAAAGCAGTTTCATCCAAACTGACATAATTATATGGTTCTCTCACTTAGGGTAGTAGCAAGTTGTATTCTTTAGCATCAGCTACTCTTTGGCAATACGTGTGAAAGATGCTTGACATAACAAAAAAATGACAGAACTATTACAACTTCTACCTTCAATACTCAATAGTATATTTCTTTTTAGTTAGGTTGGTATGGCTACGATTTGCAAGGTATAAAATATATGCTAGATATGAAACATATACTAGGCAGCTCCTTAATATTATAACATAATAATAAGCGGCGGGAGCGTAATGGCTAGGGCGTCAGACTTGTGCTAATGTGGTTGCTAGTTCGAAACCCACCCATTGCACTACCGACATGAGCCTACTCGTAACACAAGCATTTAGCTTAGCACGAGGGGTTAACAAGAATATTACTAATGTGCGATCCACATTAGCAGTATGTTTTTTTTTTGTTGTGTGTCTGTTCTTATTATAAAATAAACAAACCATGACGTTGCCGTTTCCATTCCGAATTCAAATGATTACGAAGCCATCCTTTGTGCCAATTAGAGCTAATACGACGCATTACCCGGCTTTCAGCTGTAATAACAGTTTGACGTCACAACCGGGTACCTGGATAAGCTTAACATTCGGAGCTAAGTTTGGAATACGAGTATTTGTTGGTATTGTTCACCAGTATATGAAAGCAGGGCTTACAGTAAGCGTAATAACGGATTTTGGAGTTCTATAATGTTATAGAAACTTATTTATTTATTTTAGGAAGGCTTACATACAGTCGCCAGCACATCAGGATATACAAAACTGTAAAATTTCTTCAAATGATTTTAAACCTTAAAATGTTCAAAAACAACTGAGAAAATTTGTCATTTTATGGTAATTTGATGTGCTGGCCACCGTACTAATAACAGTTATACTTAAGGCGGGTCGTTTCGCTTTGAGAGCCAATTTTTCATTGTTTTTTTTTTCGGAAACTGTTCGTCTATAACATATCCGAGAGGCAGTAATAATTGCAACATCAACTTAAATCCGTTTCACATTTGAACGATAATATTATGATGTACGTGTAAAATTTAAGCAAAAAGAATTCACATCTTCCGCCTTAATATCTATACTACCTTTAAGTGTAAAAGGTCATGTGTAAAAGGTGCATGCAAGGTCATAATCATGCGCATACTAATTAAGACCTCGAACAAACAAATAACATTGAATAAAATTATCACCTCAATGCGCTCCGGTTTAATCAATGCATTTACAATGACATAAGGGCTGTTACACACAGACGGTGCTCATTACCATTTCAAACCGCGCGTGTCATTACCGGGCCGGCCGTGCGCGATCTTTGCATAACCATATCGTCTTGTGGGATAGTTTACGCCGCGAACGTTGCGGGGAATTCAATTTTGTAAGCTAAACGCCCCAAGGGTGAATGAGGTGGGTGTGTGCTAAAGGTGAAGGCTAAGTTGTGTTCTCGTAGGGAATTTGCTCGCTATGTTTATGCTGAATTTATAGCGAGGAGTTTGAGTTTTGTTTTTTAAAACTTAAACGAAACGGTTTTGTTGATGGTAAACACTATTTGCAAACAGTTTTTGTGGTCAGGTTGGCCGGATCACTTAAGCTTAAGCTGGATTTTCATATTCCAAAAATATGACCCACAAGTTATTCTTGGTTTGGATACTTGTTGATAAGTAACAAAATTGAGAGATATAGACCAGTATTTATATCAATAAAAGATACATGCCATCACGCCTGTATTCCTGAAAGGTTAGTTATAATTGTAATTTATATTTTATTTTAGGTCATAAGTAATAGGGGGCGAGGCTATTGCCATTACTGGCACACGTCCAAACTCCAATCTGCAATTGAGAATTTCATAGAAAACTCCAATAACACCTACCTGAGAATTTAACCATTTTTAGCATATTATCAGTCGCTTTTGAGACCACTAGTCATGCCATAAAAGACATAATAATGTGTCAAAGTACACATAAGATCTTAGTGTAGGTTGATGTAACTTAATGCCGCTTAACGATTAAAAAAAATATGCCTATAAAGGTATTGCTAACGTTCAATAAATTTTAAGTACAAGCCGCACAACCACGCCCCTCTGAAAATGTTGTTGAAACTCGTTTGAGAGCTTCAGATTTTCCTCACATTTTAACTCCCTATCCGAAATACGTTAAAAAGTTATGAAGTTCGAAAATTGTTGGAACATATATTGATCGGCGCAATCGGTAATGTAAAGTGGAATTCATAGTATAATAAGAATATATCGTAATACAGGCGTGATATAAAGGCATTTAAGTCTATCTATTACATAAGTCTTTGGGAGGCCTTTGCCCAGCAGTGGAACGAAATGGGCTAGTAAAAAAAAAAAAATTACATAAGTAGGTAATGTTTTGTGCTCGTTTTTAGGGTTCCGTAGCCAAATGGCAAAAAACGGAACCCTTATAGATTCGTCATGTCTGTCTGTCCGTCCGTATGTCACAGATTTTTTTCTCTAAAACTATAAGAGCTATGCTGTTGAAACTTGGTAAGTAGATGTATTCTGTGAACCGCATTGAGATTTTTACACAAAAATAGAAAAAAAAAACAAAAAAATTTGGGAGTTCCCTGTACTTAAAACTGAAACTCGAAAATTTTTTTTTCATCAAACTCATACGTATGAGGTATATAAATACCTATTAGATAGATCTTCAAAAATGATATTGAGGTTTCTAATATCATTTTTTTCTAAACTGAATAGTTTGCGCGAGGGACACTTCCAAAGTGGTAAAATGTGTGTCCCCCCCCTGTAACTTCTAAAATAAGAGGATGATAAAACTAAAAAAATATATGTTATACATTACCGTGTAAAATTTCAACGAAAATTGGTTTGAAAGAGATCTAGTAAGTAGTTTTTTTTAATACGTCATAAATCGTAATGGCACGAAACCCTCCGTGCGCGAGTCTGACTCGCACTTGGCCGATTTTTTTTTAACTGCCTGACTGCCTCGTTATTGTAGTGATCTCAATCGCAACTGCTATGCTAGAGGTGTTTGTTCAGTGTTATTGAGTTTTTCTATGAAATTCTCAGCAGCAGCTCGGAGTCTGGATTATTTGTGCCCAGTTAATGGCAATAGGCTCGCGCTATTATATATATTCTCTGTGACATACGTACCACTATTTGCTTTTGGTAAATTTTTCGTACCTATACATTAATATGGGCAACACATATTAGCTTGCATAAAAATAGTGTGTTTATTACGAGTATAAATTAGAACAGTAATAAAACGGTAATTCACCTGAAAACCGTCATTTCCATCTTACATTTAAATTCATCGCCAGTCCAAACGGACGACTATTTCAAGTCTATTAAATACTACGGCCAAATTCAAATTTCGAATTCGTCATTACCGATTCACAATTGTGCATACCGACACGCGTATCGTTCGCCACGCGATGTTTAATCGCTTGTGTGTGACCGCGCATAATGAGACAACAGACAACTGTCGGCACGTGTGTATGCGTCCTTATGTGGAATTATGAATTATTATTGGAGTGATATGAAGACGAGTTCAGACTTATGTGTTTGGTGTTAAGTTTTTACTAGGAAGAGGTCACATATTTATATTTAAAAAAAAACACAAACTGGCTCATTATTGGTTTAGTTTTAAGCGCGACTGCTACGCTAGAGGTCCTGGATTTGATTTGCCAGGTCGGATAAAGTGTTGTTAAGTTTTCTTTTTAATAAAATTCTCAGTAACAGCTCGGAGTCTGAAATGTGCCCGGTCAATGGCTATAGGCTTGCTTCCTATTACATGTAACTTAACATACTTGCGAAGTGTAAGTGTACATTACTACACTTCAGCCTAACCCTTTGGGCAATACAAGCGTGATCTTATGTACAACAGTACCTACATGCAAAAGATGATTACATACCTGCCTATTTTAAAGAATTGGTTTTATAATATACTAGTTTTTCGGTAGCGGCTTCGCCCGCGTGGAGGGATAATATATGTCACTCAGGAATAATGTAGCTTTTTATTAGAATTTATCAAATCGCTCCAGTACTTTCAGAGCCTATT